>CM065743.1:2304839-2504839 GCA_033310375.1 Conus canariensis
AGGGTTTTATATTTATAATATACATTTTCTTCATCTTCAACTTTTTTTTTTTTTTTAAATTTCAAATCTTTGCCAAGTCATTACTATAATGACGGAAGAATTGTTGACCTGCACTTGTTTCCCCCCACTACTTAATTGTTCAGCATTATAATATAATATAATATAATATATATATATATATATATATATATATATATGTGTGTGTGTGTGTGTGTGTGTGTGTGTGTGTGTGTGTGTGTTGTTTCATAATTTTCTTTTGCTTCTTAAGTGGGACCTTTGGTGGGTTTTTTAAAAACTCAACAAACATACTATGGTGTTGCAGACCAGCTGTTTTCTGGGATAGCATTCTACTTAAAACCGAAATGGCAAAGGAGTCAAGTTAGGATTTTCCGAGGTCACTGAGGAGAAACAGTCAGGTTTCGAAATACCGGTATCTGACCAGGAGTTATGATATGTTAGTGAGTTTCCTCCCCCTTGGAGACTATAAGCTTGCCGAAGGCTCATTTTGAGAAGCATTTATTATTCCCCATTCACCCTCTCAAGCACATACTGTTAGTTAGGCAGAATTAGCTACCACTGCAGATATGAATGCTTGTCTCCCCCTATTTTTTTCAATCTAAGACATAAGAGCAACCTTTGTTTATTTCACAAGTAGAATTTTCCGTTGCCCGTAACGCACCACAACCAAACAATGAGAACAGGCAGACTAAAAATATACAAGGTAAAAACAAGTTCTGCATTTTCTCCACACAAGGATAAAATCAAACATCAAAACTCGAGCTTTCGCCCACAGGCTTCATCAGAATGTGACCAGTTAGAAAACAGAGTCTGAAAAAGAACAGTTCAGTGTTGAGCATACATTCACTTCCTCCTCTAGATATATTACATACCATTCACGTGCAAAGCAAAAACACAAACTCAATGCAAGAAGAGAGAGAGAGAGGGGGGGGGTGGGAAGGGGGGGGGGAGGGGGGGGAAGGGTTTGGTGGTGGTGGTCGTGGAACAATTGGTAGAAAAATAATGAAAGGATGGGAAGCTGGAGGAGGGAGGGGGGAGGGGGGGATGTGATCTAGGGAAGGAGGGTAGAGGGGGGAAGGAAGGAAGGAAGAAAAGAAAGAGAGGGGGTGGGGGGAGAAAACTGAGAGAGAGAGAGAGAGAGAAAGAAAGAGAGAGAGAGAGAGAGAGAGAGAGAGAGAGAGAGAGAGAAAGGACTAGAGAGTGAGGGAGAGAGAAACACAAAGACAAAGACAAGAACACAGAGAGAGAAAAAGAGAGAGAAAAAAGAGAGGAAGAGAGAGAAAGAGAAAGAGAGAGAAAGTCACAAAGAAGAACAGAGACAGAGAGAAAGAGGGAGAAAGGGGTGAAGGAGAAAGAGAGAGAGGGAGAGAAAGAGCGACAGAGAGAGAGAGGGAGAGAAAGAGCGACAGAGAGAGAGAGAGAGGGAGAGAAAGAGAGAGGGAAAGAGAGAGAGAGAGGAAGAGAGAGAGGGGGGGAACAGAAAATTAAAGAAATGTGTGAAGAACTAGATGTTTTCGTAAATGGGAGATGAATTGAATTGAGGAGGAAAAAAAAAGGAGGGGGGGGGGGGATAAATGGAGAAGCAAAGAAGTAAGGAAAAGGAAGCTATTGTACAACTTACATCAAGCATGAATTTCTACTAGTGAACAACATTGTACTATAACCAGTACTTATACTATTACACAAGACAGGCTTTTTAGCACTAAAAACACTTCAATAAAATTAAACAAGTCCGGAGAATGTGACCAGTTAGAAAACAGAGTCAAGGAAAAAACAGTTCAGTGTTGAGCATACATTCACTTCCTCCTCTAGATATCTTACATATCATTCGCGTGCAAAGCAAAAACACAAACTAGTTCTTCATACATTTCTTTAATTACTCTGTTCCCCCTCCCCCCCCCCTCTCTCTCTCTCTCTCTCTGTCGCTCTTTCTCTCCCCCTCTCTCTCTCTCTTTCTCCTTCACCCTTTCTCCCTCTTTCTCTCTGTCTCTGTTCTTCTTTGTGACTTTCTCTTTTTCTCTCTTTTTTTCTCTCTCTCTCTCTCTCTTCCTCTCTCTCTCTCTCTCTCTCTCTCTGTGTTCTTGTCTTTGTCTCTCTCTCCCTTACTCTCTAGTCCTCTCTCTCTCTCTCTCTCTCAGTTTTCTCCCCCCAACCCCACCCCCTCTCTTTCCTTTCTTCCTTCCTTCCTTCCCCCTCTACCCTCCTTCCCTAGATACACACACCCCCCTCCCCCTCCAGCTTCCCATCCTTTCATTATTTTTCTACCAATTGTTCCACGACCACCACCACCAAACCCTCCCCCCCTTCCCCCTCCCTCTCTCTCTCTCTTCTTGCATTGAGTTTGTGGTTTTGCTTTGCACGTGAATGATATGTAAGATATCTAGAGGAGGAAGTGAATGTATGCTCAACACTGAACTGTTCTTTCCTAGACTCTGTTTTCTAACTGGTCACATTCTCCTGATGAAGCCTGTGGGCGAAAGCTCGAGTTTTGATGTTTGATTTTATCCTTGTGTGGATAAAATGCAGAACTTGTTTTTTCACAATATATATATATATATATATATATATAATGCTGAACAATTAAGTAGTGGGGAAAAACAAGTGCAGGCTAACAATTCTTCAGTCATTATAGTAATGACTTGGCAAAGATTTGAACTTTTAGAAAAGAAAAAAAAATTGAAGATGAAGAAAATGGGGGGAATATATCATAAATATGAGAAACCCTTCACTAGCCGCCTGAGGGAACCATCGCAATCCCTCTCGAAGGCACATCTATTTGTATTGCCTGCTCCTAGGCCTTTCGTCCGCTGGATCGGACTCATCAGGGAGACACGGCTGATTGTGTCTGTGCTCTTGGTGTCAAATAGAGACACACCACAGTCCATAATTCTGTGGTGTTCTCACCACCAAGGGTTCAAAAGAGAATGCAACAGCACCCCCGAAGCAGCCAGCGAAGGGTAGCAAAATGGAACAAAACGAAAGTGTGGAGAGGAAAAAAGTTGCTGAAAAACTAAAAGCATTATGCAAACAGTATAAGATGTAGGGGACAATCTTTGAGCCTATGCTTGAGGATCCATTCAAGGATACAAGGGAGATCAAAAGATGTGGAACAGTCTGAGTGGTCAGCTCTGCTGTTCAATAACCCAAGCATTGTAAATGGCTAAGAATTGTACAGAACAACCTTTACTTGGATCTCCTAAGAGATGCAATCTCCAACTGATTGACCAAACAATATAATGCTGAACAATTAAGTAGTGGGGGAAAACAAGTGCAGGCTAACAATTCTTCAGTCATTATAGTAATGACTTGGCAAAGATTTGAACTTTTAGAAAAGAAAAAAAAAATGAAGATGAAGAAAATGGGGGAAATATATTAAAATTATGAGAAACCCTTCACTAGCCGCCTGAGGAAACCATCGCAATCCCTCTCGAAGGCACATCTATTTGTATTGCCTGCTCCTAGGCCTTTCGTCCGCTGGATCGGACTCATCAGGGAGACACGGCTGACTGTGTCTGTGCTCTTGGTGTCAAATAGAGGCACACCACAGTCCATAATTCTGTGGTGTTCTCACCACCAAGGGTTCAAAAGAGAATGCAGCTCTGCTGTTCAATAACCCAAGCATTGTAAATGGCTAAGAATTGTACAAAACAACCTTTACTTGGATCTCCTAAGAGATGCAATCTCCAACTGATTGACCAAACAATATAATGCTGAACAATTAAGTAGTGGGGGAAACCAAGTGCAGGCTAACAATTCTTCAGTCATTATAGTAATGACTTGGCAAAGATTTGAACTTTTAGAAAAGAATATATGATGAAGGCTGAAAAGCCGAAAATTTGAAAAAGGAAAAATGAAATAAAGTGGAAGAAACAGGCACGGGCATGTGGATTTCTTTACGTGTTATATATATATATATATATATAAGAGAATGGTACTGAGGATCAGCGCAATCTTAAAAAAAAAGTGCTCAACCACAGTGGGAGCGACATTTGTTACATTAAAAGCAAGTTAAAATCAAGCTTCTAAAAACATCTACAAATTTGTTTCACGCTGTGCGGTCGTCAGGATGTGATGAGCTTGTGTTGCCAGTGCCACGTATATATATAGCTAGCTGGTTTGCTGTTGTTTTTTCCCGTGCTACATGTGTTTCTCAGGTGTTGGTTTTTTTCGCTGATAGAAACTTCCATCTGTGTCTGCAATTGTTAACCATTTCTGTTCTAACATTTAGAGTTGCCAACTGTGGTTTACATAGTATAATGTATTTCTCTGTTAGGCATAGATTGCATTTTTTGAAATGTTGTTGTATGATGCTGCTCTTTTTAAAATTTTCCAAGATATGTTGTAGTCTATGTTTTTTTCTTTAAGTTTCCAAATGTATTTACTCAATTCTGTTTGGTTTTTGTATCTTTCTTTGTTGAATGATTGTTTATGGTTTGCATATCTAGTTTTGAATTGGTTTTCCGTGATACCTACATATGATTCTTTTGCGTTCTCTGATGTTACAGTGGCTTGGTACACAATGTTGTTATAAAGGCATTTGTTGCTTAGGGGGCACTGTTCTTTTTTGGTACAGTTACAAGATTTCCTTTCGTTACCCTCCTTTTTTTCTGTGCTGCTTTTCATTTTGTTTGCTGAATCGATGGCATTTTTAAGGTTTGGCATACATGAATATGATAATTTGATGTTGTTTTTGTTGAATATCTTGAATAATTTATGGTCTTTTGGGAAAGATGATGTCAAGATTTTAAAGAATTCTTTCCCTACATTTGTTTTAACTCTTGCATCATATGGGGGATTGTACCATATGATATTCCTTTTCCTGTTCTTTCTGCATCTTTTTGTATCATTGTCTGGATCGTATCTTAGTTTGTAATTGTAGCCACTTGTATGTAACGCCTCTTGGTATTCAGCTGTAGCGTTGTTGAATACTGTTTCGTTACATGACAAATTGGATAGTCTTTTATTTATGCTTTTGGGTATTGTTTTCAGTATGGAGGGTGGGTGATTGCTTTTGATGTTTACATAAACAGGCGTGTCATTTGGTTTCTTGTATGGTTTATATGTGTGTTGGTTGAGGTCTAACGTTATGTCTAAATAGTTCACTATCTTTTTGTTTGCTTCTATTGTGATTTTTAAGTTTTGGTTGTGGAAAATTTTACACAATTCTTTTTTCTTATTTTCAATATTTCTAGGGTTGTCATTCAGAGCGGCAAGGCCGTCATCCCTGTACAGTCCAGTTTGTTTTCCAAGTTTTTTTTGAATATTGGATAACATGAATAGTCCGACAAGTTCGCAAGTTTCGGCACCATCATATGATCCCATTGTGACATCGAAAGTTGAATTCCTGCTTGTGTTCTTAATCCAGGTTTCATTTTTATTGTGCAGTAAAGTTTTCTTTGTGTGGAAAATGATTTCCATTTCTGACCCTGATATTTCTGTGTACTTGTTGGCAAATTTTATAGCTTTAGTTAGTAGCTTTTCATCTATAGATGGGTAGAAATCTACTATGTCAAATGTTATAAAAACTGTATTTTCTTGTTTATTGAGGTTTTTGAACCATTGTATTACTTCATATGTGTTTTTCCAGAGATTGAGTTCAGTGTTTTCTTTTATGTTTTTTATGGTTTTCTCTAAGATTTTTTTACTAATTTTCCCTAGTTCAGATTTGGAAGGGTTTATCAGTCTACATGTTGGGTTGTTCAAGAAATTGGGTTTGTGGTCTTTAAGTGTAATAAAGGCTTCTCTAGCTGCTGTGGTCTCTACTCTGTCACTTAGGTCCATTTGGTGCACAAGTTCCTTTTCTTTCTTTCTGATGTGATCATATGTAGCCTTGTCAGCCCTAGAAATATTGAAAATAAGAAAAAAGAATTGTGTAAAATTTTCCACAACCAAAACTTAAAAATCACAATAGAAGCAAACAAAAAGATAGTGAACTATTTAGACATAACGTTAGACCTCAACCAACACACATATAAACCATACAAGAAACCAAATGACACGCCTGTTTATGTAAACATCAAAAGCAATCACCCACCCTCCATACTGAAAACAATACCCAAAAGCATAAATAAAAGACTATCCAATTTGTCATGTAACGAAACAGTATTCAACAACGCTACAGCTGAATACCAAGAGGCGTTACATACAAGTGGCTACAATTACAAACTAAGATACGATCCAGACAATGATACAAAAAGATGCAGAAAGAACAGGAAAAGGAATATCATATGGTACAATCCCCCATATGATGCAAGAGTTAAAACAAATGTAGGGAAAGAATTCTTTAAAATCTTGACATCATCTTTCCCAAAAGACCATAAATTATTCAAGATATTCAACAAAAACAACATCAAATTATCATATTCATGTATGCCAAACCTTAAAAATGCCATCGATTCAGCAAACAAAATGAAAAGCAGCACAGAAAAAAAGGAGGGTAACGAAAGGAAATCTTGTAACTGTACCAAAAAAGAACAGTGCCCCCTAAGCAACAAATGCCTTTATAACAACATTGTGTACCAAGCCACTGTAACATCAGAGAACGCAAAAGAATCATATGTAGGTATCACGGAAAACCAATTCAAAACTAGATATGCAAACCATAAACAATCATTCAACAAAGAAAGATACAAAAACCAAACAGAATTGAGTAAATACATTTGGAAACTTAAAGAAAAAAACATAGACTACAACATATCTTGGAAAATTTTAAAAAGAGCAGCATCATACAACAACATTTCAAAAAAATGCAATCTATGCCTAACAGAGAAATACATTATACTATGTAAACCACAGTTGGCAACTCTAAATGTTAGAACAGAAATGGTTAACAATTGCAGACACAGATGGAAGTTTCTATCAGCGAAAAAAACCAACACCTGAGAAACACATGTAGCACGGGAAAAAAACAACAGCAAACCAGCTAGCTATATATATACGTGGCACTGGCAACACAAGCTCATCACATCCTGACGACCGCACAGCGTGAAACAAATTTGTAGATGTTTTTAGAAGCTTGATTTTAACTTGCTTTTAATGTAACATATATATATATATATATATATATATATATATATATATATATATTCCAGTAACTTACATGTACAGAGCAGCTTCGGGGTGTGTGTGTGTGTGTGTGTGTGTGTGTGTGTGTGTGTGTGTGTGTGTGTGTGTGCGTGGGTGTGTGTGTGTGTGTGTGTGTGTGTGTGTGTGTGTGTGTGTGTGTGTGTGTGTGTGTGTGATCTTTGATAGACCGCCTCCTCTACCCCCATGTCTTCTTTCCAAACCGCTTTCTCTTCTGGTGCCAGTTTGTTGTTGGTTTGCCTACATTAAGTCTGCCAATGACTACTTATTTGTTTACTTATTTATTCATTGATCTGTTTATGACTTTTATTATCTATTTATTAATCTGTTTCTATGTTTATTCATTTACTTATTTATTCTTTCATTTATTTGTTCATTGAATTTTTGTCTAAGCTGACATTAAGTGAATAGACAGAAAGTACAGGAACACACACACAAACACACACGCGCTCGCACGCACGCACACACTTACGCGCACACACACACACACACACACACACACACACACACACACACACACACACACACACACACGCACGCACGCACGCATACACACACACACACACCACACACACACACACACACACACACACACACACACACACACACACACACACACACGTCGAGGATACTCGAGATCTATTCTCATTGCGTTGTGCTCAGTGTGTCCATATGCGGAAAGAATGTGATGGCGACTCAGACTGCATGACCAGCCTGGATGAAAAGTGCGTGGCAATGCAGTATGTTAATTTCAAAGAGCCTCCCCCAGCCGTCATCAACTTTGATAGACCCAGACAATTCAACATAACTCCCCTACCAGACAGCAACACGCAGTGCCCAGACTCTCATTTTCAGTGTCATGGTGGTGGTTATTGTCTCCCTGTCTATGTCAGGTGTAATGACATTACTGACTGTCCCGGTCATGAAGACGAAGCTGACTGTAAGAATTACAAGACGTGCCCGGGATATTATCGATGTCGTGACAGATACAAAACAATCTGTCTGCACGTGAATCACCTGTGTGACAGTGTGCCGCAATGTCCACTGTATGATGATGAACTGATGTGCAACATCCCTTGTCCTGAGTCATGTGTGTGTTACGGTTTTGCCTTCACCTGTAACCACACGTTTCTCATCAGCTCTTACCCACAGTTACGATACCTTGCAGCCACGGGTAGTGGAATGCGCATGAGTGACGTCACTCAGAATACCATGCTGATCCATCTGGGTGTACAGGCGTGTGGATGGAGGAAATTAGAGGATACCCGTTTACCGAATCTCCGCAGTTTGGATTTAAGTGAGAATCTGCTTCATTCTGTAAGTTTCAGGGATTTTGCGGGCATGCCTCAACTTCGAAGATTGAATCTGGCAGGTAATCCTTTGTCTGGCAGTTTTTTCTCATGGCCATAAACAGTACGCACATCTGTCTCTAGAGATCTTCAATATTTCCCACGTCCAAACTAATTCTTTAAATCTAACTACCTTGTCAGATCTTTTGCCCAACTTACAACTTCTCGATTTATCGTGGACCCAAATGAAGGAACTGCAGGGACAAAACGTGTTTCACAATCTTCAGTTCTTCAATTTGAAGAATTGTCCTATAACAGATTTTACCCCGGATTTTATGAAATATATGACAAACCTTCAGTATGTTTTTGCTGACAACTTCAAACTATGTTGTCCTATTATCTTACCAGACAATTTCCGAGGCGAATGTGTGGCCCCATCTAACGAGATCTCGTCCTGTGATGACTTGTTGAAGTCCACTGCTTACCGTTGTGCTCTTGTGACCTTTGCTGTGCTTGCTGTTCTGGGAAACATGGGTAGTTTTGTCTGGCGTCTATATTTTGTATCAAAAAGCAGCAAGACTGGTTTTGTAATATTTGTTCTTTATCTGTGTGCTTCTGACTTTCTAATGGGAGCGTATTTAGTCTTTATTGGTGTAGCAGACTGGATTTATGCAGAACGTTATATCTGGAATGAAACCACATGGAAAAAGAGTCCAGCTTGTAGCATTGCAGGCTTCTTATCTTTGTTATCATCTGAGGTATCAGCATTTCTTATCTGTATCATCACTTTGGATCGCTTCCTTGTGCTCCGTTTTCCGTTTAGTCAGATCCGGTTCAGATCCAGATCAGCTCACATGGCTTGTGTCATCATTTGGTCATTGGGATTTACTCTGGCAATGGTGCCTCTGCTCCCTGTAACCTCATACTGGGAGTTTTACCACCAGACAGGTATTTGTATTCCTCTGCCTGTCACCAGAGCCGACTTTCCTGGTCACATTTACTCATTCAGTATCATGATCATCTGCAACCTGATCCTCTTTCTCGTGATCGGTGTGGGTCAGTGTCTTATTTACTGGTCAGTGAGGAGGAACACAATGTCTACTCAGTTAACAAAGCCCCAAGACATCGGCACGGAGAGCACACAATCCAAGGAAGCATCTATTGCCAGGCGTCTCCTATCTGTTGCCATGACTGATTTTCTGTGCTGGTTTCCTATCGGTCTGTGTGGGGTCCTGGCTGCCAGTGATGTCGTCATTCCAGGGGAGGTCAACGTGGGAATTTCCATTTTTGTGATGCCACTTAACTCAGCACTCAACCCGTTCCTCTACACCTTGAGCATTATACTGGAGAAACGGCGTAAGGCACAAGAGCTGCGTTTCCAGAAACTGTTACGTGCGCAACTAAGTAGGTAGCATCTCACAATCATATATTGTACCAGATGACTCTGTCAGCCTGGTACTGCATGTCCAGGCTACGACATTAATGTTTGGTTTAGTTGTCAACACTGAAGCTGCAGTGCTCTGAAAGCACCACAGAGAAATAATGTCACGTGTGTGTGGTCCAGCTCACCCCCTTCTTCCATTCCTTTAACTACCCTATCTTATATTCACCATTTAAGTTCCCTCCCTCTAAACACGCACACACAGACACACACAGACACACACAGACACACACAGACACACACACACACACACACACACACACACACACACACACACACACAACACACCAAATTTCAATCTGTGCTATCTTCATATGACGTCAATTCTTTTGATAAATCTGACATAGAATCTATGTACAGTCATTTTACTATCTCACTACTGCACGCAGCCGGTGAGGCAATTCCGATTCTTAGTCAATCAAAATCTCCCAAACACACGGGTAAAGTGTGGTGGACAGAATCTTGCAGAAACGCTGTTGATAAAAACAAAAGCATGTTTAAACTGTACGCAAAAGTATATAGGGTAAAAGGGAGCATACCAGTTAGAACTACCAAGAATCAAAGGAATAGAGTAATTGAAAATGCTAAACGCGAGTACTGGTTATCATTTTGTTTTAATGAAATAAGTGAACATAAAGATATCAATAAAATTTGGGAAAAGATCAATAAAATGAAAAACAGAATCCATGCATATCCAATCATAATAGGTGTTGAAAAATTTCCTTCGGCATACCAAAAAGCAGAATCATTTGCCGACATGTTTTCCAAAAATAGCTCCTTCTGTAGTTTATCAGACAAATGCAGAACTATGAGGGAAAACCAATCTAACAAAGAAATGTACGCTGATCCTGACGAAAATAATGATCATTATCTAAATGCTGATATTACTTTTCAGGAATTACACTCTGCTATTTCTTCATTGTCTAATAAGAAAACGTCTGTTGGTTTAGATGCCATTTCTAATGAAATGTTAAATCATATACACAAAATTTTGTTTTACTTCTACATGAAATTATTAATAAATGTTGGATTGAAAGGAACATACCTTCCATATGGAGAGACTCAATTATTGTTCCCGTTTTAAAGAATGGAAAATCGATTACAAACACAAACAGCTATCGACCTATAGCTCTTACATCTCATGTCTGTAAACTAATGGAGATAATTGTTCTAAACAGATTGACATACTATTGTGAAAAAACTGGCATTATCCCCGCAAACCAGGCTGGTTTTAGAAAGGGCAGGTCTACTATTGATCATCTTGTAAAGCTAACTACGCAAATTAAACACCAGTTTGCTAGAAGACAAAACGTTCTTGCCACACTTTTCGATATCAACAAGGCATCTGATCAAGTTTGGCATGATAGGCTTTTATATAAATTAAAAACTGTAGGTCTCTCTGGTCATATTTATAAATTTGTTAAAGCATTCCTGACCAACAGAAGTATTCAGACAAGAATTGGTAATACTTATTCATCCAAAAGATTACTAGATATGGGTATCCCTCAAGGCTCTGTGATCGCCCCTCTTCTCTTTAATATTTTAACTAATGATTTACCTAAATACATTTTAAAAAAACTTTAACTTAATTCAATATGCGGATGACATCTGCTTATGGTTGAGTGCCACATTAAAAAAAAAGAACACATCAAAAAGATCTGTTAATTACATTAGAAGAAATCGGAAATGAAATGAGGCAGGGAACAGTAAACAGTAAACAAGTGGGGTAACTTTTGCTCCCATAAGAAACCTAACAGACAACTGAGTTGTTGGCCTGCGCTTGTTTTTTCCCCCACTATTAGATTATTCGTCTATGTATTTGTCTGAGTTTATTCAAGTTTAAAAGGCTGTGCCAGTCTTGAATAAAAGTTACTCTGTGTTAGGTTTCTTATGGGAGCAAAAGTTACCCCACTTGTTTACATTAGAAGAATATATCAAAAGGAGTTAGACAACATTGCGAACTTCATGTCTGATAATGGCTTATGCCTGTCGGCTGAGAAATCCCGTATGATGTTATTTGATGCACGTGGGTCTGCTCGCAATACTCCTAACTTCAAAGTACATAATGCTACATTGAGCTACACTTCTGAGATTACATTCCTTGGTGTGCATCTTATGTCAAATCTTTCTTGGAATTTTCACTTGGAACATATAATAAATCAAGCGAGAAAATCTCTTAATCTGCTCAAAGTTATAAGTAAACAAAGTTGGGGCCAGGAAACAAAAAGTTTAATACATCTTTCTTCTGCTTTAGTTAGATCCAAATTGTCATATGCACAAGAGGTCTTTTTTAGTGCTCCTAAGTACTTATTTAAAAAGCTTCAATGTATAGATTCTAAGGCATTCAGATTAGCCCTTGGTGTTCCATTTCATGCTTCAGCTTTAGGAACATACCATGAAGCTGGTGTCTTACCTCTTGATGACCATCGTGAACTAGCCTGCGCTAAGTACATTCTTCGCTGCTCAACTATTCAAAGTGCTAACCAAACGGAACTGGGTATGAGGTCTGATGTAGACTTTCCTAAACGCGCTAAAAACATTCGAGCCACTAAAATGATTCTAACATATTCTTCTCACTTGTTGACAAATTCAGGTATCAATCATAAAAAGCTTGTTGTGCGTTTTCTCATAAGTCCCGTACCAAACTGGGAGCTCTTCAAACCAAAATTTGATTATAACTATACTACTATATCTAAAACTGATAACATTAATATTCTAGCTTGCGAAGCAAAATCACATATCAATGATTGTTATCGTCACTTCGTAAAAGTCTATACTGATGGGTCTTTATTAAACAATGATGCTGGTTGTGGCTTTCTCATTCCATTTTTAAAAATTGAGAAGTCGTTTCATCTTGGGGCAAATCTGTCTATTTTTACAGCCGAACTAATAGCAATATTAATGGCCGTAGAGTACATAAATGATTTATCATTTGACTTTTATGGTATTCTCTTCTGTGTAGATTCTAAGTCTGTTCTTCAAGCTTTAGAATCTACGAATTCAAAACATCGTGCTGAAATCATATCAGAAATTAAAATACTTATTCACAACCTTATGTCAAGAGGTATAACAATTAATTTTTGTTGGCTTCCTTCTCATTGCTTCATATCCGGAAATGAATGGGCTGACAGGATTGCTCGAGCAGGTGCAAACAATTCTGACAATACGGCTACTATTCATATTCCCTTGAGCTTACATGAAGGATATTCTCTCTTACAAAGAGCCTCTTTTGAAAAATTTGAGGAATACTACAAAGAAAGTGTTCTCCCCCGAATACACAAACCCGACTCTTCTATACTTTGTTGTACGAACTCTCGAGCAAGTAATCTTTTAAAAAAGGGCTTCCTCAGTAAATCCAGTAGACCGTAATACAAACATAGGATTATATCCAAGACACAGTAAACAACTTCTCTCCTTATCATTTCGGTTAAAAATAAATGCATTCAGAACAAAATATGTCAAGAATATTCGATGTGCTTGCTGCGTCCTTGATAATTGTACAACAACACACGTTCTATACTTTTGCCCCTACTTTGATTCCGATTTGTCAGAATTTAGAAAGGATGCTTCAAAGTGCATATTCCAGGATATGTGTCTCTCTTAAATTTTGTACGAATTCTTATGTTAAGCCCAGTTGGCTCAATCCTGTAATTGCTGTTTCATGATCTGTTTTGTACGGTTTGTTTGTTTTTACTTTTGATTTTTTTTTTTTTTTTTTTTTTTTACAGTTTAATTCTTACTTAGAGTTTCTCCTCATCAAACATACACACACACACGCGCGCGCGCGCACACACACACACACACACACACACACACACGCACACGCACACACGCTGGCGCGCACTCACACACACACACACACACACACACACACACACACACACACACACACACACACACACACACACACACACTCACCTTGTCTAATGTCACATTTAATGAAAAGACGTTAAATTGAAGAACAACAACAACACACACACACACACACACACACACACACACACACACACACACACACACACACACACACACACACACAAGCGCACACACACACACACACACACACACACACACACACACACACACACCAAACACACACACACACACACACACACACACACACACACACACACACACATGGACATGGTTGCCATGGTGGTATGCAAGTTACATCCCCTTGTCTTAACATTGAATCACAGTGGACAACGAGAGTGGTGTGTTTTAAAATTTGAAATAAGGCATTTAAATGAATAGATAGATAAATGAAAAACGTGTCAATCAATCAAGCAGTCAACAAATAATTAATATACAAATGATAGACAAACAAATAAACAAACAGATAGATAAATGAATAAATAAATGGATAAACAGAAAAATGAATGTTAACAAATAAACAGATAAATCAATAAATGAATACAAAAGCTCAAAATTGACGCACTGGCATCACCGTTTGACCCTAACAGTGCTCAGACTGTCCAGGATAGAAGTCTGATAACCAAAGCAGACATTTCTTTCACTTTCTCCCACCTGGACGAGGGGGGGGGGGGGGGGGAAGCCGTAATCCACATTCCACATGGCTTTTTGCTGCATACCCCCCCCCCCCCCCCCCCCCCTAGAATGAAGGACTAGAAATATTCCAAACAGCCTAGCCAGCTTCTTGTCCCATCTTTCCCCCAAACACACCACTTTGGGTTAATTGTTTTGGTGTTAATGGCTAACGGCGCTATGTCAGTTATCGTTTTTCTCTTTGTTTTCTGTTCTTGTCTGTGCTTCCATGTCTGCCTCTCTGGCTTTTTCTGTCTGTCCGACTCCATGAACCTGCTTCATAAACTGGAAACTGGAACGAGAGAGCAGGCTTACTGGCAGGCAAGACGCTTTTGGTTTGATGTCGAATAGGCCGTCATCAAGACGCTATCTGACGTAGACTCCATCTTACTCTTCAAGGTCCTCAGTGGCTTGTTTGAGCATCATGCTGAAGTAAATGGTAAAGAGAGTCGGTGCCAGAACGCAATCCGGTTTCACGGCAGGGGTGATAGGGGAGGGCTCTGAGAGGTCACTGTTGACTCTGACTTGGCCACGCTGATCTTCTTGCAGCTCGATGACCATGCTGGGGAAATTTGGAGGGCAGTCAAGTTTTTCCATGATCTCTCACATTTCCTTGTCAGTGTCAAACGCTTTGGTCAGGTCGACGAACGTGATAAACAGTCCTTTGTTTTGCTCCAGGCAGTTCTCTTGTAGTTGCCTGAGAACAAACACCATGTCTGTGATGATCCTGTTGGTTCTGTTTTGCTTTGACCTTTCTTCATCTGTCTGGGCTGTCCTGATGTAGTTGTTAAAAAGAGAAAATCCCGTGAGCTTGGAAGAACCTCACAATCATGCTCTCATGGATTCAAAAATACCACGCTCTCAAATGACAAGATTTATTTTTGCTTAAGATGTGGAAACAAACCCTCCAATTTGAAAAAGGGTAGAATGAGATGTACATATATATATTTGTAAGCCAGTGAAAAGGCGTGATTAATCAGCGTAATGGGAAAATAAGATGTAATATGCTTTTATAATTTGTTTAAGTATGTCAAAGACGCCCCTAGACTTGTGTTGTTTGTAGAGCGCCCTATTGTGTAAAGAGACTGTACAACGTGAAGAAATGTTGTTACTGAAGGTACCCTCATTGTGTAAAGGGACTGTTGGATTTGAATACCGTGAAGAAATGTTGTTACTGAAGGTACCCTCATTGTGTAAAGGGACTGTTGGATTTGAACAACGTGAAGAAATGTTGTTACTGAAGGTACCCTCATTGTGTAAAGAGACTGTTGGATTTGAACAACGTGAAGAAATGTTGTTACTGAAGGTACCCTCATTGTGTAAAGAGACTGTTGGATTTGAACAACGTGAAGAAATGTTGTTACTGAAGGTACCCTCATTGTGTAAAGGGACTGTTGGATTTCAACAACGTGAAGAAATGTTGTTACTGAAGGTACCCTTCTTGTGTAAAGAGACTGTTGGATTTGAAGAACGTGAAGAAATGTTGTTACTGAAGGTACCCTGATTGTGTAAAGGGACTGTTGGATTTGAAGAACGTGAAGAAATGTTGTTACTGAAGGTACCCTTCTTGTGTAAAGAGACTGTTGGATTTGAATACCGTGAAGAAATGTTGTTACTGAAGGTACCCTCATTGTGTAAAGGGACTGTTGGATTTGAAGAACGTGAAGAAATGTTGTTACTGAAGGTACCCTCATTGTGTAAAGGGACTGTTGGATTTGAACAACCTGAAGAAATGTTGTTACTGAAGGTACCCTCATTGTTTAAAGAGACTGTTGGATTTGAACAACGTGAAGAAATGTTGTTACTGAAAGTACCCTTCTTGTGTAAAGAGACTGTTGGATTTGAACAACGTAAAGAAATGTTGTTACTGAAGGTACCCTCATTGTGTAAAGAGACTGTTGGATTTGAAGAACGTGAAGAAATGTTGTTACTGAAGGTACCCTCATTGTGTAAAGGGACTGTTGGATTTGAACAACGTGAAGAAATGTTGTTACTGAAGGTACCCTCATTGTGTAAAGGGACTGTTGGATTTGAACAACGTGAAGAAATGTTGTTACTGAAGGTACCCTCATTGTGTAAAGGGACTGTTGGATTTGAACAACATGAGGAAATGTTGTTACTGAAGGTACCCTCATTGTGTAAAGAGACTGTTGGATTTGAATACCGTGAAGAAATGTTGTTACTGAAGGTACCCTCATTGTGTAAAGAAACTGTTGGATTTGAACAACGTGAGGAAATGTTGTTACTGAAGGTACCCTCAGTGTGTAAAGGGACTGTTGGATTTGAACAACATGAGGAAATGTTGTTACTGAAGGTACCCTCATTGTGTAAAGAGACTGTTGGATTTGAACAACATGAGGAAATGTTGTTACTGAAAGTACCCTCATTGTGTAAAGGGACTGTTGGATTTGAACAACATGAGGAAATGTTGTTACTGAAGGTACCCTCATTGTGTAAAGAGACTGTTGGATTTGAACAACGTGAAGAAATGTTGTTACTGAAAGTACCCTCATTGTGTAAAGAGACTGTTGGATTTGAACAACGTGAAGAAATGTTGTTACTGAAGGTACCCTCATTGTGTAAAGGGACTGTTGGATTTGAACAACGTGAAGCAATGTTGTTACTGAAGGTACCCTCATTGTGTAAAGAGACTGTTGGATTTGAACAACGTGAAGAAATGTTGTTACTGAAGGTACCCTCATTGTGTAAAGAGACTGTTGGATTTGAACAACGTGAAGAAATGTTGTTACTGAAAGTACCCTCATTGTGTAAAGAGACTGTTGGATTTGAAGAACGTG
Source organism: Conus canariensis (assembly GCA_033310375.1). Taxonomy (NCBI): domain Eukaryota; kingdom Metazoa; phylum Mollusca; class Gastropoda; order Neogastropoda; family Conidae; genus Conus; species Conus canariensis. The sequence goes on from CM065743.1 coordinate 2,322,014, forward strand.
AAGAAATGTTGTTACTGAAGGTACCCTCATTGTGTAAAGAGACTGTTGGATTTGAAGAACGTGAAGAAATGTTGTTACTGAAGGTACCCTCATTGTGTAAAGAGACTGTTGGATTTGAATAACGTGAAGAAATGTTGTTACTGAAGGTACCCTCATTGTGTAAAGAGACTGTTGGATTTGAACAGCGTGAAGAAATGTTGTTACTGAAGGTACCCTCATTGTGTAAAGAGACTGTTGGATTTGAACAACGTGAAGAAATGTTGTTACTGAAGGTACCCTCATTGTGTAAAGGGACTGTTGGATTTCAACAACGTGAAGAAATGTTGTTACTGAAGGTACCCTTCTTGTGTAAAGAGACTGTTGGATTTGAAGAACGTGAAGAAATGTTGTTACTGAAGGTACCCTGATTGTGTAAAGGGACTGTTGGATTTGAACAAGGTGAAGAAATGTTGTTACTGAAAGTACCCTTCTTGTGTAAAGAGACTGTTGGATTTGAAGAACGTGAAGAAATGTTGTTACTGAAGGTACCCTCATTGTGTAAAGAGACTGTTGGATTTGAAGAACGTGAAGAAATGTTGTTACTGAAGGTACCCTCATTGTGTAAAGAGACTGTTGGATTTGAACAACGTGAGGAAATGTTGTTACTGAAGGTACCCTCAGTGTGTAAAGGGACTGTTGGATTTGAACAACATGAGGAAATGTTGTTACTGAAGGTACCCTCATTGTGTAAAGAGACTGTTGGATTTGAACAACATGAAGAAATGTTGTTACTGAAAGTACCCTCATTGTGTAAAGGGACTGTTGGATTTGAACAACATGAAGAAATGTTGTTACTGAAGGTACCCTCATTGTGTAAAGAGACTGTTGGATTTGAACAACGTGAAGAAATGTTGTTACTGAAGGTACCCTCATTGTGTAAAGAGACTGTTGGATTTGAACAACGTGAAGAAATGTTGTTACTGAAGGTACCCTCATTGTGTAAAGAGACTGTTGGATTTGAACAACGTGAAGAAATGTTGTTACTGAAGGTACCCTCATTGTGTAAAGGACTGTTGGATTTGAACAACTGAGATGTTGTACTGAATACCATTAAGATTGGATTTGAAACGAAGAATGTGTTACTGATCCCTCTGTGAAGACTGTGGATTAAAACAAGAATGTTGTATGAGTACCCTGTTAAAGCTGTGATGAAACAAAATTGTCGAAGTCCCTCATTTAAGACGTTGATTTGAAAATAAATGTTGTCTGAAGTACCTCTGTGTAAGAACTGTGATTGAACGTAGAATTTACGATACCTTGTGTAAACGTGGATTTACTAAGAATGTTACTGAGACCAGTAAGGCGTGGATTAACTAGAATTTTTATGAAGGTACCCTTGTGTAAGAGCTTTGTGAATAAAATTTATGAGATCTGTGTAAAGACTGTTGGATGAAAGTAAAATGTTATGAGACCCTCTGTTAAAGGCTGTTGGATTTAAACTGAAATTTAGAAGTACCCCTGAAGAGCGTTGGATTGAAACTGAAGAATGTTGTTACTGAAGGTACCCTCATTGTGTAAAGGACTGTTGGATTTGACAACGTGAGAAATGTTGTTACTGAAGGTACCCTCATGTGTAAAGGACTGTTGGATTTAACAACGAAGAAATGTTGTTACTGAAGGACCTCTTGTTAAAGGACTGTTGGATTTGAAAACGTGAAGAATGTTGTTACTGAAGTACCTTTGTGTAAAGGACTGTTGGATTTGAACAATAAGAATGTTGTTACTGAAGGTACCCTCTTGTTAAAGAGACTGTTGGATTGAAAACGTGAAGAATGTTGTTACTGAAGTACCCTCATTGTGTAAAGACTGTGGATTTGAACTAGAAATGTTTTACTGAAGTACCCTCATTGTGTAAAGGACTGTGATTGAAACGTGAGAAATGTTTACTGAAGGTACCTCATGTGTAAAGGACTGTTGGATTTGAACAACTGAGAATGTTGTTACTGAAGGTACCTCATTGTGTAAAGACTGTGGATTTGAAACGAGAAATGTGTTACTGAAGTACCCTATTGTAAACGTTATTGAAAACTGAGAAATGTTGTATGAAGTCCCTCATGTAAGACTGTATGACCGAGAATGTACGAGTACCCTCTGAAGAATGTTGATGAACACGAGATGTGTTACGAAGTCCCTCGGTAAGACGTGATGAAACTGAAATGTTGTTACTGAAGTACCCTCATTGTGTAAAGACTGTTGGATTACAAGTGAGAAGTGTTACGAAGCCCCATGTGTAAAGGACGTGATTTGAACACGTGAAGAAATGTTGTTATGAAGGTCCTCATTGTGTAAAGGACTGTTGGATTTGAAACGGAAGAATGTTGTTACGAGGTACCCCATTGTGTAAAGAGACGTGGATTTGAAACGTGAAGAATGTTTAGAAGGTACCTCATGTGTAAAGAACTGTGGATTTGAAACGGAAGAATTTTTACTGAAGTACCTCATGTGTAAGACTGTTGATTGAAACTGAAGAAATGTTGTTACTGAAGGTACCTCATGTGTAAGACTGTGGTTTGAAAACTGAAGAAGTTGTTACTGAAGTACCCTCATGTTAAAGAGACTGTTGATTGAACACGTGAGAATTGTTACGAAGTCCTCTTGTTAAGGACGTTGGATTTGAACACGTAAGAAATGTTGTTACGAAGGTACCCTCTTGTGTAAAGGACTGTTGATTAAAACGGAAGAATGTGTTACTGAAGACCTCTTGTGTAAGGACTGTTGGATTTGAAAGGAAGAAGTTGTTATGAAGGTACCCTCTTGGTAAGAGACTGTTGATTTGAACAAGTGAAGAATGTTGTTATGAAGTACCCTCATTGTGTAAAGAGACGTTGGATTTGAAAACGTGAGAAATGTTGTTACTGAAGACTCATTGTGTAAAGAGACTGTTGGATTTGAAAACGTGAAGAAATGTTGTTACTGAAGGTACCCTCATTGTGTAAAGAGACTGTTGGATTTGAACAACGGAGAAATGTTGTTACTGAAGGTACCCAGTGTGTAAAGGGACTGTTGGATTTGAAAACATGAGGAAAATGTGTTATGAGGTACCTCATTGTGTAAAGAACTGTTGGATTTGAAAACACATGAGAAATGTGTTTATGAAAGTACCTCATTTGTAAAGGGACTGTTGGTTTGAACAACATGAGGAAATGTTGTATGAAGGTACCCTATTGTGTAAGAGACTGTTGATTTGAACAACGTGAAGAACATGTTGTTACTGAAAGTACCCTCATTGTGTAAAGAGACTGTTGGATTTGAACAACTGAAGAAATGTTGTTACTGAAGGTACCCTCATTGTGTAAAGAGCTGTTGGATTTGAACAACGTGAAGAATGTTGTTACTGAAGGTACCCTCATTGTGTAAAGGGACTGTTGGGTTTGAAGAACGTGAAGAAATGTTGTTACTGAAGGTACCCTCATTGTGTAAAGAGACTGTTGGATTTGAAGAACGTGAAGAAATGTTGTTACTGAAGGTACCCTCATTGTGAAAGAGACTGTTGGATTTGAAGAACGTGAAGAAATGTTGTTACAGAAGGTACCCTCATTGTGTAAATGGACAGTTGGATTTGAACAACATGAAGAAATGTTGTTACTGAAGGTACCCTCATTGTGTAAAGAGACTGTTGGATTTGAAGAACGTGAAGAAATGTTGTTACTGAAGGTACCCTCATTGTGAAAAAGGACAAATAGTCACGAAAGGCGTTGAATTAAGTTTTGATTTATATTAATGACGTCAGCATTACAAATTAAAAAGAAAAAGAATGGAATTATATACATGAAGTTGTTTTCCATTTTTGCATTATTAACTTTGTAACAAAAATTACCCAAGAAAGATCAAGAGCAAATAAAACACTGGTGTGGTTGTTTTACATCGCAGAGGGGAAAATAAAAAAATAATAATTGTTTGGCCTTTGTATTGAGTGAATGAAGTCAGATTGCGCTGCAGGCGGATGATCACGACGTCTCTGTGTATGCTGTGAGTATGGTGGTGTGACAAACAATAACATTCTGGTGTGCAGAGTGTGGAAACGGAAATCAACTCAAGGTCTGTGTATGCATTGAGTATGGTGGTGTGACAAACAATAGCATTCTGGGGTGCAGAGTGTGGAAACGGAAATCAACTCAAGGTCTGTGTATGCATTGAATATGGTAGTGTGACAAACAATAGCATTCTGGGGTGCAGAGTGTGGAAACGGAAATCAACTCAAGGTCGACGCTTCTTCAAACACGGAGTCATAAGGAAGTTTCAGTGATAAATTCATACAAGAAATTCAGAAATACTTTTACTTATCTCACCCTGGAGAAATCAAAAGCAGCGAATAACAGCTGCCAGCAGAAGAAGGAATTGTTACAGACCGGGCAAATACATGGAAAGACACAGACCAAACTGTTTACACGTCAACAGGTAAAAAATATGAAGCAGTTTTGATTTTCAACTGCCAATGAAACAGGTTCCTCACGTTGGCACGTTGAGATGTTCAGCTAGTTCCTCACGTTGGCACGTTGAGGTGTTCAGCTAGTTCCTCACGTTGGCACGTTGAGATGTTCAGCTAGTTCCTCACGTTGGCACGTTGAGATGTTCAGCTAGTTCCTCACGTTGGCACGTTGAGATGTTCAGCTAGTTCCTCACGTTGGCACGTTGAGAGTGTTTCAGCTAGTTCCTCTCACGTTGGCACGTTGAGATGTTCAGCTAGTTCCTCACGTTGGCACGTTGAGGTGTTCAGCTAGTTCCTCACGTTGGCACGTTGAGATGTTCAGCTAGTTCCTCACGTTGGCACGTTGAGATGTTCAGCTAATTCTTCACGTTGGCACGTTGAGATGTTCAGCTAGTTCCTCACGTTGGCACGTTGAGATGTAGTAGTCTCACGTGCACGTGAATGTTCAGCATCTACGTTGGCACGTTGAGATGTTCAGCTAGTTCCTCACGTTGGCACGTTGAGATGTTCAGCTAGTTCCTCACGTTGGCACGTTGAGATGTTCAGCTACTTATTATGTGCCTAGAGTTGTTGTAACGTTTGTTCTTCTTCTTCTTTCTTTCTTTCTTTCTTTGTCTCTTTTACAGCATTCTCACACATGACTGTCTTCCTGTCTGTTGGATCCATGTCAGCCAACTGTCGGCTGCAGCACAACAACGACAATGAGCCGTTCACGGGCCAATAGCTGTTTGTACGATGACGTCATTAACACACCACACACACACACACCACACACACACACACACACACACACACACACACACACACACACACACACAGAAGATATCTTAGGAAATGATAGGAGTCGATGTTTTGTGTTCATCACTTTCCAGCTGTTGCGTATCATAGAGGCTTTGAGTTCAGACCATGCCATTACGTGCTGACAGTGGATACAGAGAGTGTGTGATGCTGGCTGTCTTGATTTTGATATGCACATCGGGGTGGGTTGTCTGCGACTTCAAACGAATACTGCTGATGCTGCTTTAACGAGTAGACTGAAGGCACGCAGCACAAGCAAAGAAACTTTAAAACCATGCAGATTCCAAGCTTGCCCGTATTCCTGCCATGTTACATGTACACACAGTAATAACACACACACACACACACACACACACACACACACCACCACACACACACCACACACATCAGTGGATTTTTATTTAACTCTTTTGCCTGGGCTGTCTGCTTCTTATCCAGTCTGAGACAAGGGCAGAAGGAAGAGAAGACGCCTTTGTCTGATGCTGGAGATCCATGAACTGATGGTAAGAAAGGTAGGGTACCGGGTATGTCTATAATTCAGGAGGACGTGCCTCTGGCTGCAGGGGATGGAAGGTAACGTCTATACTTCAGGATATCTGGTGTTGGAGATCCATGAAGCTGATGGTGAGGGATGTAGGTAATGTCTATAATTCAGGAGGACGTGCCCCTGGCCGCAGGGGATGGAAGAGGTCAGTATGTAGAGCGCAAGACTCCTGATCCTGGTGGTCCTGGAGTTGCAGTTCAAATCTCCGCTGGGGTGTTTGCTACTGAGGGATTGATCCCTCCAAGTGGACTTTGTGCTGACTATACTTTCCAAAAAGTTCTTCAAATGAGACTATAAGCCAAGGCTCTTGTGTGAATGCACGCATAACATCTTTCACACTCGTAAAATCCCATCACCAACGTTCAGAAGAGGCCAGTTCGGCCTTTAGTATGGATGGCAGGTACATACACAGCATGTACTGAGGGAATGAAAGTGTGAATGCAAAACTGATCGACTGAGAGACTAAGTGATGTGGGATATGAATGAATGTACCGTCAGCGGGCAGCTCTTCAGCAGGCTCCACCCAGGTAAGCAGTTCATTGTGTAAAGGAAAATGAGGATTGTAAAACATGTAGCGCTTGGTCTCAAACTAGGGATAGGTGCTGTATAAGTACTCTTTATAATAATGATGATGATAATGATGATGATAATGACGATGATGTTGATGTTGATGATGATGATGATGACGATGATGATGATGGATGATGATGATGATGATGATGATGATGATGATGATGATGAGACCTGTCTTCTCCAATCAACACACTAACCATGTCTGACTTTGCGTTTGTTTGATTCTTCTATGACAACGGTAGGATCCCATACACATCTCTAGAGGTTGTGCATTCATGTGGCAATGCAGCGCAGTTGTTTTCCCCTACTACTATATTGTGCAACAGAGAGAGAGAGAGAGAGAGAGAGAGACGAGAGAGAGAGAGAGAGAGAGAGAGAGGATGGATTCATAGATGGAGATATAGATAGACATAGGTAGATAGTTAGAGAGATAGGCAGACAGTCAGATAGATAGATAGATAGATAGATAGATAGATAGATAGATAGATAGATAGATAGATAGATAGATCTTGAGTGTGAGTGTGTGTGTGTGTGGCGTGTGTGTGTGTGTGTGTGTGTGTGTGTGTGTGTGTGTGTGTGTGTGTGTGTGTGTGTGTGTGTGAACAATTATTTGAATACAAACCTTTTTGAATAGTATGTCAATTTTGTTTCTGGACTTTTCTGAGGTTTTTTCTGGTGAATGTACGGTATGTCTGGTGAATGTACGGTATGTCTGGTGAATGTACGGTATGTCTGGTAAATGTACGGTATGTCTGGTGAATGTACGGTATGTGTACGGTATGTCTGGTGAATGTACGGTATGTCTGGTAAATGTACGATATGTCTGGTGAATGTACGGTATGTCTGTGGTTGTTTCCATCATTGGTTTGTTTGTTTTTCATATCGCGCAGAATATTCTCTACATATAGAATAGCGCTCAGCATTTCTTAGTCTGTATCTGAGACCAGTCTTTTGAAGGTTAATTGCTTGTAACTCAGTAAGAAAGAATGACTTCTTCATTTTAATCAAGTAGACCTCTTCCCCTTTAAAAGAGCGCAAAAACACACCAACACTTTGTTAACCCGCAAAGATGTAACAGAGAGAAAGATCACGTTGCTAATAGACCAGCCGACTGTAAAGCTACATTAGGGCTGTCACCACATTGAAGTCGATTTTTAAATTAGATTAAGAAGAAACTTCGCGCACAACTCATTGCAACAGATTGTCTGAAAACAATAATAATAACAATAATAAATCGAGATTATATAGCGCTCTTCGATGAGAGAAAGACTCATCCTCAGAGTGCTTCACAATACAGGAAAAATAAAAGTTTCCATAAACATTGCACAATATTGAGAAAAAGGCATCAAAACAAAAGGTCACAAGCAAGCACTAAAACAGATGAACAAGCCACATCCCCCACCCCCCACCCCCACTCCATCCTCTTCCCACGCACCCACCCACCCCTCCACCCCACCCCAACCACCACCACACACTACACACACGACTTTATGAACAACGCTCGACAACAATTCCACACACACTACACACACGACATTTTATGAACAACGCTCGACAAGAATTCGGGAATAGAAGAAAAGAACCAACCCCTATCCCCACCCCCACCCCCACCCGCCCACCCACCCACCCGCCACCAATTTCGTGAACACTGCACGGGGTACAATTTAAAACATGCAGAAGGGAGCACACACACACATACACACACACAAAGGGCAAACTCAACACGAAGCAACAAAACCCCACGCGCGTAAACACACACACACGAATTCACACACGCAAAAGCACATAAGCATTCATGCACGGAAGCGCGTGTGCACATACAAGAGGCGAAAGGATGGAGAATACATGGGAAACACGCATTAGCTCGTACGCTATGTAGAAAGACAAAAGGGCTTCTGAAAGAGATGCGTTTTGAGACCAGATTTGAACGCAGAGAGGTCTGTGAAGAGCGGAGCTGGGAGGGGAGGGAGTTCCAGACAAGGGGGGCTTGATAACTGAAAGAACGTTAGCCAAAGGATTTCAGTTTCATGCGGGGAAGCTTGAGAAGTTTATCACTGCTAGAGCGGAGAGTGCAAGAGGATTGATAAGTGACAAGTGTGTTGGAAAGATAAGCAGGCAATGTTTCATCAAAGTGTCGGAAGGCAAGTGTTGCGAGTTTATACTGAATGCGCGCATGAATGGGAAGCCAATGTAGTCTAACAGAGGTGTAGTGTGGGTTCTTTTTGGACTTTTGGAAAACAAGTCTAGCTGCGTTGTTTTGTATACGTTGAAGTCGGTTTATATTGACAGTGGGAAGACCGGCAAGAATGCTGTTACAGTAATCGAGTTTTGACATGATGGGGGAACAGATAAGTTGGGCAGTCCCTTTCTGTGTAAGATATGAGCGAGTTGACGCGATCTTTCTCAAAGCCAAATAGGCTGAACGACACAGGTGACCGATCTGGACATTCATGGACAGCGTACTATCCAAATCGACACCCAGATCCCTCACACTGTCTTCAAAGGGAATTTTGTTGGTTCCAGCTTGAACAGTTTTTTCAGACATGCGATCCAAAAAAGAACGAGGTGCTGCCAACAGAGCCTCAGTTTTTTCATCATTTAGCTTGAGCTTATTTTTAAGCATCCATGATGAGCTTATTTTTAAGCATCCATGATGCAGATATGAATGCTTATCTCCCCCTGTTTCTTTAATCTAAGACATAAGAGCAAGCTTTGTTTATAATTGAATATTTCTTGCAGTCATTGCAGCACCAAGCTGCTCTGTAAGTTGCTGGGAATGGTGAGAGAGAGAGACAGAGAGAGAGAGAGAGAGAGAGAGAGAGAGAGAGAGAGAGAGAGAGAGAGAGAGAGAGAGAGATTTGTGACCAGTTTGGGCACAAAACAGATAAGGAGGATAAAGATGAGATCGATAGATAAAAATGAGACGCTCTCTGATTGTCCGATCTCGCGTGTGGATGAATGGGCATATATCATTTCCAGAAGTTTGTGAACGACCTCTGTTTGGAATGATCCTTTGGTTGGATTTAACAATATTAGACGAATCTCCTACATTATGAAATCCATTTTGCGCCCAGTTTGAGGAGATACGTGATTGTTGTTCGTTTTCTTTGTGTTAAATGTTGTTTGCCTTGCCTGAAAAAAGACCAAAGAGGTCAAAACGCGTCATGTTTTGTCTTGTGATTAGTTGTTCTCTCTCGGTCGGCTAAACAGTAGCACTTCTTTTAAGTTTATAACATAACAAAAACCGGATCTTCACTTCATTCTTGTCGCATCAGATGTGTGATTGAATTGACGTTGGGTGTGTCCCTTGTGGCGGCTGGGGGTGTTTAGATGCTGGCTGAGAGGTCTGTGTGGGCGGGGATGTGTGGTAGGGGCTGTCTGTTAGTTCCTTTAGGGGTCCTTTAGTTTCACCTGCGATTTCGCCCAGTGGTCATTGCCGTGCTAAGAGACTCACTGAGACAACTCGTTCCATGTGCAGGGTAAGGCGGCTGCCCATATTGTTCAGGTGAATTGCTGTCGCGGGAACAGACTGGTGGTCTGTGATCAGTCTCTATAGTTTATGTTGAGTTTTGTTCTGTAATCAGTCTCTATAGTTTATGTTGAGTTTTGTTCTGTAATCAGTCTCTATAGTTTATGTTGAGTTTTGTTCTGTGATCAGTCTATACAGGTTCACACAGGACTTCTTCAACATTTGCTATAGGAATTGTGGCATTGGTAAACGCGTGTCATTGTGGGTGTGTAAGACCTTGAACGAATTTGGTTTTAGGGTTTCACACAGTCTTTCTAGAAGCACACGGTTTTCAATTTCTTCTTCTTTTTCTTCTTCTTCTTCTTCTTCTTCTTCTTCTTCTTCTTCTCTTCTTCTTCTTCTTCTTCTTTTTCTTCTTCTTCTTCTCCTTCTTCTTCTTCTCCTTCTTCTTCTTCTTCTTCTTCTTCTTCTTCTTCTTCTTCTTAACGTATGTTCGTCTTCTCTGCCTCCCACTGTGGTCTTCTCTTTCTGCTTTTGCACTTAGGCATCACGTTTGAGTCAAATCCGCAATTAGCCCTTTTTTAAGGAAATAACTGTATGATTCTGTGCTTTTCTGATTGGAGAGTATATATTGGACTCTAAAATTATGCGTATGATTATGTCTGTCTTGAAAGTAATGTTGTCGATGACAGAAATGTAGTTTTCGCTGTGGTGTGTGTGTGGTGTGTGTATGTGTGTGTGTGTGTGTGTGTGTGTGTGTGTGTGTGTGTGTGTGTGTGTGTGTGTGTGTGTGTGTGTCTGTGTGAATTTGATGGTAAGTTTACATTAATACGTTGATTTGTTTCAAAAGGAGTCCATTTACACTACCTCAGTGTCCTCATGAAAGGTGAACAAATGCAGTTTGAACTTGGCGTGCAGAATGCAATGCATGGTACGGAACATCACTCTTACTTCTTGTACGATGACAACAAAAACAACAACAACAATTTCCACTACGGCTGCTGCTGCTGCTGCTCCCGCTGCTATTATAACAATTATAATGACAACAACGAAAACAACAACAACGACGACGACGACGACGACGACAACAGCAACAACAACAACAATCATCAACATCGTCATCATCATTATCATCGTCATCAATATCATAGGAGCACTTACACTGCGTTGGGCTCAAATCGCTTTACAAACTTATAATCAACACATGCACATTGGTACAAATGGTGACACAGTGCAAGTGGTATAACTTGTCACGCCATCACCGTTGCGTAGCCATTACCAACCCTCACCACACCAAAGACCCAGCACCTTGCAGACGTCAGTCTAGGTCCCACATGACGACTGAACAGAATGACGCTGTGCTCGATGCGGCCAGTTCCATGGTGAGCACAAACACGACGGGCATTCCAGACAAGATGCAGGAGTTTATAGCTCATTATTTAAGGGAACTCCGGAGAGTTTATAAAGGTTTAGATCTGATCATGATTATTAGCCTACCTACCTTGATTGTCTTAGGAACCTTTGGAAACCTGATGATAATTGTGATCCTGTTTCGCCTCCCTGCATTTACTTCAGGTATTTTCTTCCAGCTTCCGGCATTTTCAGACCAGGTGATGTTCATGGTTTCTACCTTAAAGGATTTGCTGGTCAAAACATTGGGCATCACAGACTATACTTCAATGAGTTCTTGGACATGTAGAGTGTACCTCATGTTACTGTACCTGCTGTGAATGTTGTCCCCATGGCTACTTGTGACCATCTCCATGCAAAGAGCAGCCTCTGTGCTGTGGCCACATCGTGTCAGTGCTGTGTGGACGAGGAGAACGTCACGAGTTGTTGCTGGGGGGTTGGTAGTCGTCATCACTCTGATACACTGTCACTTTCTCTACGGATGCAACTTTCTGTGGGGGTTTGTGTTCCTTCCGGCGACTGCTGTATGCCAAAAGGAACGTACGTATCATTTTGGACATTTTGGAAGCTAGCGAACACCATGTTATCCTCCTATCTACCGTTCTTCATGTTGGTCCTCAGCAACAGTGTTCTCCTCTGGACACTGGTCAGGTCTGTCAGAACAGGCAGACGTCTTCCTGTGCAACAAGCCACCCAGGATTCTAGACAACGGGTGTCTTCACTGACCGTGACCTTGATTACTGTAAGTGTTGCATTTATTCTCCTGACTGCACCTGTAAATCTAATTAGATATTTTGTTGATTATGTTGATGGTTCCAGTCTACGTGAGTTTGCAACATATTTAGTCGTGAACGACATGTTGATATTTGTATGGAACTGTAGCAGGGTAGGATTCACTTTACATATCCCATCGTGGTTGATTCAAAGTGCGGCCGTCCTATCTAGGCAGCAGTTTTCACTTAGCCAGACACTGTTAAACAAATCTTAAATAAATGTTAACGAACCGCCCAGAGAATCGGGGACAAACGAGTCACAAGACAAAACACGACGCGTTTCGACCTCTTAGGTCTTCTTCAGGCAAGATACAAACAAATTGGACAACAAAAATTCATTTAGCTTTGATCGCATCAGAGTTCAGGGCAAGGAAGGCAATCAAAGCTAAGTGAATTTTCGTTGTCCTGTTTGTTTGTGTCTTGCCTGAAGAAGACCTAAGAGGTCGAAACGCGTCGTGTTTTGTCTTGTGACTCGTTTGTCCACGTTTTTCTGGGCGGTTCGCTAACATTTATTTAAGATTTGTTTAGATTTCCGCCTGCAGTCGTCTCACTTCACAACCAGACACTGTCAGTTGGGATGGTCACTGTAATAAGCTCTATCTGCCCCCTCTAAACCCGTCAGCTTTTCTGCACGTTGTCGCTGTTATCATTATCCGTTCTTCTCAGTACATTGTTCTGTACTGTTGTCGCTGTTATCATTATCCGTTCTTCTCAGTACATTGTTCTGTGCTGTTGTCGCTGTTATCATTATCCGTTCTTCTCAGTACATTGTTCTGTGCTGTTGTCGCTGTTATCATTATCCGTTCTTCTCAGTACATTGTTCTGCACGTTGTCGCTGTTATCATTATCCGTTCTTCTCAGTACATTGTTCTGTGCTGTTGACGCTTTTATCATTATCCGTTCTTCTCAGTACATTGTTCTGTACTGTTGTCGCTGTTATCATTATCCGTTCTTCTCAGTACATTGTTCTGTACTGTTGTCGCTGTTATCATTATCCGTTCTTCTCAGTACATTGTTCTGTACTGTTGTCGCTGTTATCATTATCCGTTCTTCTCAGTACATTGTTCTGTACTGTTGTCGCTGTTATCATTATCCGTTCTTCTCAGTACATTGTTCTGTACTGTTGTCAGGTTTCTTGCCACATGGACGCAAATCAATTCCAACACCTTCTAGAACCCCCCCCCCCCCCTCCCCTCTCCCCACAGATCCCAGCCAACTCATTTACAGTGTGTTACGCTTGGCTGACAACAGCTAAAGGGCTTCTGATCCTGGTTTGAACAAATGAGGCTTTACCTTCCAGTTTAGTGGGTTTCCATTGACGACGTTTCTTTCCTTGGCTTAGCAAATGATTGGAACAAGGTCATAAGTAAACTAAGTACAGAACGAAACAAATCAGGAAAGAGGTCTCCAGGCCCATGACACATTTGACATCGGATTCTCAAAACTTTGTGATAACTTTCTTTTTTTTTAAGCCAGACTTGTACGATTTTCTTCCATGATAATACGACGCATTGGAAATAAAGATCTGAAGATCTAAATGCCAAAGCCATCATTATTTAGAACATTTTTACACATGGGTATTTAATAAATATAACATTTCTAGGCACCGATCATCTCAATGCATGATACATCATTTTCACTTATTTGTTTTCTGTTGCATCAGAATGTTTGGATGTCATGCTAGTTATATGTACAGTTTAACTCGAGTTTCAAACAAATACGTCACGATTTGGTCTGGAGCAGATGTGAAAAATCTCATCATTTGGAGGAGGAAAGTTCATTAGACCAGTTACCTCAATGTGTATTTTGTGTATATTGAAAAAGTGGATGAATGGGATTAATTTCTCCCTAAATAAGCTGAATTTTCTCTTTGTTTTTAACACAACTTTCTGTTTTACTCAATACTGACAAATCAGAGAACATGAAGCAGGTTACATTCAAAACAAGCAAATGAAGAGAAGGCTTGATGAATTTTAAATCAAACCAACTGGACCTACAGAGAGTAGGCATACAATACAGACAACACTACACTTCAATCCTAGATGAGGAAACTAAAAACTGAATTCAGGACAATGCATCTTCTCATTGCATGCGTGCATATAACAAAAATACCAAACATATAAATCAATGTATCAGCGTGTTTCTGTTGAGTAGTATTTTCCTGCACTGCTGAGCACAATATTCAGTAAACTAAAAGATGACGCCAGTGTCTGATCACTGCAATCTACAGTGCTAAGTTAAAGAGTGCTCCGAAATCTCTTTGTTTCTTAATGATGCGTCTCCGGGAGAAGACTTGTCCAATACTTTCATCACACCATGCAAGGATGACTTTGGCTTAAACTACATCTTTCCACTGACAATGGCATTTCAAGACCTGGCTCCACGGACATTTAATCATCTAAGAATGACACAGTCTCGTTCCTTTACTACTTGGGGCAGCTATGCAGCTATCACCACCCCTCCCCTGATCAATCCCCCTTCCTCACACAGAGTACATGCCAGACTTTAACTTGAACTGATCTTGATCCTGTTTGGAGAACTCTATGGTTTTTGTTTGTTTGTTTTTAGCAATGCTTCTCCAGTGTCCTCGACCTTTTTTCAGCCATTTTGCCTGCTCATTTGTTTTTGCCTCCATTTTTTTTCACGAACTTCCGGTTGTGGACTACATGATCAGAGATAGGGATGTCTTCACCTCTCTGTTCTCTGGATGTCTTCACCTCTCTGTTCTCTGGATGTCTTTACCTCTCTGTTCTCTGGATGTCTTCACCTCTCTGTTCTCTGGATGTCTTCACCTCTCTGTTCTCTTCACTGTATTTCTGACAGTAGACTGCATGGTCGAGAGTGAAGATGTCTTCACCTCTCTGTTCTCTGGATGTCTTCACCTCTCTGTTCTCTTCACTGTATTTCTGACTGCAGACTGCGTGGTCGAGAGTGAAGATGTCTTCACCTCTCTGTTCTCTGGATGTCTTCACCTCTCTGTTCTCTGGATGTCTTCACCTCTCTGTTCTCTGGATGTCTTTACCTCTCTGTTCTCTTCACTGTATTTCTGACAGTAGACTGCATGGTCGAGAGTGAAGATGTCTTCACCTCTCTGTTCTCTTCACTGTATTTCTGACAGTAGACTGCATGGTCGAGAGTGAAGATGTCTTCACCCGCCTGTCCTTTTCCAAGTACTGCTGGTCAATGATGGGGATGTCTTCAATTCTTTGTCCTTTCCCTCACACGTCTGATTGTAGGCTGGATAGTTACACACACACACACACACACACACACACACACACGTGTGTGTGTGTGTGTGTGTGTGTGTGTGTGTGTGTGTGTGTGTGTGGAAAGGGGATGTAAAGACAAAGTCTAAATAGCACCTCTCTCTCTCTCTCTCTCTCTCTCTCTCTCTCTGTTGTCAGACACGCGTCTTAATGACGTCATTCCAGAACCAGCTGTTGGCCCGTGATCGGCTCATAGTCGTTGTTTTATTGATACTGTGCCGACATTGATCCAAAAGACATGTAAAACGTCCAACGTCACAATGATGACAATGACAATTTTAAGCAATTATAAAACCCCTGGGCACGTGTCTCACTGCTGACGTCAGTTTCCATTGTCTCTCCACGTCTATGGCTGTGGTTTGGTACTGGTTTAATTCTGTCAGGGTCACCGGTATTGGTTTGATTCTGTCAGGGTCACCGGTATTGGTTTGATTCTGTCAGGGTGACCAGTATTGGTTTGGTTCTGTCAGGGTCGCCGGTATTGGTTTGATTCTGTCAGGGTGACCGGTATTGGTTTGATTCTGTCAGGGTGACCAGTATTGGATTGGTTCTGTCAGGGTGACCGGTATTGGTTTGATTCTGTCAGGGTGACCAGTATTGGTTTGGTTCTGTCAGGGTGACCGGTATTGGTTTGATTCTGTCAGGGTGACCAGTATTGGTTTGGTTCTGTCAGGGTCACCGGTATTGGTTTGATTCTGTCAGGGTTGCCGGTATTGGTTCGGTTCTGTCAGGGTCACCGGTATTGGTTCGATTCTGTCAGGGTCACCGGTATTGGTTCGATTCTGTCAGGGTCACCGGTATTGGTTCGATTCTGTTAGGGTCACCGGTATTGGTTTGATTCTGTCAGGGTCACCGGTATTGGTTTGATTCTGTCAGGGTCACCGGTATTGGTTTGATTCTGTCAGGGTCACCGGTATTGGTTTGATTCTGTTAGGGTCACCGGTATTGGTTTGATTTTTTGTCAGGGTGACCGGTACTGGTTTGATTCTGTCAGGGTCACTGGTATTGGTTTGATTCTGTCAGGGTCACCGGTTATTGGTTTGAATCTGTCAGGGTCACCGGTTTTGGCAAATTTATGGAGACCTTCATTGGACGGCGCGGTCCGGTTAAATCTAAGCAGCTTTAGACAAGAAACCTCACAAAAAAAACGCAGTTATCTCCCCAAGGAGAGATTTCTCATGAGAAAGTAATCTACAAAGCATGCAAAAGTGACACTTGCCTTTTTCTTATTTTTTTTACTCGACAACGTTATCACCAGCAAAAGCTCCTGGGAAAGCCTGGAGCTCTACAAGGGTAGAACATATCACGAGTCCGCCCCTTTGATACGAACTAGCTATGTGAAATGGAACATAAAAAAAACCTGAATACAAAAACAAAGACACAGAGTACCTGCGCCACCACGCTGAAGAATGAGCCAATTACAAAACAAACAGAATGCATTTCGACCTATAACAAAGACAGAATAACTGCGCCACCAAACTACAAGCACATTACAAAACAAACAGAATGCATTTCGACCTATTTAGGCTTCTTCAGACAAGACAAATAACATTTCAGACAATGAAAACGGAGGACCAATAGATAAAATGAGTAGACACTAAAATGGACGTCTGTGCCAGACAATCTGGAGTACAGTGATCTTAAGGGAGTGACCACAGCCCCGACAGCCCTTGCAGACAAATGGCCATGGATTTGGAACGCGATTTCTGAAGCAGGAAGTAGCTCCTTTTCCTTACGGGCTCTTACTTCCAAGTCCAGACACTTCAGTCACTGCGGAATGAGATTGTTTACATCATAGTCTACAGCTATGTGGCAGACGTCGCGATATGCTGCTAGGGATTGTCAGCTGGAAGGCAATGAGATTTCAGGTAAGAAGAGGACCAGAACCCTGAAGGCAATGGCAGAGGCAGCCGAAAAGAGTGCCAGCTGGATCTGGTCGAGGAGGAACAAAAGTGAATTTCACAAGGCTTAAATTTCCCAACTTGGAACAGGTGTCCCGTTAGCAGTGGGCTAAGACATTCGTCTAAAAAGGCACGCTTTAAGACACCCACCTATTCAAAATTTGCAGCTTCGAATCCCGGCAGCGCCAGAAAAAAAGGTTGGCAGTAGAAGGGCATCTGGGAGTCATGACCTGAATGCGGCCCGGCCCCTTTAGAGTGTAAATAGTTCAGGGCCGAAACACTTGTCTGAGGGGCGTTTCTTTTCCGAAAACTTTCTGCTGTCAAGCTCTCCCTAGAGTTCCTTCCTACCTACTGACATATAGCACAGCTGCTGAGCTGTCGTCGGGAGTGTCTCCATGCCAGTTTCTGTGTTGAAGACCGTCTCCTGTTAAATGCCCATGATTTTGGAGAGGAAGTGTCGATGACACTGGTGAGGTAAGTTTTCGTGCCTGCAGTTCAGTTGTAATGCCTCTCACGCAGCGAAGACGTCAGCACAGCCACTTCATAGATTTCAAGCTTGGTCTTTATTGTAAGTCTGTGTCTTTCCATACACGCTACCACAATTTATCAAAGGATTAACGATTTGTTGATGCTGCCTCGACCATGCCGCAGAAGAATATCAGGTAGCTTTAATGGAAAGTGGATTGGCGTTTCTCACTTTCGTGTCCTTAATCAGGACGATTGGTTCACCCAGTGGCGCAGACTAGAACGATAGTTCCGTCTTCCGTGGTCTGTTGATGAAACCGAGAGACTGGATAGATGAAGGTCATGTTCGCTGTTTGCTGCATAGACACGGTCATATGCAAAGGTAAGGTAAGGTAATGTTGCTTATAGCCCAGCCGACCGCAAAGGTGCATATCAGGGCTGTCACCACGTTGAAGTCAAGTCACAAGTCATCAAAAAAAAACAAAAAAAACAAACAACAACAACAACAAAAAACATTAACATATCTCTTTAAAATACACTTTCTAAAAACGCACCAAAAACTTCGCTAAAAAAATCTTTCTTCTTTAAAATCTTAGCTCAGATGAAAAATTTCAGTCTGTCAGAAATTCAAAGGTCACGTCAGGTGGGACATCTTTGAACAAAGTTTTCATGGAGTCATATGCAGAGAGGCCATCTCTCACAATGGTCTCAGTTACATTTGTTAATGTCTTGAGAGGCGTCACGGATCAGAGAAGCAGCTGTCAGTTCTATACCGATTTTGTCCATTTCTGTTTCGCTGAGGACAGTAAATAGAGACCTCACAAAATTAATGAAAATGCAATACAGGCCAAGAAACTGAAGCAGCACTCTCAGATATGCATCCCGTCGGCGGATTAAACTAGCTGAACGGGAAAACCTTTCGTCTGACCAACAACAACAACAAAAATGGACATTTTTGTTTTCCGCATTGCACTTTCCAAATCTGTCAAAATAAAAGATGATAATACACAGGGTTTTTTCAAGGATTATTTACAATATGTTTTGTCAGGGATTGTTCATAAGATGTGTTTTGAAGGATTACTCTTAATATGTTTTGTCAAGGATTATTCATAAGATGTTTTGTCAAGGAATATTCACAAGATATTTTGTCAAGGAATATTCATAAGATGTATTTTGAAGGATCACCCACAACATGTTTTGTCAAGGATTATTTGTCAAGGATTATTCATAAGATGTTTTGTCAAGGATTATTCACAGGATGTTTTGTCAAGGATTATTCACAAGATGTATTTACAAGATGTTTTGTCAAGGATTATTTACAAGATATTTTGTCAAGGAATATTCATAAGGTGTATTTTGAAGGATCACCCACAACATGTTTTGTCAAAGATTATTCATAAGATGTTTTGTCAAGGATTATTCACAGGATGTTTTGTCAAGGATTATTCACAAGATGTATTTACAAGATGTTTTGTCAAGGATTATTCGCAAGATACTTTGTGAAGGAATATTCATAAGATGTATTTCGAAGGATCACCCACAACATGTTCTGTCAAGGATTATTCATAAGATGTTTTGTCAAGGATTATTCATACGATGTTTTGTCAAAGATTATTCACAAGATGTTTTGTAAAGGATTATTCACAAGATATGTTGTCAAGGAATATTCATACGATGTATTTTGAAGGATCACGCACAATATGTTTTGTCAAGGATTATTCATAACATGTTTTGTCAAGGATTATTCATAAGATGTTTTGTCAAAGATTATTCATAAGATGTTTTGTCAAGGATTATTCATAAGATGTATTCACAAGATGTTTTGTCAAGGATTATTCACAAGATATTTTGTCAAGGAATATTCATAAGATGTATTTTGAAGGATCACCCACAATATGTTTTGTCTAGGATTATTCATAACATGTTTTGTCAAGGATTATTCATAAGATGTTTTGTCAAGGATTATTCATATGATGTTTTGTTAAGGATTATTCATAAGATGTTTTGTCAAGGATTATTCATAAGAAGTTTTGTTAAGGATTATTCATAAGATGTTTTGTCAAGGATTATTCACAAGATGTGTTTTGAAGGATCACTCGCAGTCCAAAGCGGTGTTCAGACCATTTTGTCTTTTCATCGCTACACTATAATCATGCATTTTCAAGGATTATTCATGAGATGTAGTCTAGCTGCTGCTTCTTCTCTTCTTCTTCTTCTTCTTCTTCTTTTATTATTATTATTATTATTATTATTATTATTATTATTATCATAATTATTATAATTATTATTATCATTAATGTTCACAAGATGTATTTTGAAGGACTACTCACAGTTCAGTTCAGTACACTATATGCATTTTCAAGGATTATTCATGAGATGTAGTCTAACGGATTATTATTGTTGTTGTTGTTGTTGTTATTATTATTATTATTATTATTATTATTATTATTATCATTATTGTTGTTGTTGTTGTTGTTGTTGTTGTTATTATTATTATCATTATTATTGTTGTTGTTGTTGTTGTTATTATTCACAAGATGTATCTTGAAGGACTGCTCACAGTTCAGTTCAGTACACTATATGCATTTTTGGGATTATTTATGGGATGTAGTCTAACAGGATTATTATCATAATTATTCACAAGAAGTCATTTGAAGGACTACTTACAGTTCAGTTCAGTACACTATGTACATTTTTAAGGATTATTCACAAGATGTATTTTGATATTATTATTATTATGTATTTTGAAGGACTACTTACAGTTCAGTTCAGTACACTATGTACATTTTTAAGGATTATTCACAAGATGTATTCTTACGGCTTATTCACAAGATGTATTTTGAAGGATTACTCACAGTTCAGTGCAGTCTTATCCAACACCAGTTTCACCTGTATTCCTGTCAGCTTCCTCCATCCCAGCCTTCCTTTTTCACAGTTCTTTTGAATTTCATAGAATGGCATTGCCTTTGAATAGTCCTTCATAAGTAATCCAGTGACTCACAGTGTTATATTTACCATGTCTCTTAAAGTCTTTCCGCGACAAAGCAATCAAAAAGCGCGGTCAGTAGTTTTACATCATGAACCACAGCCTGAGTTTAAACTCTCGTCCCCACCAATATTGTCTGACGAAATTGTTTAAGAACTTTCGAGACGACACTTCAAGATATTACAAGCAATGTTTTGGCCAGCATGCTTGAGCTAGATAACGGCGTTATCTACATTTTCTCATCATTATCATCAATATCCTCATCTTGCTTTTCCATGCTGACAAATGAAAGGACAAAATTCCTGAAAATAGGACCCAGGCATTGAAACTCTCTCTCTCTCTCCTTCCTCTCTCTCTCTCTCTCTCTCTCTCCTCTCTCTCTCTCTCTCTCTTCTCATGCATGACAAGGACAGATTGTAAGACTAGGCTTTGGCCTAAAATCTTCATCCTTGCGTATTAAAGATCAATCAATCAATCAATCAATCAAACAATCTCTCTCTCTCTCTCTCTCTCTCTCTCTCTCTCTCTCTCTCTCTCTCTCTCTCTCTCTCTCTCTCTCTCTCTCCCTCCCCAAAAGTCGTTGCATTTGCTTCCGTTTTCAAGAGCATGTCCCAGAGGTGGCGCAAGAGAAGGGCAGCAATGCCAGGTGTCAGGTGATGGTGAGTTCAGTGCACACCAGCTGCAGCACATTGCATGGTCAGAAAGTGCATTGTCTGGAGCTGGTGTAGTTTTTGTACCCCCAGTTCTTATAGAACAGGGAGTACTTTACAACGGGAACGAAGAAATGCTGTCTGTGTGTCTGTCCATCCGTGGTCAAAATGTGTTCCACTCGTTCCAGACGCAACTTCTGGGCCGATCTTTCTGAAAATTTGTAGGTATGTTCATTATGGGTCACGGATGAGGCTCGATGTTTTATTTTACCGCTATAGCCGTGACTAACGGCTCTAATGGCCCAAAACGTTTTTTCTTCCGTTACTAACGGCTATAACGGCCCCAAAATGTTTTCTCTTCTTTATGGAATATGTTCATTATGGGTCACGGATGATGCCCGATGTTTAATTTTACCGTTATAGCCGTTACTAACGGCTATAACGGCCCAAAACGGTTTTTCTTCCGTTGCTAACGGCTATAACGGCCCCAAACGATTTTTTTTTCTTTAGGGAATATCTCAGAAAGTACTTGGCCGATCTTTCTGAAAATTTGTAGGTATGTTCATTATGGGTCACGGATGATGCCCAATGTTTCATTTTACCGTTATAGCCATTACTAAGAGCTATAATGGCCCCTAACGGTTTTTCTTCTTTACGGAATATCTCAGAAAGTACTTGGCCGATCTCTGAAAATTTGTAGGTGTGTTCATTATGGGTCAGGGATGATGCTCGATGTTTATTTTACCAGAATAGCCGTTGCTAACGGCTATAACGGCCCAACACGGTTTTCCTTCTTTATGGAATATCTCACGCGTATTCAAGATAAACTGGGAGTACGTTTACAAGCTTTGCATCTTGTTTCCATGTACATCTGTGGCAACGACATGGACAGAGCACATGTTGTGTTCACTTGTGTGCCCTTTGGCATGTACTTCTGATAGTTGACTAAATGAGTACAGATAGGGATGTGACATTCGTGGTGGGGCTTTATCTCCTAAAGATCCATTTGCCATGCTGCGAAAAATATAAGAAAAAAAAAGAAAGAAAAAAAAGTATCCATAGTTCAGCAGTTGATTTTTGCTACATGTTAGCAGTATACTTAATAGAAGGGGAAAAAAGACTGTGATGGCTGAATCGGACTGACTGATGCAACAGAGGGTGTAAACAATGCTGATACTGTTGGATTCTGAACACAGGCTGCATGCTAGGGTGTAAACAATGCTGATACTGTTGGATTCTGAAAACAGGCTGCATGCTAGGGCCAGGTATCTGACGAGCTTCCTGTGTGAGTCCTTCCTACCAGCTTTCTTTCTTCGTCGACTTGTTTATTCATTTCAGTGTTACCTTCACAACAGTGGCTTCATCACTCAGCACAAGTGGTATATTGATAGACAGACCAGTGGCTTCATCACTCAGCACAAGTGGTATCGATAGACAGACCAGTGGCTTCATCACTCAGCACAAGTGGTATTGATAGACAGACCAGTGGCTTCATCACTCAGCACAAGTGGTATATTGATAGACAGACCAGTGGCTTCATCACTCAGCACAAGTGGTATCGATAGACAGACCAGTGGCTTCATCACTCAGCACAAGTGGTATCGATAGACAGACCAGTGGCTTCATCACTCAGCACAAGTGGTATTGATAGACAGACCAGTGGCTTCATCACTCAGCACAAGTGGTATCGATAGACAGACCAGTGGCTTCATCACTCAGCACAAATGGTATCGATAGACAGACCAGTGGCTTCATCACTCAGCACAAGTGGTATTGATAGACAGACCAGTGGCTTCATCACTCAGCACAAGTGGTATATTGATAGACAGACCAGTGGCTTCATCACTCAGCACAAGTGGTATCGATAGACAGACCAGTGGCTTCATCACTCAGCACAAGTGGTATATTGATAGACAGACCAGTGGCTTCATCACTCAGCACAAGTGGTATCGATAGACAGACCAGTGGCTTCTTCACTCAGCACAAGTGGTATTGATAGACAGACCAGTGGCTTCATCACTCAGCACAAGTGGTATCGATAGACAGACCAGTGGCTTCATCACTCAGCACAAGTGGTATTGATAGACAGACCAGTGGCTTCATCACTCAGCACAAGTGGTATTGATAGACAGACCAGTGGCTTCATCACTCAGCACAAGTGGTATTGATAGACAGACCAGTGGCTTCATCACTCAGCACAAGTGGTATCGATAGACAGACCAGTGGCTTCATCACTCAGCACAAGTGGTATATTGATAGACAGACCAGTGGCTTCATCACTCGGCACAAGTGGTATATTGATAGACAGACCAGTGGCTTCATCACTCAGCACAAGTGGTATCGATAGACAGACCAGTGACTTCATCACTCAGCCCAAGTGGTATCGATAGACAGACCAGTGGCTTCATCACTCAGCACAAGTGGTATCGATAGACAGACCAGTGGCTTCATCACTCAGCACAAGACCAGTGGCTTCATCACTCAGCACAGAGGTATTAATAGACAGACCAGTGGCTTCATCACTCAGCCCTAGTGGTATTGATAGACAGACCATCACTCAGCCCTAGTGGTATTGATAGACAGACCAGTGGCTTCATCACTCAGCACAATTTGGTATCGATAGACAGACCAGTGGCTTCATCACTCAGCACAAGAGGTATTAATAGACAGACCAGTGGCTTCATCACTCAGCACAAGTGGTATCGATAGACAGACCAGTGGCTTCATCACTCAGCCCTAGTGGTATTGATAGACAGACCATCACTCAGCCCTAGTGGTATTGTTAGACAGACCATCACTCAGCACTAGTGGTACTGATAGACAGACCATCACTCAGCACAAGTGGTAATGATAGACAGACCAGTAGCTTCATCACTCAGCACAAGTGGTATCGATAGACAGACCAGTGGCTTCATCACTCAGCCCTAGTGGTATTGATAGACAGACCATCACATCAGCCCTAGTGGTATTGTTAGACAGACCATCACTCAGCACTAGTGGTACTGATAGACAGACCATCACTCAGCACAAGTGGTATTGATAGACAGACCAGTGGCTTCATCACTCAGCACAAGTGGTATTGATAGACAGACCAGTGGCTTCATCACTCAGCACAAGTGGTATCGATAGACAGACCAGTGGCTTCATCACTCAGCCCAAGTGGTATTGATAGACAGACCAGTGGCTTCATCACTCAGCACAAGTGGTAATTGATAGACAGACCAGTGGCTTCATCACTCAGCACAAGTGGTATTGATAGACAGACCAGTGGCTTCATCACTCAGCACAAGTGGTATTGATAGACAGACCAGTGGCTTCATCACTCAGCACAAGTGGTATCGATAGACAGACCATGGCTTCATCACTCAGCACAAGTGGTATCGATAGACAGACCAGTGGCTTCATCACTCAGCATAAGTGGTATTGATAGACAGACCAGTGGCTTCATCACTCAGCACAAGTGGTATTGATAGACAGACCAGTGGCTTCATCACTCAGCACAAGTGGTATTAGATAGACAGACCAGTGGCTTCATCACGCAGCACAAGGGTATATGATAGACAGACCCGTGGCTTCATCACTCAGCACAAGTGGTATTGATAGACAGACCCGTGGCTTCATCACTCAGCACAAGTGGTATTGATAGACAGACCAGTGGCTTCATCACTCAGCACAAGTGGTATCGATAGACAGACCAGTGGCTTCATCACTCAGCAACAAGTGGTATCAATAGACAGACCAGTGGCTTCATCACTCAGCACAAGTGGTATCGATAGACAGACCAGTGGCTTTCATCAACTCAGCACAAGTGGTATTGATAGACAGACCAGTGGCTTCATCACTCATCAGCACAAGTGGTATTGATAGACAGACCAGTGCTTCATCACGCAGCACAAGAGGTATATTGATAGACAGACCCGTGGCTTCATCACTCAGCACAAGTGGTATCGATAGACAGACCAGTGGCTTCATCACCTCAGCACAAATGGTATGATAGACAGACCAGTGGCTTCATCACTCAGCACAAGTGGTATTGATAGACAGACCAGTGGCTTCATCACTCAGCACAAGTGGTATATTGATAGACAGACCAGTGGCTTCATCACTCAGCACAAGTGGTATCGATAGACAGACCAGTGGCTTCATCACTCAGCACAAGTGGTATAATTGATAGACAGACCAGTGGCTTCATCACTCAGCACAAGTGGTATCGATAGACAGACCAGTGGCTTCATCACTCAGCACAAGTGGTATTGATAGACAGACCAGTGGCTTCATCACTCAGCACAAGTGGTATTGATAGACAGACCAGTGGCTTCATCACTCAGCACAAGTGGTATCGAATAGAACAGACCAGTGGCTTCATCACTCAGCACAAGTGGTATGATAGACAGACCAGTGGCTTCATCACTCAGCACAAGTGGTATTGATAGACAGACCAGTGGCTTCATCACTCAGCAAAGTGGTATCGATAGACAGACCAGTGGCTTCATCACTCAGCACAAGTGGTATCGATAGACAGACCAGTGGCTTCATCACTCAGCACAAGTGGTATATTGATAGACAGACCAGTGGCTTCATCACTCAGCACAAGTGGTTATTGATAGACAGACCATGGCTTCATCACTCAGCACAAGTGGTATGATAGACAGACCAGTGGCTTCATCACTCAGCACAAGTGGTATCGATAGACAGACCAGTGGCTTCATCACTCAGCACAAGTGGTATCGATAGACAGACCAGTGGCTTCATCACTCAGCACAAGTGGTATCGATAGACAGATCAGTGGCTTCATCACTCAGCACAAGTGGTATTGATAGACAGACCACCACTCAGCACAAGTAGTATCGATAGACAGACCATCACTCAGCAGAAGTGGTATCGATAGACAGACCAGTGGCTTCATCACTCAGCACAAGTGGTATCGATAGACAGACCATCACTCAGCACAAGTGGTATTGATAGACAGACCAGTGGCTTCATCACTCAGCACAAGTGGTATCGATAGACAGACCAGTGGCTTCATCACTCAGCACAAGTGGTATCGATAGACAGACCAGTGGCTTCATCACTCAGCACAAGTGGTATCGATAGACAGACCAGTGGCTTTATCACTCAGCACAAGTGGTATCGATAGACAGACCAGTGGCTTCATCACTCAGCACAAGTGGTATCGATAGACAGATCAGTGGCTTCATCACTCAGCACAAGTGGTATTGATAGACAGACCACCACTCAGCACAAGTAGTATCGATAGACAGACCATCACTCAGCAGAAGTGGTATCGATAGACAGACCAGTGGCTTCATCACTCAGCACAAGTGGTATCGATAGACAGACCATCACTCAGCAGAAGTGGTATTGATAGACAGACCAGTGGCTTCATCACTCAGCACAAGTGGTATTGATAGACAGACCACCACTCAGCACAAGTAGTATCGATAGACAGACCATTACTCAGCAGAAGTGGTATCGATAGACAGACCAGTGGCTTCATCACTCAGCACAAGTGGTATCGATAGACAGACCATCACTCAGCACAAGTGGTATTGATAGACAGACCAGTGGCTTCATCACTCAGCACAAGTGGTATCGATAGACAGACCAGTGGCTTCATCACTCAGCCCATGTGGTATCGATAGACAGACCAGTGGCTTCATCACTCAGCACAGTGGTATCGATAGACAGACCAGTGGCTTCATCACTCAGCACAAGACCAGTGGCTTCATCACTCAGCACAAGAGGTATTAATAAACAGACCAGTGGCTTCATCACTCAGCCCTAGTGGTATTGATAGACAGACCATCACTCAGCCCTAGTGGTATTGATAGACAGACCAGTGGCTTCATCACTCAGCACAAGTGGTATCGATAGACAGACCAGTGGCTTCATCACTCAGCACAAGAGGTATTAATAGACAGACCAGTGGCTTCATCACTCAGCACAAGTGGTATCGATAGACAGACCAGTGGCTTCATCACTCAGCCCTATGGTATTGATAGACAGACCATCACTCAGCCCTAGTGGTATTGTTAGACAGACCATCACTCAGCACTAGTGGTACTGATAGACAGACCATCACTCAGCACAAGTGGTATTGATAGACAGACCAGTGGCTTCATCACTCAGCACAAGTGGTATTGATAGACAGACCAGTGGCTTCATCACTCAGCACAAGTGGTATCGATAGACAGACCAGTGGCTTCATCACTCAGCCCAAGTGGTATTGATAGACAGACCAGTGGCTTCATCACTCAGCCCAAGTGGTATATTGATAGACAGACCAGTGGCTTCATCACTCAGCACAAGTGGTATTGATAGACAGACCAGTGGCTTCATCACTCAGCACAAGTGGTATTGATAGACAGACCAGTGGCTTCATCACTCAGCACAAGTGGTATCGATAGACAGACCAGTGGCTCATCACTCAGCACAAGTGGTATCGATAGACAGACCAGTGGCTTCATCACTCAGCAAAGTGGTATTGATAGACAGACCAGTGGCTTCATCACTCAGCACAAGTGGTATTGATAGACAGACCCGTGGCTTCATCACTCAGCACAAGTGGTATTGATAGACAGACCAGTGGCTTCATCACGCAGCACAAGAGGTATATTGATAGACAGACCCGTGGCTTCATCACTCAGCACAAGTGGTATTGATAGACAGACCCGTGGCTTCATCACTCAGCACAAGTGGTATTGATAGACAGACCAGTGGCTTCATCACTCAGCACAAGTGGTATCGATAGACAGACCAGTGGCTTCATCACTCAGCACAAGTGGTATCGATAGACAGACCAGTGGCTTCATCACGCATCACAAGTGGTATTGATAGACAGACCAGTGGCTTCATCACTCAGCACAAGAGGTATCA
This sequence comes from Conus canariensis, assembly GCA_033310375.1. NCBI lineage: Eukaryota > Metazoa > Mollusca > Gastropoda > Neogastropoda > Conidae > Conus > Conus canariensis. Next base: position 2,350,193 of record CM065743.1, read on the forward strand.
ATAGACAGACCAGTGGCTTCATCACTCAGCACAAGTGGTATTGATAGACAGACCAGTGGCTTCATCACGCAGCACAAGAGGTATATTGATAGACAGACCAGTGGCTTCATCACTCAGCACAAGTGGTATTGATAGACAGACCAGTGGCTTCATCACTCAGCACAAGTGGTATTGATAGACAGACCAGTGGCTTCATCACGCAGCACAAGTGGTATTGATAGACAGACTAGTGGCTTCATCACTCAGCACAAGATGTATCGATAGACAGACCAGTGGCTTCATCACGCATCACAAGTGGTATTGATAGACAGACCAGTGGCTTCATCACTCAGCACAAGAGGTATCAATAGACAGACCAGTGGCTTCATCACTCAGCACAAGTGGTATTAATAGACAGACCATCACTCAGCACTAGTGGTATTGATAGACAGTTCATCACTCAGCCTAGTTGTATTGATAGACAGACCAGTGGCTTCATCACGCAGCACTAGTGGTATTGATAGACAGACCATCACTCAGCACTAGTGGTATTGATAGACAGGCCAGGTCGAAGGATGTGACACCCCTTTGATGAAACTGAAAGTGAACGCTGAACATATTCTCCTCAGGAAAACAATCTTGTAAGTTAGAAGTATAAACATGCAGACTACCCATCGTTCAAGCGATGAGACCACAGTACTAAGGATTTGCACCTGATGGATAAACTAATAACTAACATGACAGGATTCGAGTCGAAGGTCTCGTGAATACGACTTTGTAGATCTCTGACCTGCACATAAACCCTACGCGTTGATCAGACCTTGGGTACCTACCTAACATTGTCTGTGCCGCTAATATAGTTGTATGAGTGTGTGCACGTGTGTGTGTGCACGTGTCTGTATATGTGTGCATGTGTATGCGTATGGGCGTGGGCGGGCCTGCATCTCTTTTCTTCTTCTTCTTCTTTTATTGTCATTGCCATTATCATCATCATCATTATTATTATTAATAAAACAATATCTTTGAGGATGTTCTGGAGATTTACAATAGAAAAAAAAAAACAGTAATCGTTAACATTTTAGTCATAGACCGTCTTTGGGAATAATAACATCAAATGAAAGAGAAGGAAATATGTATAGATAATGACATACATGTATATAGAAACATATACGTGATCAGACGAATACGTGTTTTAAGTGGTTTTAAGTGTGTGTGTGTGTGTGTGTGTGTGTGTGTGTGTGTGTGTGTGTGTGTGTGTGTGTGTGTGTGTGTGTCCGCGCGCGCACGCTTGTGTATGCGCAATGGGGAGAAGGAAAAAGAGAGGCAGATAGAGGGGAAAGGTAAACAGGAATACAAATAAAGAAAAAGAAAGGGAGAATGGTAGAAGAGTCGTCTTATGCTTGGAAGAGGGCGCTTGAGAGTGTGTATGAGGGGGTGGGGGGTGGGGGGGGGGGACGCAGGAGGAAGGGGTGGGGTGGGGTGAAACGCTTATTTAAATAGGTCAATATGGATTGAAGAGAAAACAAAGGTAAAAAAAAACTTTTTCACCTCAGGGTAAAATTCGTCGATTAAGAAGACAAAGATGCTAAAACAGCACGTTTCAGGTCATAGACCTTTTCTCAACTGCACAGGGAAGGGGGCAAGAAGTAAGAATAAAAGGCTGACTGCTACTCACAGAAAAAGAAAGCAATCAGTGGTAGGAGTGAGTAGAGTTAAACAGTGAAAGGAAAACTTGAAGTGTGGGGGGGGGGGGGGGGGTGTTAAGGAAAAAGGGGGAAGGTGTGTGTGTGTGTGTATGAGCGCCCACGGAAGCATGTGCACGTATCCGCCCGTATGTGCGTGAGCGTGTGCGCGTGTGGGGTCGCGTGCATGCGTGCGCCTGTCTGTCTGTGTGCTCGCATGGTTGTAAGAAGGTGGAGGGAAAGTGTGGAAGGGAGGAGGGAAATTGGAAGGGGGATGGGAAAAAAGAATGTGAGAATTACACACACTTTTCAGAGAGAAAAAAAAAACGGGGGAGGGGAAAGGGGGGGAAGGGAAAGGGAGTTAAACAATAAAGGAAAAGGGGGAGAGTGGAGAGGGGGAGGAGGGAGATGGAGAGAATGTGTGTGTGTGTGTGTGTAGTGTGTGTGTGTGTGGTGTGGAGAGAGAGAGAGAGAGAGAGAGAGAGACGAGGAGGAGAGTAGAGAGCGAGAGCGGTGGATTGTCTACATGTGCATGTGTTTACTGTATATGTAATGCCTGGATGATGGAGATTGCGTCTTAGGGTGCATATTTAATACTCTAACGTTTAGGGTGCATATTTAATACTCTAACGTTTAGGGTGCATATTTAATACTCTAACGTTTAGGGTGCATATTTAATACTCTAACGTTTAGGGTGCATATTTAATACTCTAACGGTGTTATATTTAGGTTGCTGAGAACGTAAAGGATGTGGGATGGGGAAATTGGGAGGGGGGGAGGGGGGGAGGGGGGGTAGAAAGAGATGGGAATGGAGGAGAGGTTGGGGGAAAGGAGAGACTGGGCAAAGAGCTTGAGTTATTCAAACTAAAAAGTCAGTTATGGGAGTTGACTCCATCAGGGATGGTGGTTGTCATGTGATGTAGCCTCACATGGCGACATGTGACGTTCCGTCGCATACGCCCTTATTTGTTATAAAGCATTTCCCTAGGTGGGGAAAAGAAAGGTAAAAGAAACAATAATTTGAATGGCCTGACCAGTGTGATCAGTGCGCTGGTGGCTATAGACGTAGGGAGATTATTGGTTGAATGGACGGACGTTGTCCATTGGTCAGCAACCATGGGCTGGTAATGCGTAGAGTTAGACGAGTACTCACTGAACGTGTACTCAAAAAGAGCGCAGGAGGGAAAAATAAGGAATAGGAAGGAGATGGCTTGGGGACACTGACCGGACAGGTTGTTTGAAGAACGAGTTCCACCTGCAACTCACCATTACCAGGTGAGGTATAGACAGATGGGGAGAGAAAAAAGAGAAGTTAAGAAAAGGGAAAAAGGGAAAAGAATTTATGATTATTCAGATTTTGAAATAGATTACTTACACGGACTTCATTCGTGTTTCAGCCCTTCCCAGTGCTGTGGCAGCACCAGTTAGGCGACTGAGACAAATATTTGGGCTACAGTGCTGCGGCAGCACCTAATCGTCTCCAGGGTTGGAGAATCGAGCTGTAGAAGACAACGACTGCACCAGTCGTGAGAAAAGAAAGCATTTGTCATGTTGGCCCATAATGATTTTTTAATTGCCCCCCTGATGAACTCAGTTGTTACTTCTGTATTTTAAGCCATCTTTTGATTTTTCTTTGAAAATATATACATTGTTTCTCCAGTGAGGAGGAGAAACCGGTGAAAGATATATTGGTGAAGTATTATGTATAATGAGATGAAATTTGGTCCCAACTAGTGGATCTGTGGAATGATTGTACCTCCACTGGAGAGGAGGAATGAAAAATAATTCCTTGAAAACAAACCGTTGAATATGATGGAAAATTGATTATTGTTTAGTAAATTATTCCCCGGAGAGGAGGGGGAGAAGAAGAGTTATTGTAGTGCGCCTTCTGGTTGTTTGGAGAGAGTGCGTGTGCACGGAGTGAATGCTGGGCTGAGTGCAGGCATGCATTTATGCACAGTGTGACAGTGGTTACCCCGACTAGGACTAGGGCTTAGGACATAGACAAGGGTTTTTTTTTGTACTCCCTCCAAGAAAAAAAAAGATTTTTATTTGTACCCCTCCAGAAGAAAAAAAATAAGATACCCCCTCCAAGGAAAAATTAAAATTTCTATTTGTGCAAAAAAAAAAAGAAAAAAAAGAAAGTATTATTCATTGTTGTCATTATTGTTTGTAGTCTTTATTTTTCATTTGTTTCTGTATGTGTGTGTTCGAGTGTTTGCGATTTCTTTTGTTTGCTCTACTCTGTTAGGGTTCTTTTTTTTTTGGTAGGATTTCCTTTTGTCCCTTTTCCCCCTCAGGACCGATAGCCTCAACCTCCTCTTGCTCGTACCTGGCAGCAAGGGGGCAGGGCGTTGAGGAGTCGTTGTCCTTCCCTTAGCTTAGATTTTGTTTTGTCCTCTTCCCCAGGACTGATAGCCCCAACCTCTTCCTGCTCTGTTTTAGCAGGGGGCATGGCGTTGGGGAGTCGATAGTCCCTCCCTTTCTCATTACTAGTTAATTCTTTATCTTTCCTCTCGTTTTATTTGGATTTTTCCCCTTTCCCCTCTGAGTGTGGGATCGACTTCACCTCCGTCACTCAACTAGTGTAGGTGGTGGAGTGGATTACCGCTCAGTCCGAATAAACATCCTTTTCTGATTATCTTTTGGGTTGTTTTTGTTTGTTTGTTTATTGCATTGAGTTGTTAGTATATTGTGTGTATTATTATTTGAATACTTCCCCGTCTCCAGCTTTACGGGAGACAGTTGCCATTAGGGTGCTGTCTGAGGGCCTCTTTCGCTTTTTCTAATTTCCTCTTTCTATACCGGACCTGTCTATTCTTTCATTTCCTTTTCACCCCCTTTACAAAAAAAAAAAAAAAAAAAAAAAATCTCCAAACCTTCTCTTCAATAGGCACCTATCTAGTTTCTTTTCATCATTGTCATCTTTTAGGTAGGATTTCCGTTAGTGTACGTTTTCTCCCCCTCTTTTTAATTGTTCGTTAATTCATTTGTTTTGTAACTTTGTAGTCACTTATTGTTTAAGGCGCTTCATTTGTTTTGTGAACTCATCTATTGTTTTACCAGGAAACTAAGTAAGAAAGTAACAACTACAATAAGAACAGTTAAGAACATAAACATTATAAAGAATTTATTTCCGGGTAAAACTTTATATTTTCTCTGTTTTCTTTTCATTCGGAAAAAAAGAGTTATTAGTATTGCATTTCATTTTCTTAGCTGTCTTTTTCCCTTTCGGAAAGAATATTGGTGAAAATCTCTTTTGGAAAGATCACATTGCCACTTCTTATTAGTGCTTCTCTTTTGTAAGCCTTTATTATTTTTCTGTTTATACCGGCATTTAAATTCTTTATTTGTACATACTGTAACAAGGTTGGGTTTTTTTTTTGCAAACGTATATAACATCACATATCGCCTTATTTTAATCATATTTAGTCATTGTTTCTTGTTTGTTTATGATAACTATTCATGATGGAAAATTTTGATGAATATGTACGACAGGCCGAGCGTTTAGGCTTTGAAGGTGATAAATTAGCAAACTATGTCCAACAATGTCTGGATAGGGCAGACAGATAGAGAGGGAGAGACAGGAAAGACAGAGACAACTAGAAGAAAAAGATAAAGAACGACAAGAAAAGGATAAAGAACGACAAGAAAAAGATAAAGAACGACAAGAAGCTCTAAAAGATTAGAGTTTGAAGAGAAAAAACTACAGAAAGAGATGGAAGAAAATAAAAAAAGATTAGAGTTAGAGGATAAGGATAAGGAACGGCAGTTTAAACTGAGGCAACTTGAATTAGAGACTGATGCAGAAATTAAAAGATTACAGGCATCGAGAGAACCTCCACCACCTCCATCGGGCGGTTCCGCGAGTACATTTCATCCGAAGTCAACATACATTCCTAAATTGCCGCCGTTCGAAGAAAAAACCGACGATATTGACAGTTTTCTTTTTCGGTTCGAGAACCACGCTACTTCTTGTGGTTGGCCGAAGGAGAAATGGACGTTGTTTATTGCGTCGCTGTTTAAGGGAAGTGCTTTGGCGCTATACCACACACTTGCGGCAAAGGAAGGGTTGACTTGGGATCAATTAAAAGAACTTTTAAAGAAGTTTCAATGCTCAGCTGATCGTTTTCGTGAGCGTTTCCGATCTATTCGTCCTGACAAGGGAGAATCATTTCCGTTTTTTTTTTTATAAGAATGAGTCATTGTTTAGATAGATGGACAGAGCTAACAAAGACAAATAAAACTTTCGAATCACTGCGAGATTTGCTACTTCGAGAGCAACTTTTTCAAAGCGTCGGTAAGGATTTGGCCACTTTTCTTAAGGAAAGACAGTTCGATAACGTTGACGAAATGTGTCAGATGGCGGATCAGTACTGTATTGCTCATCCGGATAAAGGTGTTGCCCGCAAGGAAAATTCGTCCCTTTTCGAGTCTCACGTGGCATTTCAGATGCATTCTGGACAAGGAAACGATAGAAGAGGAAATCGCGCTTCATTCCAAGGTCCGCACTCTTACACGTCTTTTGGCAACAGACAACGACCTTTCCGTGGTCAAGGCCATGTCGGTTCTGGCGATTTCCGTCAGTGCCAATATTCACCACCGGAAAGACCTTTTCCTTTCCGAGGGCGTGGTGAACAACAACCGCGAAGACCCTTTGGTCCAGTGCGTGGACAAGGTCGAGGTTCACAAACCAGTAACCAGTTGTCCGCCAACCAAACCATGCGTTGCCATTTTTGTGAGGGAAAATTCCATTTGAAACGGGACTGTCCTTTCAAAGGAAGTGGAGCAAAGACTGGATTTGTTTCCACTACATGTGAAGAAGGTCTTGTTTTGGCACCAGATCAGTCCATTGATGGTCTTCTTTTGGAGGATTGTGCCATTAATGGTTTACAGGGTTCTGTTTTGCGAGATACAGGTTGTACCACAGCTGGTGTACGGAAATGTTTTGTTCTACCAGACCAATATCTTGACAGTGTTCAGAAATGCAGATCGTTTGGTGGAAAAATTGAAACTTTTCCACTTGCAAAAATTTCCGTTGATACACCATACTACTCCGGGTCACTTACCGCCTGTGTTATTGAGAATCCAGTTTGCGATTTGATTTTGGGAAATCTACCAGATGTTGCGACAGTACATGGTGGTGCCGGAGGATCTTTCGTTCCTTGTCTCATCAGTACAAGATCAAAAGTTGTAGAGCAGGGAAAACCAACAAAACCGCTCAAGGTTTCAAGACTGAATGAACTAAAAGTTACGCCAGATGTTTTGAAGACCATGCAGAGAAGCGAAGAGACATTGACGACTGTACTGTCTACTGCAAAGCAGAGTGTCTCTGACAAACCAACGGACAAGCCGACGTACACACTGGACTCTGACATCCTCTACAGGCATGTACCTGGACAAGACAACAAACAGATTGTGGTTCCCAAAGTGAAAATGGCAAATGCTGAAAAGGTGTTCCATGTAAACATGCTAAAAAAGTATGTTGAACGTACAAATGTTGCCATTAATGAGTCAATTGAATGGATGTGTCCAGTGTCTGGAACAGATGTGGCTGTTACAGAAATCATTGATTCTGATTTTGTACCTGATGTTACATACAGTGACAGAGCAAAGACTGTGCAAACAACAAATGTGGGATTGTTAACATCTACCAGTATAGATGATACTGTACCTCTGCCCACTCTTTCTGTCCAGGGAGAAACTTATCGTGATGATGTTGTGTGTGACGATCTGTCTTTGATTCAGAAGGAACAATCGGAAGGTATTTTGAAGGACTTTCAGGATGTTCTGACTGATACCCCAGGGACAGTGACAGCAATTGAACCCCATACTATTCACTTGAGTACGGAAAACCCAGTCCGAGTCAAACCATACCCTCTCCCATTTGCGAAAAAACAGGTTGTCGAAAGAGAGATTCAAGTCATGCTCGGGTTGAAAGTTATTGAACCGTCCTCGTCACCATACAGCTCACCAGTTGTATTGGTGGACAAACCTGATGGCTCGGTGCGGTTTTGCATCGATTACAGGAAGTTAAACAAAATCACTGTGTGTTTGATGCAGAACCTATCCCAGACATTGAGGAACTTCTTTGTCAACTCTCAGAAGGAAAATATTTTGTCAAAATAGATTTGACTAAAGGATATTGGCAAATCCCGATGGCTGAAGCAGACAAGGAAAAAACGGCTTTTCAGACACCTTTTGGACTGTTTCAATGGACGAAGATGCCATTTGGTTTACAAAACGCCCCAGCTTCTTTTGCCAGAATGATGCGTGCACTAAAACTTCATGAGTGTGGAGCAGTCAGTTTTTTTATGACATTTTGCTTGCTGCAAAGTCATGGAATGATCTTCTGGAAAACTTGAGAGCTGTTTTTTGTAAACTCCGGAATTTTGGTCTGACGGCTAGACCGTCCAAAATTCGTGCTGGATTCCAGACTCTTGAGTTTTGGGGTCATGTCATTTCTGTTGGGAAAATGACACCAGAGGAAAAGAAAGTAGAAAAGATCTTGGCCTTGAAGAGACCCAGTACAAAGAAACAGATCAGATCACTCATTGGATTGTTGTACTATTACAGAAGATATGTACCACACTTTGCGTCCTTGACAGCCCCTTTGAGTGACTTGACAAAAGGAACAAAAAACAAAAGTATCGTCTGGTCAGATGAGTGCCAGAAAGCGCTGGAATGTGTTCAAAACATCCTCAATTCATTTCCTGTGTTGCTTTTGCCCTCTCTTTCAGAGGATTTTGTTTTGAGAACTGATGCCAGCTCTAAAAGGCATGGGAGCTGTACTGTTGCAGGAAAAGAATGGATTGTTACACCCTGTCCAATATGCAAGTAAAAAGTTCTCTAACACACAAGTCAAATACTCAACAATTGAGAGGGAGTGTCTTGCCATTGTTTGGGCTTGTGAGAAATTTGCCAGATTCCTGACTGGAAGACAGTTTCTGTTACAAACCGACCACAGGCCATTGACGTTTTTGCAGTCGTCCAAGACCAAAAATAGCAGGCTGTTAAGATGGGCTTTGTCATTGCAGGAGTTCAAGTTTGACATTGAGCCATTACCTGGAACTCAGAATATCATGGCAGATTTTCTGTCTCGTGCGTGAGTGCACAGTATCCTTCGTGCTGCTGTAACTGCTGTTTATTTTCATTGTGGACAGATTTTTTATTCTGCTGTTTTCATTGTGGAAACACTTGATTGATATTTTGGCAGCGTTATGACTGCTAACGTCAGTCTGAATTGATAAGTAGTTGTGACTGATCTTTCTCCAAAAGTGCATATGTATTGGCATTGGTGGCTCGTTGTGGGATGCTACTTTGTGAATGGGTGCAGAATACTTCATTTGATGTGTTACAAGTGCTTTTTGTTTTGTTTTTTCACGTTGGTCCATTGTGAAGAATGAAAAAAGTGTTTAACTTTCGAGTGGATTACTATATTGTATATTTTGCTTGAACAAAGACTTGTCACTTGCCAAATTTTTTCTCATCAAGTGAGTCATGAGGAAATTCTCATTTTGTGATGATGTTGGGACATATGATTATGTGACAACACGCTAGAAAAAAACTGTTTACATTTTGCTATATATATATGATTGGCATTTGGAATAATCAGTATCATATGTTCTTCGTGCCTATGTAACTTGTGATTAGTGATGGAGCATGAATTTGTTTTTTGTTTAAAAAAAAAAGAAAGGAAAACTGTTTTTGCATTTTGTTCCCAAACTAAGATTTTGAAATGTGATTTTGGATCTTTATGATGTTCATAAAGGCCAGTTCTATGCATTGATGGAAACTCTTGAATGATGAAAAATTGATGATTGATGGCTGAAGTTGTATATTAACTAGATATGTATGTGTAGTTAAAAAAAAAAAAATTCTTGGCGAAAGTTTTTTTTTTTCTTTCCCGGGATGGGGGGTGTCATGTGATGTAGCCTCACATGGCGACATGTGACGTTCCGTCGCATACGCCCTTATTTGTTATAAAGCATTTCCCTAGGTGGGGAAAAGAAAAGGTAAAAGAAACAATAATTTGAATGGCCTGACCAGTGTGATCAGTGTCGCTGGTGGCTATAGATGTAGGGAGATTATTGGTTGAATGGACGGACGTTGTCCATTGGTCAGCAAACGTGGGCTGGTAATGCGTAGAGTTAGACGAGTACTCACTGAACGTGTACTCAAAAAGAGCGCAGGAGGGAAAAATAAGGAATAGGAAGGAGATGGCTTGGGGACACTGACCGGACAGGTTGTTTGAAGAACGAGTTCCACCTGCAACTCACCATTACCAGGTGAGGTATAGACAGATGGGGAGAGAAAAAAGAGAAGTTAAGAAAAGGGAAAAAGGGAAAAGAATTTATGATTATTCAGATTTTGAAATAGATTACTTACACGGACTTCATTCGTGTTTCAGCCCTTCCCAGTGCTGTGGCAGCACCAGTTAGGCGACCGAGACAAATATTTGGGCTACAGTGCTGCGGCAGCACCTAATCGTCTCCAGGGTTGGAGAATCGAGCTGTAGAAGACAACGACTGCACCAGTCGTGAGAAAAGAAAGCATTTGTCATGTTGGCCCATAATGATTTTTTAATTGCCCCCCTGATGAACTCAGTTGTTACTTCTGTATTTTAAGCCATCTTTTGATTTTTCTTTGAAAATATATACATTGTTTCTCCAGTGAGGAGGAGAAACTGGTGAAAGATATATTGGTGAAGTATTATGTATAATGAGATGAAATTTGGTCCCAACTAGTGGATCTGTGGAATGATTGTACCTCCACTGGAGAGGAGGAATGAAAAATAATTCCTTGAAAACAAACCAGTTGAATATGATGGAAAATTGATTATTGTTTAGTAAATTATTCCCCGGAGAGGAGGGGGAGAAGAAGAGTTATTGTAGTGCGCCTTCTGGTTGTTTGGAGAGAGTGCGTGTGCACGGAGTGAATGCTGGGCTGAGTGCAGGCATGCATTTATGCACAGTGTGACAGTGGTCCCAGGCGAGAGATGATCCCTGACTCCATGAATTTTCTTTCTGGAGCTGTGGAGTGGTTTTGCCAAACAGCAGTGACGGAGATATGGGCCTGGCTGTGGCAATCAACATTGAAATGAATCCCCACTGGTAATGGATGGGACAGCTGGTTGACTCTGAGGTGCTTTGTTGAGCGTGCAATGTCTCCCCAACGTACAACTCAGAGCAGAGGCTGCATCTCAGTACATACACCAGACTGGCTTCAGCTGCCTGCTGCTTCTCCCTACCACTGCGCCCTCCCTCAGCCGATCCTTCACCAATTCGTGGTTCCACCTACCGCCAAACCCTCAAAGGTGGAACAGCCGATCCGCTCAACTGCCGAACCCCTCTCGGCTGGTCCGCCAAACTTTGGTGATAGGATTTGACTCAAGAGCTACTGAGTGGTGCTACATCCACTCATTTCCCACGTCATTCAGGCCGTCAGTTTCGGTGAAAGCTTTGTCTCTACGTGTCGTCCATACCAACGTCCAAACTGGCCTTCTCTTCCGAAATTTGGTGATAGGATTTATGCGTGCGTTCGCACACGGAACCTCAAATTACAGTCTCATTCGCAGGACTTTTGGGAAGTGGAGTTACGATGCTAGATCCGAAGGAAAAATCCCCCGGTACCCAAATGCCCCAACGGAGACTCAAACCCACGACCCCAGGATCGCGAGTCTGGTACTCAACCAGCTTGCCTATTCCTGCCCCTTGAACCAAGGTAGGTTACAATAATATGAATAAAACAAGGGTCAAAGAAGCATAGACGAGAAGACATGAACAGGTGGAAACAGCTGCCAGGGCCAGTGTGTTAAACACACACACATGCGCACGCACGCTCGCGTGCGCACACATATACACACGTGAGTGCGCACTCCAGCACACACTCACACGCATGCACCTGCGTGCGCAAGCGCGCGCGCGCACACACACACAGGCACACGCACGCCATGGCCTATGTGTATATACGGAGACAACAGTTCATGTGCAAGGTACTTTAAAAGAGTGCAAGTGATCATTGAAGGTCAGGGGGTTTAACACAACCGCTCATGACAGCTCACAATTTGATGGGCTGTTACATGTATATTCACGTGGCTCTCTGGTTTCTCTCTCTCTCATGACAAGCATTTGTGACTTTACTCACACACACACACACACACGCACGCACGTTCAGACATATGGACACTTACACATACGCACGCACTCACCGGGACGCATGCGCACTCACGCCATTTTCCTTTATTGACAACAGAGACGTGAAGTTTCCTCTACGTCTCTGGTTGACAATGACTGACTTCGATCCTTCTGTTTCTTTGCTAAACTTATTCATGCATGAAACGTTGATCTGTACTTGTTCCATTCAGAGGTCGAGCTGGTTCTGCGACTATTGTGTTGTATGGATTGAACAACATCGATAGGACGATTAGTAAAGCCAACCAAATGATTGGGTTGATTAAACGGTCTTTATCCTTTATTGATAAAAACGTATTCCTGAAATTGTACAAAGCGCTTATCAGACCACATGTGGAGTACGGAAATGTTATCTGGTACCCACTGCTTAAGAGACATTCGGCGTCGGTAGAAAAGGTCCAGAGAAGAGCGACTAAGATATTACCAGAATGCAGAGACATGACTTATGCAGAGAGGCTAAGATATCTTGAGTTACCATCTCTAAAAGCCAGAAGGGTAAGAGGGGACCTGATCCAAGTGTATAAAATATTTCACCAAGTGGACGATATTGATTTTAACTCTTTATTCCAAGTGAGTAAGTCTGATATCACAAGAGGCAATGAAGGCAAATTGTTTGTTCGGTTTTCTAACACTAACCTAAGGAGAAATTCGTTTGCTATCAGAGTAGTTAACAGATGGAATTCTCTTCTGACTAACATTAAACTTACTGACACTCTAACAACTTTAAAAGCCTCCTTGATGCAGATGTAAGTTTTAACGACATAAAATTTGACTTTGATGACTGAGACTTTTCTCATACCAATATATATTCTGTAACACGCTGCGATTAACACCCCTTGAGCAATACTGTCATATCAATTGACGGAGCACAAGAAAGCCGTGAGGCTATACAAGCTCCTACCTACCTACCATAGTATGTAAATATATACGGACCAAATAGAGATGACCCAGGATTTTCAGTACCAACCAACACTTTGAAAATGGTGGTGTAAGTAATGTAGTAGGAGGTGGAGACTTTAACTTGGTGTTGGATTCCACAAGAGATGATTGTAATTTTAAAAAATGTTAACAGTCCCAAAGCAAGAGAAACGGTACAAAACGGAGGAACAATCTAGAACAAAATGATATTTGGTGGGACTTCAACCAGGACTGACGCAGACATACGTGCAGAAGGAATGATCCATTTCAGCAGGCACAACTTACTTCTTCCTCATTTCAGATCATGTTGTTTCTTTTGTTGAAGATGCAGACACTGGATGCGGACATAGAACAGATCATTCCATCATTTTGTTAAGATTACGATTTACTGCAAAAATTAAGAGTAATACTTTTCGGAACTTTAACCTTTCCCCTACGTCGCCTAAAATTTTGCGTGCCGTACGTCATGGGTCTGCACGGACCCATGCTTTTTTCTGATGGAACGAAACAGTGCCTTATGTCGTGGTTGTGTACGGCATTTTAAAAAGTCATACATTTGAAAGCGCGGAATGGAATAATATTCTTTTTAATATTTGTTGTGTATATGACAAATGAATTTAACTAGTTTTCATGCAAGAGACTGAACTTGTTTGTTTCTAAATGCTTCGTCATGAGACTAGCCTATACATATAGGTGATCGTGCGTACACACACACCAGCAAACATTCACTCGGGCACACATCTGGCTTTTGAACATCACGCCATCCACGTGCTGTAGTAGTCAAACCAGTTATGATACACAAAATGAAAATGCGCTGGTGCATGTGTGTTTGTGTGTGTACACAAATGAGTGGACATGTGTTCATTTGTGTGTTGCTGTGTGTATGCAAGTGCATGGGTGTGTGCGTGCGTGCATATGGGTATGTTTGTGTGTGTCTGAACATGCATCTTGCCTGCAAGCATGTACCGATATGTATGAGATGGAGGTGTGCTTGTGATGGGACCTCAAAACCATAGGCACCTAAGAGAGGGAGCGCATGAGTAGGAGTGACTGTGTATATGTATGCAAACTGATGCGCCTTTAGTACACTTAAAATAGATTCAACCTAATTTTCAACAACAACCTCCATTGAGATATTTACACAGAACATTCGAACAGTACGTCTTGTACTCGGAACGTAAAGTCTGTTCAGTCTGTAACGGAAAAAAAAAAAAAACACGCACATTTTCTGTCAACACTGGTTTATTTATGGATGTACTAATTGCCTTCATTAGAGACTGAATTTGTTCAGTAAGCTGAGCAATCACACACACACACACACACACACACACACACACACACACAGTCATACACACTACAGGAGCACACAAGCAAGAGATAGAGTTGCAAAAATCCGCGCGTAGAGGTTAATGAATACAGCTTACAAGTACAACTTAATACAAGACACGTGATGATGTATTTTATTTCCAATACATCAAATATGAATTATAGAATAAAGTGACCAGAAGTCAATACTGTGAACTTCATACCAGATTTCCAATGAACAGACATCATATCATGACTTGGTTCAGCAAATGCTTTGTCTTCGCAGCCTGTCATATACTATCCCGTTACTAGTAGGGTCCGCCAGGTCAGTGATCGGCGGCTGCCCTGTTCCTCAAAATATCGCGATACAGTGCACTGCGATATGTAGAAATGGCTATACCGCCACTGCAGAAGTTGGAGCACTATGAGGATGTTTATGTTCCCAGATCTGGTCTGCTGCTGATTTAAAAAAAAAAAAAAAATTCTGACCTGACGAAGAACACGAGGAAGGCGGTGTTGAAAATGTCCTATAAGTTCATGTCTGTGTCAATATCCCATTCTGACTGTTTTTGACGTTGGTATCTCATACAGTTCAATTACATTTAGTTTGTCGGCCTATAACCCAAATCACAGTGCTCTGACTGCATCAGGCACTGCAGCTCTGCTTTCCAGATCAAATTTTGCCTGTTGTGTGGTTCTCTTTCTGAAATATATAATGAGATTTCCTAGATATCATTTTACGAGTTGTATGCAAAACAAATTATAAAACACCACACAAGTTGAAAAAGATCTGATGAATCTGTCGTACAACTTGCAGTCCCAGAGACATGTGGAGATAGAAATTCCACTGCAGGAAAGTACGGCCAAATGCGTATGCGCAGCAGTCGCATGTTTATGAAAGTGATGCCAGCCAGCGCTTTGTGGGAAATGGAATGCTACCAGGAGGTTCCGATTCTGTATCTTTTGAACGCATGGGTCCGCTCAGACCCAAACGTGAGGCACTCAAAGTTTTTTCTTTGAAAGTAGGGGTCCACTCAGACCCTAACATAAGGCGCTGAAATTTTTTTCTTTGAAAGTAGGGGTCCGCTCAGACCCACAACGTCAGGCGCTCAAAGATTTTTCTTTGAAAGTATGGGTCCGCTCAGACCCACAACATACTGGGAAGTTCGTTTCTTGTTTACTCCTTTGTTTTCTGACTAAAATAAACACATATTGGTACAGATGTGGGGCTGTATTGACAAAGTCATAAAATATCCTGGGGTTGACCTAAAAACTTATTCAGTTATCAAATCATGACTATGGGTCTGCTCAGACTCAGGGCATACGGGAAAGGTTAAACTCGTCATTACTACAGGACAAGGAGTATTTAACCAAAACTAATAATGAAATTTACTCACTCAACAGACTTGGAATACTTGAAAAAGTAAACAGAACCCATCTGAAAGTTAAAGTTTAATGAAGATTATTGCAAACAGCTGTAGGGTAGAGATATGCATGGGCCCACCCATCAGCAAAGTGAAGCAGTTCCATTAGACCCCTCCTTTTGGCCATGTCTCGGGGATATATTGCTGAACTCTGGTGTGTGCCTGGGATCGTCCTCCACACAGCTACCTCTACCAAACAGTAATAATCCCTACTAAACCATAGCTTTCCTGATATGGTCAGTTTTCTTTTCCCATGACTCCTTTCACAACTGACGTTGCCTTCACATCTTGTAGCAATAAGAGACGTTGCAAATAAGACATCCTCACAGCTCTAAAATGACTGGGTCATGAGCAAAATCATGGTTAAAATTATGTTCTGAACCAACTGCAGCAAATTCACCAACAGCTTTAGAGTAAGCTTAACCCTATTTGATAAACACTTTTGATGGGCCCGCCTTCACATTAAAACGCATGTAATCTCATCAAAACTCAAATCCAACACACACACACACACACTAATACTGGTCATCATCATCGCAATCTTAACTATGATACTTCACATTGTACATCAATGATGTTGACAACTCTTATTATTATAATTCACACTGTACATTCTTCTTGTTGACAGCTCTAACTAAAGTACTTCACACTGTCTTTTCCTGCTGTTGACAGCTCTAACTAAAGTACTTCACACTGTCTTTACCTGTTGTTGACAGCTCTTACTGTTATACTTCACGCTGTCCTTTCCTGTTGCTGATATTTCTTATCACTGCACACACTGGAAGAACTGCGAACTGCATCAGTTGAAGTTGCCAACGAAAAAATGTCCTCAAGGTTCTTACAGGAATCCTCGCACACTGACAGACGGGTGAATGGACGCACGGACAGGGGCAGTCCCCAATCCAGTCCAGTCATGGTCAGGACTTTTTGGCCGACTTGCTTCTGTGCGGGGCATGCAGAAGAGCGGGAGTGATGGGAATCAGACTGGCTCTCCCCCTGGCCCGAGTGCTGGTCACCGCTCCGCGTCGCTTGTACGGTCTGCAGCCCTCAAACATCCCATCTCCCTCTCCGTCAGGAGGTGGTGACTCTGCACCCAATGACATGCTCTGATACATTCCACTGTCCCACTGTGTTGAGATGTTTGTTTCATCTAGGGTTGGGGACCCCTCTGATGGAAATGGCCCAAGTGTCGCAGACGCAGTGCTGAAATGAGAGGCAGGTAATGTCTCACTCTGAGCACGACTGGGGCTTGAGGTGGTAGTGTGAGAACCAGAGATGTGGTAGGCCACTTGTGGGTAGTGTCTGTGATTACTGTGTGTATGTAAACCAGAACCAGGAAGGGAGGTGGAGATTACACCCTGAAGTCCATTCACATTCAGCTCATGGCCAACAGCATGGCGTTTTCCCTGTCCTCTGCTTTCATCCAGGCTGTTGACACTGTCACACCGTACCGTCGGCTGCCAAATGTGACCCCTCTGCTCAATGAGCCAAGACTGTGTGGGCTCATCTTTGGGACCTGGTGAAGGTGAGGGAGATGATTGTGATGATGAAGCAGTGGAGCTGGCCTGTCGGGGGACTGAGCTGGGGGCAGCCAAGCCTCTGGAGGAGCGCTCCTTCAGAAACTGTTGCCTAGCGAACACACACACACACACACACACACACACACACACACACACACACACACATACACACACACACACACTCACAAACACACATACAGAAAATATACTCAGGAAAGGAATTTAGCAGTGTCCTACTTCCTTTGTGCATACACACATACACTGACACACACTAATACGGAACTGGATCAAGACAGCTCTTGACTTTCTGTTGTGCCTCTGCCTTTCACAATGCCATTTTAAAACTCACAGTATTACTTTGAGCAGTTTTTAATGTCTGTTCTTTGTGATGTTCGAACAAGCATTTGATAAGTTGACAGGGTTCCCACAGATGTGACCAAACAAAATTCCATTCTTTTTCCAGACTTTTTCCAAGGCTTTTCATAATTTTTCCAGACCCCAGAATGTGTGTGTGCGTGCACCTCTGTATGTGATTACCATGCTAAACACATCAGAAAAGAACTGATTTAATGACAGCAGGGCATTCAATACTTACCAAAACTTTCATCTCTCCTCTCAACCGTCCTTTCATTTTTATTTGGATGTTCAACATGGCTGAGTACTTATAAGCCAATGTGCTCTCTATTCAACGGATAAGAGAGAGAGAGAGAGAGAGAGAGAGAGAGAGAGAGGGTGCGTTAGAGACAGTGTGTGTGTGTGTGTGTGTGTATGTATGTGTCTAAAAATAGGCCAGTGTATCACCCTTGGGCCCTTTGACTTTCTCTACTCCCCACCCCCACCCCATTCAATGCATGATCGCATCCCATACTGAAGTAAAAAAAAACAAACAAAAATCAACCGTTTCTTCAATGTAGAACTCACTTTTCACAATCCTTGGGCCTAAAATAATCAGTCACTGTCATTGTTGGAGTCCGAGTCGTTTTGTCTGAAAGCTGCTTGCCGCGTGGCTTTTCAGAGCAGCTTTGCCCTTGTTCCCGATCTCAAAGTCTTTTTTGCACAGCAGGCACCGTGCTTTTGTCTTGCATCCATCGGAAGCAGGAGCGATCCATTTGCGATAATTTGTATTGTCTAGCCAGGCTAGGCTAAACACACATTTTCCCATGTTTTCTTTAATACTTCGATGCTATTTTCCCTCGCAGCACTGTTGACTCGAATGGAAGTTAAGCAATGGTACCAACTGCGCATGCGCAACGCTTTTCACAGTAAAGGGGAGCTACTCTGCAGAAAAAAAATGTAGTCTGCTAAACTTCCAGCCAGAGGAAATCTGAAAACCGCGATCATTGTGCGTGATTTAATTTCTGTTTTTATTCCTATTTCAATGTTTTTGTAAAGAAACTTAAAGTGAAATTCGACATCATGAAAAAGTTTGCACAGCTTTTACAAAATTCCAGGACTTTTCCAGACCCATGGCCACAAATTACAAAATTCCAAGACTTTTCCAGCCCTGGAAATGATTTTTTCATTTTTCCATACTTTTTCCAGACTTCCAGGACTCTGTACGAACCCTGTAAGTACACGTGCATTTTGTACTGCATATGAAATAAACCTAAGCATTTTTATGTGGACTTGTTTTCGGTTCGGCAATGCTGCATACTGTGAAGGTCTTCAGACATACCACAGGAACAGACACACACACGTTTATGACCTATATACACTGATACACCACTCTGGCAAGAAACCATGCTTAATACACTACCATGTACAAGCACAGACACACACACCCACACACACATACAAATATACCAGAGCTGCCAACCTCTGATAAGTCTGTTTTGGACTTCTTGAGCCGAAAACAGTTTTAAAGGCTACTAAAGTTTCTGAGGTTTTCATTCACTTTAACATCTAATAATGGTCAATTGGACACCGACATAACATCTAATAATGGTCAATTGGACACTGACATAACATCTAATAATGGTCAATGGACACTGACATAACATCTCATAATGGTCAATGGACACTGACATACTTTATGTCGGAATATGTCACACAGACACAATCATATACAGCTGAAGTACCTTCTGCGGGGAAGGTCATAAAAACACAATCGCGTACATCTGAAAGTACCGCAGTTCTGCAGGGATGTGTCACACAGACACAATCATATACAGCTGAAGTACCTTCTGTGGGGAACGGTCATACAAACACAATCGCGTACATCTGAAAGTACCGCAGTTCTGCAGGGATGGGTCATACAGACACAATCACAAACAAACGTACTGAGAGTTGAGTCGTCGCCCGTGGTTCCACACCCGGCCAAAGGCAGGCAGCCACTGGGCAGTGGTGTCCACCTTGTGGTTGAAGGTGGCTCCAACCCGGCCGGCTGGCAGCTTCTGCTTCTTTAGCCTCTCCACTGCAGAAGAGTCAAGTAGAGTTATGACAGTCTTCCAATGCTGTTGGTTTGAATGAGTATAGGTCGGAGTGTGTGTGTGTGTGTGTGTGTGTGCATGTAGATGTAGGCGCGCATATGTATGCGCGTATGTGCTGGCAGTATCTATATTTTTCACTCTCAGCACATAAAAGTGTGTGTGGTGTGTGTGTGTGTGTGTGTGTGTGGTGTGTGAAATCAGTTTACCTTAATTTTGATTTTCCTCTGTTTACTTTAACTGTCTACCATACAAAAAAGAAGATAGTGCATTAACCTCTGTACTCTTGACTAACAGACCTATTTCCATGGCAGCCCCAACAGATCTGAACTCCCCCAGTCTGTCCATGGACTACCCAAGCACTCACATGGTCAGTGGAGGTTTTCCCATGTCGACACACTTTTCAGACCACTTGATACTGCAGCAGCACAACATGTTTGGCGGGGCTTTTGGTGAAGAGACATATTCAGACTTTATACCACAACGGTTTTGTGAAGGTGTCAACACATCAGTCAGAGATCATGATACGTAAGTGGATGCTATACCGTATTTGCAATATTTGGTGAAGGTTTCTGCAGTGTCTTCTGTGCCATATTTAAAGTGTTTGGTGAAGGCTTTGAGAACTGGATCTTGAGCTAACAATGTCTGGTCAAGGTTTGGGGCCGCAGGTCTCATAGTACCTACTATACTCATTATGTTTGGTGAAGATTTGGGCCATATATCCTAAAGTCCCAATGTTTGATGAAAATTTGGGCCACAAGTCATATACTATACTCCCAATGTTTGATGAAGATTTGAGCCGCAAGTCATACACTATATTCCCAATGTTTGATGAAGATTTGGGCCATAGGTCATATACTATACTACCAATGTTTGATGAAGATTTGGGCCATAAGTCATACACTATACTCCCAATGTTTGATTCCCAATGTTTGATTAAGATTTGGGCCATAGGTCATAAACTATACTACTAATGTTTGATGAAGATTTGGGCCATAGGTCATATACTATACTACCAATGTTTGACGAAGATTTGGGCCATAAGTCATACACTATACTCCCAATGTTTGATTAAGATTTGGGCCATAGATCATAAACTATACTACTAACGTTTGATGAAGATTTGTGCCATAGGTCTTATACTATACTACCAATGTTTGATGAAGATTTGGGCCATAGGTCTTATACTTTACTCCCAATGTTTGATTAAGATTTGGGCCATAAGTCATATACTATACTCCCAATGTTTGATTAAGATTTGGGCCATAGGTCTTACACTATACTCACAATGTTTGGTGAAGATTTGGGCCATAAGTTTTATACTATACTGCCAATGTTTGATGAAGATTTGGGCGATAGATCTTACACTAAACTCACAATGTTTGGTGAACATACTATACTCACAATGTTTGATGAAGATTTGGGCCTTAGGTCTTACTCTATACTCACAATGTTTGGTGAAGGTTTAGGCCATAAGTTTTATACTATACTCACACTAATTGCAAAGTGAGGCGACGGCAGGCAGAAATCTGAACAAATCTTTAAAAGTTTAAGTGATACAGCCATCAAACATGAACAAACAAATCACATGAGAAATTGTGATGCGTTTCGACGTCTTAGGTCTTCTTCAGGCAAGAAAAACAACACTTAGGACAATGAAAATGAAGAACGAGCAATCACTTCTCTCGTCAAATTTGGCGCAAGATGACAAGAATTTGACAAGATAAGTGATTGCGCTGAATTTGACAAGATAAGAGATTGCTCATTCTTCACCTTAGTTGTCCAGAGCGTTGCTTCTTTATTTGTTTTTTTTTGTTTTGTTTTTTTCCTGAGCTTTGTTTATCTTGCCTGATGTCAATACGCGTCATGTTTTATATTGTGATTCGTTTGTTCATGTTTGGCCGATGTATTACTTATACTTTTAAAGATTTATACTCACACTGTTTGGTTAAAGTTGGGGGGTGGGGGGGGGGGGGGGGTGGCAAGTCATACACTATACTCACAATGTTTGATGAAGGTTTGAGCCATAGGTCTTATACTCACAATGTACATGACACTCACAATGTTTGATGGAGGTTTGGGCCGTAGGTCTTATGCTGTACTCTTAATTTTTAGTGAAGGTCTGGGCAGTGGATTTTACACTTACAATATTTGATTACGAACTAGGCTGCAGGTCTTATGCTATACTCCCATGACGAACTAGGCTGTAGGTCTTATGCTATACTCCCAATGCTTGGTTAAAGTTTGGGTGGTAGGTCTTCTACCATACTCAAAATGACTGGTGATGGTTTTGGGCCATAGGTCTTCTACTATACTCACAATGTTTGGCGTAGGTTTGAGCGGTGGGTCCTATCTCCCCACCCTTTTCCTCTCCCTCTTCCATCAGCCAGGGGGGTGTGGCCCCTGTGTAGATGTTGCCTTCACTCTCTTCCTTGGTCTGCGCATGTTAAACATTGCTTACACTGACAACGGCTAACACAGACCATGCTTACACTGACAATGGCTAACACAGACCACACAAATGCTCATTTCTATCATATGTGCAGCATACTGCTTACACTAACAATGGCTAACAGACCACACAAATGCTCATTTCTATCATATGTGCAGCATATTGCTTACACTGACAATGGCTAACACAGACCACACAAATGCTCATTTCTATCATATGTGCAGCATATTGCTTACACTGACAATGGTCAACACAGACCACACAAATGCTCATTTTTATCATATGTGCAACATATTGCTTACACTGACAATGGCCAACACAGACCACACAAATGCTCATTTCTATCATATGTGCAATGACAATGGCCAACACAGACCACACAAATGCTCATTTTTATTATATGTGCAACACTCCTCTTCAAAGGCAAAATATGTTTAATGAATGAAGTTTGCCTCGATGTGCAGAAGCTTTCTCAAGTAAAAGAAATATTTCATTTAGCAATTCTTCTTTTCTTCTTTAACCACATGATGCCTTGCAATACAAGGCTCAACCCCGATGTCTTCCTTTTTCTGACATAAACAAGGCTTTTGATTTAAAAATGTGTCTTTTTCACTGCACACAGAACTGCTGTGTGCAGTTGTATGCCAAGATTACTGACACAAGTAGATGTCACCCTAATAAAAGCACATCAAGCTGAAGCATGCAGGTATACTGTGTGTGCTGAATTAACATACACACTGGACCACAGGTGTTTCAGATCAAGTACAAAAAGAGATGTGCTAATTAACATACACACTGGACCACAGGTGTTTCAGATCAAGTACAAAAAGAGATGTGCTAATTAACATACACACTGGACCACAGGTGTTTCAGATCAAGTACAAAAAGAGATGTGCTACCCTTTGAAGCTAAAAACCACACGGAGAATAATCTTTAAAAAGGTAGGAATATGAATTTCATTATTTCTTGGAGGCCTCATCACTCACCATATTGGCTGTGGTCGTAAGCACTTTGAACAAAATTTCATTTACTCTATACAAGCACTTTGAACAAAATTTCATGTACTCTACACAAGCACTTTGAACAAAATTTCATTTACTCTACACAAGCACTTTGAACAAAATTTCATTTACTCTATACAAGCACTTTGAACAAAATTTCATTTACTCTATATAAGCACTTTGAACAAAATTTCATGTACTCTACACAAGCACTTTGAACAAAATTTCATTTACTCTAAATAAGCACTTTGAACAAAATGTTATCTACTCCACTTTGAACAAAATGTTATCTACTCTATCACACGCTCAAGACTTGAACTGTCTTTTGCCACAAGCCCAGAACTGTCAGTCAGTGAGTTACACCACACTACTGGGGCAGCTACATGAAGACTGTGGGTACAGTTGCATGCAGGGCAGCTGGAACGACAGGCAAGGGCATAATACCACTGAGGGTATGTACAGGATGACATAGCTAGATGAAAAATGAATAAATAAACAAATAACAAATACATTTCAGAAGAAGGAAAGAGTGTTGCAGAAACTGTGAGAGTTAGCAGTTAGGCCAATCTCCCAATCGAGCCTCTGTGACGTACTCCTTCCACTTGCTCCTGTTCAACATAGCTGCCTTGATCTCATCGATGTTTTCTAGGCCAGTGTCCCTTTTGAGAAGATCAATGAAGTCTGTTGTCTTCCTTCCCCTGTTCGCCCTCCCTCCAGTTGGCTGCCACAGTACAAGTTGTGAAGCAACCTCCTCTGGATGTCGCATACAGTGACCAGCTGGGCAAAGCCTACATGTTCTTATCTTGTCACTAACTTCAGGGAGGTGTCCATAGAGCTCTTCGTGAGTCATGAGCTGCTTCCAAGAGACATTTAATGCCATTCTCAACATGCGGGTATACATCCCATCAAAACTCTTCTCCATCTGCTTTGTTAAGGTCCAT
Source organism: Conus canariensis (assembly GCA_033310375.1). Taxonomy (NCBI): domain Eukaryota; kingdom Metazoa; phylum Mollusca; class Gastropoda; order Neogastropoda; family Conidae; genus Conus; species Conus canariensis. The sequence continues at coordinate 2,374,034 of CM065743.1, forward strand.
GTTTCCGAGTTGTAGAGCAACACAGACTCGACAGTGGATATAAAAAGACAAATCTTTAGTTCTTTTTTCAAGTTAGAAGTCCATATCATCTTCAGCTTGTGACATGCAGACCAAGCAAGGGCTTTTCGAACAGAGATATCTTTCTGACTGCTCTCCATCCATCCAACTGTGAGAGACAAACACCAGTACAGGAGAGGGAGGGGGTCAAAGTTGGAAGAGTCTTTAAGGACTTTTAATGTCACATTCCATAAGGAGTCTTAAACAGGTTTAATGTCACATTCCATAACAAGGAGTCTTTAACAGGTTCAATGCCACATTCCATGACAAGGAGTCTTTAACAGGTTCAATGCCACATTCCATGACAAGGAGTCTTTAACAGGTTCAATGCCACATTCCACATGGAGTCTTTAACAGGTTCAATGCCACATTCCATGACAAGGAGTCTTTAACAGGTTCAATGCCACATTCCATAACGAGTCTTTAACAGGTTCAAAGCCACATTCCATGACAAGGAGTCTTTAACAGGTTCAATGCCACATTCCATATGGAGTCTTTAACAGGTTCAATGCCACATTCCATGACAAGGAGTCTTTAACAGGTTCAATGCCACATTCCATAACGAGTCTTTAACAGGTTCAATGCCACATTCCATGACAAGGAGTCTTTAACAGGTTCAATGCCACATTCCATAAGGAGTCTTTAACAGGTTTAATGCCACATTCCATAAGGAGTCTGTAACAGGTTCAATGCCACATTCCATGACAAGGAGTCTTTAACAGGTTCAATGCCACATTCCATAACAACGAGTCTTTAACAGGTTCAATGCCACATTCCATAACAACGAGTCTTTAACAGGTTCAATGCCACATTCCATAACAAGGAGTCTTTAACAGGTTCAATGCCACATTCCATAACAATGAGTCTTTAACAGGTTCAATGCCACATTCCATAACAATGAGTCTGTAACAGGTTCAATGCCACATTCCATAACAAGGAGTCTGTAACAGGTTCAATGCCACATTCCATAACAAGGAGTCTGTAACAGGTTCAATGCTACATTCCATAACAACGAGTCTTTAACAGGTTCAATGCCACATTCCATAACAAGGAGTCTGTAACAGGTTCAATGCCACATTCCATGTCAAGGACATCCACCTGGTTCCAGTGCACACACATAATACTGACCTGAGCTAGGGTGATGCAGGTCAGACCCTGGCCCACGGCAAACACCGTTTTTTTGCCAGCAGGCATGGCGGCTTCGGCGCTGGGGGCTTCCTGACGGCTGCTGGACGCGCTGCTAACATGGCTGCCTGCCCTGGCAGTCAGCGAGGACTTCACAAGCTATAACATTCAGGAAAAAAATGGTGCCAAGGCCTTCTTTCACCCCTGCCCCCTCACGCCCCCCCTCCCCCCCCCCCACCCCCAGCTGACTCAGTCTGCAGTCTCACTGCCACAGCAGCCAGAGAGGGAGTGCAGGGGGGAGCCTGGCTTCTTCTGACTGACCACGTTTTGATAGAGGGTTGAGAGGTGGGGTGCCGTTGGGGGAGAGATGGGGAGGTGGGGTGGGGGACAAGGAAAGTGGGTCTTCCACAATGTGGAATTGCTGGGACATGCTAAGTACCATTTTAGTTCTGCTTGATGACACCTGTACTTCAAAACCAACTACAAAAAGCTTCCAAATCAACTTTTGTTTTCTCTTTTGTTTTAAAAGAGACTTTGAAATTCATGACATGTCCCACCCTCTCCTTCCCCCCCACCCCCCCCCCCCCCCCCCCCTTCCCAAATCAGGATTGAAGAAATGACTTTCCAAAATAAAGAAAACTGGACAAAAGTTCTGACCGACTGGTGGCTAAGAGAATGGTACATCTCAAAACTTTTCCTACATACGCTAAAAATTTCATTATTCCTTCCCCTTTTTCATGAACCAGTAATTTCAAATCTAGTTGTCATTCACAAGATTTCCTCTTTTTTTTCTACTACATTAAACAAACAAAAAACAAACAAAAAAAAGAAAACAGGCACATACAACAAAAATTACACCAAAAATTCAGTAGCATATGTGTGTGTGTGTGTGTGTGTGTGTGTGTGTGTGTGTGTAAGTGCATGCGTGTCCTGGAAGAATTACTGACAAAAAAAAAAACAATCATAATGTCATCAATATTAATTTTCCCAAGAGCAGATATTGGGGGTAAATTTGGAAGACTGTCACTCTTTTACCCTGGTTTTTTTTTTTAATAATTTTTCTATATCCAACTTTGACAAAACAGAATTCTATCAATTCTACCATTTTAATTTCTTTTTTTTCTTTCTCAAAATTTAGAGACCAATATTCACAAAAGTATTTAAGCAAAGAAATTTTGTTATCGAAAATCTGCATAGATTTTCATAAATTAAAAAAAAAAAGTTGTTAATTATGAACATACTGTAAGGCCTAAATATCCTCAGATTCTATGGCATTATCATCAAAGTGCAGCATTGTTTTGGTACAAACAATGAGGAGACCCTCACAGAATTTGGTCATCTGTAAAGGGATAAGATAGACATCTCCACAGGAAAATGGGGAGCGAACGAAAAACTGCCAGCAAAACATAACCATTTATGTTGTAGCACCATCAAGGTATCATACAGTGAAAACAATACTGAGTTACAACAGTACACTTCACTGAAAATGTTATTTTGTTAACTTCCAGAGCTTTTACAGTGTAGACAACCCCCCCCCCCCCCCCCCCCCCCCACAAGAAAGAGGACATATACAACAAAATTTACACACACAAAAATCCTGTAGCACATCATAATGACATCGACATTAATTTTCCCAGGAGCAGACGATCATATCAAGGGGAGGTAATATTCAAGGCATCATTTATGATCTCCTTTTTTCAATGTATGCCATCTGATGTTTATCACTGTCCCATCAAAACAAAACACAAACAAGATGAAGCACATCAGATATAATCAAATACCCATGAAATCATTTCTGGAAATTTGATACCTGTCAATACCAAATCAAAGACATGCACTCACTGGAGACCTGGGAAAACCAAGGTAAATATCCAAAAAGACTCATCTTATTGCATGGAAATGTACGCACAGAGCAGTTCTTTACAATGTTCACATCAAAGATGCCCAGCTTATCCTCTATTGTGTTGTATGTCTTGGTGCTACTTTCTCTGACAGAACTGCCCCTCTGCACTCCCCTAGAGTATGCGGCCATGCCCAGTGCCCCTGACAGACATGGCACACAGGAACAATCTGAGCTCCTTTGTCACACCAACTGACCAGTCTCTAGAGGCACTTTTCTGTGTTAAAATGATCATGTTATTCTAGAAACAACAGAAATGCACACCCCCAAATGAGCTAATCTACAGCATTATCCCTTTTAGCTGGCATATCATTTATTTCAGAATGTATTATCCAACCAATTGTAAGAGGATTTATCAAGGTCAAGGTCTGCAGATGAACATCCCACGATTAGCAGCTTGACTGGTCACATGATCAGAAGTCATAGAATTCTGTGACTTGCATTTTGCCAGAAATGAGTGAAGAATCTGACTGCACCGACACTCAGAGTGTTTGACTTTGTGTCTGTGTACCCAGTGCATTTGAGGGTCATCGCAGCTCAGCTGACCAGTCCAGCCCTTTCCTGGATGATATCCAACATGACTGACCACCGACTGATAGAGGCAGAACTGCCAATCCATAACAGCAGTGCTGACATGAATGTAGATTACACCTCTAACATTAATGTAGACTACAAAAGTGATTTCAATAATTCAAACTTGGGCGACACAGATTTGGCTGTCTGGGATGTGTCAAGTCAACATGAATGTGCCAGTTCAAGGCAGTTCAGGTGGGGTGACCACAATGGCAAGTCCTTAACATTACCGACACGAAGATTTAGGCATGTGTATCAAGCTGCATTCACAGCTTAATTTTACAACAGATTTGCTGTGAGTTCGGTTTTGTTGTTGTTTGTTCTATTATCTTTTGTTTCAAAACAGCAGGAAAAAAATCAATCAGCCAATCCTTCCACAGGCAGACTGTCTTCCTACTATGATAGTATGGTGTTTCCTGGCCATTGATTTTGTGCTGTAAACTGCCTACAGTAGAAAATTGAACACTTTCAGCTGGATGTTCTCATACATAAAAAAAAAGAGAAGCTGCATCTTCCCGTTAATACATACAAACACACAGAAGAAATCTCTGTGAAGTTTCAACTGAAATGAATGAAAAAAAATCAAAGTTTCAACTGAAAAAAAAAAAAAGAAATAAAGCTGTCCATGTTTGCTTCAGTGCTAATGTGAAGAGAGCATGACTGGCTCCAGCAGTAAGGGGAACAACCCCTGGCAGAAAATGTGCCGGCAGTGAAGAGTTTAAAGAGAACCGGAGAAATAATTCAAAGCCAGATCTTCAATAGAGGGCAGGGATAGCCTACAGTCTGGGGGCATGGGGAGAAGGGAAGGAGGTGGAGGAGGGGGAGAGATATCTTTGTTTGGAGGTTCCCCTGCAATTTCCCATTCTACAGCACTCCCTCTGAAATGATGGTGCAGCACACACTGTAAAGAGCTGCCCTGTGCCGGCCAAACATCACCCAGACACTGTGCCTCCCCATCATCATCACAATAGGATACAGTGCCGTGTCCGCTGGCCACACACCTCTTGCTGCTGGCCACACACCTCTTGCTGCTGGCCCGCCCACATCACATCCTGACTGCGACGCTCTGCTACACGAATCCTTTCTGTTTCCTGAGACAAGGCACCATAATGCTGGAGTTGTTCAATCACATTACGCAATGTTCACAGATGCTGTCTGCAGAGAAAAAGGAAACTGCAACACACTTCTCGCCAAACACAAGAAATTTCACATAAAAAAAGAAAATTTGTAGTTCTCTTCCAGCTGCAATAAAAGAAAGACAACAGTGACACTCACAGTCCTTTGCCATTATTCTTGTCAGCTGTCAATTCCATCTCACAGTCTGTTGTTCTCAAAATAATTCTAAATGTAAACTTCATCTCACAGTCTGTTGTCTTCAAAATAATTCTAAATGTCAACTCCATCTCACAGTCTGCTGTCTTCAAAATAATTCTAAATGTCAACTTCATCTCACAGTCTGTTGTCCTCAAAATAATTTTAAATGTCGACTCCATCTCACAGTCTGTTGTCCTCAAAATAATTCTAAATGTCAACTCCATCTCACAGTCTGTTGTCCTAAAATAATTCTAAATGTCAACTTCATCTCACAGTCTGTTGTCCTCAAAATAATTCTAAATGTCAACTCCATCTCACAGTCTGTTGTTCTCAAAATAATTCTAAATGTCAACTCCATCTCACAGTCTGTTGTCCTCAAAATAATTCTAAATGTCAACTCCATCTCACAGTCTGTTGTCCTCAAAATAATTCTAAATGTCAACTCCATCTCACAGTCTGTTGTCCTAAAAATAATTCTAAATGTCAACTCCATCTCACAGTCTGTTGTCCCCAAATAATTCTAAATGTCAACTTCATCTCACAGTATGTTCTCAAAATAATTCTAAACGTCAACTCCATCTCACAGTCTGTTGTCTTCAAATAATTCTAAATGTCCACTCCATCTCACGGTCTGTTGTTCTCAAAATAATTCTAAATGTCAACTCCATCTCACAGTCTGTTGTCCTCAAAATAATTCTAAATGTCAACTCCATCTCACAGTCTGTTGTCCTCAAAATAATTCTAAATGTCAACTCCATCTCACAGTCTGCTGTCCTCAAAATAATTCTAAATGTCAACTCCATCTCAAAGTCTGTTGTCCTAAAAATAATTCTAAATGTCAACTCCATCTCACAGTCTGTTGTTCTCAAAATAATTCTAAATGTCAACTCCATCTCACAGTCTGTTGTCCTCAAAATAATTCTAAATGTCAACTCCATCTCACAGTCTGTTGTCCTCAAAATAATTCTAAATGTCAACTCTATCTCAAAGTCTGCTGTCCTCAAAATAATTCTAAATGTCAACTCCATCTCACAGTCTGCTGTCCTCAAAATAATTCTAAATGTCAACTCCATCCCACAGTCTGTTGTCCTCAAAATAATTCTAAATGTCAACTCCATCTCACAGTCTGTTGTCCTCAAAATAATTCTCATTAACTGTCAACTCCATCCCATAGTCTGATGTCATCAAAATAATTCTGTCAACTCCATGGCATAGTCTGTTGTCATAAAAACAATTTGTACAAACTGTCACCTCTTATCAGTCTTTCAAACAGCACTTCCATTATCAAATTCAAGCTGGCCAAAATCATGGAGACAAAGGTGGCAGGTGGTGAGGTTTGTTACAATAACAAATGGAGCTGGAAAAAAACTACAACCCTTACTATCATTTTGAGAAATGTCAATGATCACAAATACCTTATTTTCACACAGAACATGTATTTCCACCGATACCAAATCACCAAAATAGCTGTTCCAATGATGCTACAGCAAGCACTTGTCTCCTGAAAGTTATTTCTAATTCCCTGAGTTTCAGAGGACCACAATTCCATGACAGTCAGTCCTGGAAAATTAATTTTTCTAATTCCACACCTTTTCGTGATTTCTATGACCAGTGTGAACCCTGGAATACAAGCACAACTCTGAGGCCTGTATTCTATTATTTCCATGACCTGTGTGAACCCTGCAATACAAGCACGACTCTGAGGCCTGTATTCTATTATTTCCATGACCTGTGTGAACCCTGCAACATCAGCACGACTCTTGAGGCCTGTCTTCTCGAGTTTGGTACAAAATGCAGAGTTCTGTGAGGCCTGTCTTCTAGAGTTTGGTACACAATGCGGAGTTCTGTGAGGCCTGTCTTCTAGAGTTTAGTACACAATGCAGAGTTCTGGGTTGCTTGTCTCCAATCAGGAAAACTTCTCGAAACAATCATCTTTCTTCAAAATTACATCCTCTGAAGATGCAGTGTAGCTGCCTATATCATTGTACACAACATCCTCTATGCGCACTCCTGCATCAATGACCTGGGTAGGGATGAATATACTGGATGGCAGACACAAACAAGCATGTACAGTACATTGGACAGACCAACCAGCTTGAAACACAATACTCACCTGCACAAGTTTTTCTGTCTCTTTCCTCTGGAATTCCACCACTGCCTGCTCAGCGTTCTCCATGAACCTGTCACACACCATTTCTTTGCTGCCTTCATGTCTCTTCTTTTCTTTTTACTCTTTCTTCTTCCACTGCATCCTCACCCCCGACCCCAACCCCACTTCCCAGTGGCATTAATCCCATGCTACTGATTCTGGTTGCCCATGCACAGCCCACCCTGGTTTACCCTGTCAAAGCCCCTGCACTGGCAGTCCACAAGGAGCAAACACAGCATGTCATGAAGAGGCAACCCACCACAGCAGACACTGCGCTGCTGCCGTTTCACACTGGCCGTGTTCAGAGGTGTCTTTTTGGATCCAACATACACATGACACTATATTTTAAGCCCTCTGCCGACAGCAATAGTTGCCAACTCGCAAAGCCAGTGTAAGTGTCCATTCTGTGAGGGTGCTACCATGTCCATTCAACGACCCCATGAACTTGTTGGTACAAAGGACTGTCATCATTCAAACTTACTACAGGCATGGACATGTACAGAAAATTGAGGTCACCGTAAGTGTATGGCTTGAAAGGTACCAGCATCTTCAATACTGATCAATGTGAATGACGATGATGAAGAGGATGCTATGGAAAGATGTGGTGGGAAGGAATGGGGGTGGGGCAGAGTGGGGCCTGGGGAATAGGAGGGGTTCTCGAAGAATGTCAGTCCTTGTTCATGTTAATACTGATGCTAATATTGATCTGCTTATGCTTGATGTAAAAAAAAAAATAAACACCACAGTTCTAAATAAACAAATGTATCAAATTTATAAAATTGAAGAGTAAAATATGTCAAGGACACACACACACACACACACACACTTTTGTATCATCTTCCTCAGCGACAAGGCACAGCATGAGGTGAGTTTACCTTTGTCAGCTTTACCTGTGTAAACTGCAGCGTCAGCAGTCTGACAGTTGGAGTGTTAGCACTGACAGTCCTGAGTTCAAACATCTTGTGGGGGTCAGATCTAAATGGTTTAACCTCACTGTCCTCCAAGGTAGATGGCGACCTGATACAGTTCAGTGAATGGTTTGAAAACCTCTCTGTCCTCCAAGGTAGACGGCTACCTTCCATAATGCTATGCCCTTTAAAACTTTACTGCCCCTACCATCGTCAGACTATGACACCTCATTTCTTAATTTTACCCTATCTCAGCCTGAAGTCAAGTACCTGTTCATTTCTTGACTGCTCACAAAGAAGCCATCTTTCTTGTCGGCTGGTATCAGATTCTCCCAGAAAAACGTGTGCATTTTCTGTGTGTGCTCTGGGCTGAAAACAAAAATTACACAAATTCAAGTTCATACTTGTAGATGTTTTGCATGGCAGTCATACATTGACATTATTGTAATACTTTTTATTGACAATCAAGGAAAAAGCTCACCTGTCAAAAAATTATAATGACCTGGATATACTACAAAATCAAGCTGACTTCCTTGTCATGAAAATTAGTAAGATCAATATCCTGTCAATAACACTTGCATTGAAAACACTTATTAGCTCTACATGAAAGCAATTCAGTAATTTAGTTACCACTGATCACAGCTCTGAATGCACTGCAGCCTTCAAAAGCAGACACACACACTTCAACCCTTATTCACAATTTGTATGCCTTATTCTCCAATCGTCCACATTTTCATTCAGTAATCATGAAAAGAACACGACTCTTTAGGCCACCAGTTTTCATTTCCACAGGGGTGTACAGAAGCATGACCACTGTCCATATCTAGGTAAATTACATTACAAAATGAAATATATCTGGCATGCCACTTGAATGGTGGAACCACACATGGAAAGGACACATCTATAAGACTAAAGTATACCAGATTTGGTTGCAGTTTGAAGGAATCTGGTGGCTTCCTTGCCCAAGTCCTCACCAAAGAGGTTGCACAGAATTCAGATTGAGTTCAATTTTTTTTTCATTGTTTTTTTTTTTGTGCACAATCAGCCTGTGACAAAAAATTTACTGCCATCCAGGAAATTACAGGGGAAAAAATCGTGGATGGTGTGAACAGTTATCGTAAACAACTTATTTCAGGAGAGCTGCAGGAGGGCCTAAGGACACCAGTAACTTCATCCAACACCTGATCTCTCACCTGGCCAGGTGTGTCAGGAAAGCAGCGCTGGCCACAACACACTCCTCCCTCCTCTGGTGCTTGCAGACCTCTGTCTGGCAGAAGTAGCACCACACCGGGCCCCTGCCTCCCAGCCCATAGCAGTGGACTGACGGCTTCTCCACACTGCCCCAGGCCTCTGTGATCTGTCACACACCACACAGCACACCTTCAGCATGGACATAGCTGTGCGTTTAATGCAGGATCCCTAACAATGGGGAATAACATGAAACCTGCTGACTTTGAAGTTGGCTACTTTTACAAACGAATTTGATGTTTTCAACTTGATACATGCTTGCTTACTTAAAACTTACATGGTTGCAAAGCTACCTCCCTTTAAAAAATAAAAACAACAAACAAAAAACAAGCAAGAAAAATGAACAAACACAATAAATCATATTATCACTTATGGAAAACCCAAATTTTTCCTCAGAAGACACATGGGTGAACATTTCTCTCATCATTCCTGCCAGGAAACTAGCTTGAAAAAAGAAAGACATGTCTTCTGTGTGTGTGTGTGTGTGTGTGTGTGTGTGTGTGTGTGTGTGTGTGTGTTGTGTGTGTATTGTGAGTGCTTCTGTGTGTGTGTCAGCATAAGTTTGTCTGTCTGGAAGTAATAATGTGTGTGTGTGTGTGTGTGTGTGTGTGTGATAATGTGTGTGTGTGTGTGTGTGTGTGTGTGTGTGTGTGTGTGTGTGCGTGCGTGCGTGCGCTCCCACACATGTGCATGCATGTGCAAAAGTTAGTTGAACTTGAAGGCACACAGACTGATGCAAGCCATGCTAAAACACAGTAATTAATTAAATAAATAAAAACTTGGCCAAATGCCTTCATCTTCCAGAAACCAAAAGGGAGTGGAGCAAACATCAAAACGCTCTCCTCAGCACTCCCTCAATCACTTTATTGTTGCTGCTGCTTCAGTGTTTGTTTTAATCATGTGTTTTTTTCATACGAGGAAAGGAAGAACTACTGGGCAGCCGAACGGATATATATACATATCAAAGAAATAATGCGGCCCATTATTTCTATTTTTTTCTTTAGCTAAATGTTTTGATTTCTGCTTGCAGTCACACAACTTTGAAACCATTTTTGGTTTGTTTACTAGATACAGTTACTGGAATGTGATGATGATGATAACTAGTTCTTCGTTTGCGAAGATTAGTGGGAAGTTCCCGCCCGGGATGGGTGGCATGCCCTTTAATGGCTAATTAGTCCAATTCGTGATCTACAGGATCTGCGGCATTGTGGGTAGGTGTAGATCTGGCCTGCGTTGTTGGGCTGCGGACCTGGGTCTTTCCTTCTTCTCTTCTCCTGGATGTTCTGTCGTCTGGTTTCCTCGAAGTGTTGGGTTCCCCTGAGTGTTGAAGCTCTCCAGCTACCTCTATCTGATGCTGACTGCTCCCGAGTCTTGGGGTTGATGTCCGCTTGGGATGGTTGCCTCTTCAGTTGGTCCTTGAATCTTTTCTTTGGTGCGCCTGTATTGCGTTTGCCTTGAACCAACTCCCCATAGAATACTGTTTTTGGCATGTGTGTCAGGCATCCGGGTAATGTGCCCTGCCCTGCGAAGTTGTTTTAGCATGAGCATTGACTCAATGTTTGCAACTGACCTCTTTCTAGGACTTCTATGTTCGTTACGTAGTCCTTCCACTTGATGCCCCATGATGGACTGGAGGCATCTCTGATGGAACTGCTCCAGCCCCTTTATTTGTTTCCGGTACAGCACCCATGCCTCTGATCCGTATAGCAGTAGTCTTGTTATCTAACATGTATGCAGAATATCAACATTCACAACTGCCCTCTCGATCATCATACATGCCTAACTGCACTTACGACTAAAATAAAAATCCTATTAGCTGTAGCCAAGTATTGAAGTAAAGGAAGAAGACGTCGCTTTGACTTATGACAAACCTTCTTTCTGAATTTTGAGAGAACATTTTCTAACACAAGCTGATGTCTCTGCGAATAAACATGTTTCTTTTTTCTCTGTTTGTGGTTTACTTTGCACAGCGTGCAAAAGTGATATTGATAAAACGATGTAGACATTTTTCAATGTAGATTCGTAGCGCTCCTCTTGACTTGTCTCTAGAGATTGGGAAGGATGAATTGTCTTTTCCTGGAATGTATAAAATATAAACTTGCAAAAATATTATACATAAAAAACACCCATGCAGATACTACACTATGTTTTCTATGGTTACTATTTAAGAAATGGACGAATAAGAGCTTCAAGATAGTTCCAATTATTTCCTTTGGATTTTCTCTCCGTAGGCAAGCCTAATAATTACTTCATTCACGGTATAGCTGGTATCTATTTACCAAAAACTACTAAAAATTTGTCATTTTCTAACTATGCCAGAAAAACAAAACCAAAACCAAAGGGAAAAAATCATTAGCGCATTTTCGGTGCAATTGAAGCTGAACATATTTAGACAGAATTTCCGTTGATATTCAGAAAATGAATCAGATTGCAGCTTAAATGAATTGGACAAGTTTCTCGTAAAAACGATGTTGTATGCATATATTTTTTTTTCTGTTCGTTTTGTTTCGAAGAATGGGGGTGGGGGTGAGGGGGTTACTAAAACCCTACGAAACCCTGAGCAACCTATCCAAAACCCTGCTAAACGTTGCAAAACCTTGTGAACTTCTGCAAAATCTACTACAGCTAATACACGAACATAGATCCCAGATCTTTGTATTCTCTGCGTTAGTACTGGGCCGTAAGTGATGTGTGACTTTGTTTTCATTGGACGTCCTCAAAGCAGCAAAGGTCTACACTGAGTTTAGATTGATCCCATTTAAATGTTCTCCCTGTGCAGTGAGTCAGTTGGCAGTGGTTAAATTGTCCTCTCATACACACAAACACTCATACACATGAGGTCCACGCATTCCCGTTTCTCCTCTTTTCCACCCCCACCCCCCCCTTTGCCGACTCCCCCCCCCCCCCCCCATCCCGCTCCTTCACCCACACTAACATATACATGAACGTACACACTGACGTCAGAAGATGTTTTGCAGGGCAGGAGGAGGGGGGGGGGGGGGGGGGCTATTTTGTCAAAAGCAGTCTTCCTTTTTTTTATTTTTTTTTTCTTTTTTTTTTTAAGATAAAAGAAGGGGAACGTGAGAGACTGTTGTAAAAGAGTGTGTTTGTAAAAGCACGCATGGGGAAGGAGTGGGGAGCTATTCTCATAAGCTTTCCAAATGTTTACTGAGGAGGGGGTGTACGTTCTCTCAACTTCCAAATTCCGATAAAAGTGCTAAGGGGAGTGAAAGGGGGGGGGGGGGGGGTGATGATGCATTATAACATGCTGTCCATGAAGCTGGTTTCAAATAGGGAAGAGGGCTGGGGAGAAGGTAGTCTGTTCCCTCCTCCAATATTTTGATTGGGAGGGCGGTGCCCCCTCCCCTCCTTCCCCTTCGCCTCTCCATATTTCCGTCAGATCTTTACACATCGTAGCTGGAAGACATTACCTGATTACATTCAAAACCGTGAACGGCTTCATCCTTTCAGACATATTTGCAGTATTCAGGTAGCAATATATTTGCAGTCGTCTCGGTTGATCTAAATCTTATTTCAAGCTTAACAGGGATAATATTTGAAATATGTGACAACAATAGCGTGTGTGTGTGTGTGTGTGTGTGTGTGTGTGTGTGTGTGTGTGTGTGTGTGTGTGTGTGTGGGTGCTGCGCGTGCGTGTGTGTTGCGCGCGCGCGGCTTTACTTTCACTTTTTTTTTTTTTTTTTTTTTTTTTTTTTTACTGCATATTCGGCCACAATCATCCAATTGATTTTTGGCCTTTATAGGTTTTGCAATGTTTCGTGCAGTTTCATGCGATTACACAGTTTCGTAAGGTTTCGGTAATAAGAATAAACACAGGTTCATAATGTAATAAAATGTCGTTCGGCTGCCTACTGTTTTCATCATTCTGTTGGTCATAGTAGAGCACAGTGTCATCCAGTGGTCCACTGTAACGGTGAGAACCGTAAATTTTCATCCTTTTTTCATTTGGAGATCTGAAGAAGGATGGGCAGTGATTACTGTCGTGATGTGTAAAATTTTCTTCTTTTCTTCTTCTTCTTCCGTTTACACCCACGGTCAACGTTTTGACCATTATCGGCGTTTTTCGGGAGTGCGCAGAAGAAGCGGAGGGGTGACGGTCTATTGTGGTCTTGACACCTTTGAAGAAAAGGTGCCAAGGCTGGGGGACAGGACGGCGTCTTCTGGTAGACTGTTTCAGTCCCTGACTGTGCGGGGGATGAAGGCCATATTGCGGTAGTCATTTTTGGTAGGGATCCTCTTCAGCTGTTTGCTGTGGCATCTTCTGGAGCGCCTTCATCATGGTCATGGTGTTGATTCTGTAGACTATGGGGGGGGGGGGGGGGGGGGGGGGGGGGACTGTCGCGTTCCTTTGGGTGCAGGGGGGTTTGATGATGAGGCTTCCGTTGTGGTATTTGTAGAAGTTCGCTAGTCGCACAGGTCTTTCTCCTTTGTTCTGTGAAGGGGGACCACTGAAGGGTCTCCAGCGTGTCTTGTACCTGCAGGCTTTCCGGTGTCGATGGGTGGTGCAGCGAGCAGCTGGGCGTTGGATCGCTTCCAGTTTCATGATGTCCTTCTCAAAGTACTATGTAGGGGTCCCACACAGAGCTGGCATATTCAAGGGTTGGGCGGACTAGTGATAGGTAGGCTTGTTGCTTGATGCACTGGGATCCCACCTTCGGGTTCCGTCTCAGTAGGCCAAGAGTGTTGTTGGCAGGGTTGGAGACATTGGAGATGTGGGGGCTCCAGCTGAGATCAGAAGTGATGGTGACCCCAAGGTATATTTGGACTTGCTGAGAGTCCAGTTGTAGGGTTGAAACACACAAAAACAGATAGATGCTGTTTCTTCTGGGAAATTGTTTACGCTCACAGGTCAGTGCGACAATCCCATCTGATCATCTAAATGCGCATGACTTGTCTTCGTCAGGGGCAGATCGCCCATATCCCCCCCCCTTCCCCCCCCCCCCCCCCCATCTCTTTTGTGTGTGTGAGAGAGTGTGTGTGTAATGCTGAAAAATTTAGTAGTGAGGGGAAGCAAGTAAAGGCTAACAATTCATCCATCATTACATTCATACTTGGTAAAGGTTTAAATAAAACAAAAGAAAAAAAAGTTTGGGGTGGGTGGGGGATGGGAGAGAGAGGAAGAAAATAAGAACGTAAAATAACGGAAATATAAACTAGTGAAGGGTTTAAGTTAACATTTATATTTTTTTGATTAAATATGTTCTCATTCCCCCCCCCCCCCCCTTTTTTTGTGTGTGTGTGTGTGTGTTTTTTGTTTTATTCAATTCTTTGCCAAGCCATTAATGTAATGATGGAAGAATTGTTAGCCTGTCCTTGTTTTCCCCCACTACTACATTGTTCAGCATAATATTTTTTGGTCAGTCAGTGGGAGATTGCACTTGAATATTGATATTCATAAACTACTAACTTATTCATATCCATTTTAGATTTTTTTTTTTTTTTTTTTCACTAATAGTGTTGATAACTTGTGGAACAGTCTAACCCCATCCCTGCCTTTGTTACCCCCAAACCTGACCAGATCAAGGTAATTTTACACAATACTTAACTAGGGTTGAATTGCTACATTTGAAATCAGGTGCAGGCAGAAATTTGAGTTCATGCGTGCTGATCAGAGATTAGGTGCAGGGTGGAGAGAGTTGATTTATTGATTGATTTCTTTCACTGTTGTTCAGGTATTCAGGGGGTGCCCGCTCCTCCCCAGCCAGTGACACAGTGTAGCACCTTGTCAGTTACAGCAGACTGACATGTGTAGCACCTTGACAGTTACAGCAGACTGACAGTGTAGCACCTTGACAGTTACAGCAGACTGACACGTGTTTCCCTGCCACGATGCCTGCCCTAGTGGATCGCCCCAAGATGACCCGCTCCATGTACGAAGCCCTCAAGCGGCACATTATGAACGAGAGGGCAAAGATCAAACAGGGTAAGTCTGTCGTGATTCCCTGCCCTCCTCCCCACCCTCTTGCCTTCCCCCTTTTTTTCTGTCATTTCTTTCTTTCTTTTTCATACATTTTAAAGATTTTTGTGCAGGCATAAATTCATTGTGTTTGTTTACAATGTGTTCACAACTTTTGTTACTTGTTTGAAAAACCCATGACAAAAAGATAGGGGCTGGAGGGAGGGAGGGAAGATGAGATGAGGAGGGTCTTTCACTTCCAAAAATGAATACTTTATAACACGTGAATTTCATTGCAAGGAGATCAGAGAATTTGATTAAGACTACATTGAAAGTGTACCCGCAAATGTAAACCATCATTTTGCTTCCAAGTTCCATCCACCTAGATGGAAGGTTTTTGTTGAATAGATACAGTGGTGTAAGTGTAACAGTAAACATCATTCATCATCTTACTTCCATCCAGTACATATGTAGCTGAATACACACAACAGTGTATCTGCAAAAAGGAATCATCAAGTTTCCTCCATCCATGCTGACCTGAGGAGACTGTGACCAGTGTAAGCTCGCACAGTAGAAATGACAAAATCTTCAGGTCAGAATCCTGGGCCACATGTTGATGAAAGTGTGTGTAAATGTGTGTGTGTGTGTGTGTGTGTGTGTGTGTGTGTGTGTGTGTGTGTGTGTGTGTGTGTGTGAACAGAGCAAGAACAGGATGCGATGATAGAGAGAATGAGGAAGGAGAGGGAGCAGCGCAAGAAGAAAGAGGCAGAAGAAGCGCTGACGCTTGAACAGACCAAAGAACAGGTGAGTGGTGTCCCCTGTTGCAGCGCTGCCCGCCCCCCTCCATCCCCCCGGTCAAGCCATGACCTTAATAGCCCATGCAACCACGGGGGCCTCATCACAGCTGACTTGCATGGTCAGATGGTCAAAAGAGTGCACAAACACATTACAAAATTGTTTTGTGTGTACAATCTTGTAAATTTGTCTCCCTTAGCTAAATGTGAGACAGTGGCTGGCTCTGTGGCCTGGGAGGTCATGGAGTTCAAATCCAGTCTGAAACATAATCTCTATTTTTTTTTATTATTGCTTGTTTGATTATGTTGTTGTTGTTGTTGTTGTTGTTGTTCGTCCAAGCCACGGCCACTTTTCCCAGGATGTTGATTGCACTGAATTGGGATCAGAAGGATAGACTGGACCCATACCAGGAAAATGTTATCCAAATGGAGTCATCATTGCCAGTGTCACTGAAAAAAGCCTGACCAACAGTGCAGGTGTCTGTGTCTCTCTGAGATCAGCCATAGTGATAGAACTTCTGTGGTGGACTGGACTGTGAAGAACATGATTGCCAGACACTGACCAAAAGTGCAGATGTCTGTGTCTCTCTGAGATCAGCCATAGTGATAGAACTTCTGTGGTGGACTGGACTGTGAAGAACATGATTGCCAGACACTGACCAACAGTGCAGGTGTCTGTGTCTCTCTGGGATCAGCCATAGTGATAGAACTGTGGTGGACTGGACTGTGAAGAACATGATTGCCAGACACTGACCAAAAGTGCAGGTGTCTGTGTCTCTCTGGGATCAGCCATAGTGATAGAACTTCTGTAGTGGACTGGACTGTGAAGAACATGATTGCCAGACACTGACCAAAAGTGCAGGTGTCTGTGTCTCTCTGGGATCAGCCATAGTGATAGAACTGTGGTGGACTGGACTGTGAAGAACGTGATTGCCAGACACTGACCAAGAGTGCAGGTGTCTGTGTCTCTCTGGGATCAGCCATAGTAATAGAACTTCTGTGGTGGACTGGACTGTGAAGAACATGATTGCCAGACATTGACCAACAGTGCAGGTGTCTGTGTCTCTCTGGGATCAGCCATAGTGATAGAACTGTGGTGGACTGGACTGTGAAGAACATGATTGCCAGACACTGACCAAAAGTGCAGGTGTCTGTGTCTCTCTGGGATCAGCCATAGTGATAGAACTTCTGTGGTGGACTGGACTGTGAAGAACATGATTGCCAGACACTGACCAAAAGTGCAGGTGTCTGTGTCTTTCTGAGATCAGCCATAGTGATAGAACTTCTGTAGTGGACTGGACTGTGAAGAACATGATTGACAGACACTGACCAAGAGTGCAGATGTCTGTGTCTCTCTGAGATCAGCCATAGTGATAGAACTTCTGTGGTGGACTGGACTGTGAAGAACATGATTGCCAGACACTGACCAAAAGTGCAGGTGTCTGTGTCTCTCTGGGATCAGCCATAGTGATAGATCTTCTGTGGTGGACTGGACTGTGAAGAACATGATTGACAGACACTGACCAAAAGTGCAGGTGTCTGTGTCTCTTTGGGATCAGCCATAGTGATAGATCTTCTGTAGTGGACTGGACTATGAAGAACATGATTGACAGACACTGAGATGTAGTGTGAAATCAAGGCAGATAATTGTTTCACTACAGGAGTGGAAGTTACCTTCTGAGCTGTTAAATCACTTCTGAGCTGTTAAATCACTTCTGAGCTGTTAAATCACTTCTGAGCTGTTAAATCACTTCTGAGCTGCTAAGTGCTGCACTTTTGATGTAGTGTGCTACTATGTCGTTGCCAGTGCTACGTTGCTACACTGTGTGGCAAAATACAGACAATAAAAAAGTAAATACATCAATCAAAAATTAAAAGCCTGTCATCACAGATTTAGCAGTGACTTAAATAGGACTGAGAAAACATGGATCTTTAGACTCCAGATTTCTTTTTCACAAAATGGCCACATTGGGTAAAGAGAGAAAGATAAGACGGGGGAAAAAAAAACCTACATACACTTGTGATTTTGATGCTGTATTGACTGGTTTTTGTTGTCAGCCGTTTTGATTTTTTTTATAGGTTGAGTCTAAACAATGCAATAACTAGCAGGATTTCTGTCTTCTTAGTTGACCATCATTTGATATTTGAAATGAAGTGTGACTGAAAGTGCTATTGAAACTTGTCAGACATGGGGATGCCCTGAGAGTGTTTAGAAAAAGAAACCATTGGAAAAGAAAATCCGCACAACAGCTTTGGTGATATTGCGTAAGAGATGCAACATGTAAATTTGGAATGCGACTTATGAAATGTCAAAATGTTGTACTTTGTGCTTTCAAGGCCATGGCAGCTCTACATCTTGATTCAGTATTATTTTTTTGTGTAGTCCTCTCAGCTTCACTCTTAGGTCAACCATAACAAAATTATCTGTATTGGTTTCTGTTTTTCTCTGTGACTGGTCAGGATTAAAAAAAAAAACAATCATAGGTCAGTCTGGAATAAGTGTTGAATTGTCTTTGTTATTTGATTTGTCTGTGTGTCAGTTTGGGATTCTATGGGTATGTGTTGAATTAAAAAAAAACAATTTTTTATCAGGAATATTTCTTGTTTGTTCTGTGCGCCTTCTTGTCTGTGTGTGTGCGAAGTGAATGGGAGCTAGAACTAGCATGAGTTGAGTTATTGACATTTTCCTTTTTGTGAGAGAAACTTTCCTGATATGCTGAAAAATGACCTTGATCAACAGGTGAGTTGGGAAGTGACCAGGTAATTGATATTGGGGATGTTGGTGATAATTATAACACACAAATGTGCGACTCTAACACAGAAAATTCCCATCTGACGTATGAAGTCAGGCCTGTACGTCACTAGAATGTACCAACATTTCCTATGATGCAGTGATTTTCTCCTTGACGTGTTACAACTTTGTGCTGTGCATTACATTTGCGCTTTTGTCCGATCCACCCAAATTGATCAATAAAAAAAAAAAAAAAAATGCAACTTTCCTTGGAGTTATGGAACATTCTGAATGGATGCAGCTTCTGCTTGAAAACACTTCTCTACTGAGAACTGACAGGAGTCATCAAAATAGACTGCCCAGTCTGTAATTAGACCACAAGATCATGTGATTTAGTGAAAAGCTTGGCTAACCCAATGATATTTAGCTTTTCAGATTCAAAATCGACAGTTCAGTTACGATTGCAGGTGATAATGCAGCAATGGAACAAAAACTGAACGATTTAGGCAACATGACCAGTTCTGGCAATGGAAATGGCTCTGTTACGGATATATAAATGTGTTGCGTGCAGTGCAAGAGTGGCCAACTACAGAGTTTCTTCAAAAGTTCCTTAAACATTCATCACTCACCTCTTGTTTGTCACTTGGCTTTCAATGATCATTGTATGGCAACTGGAATATGGTCAAAAGAAAAATTTCATCACTGATACTAGTGTTAGAAATGCCTCACATAGTGGAAATTGTGATGGACACAGCTGTGATAATAATGGAAGAGGACATCCCACATCTCAAGTTTCACTGTTAAAATCCTGATAGTGTATGTGCTCACAGTTATTCATTTTAGCTGAAACCACTTTACTAACATTTGAACATGAATCTGAATAATTAATCTTTTGCATAATCTGAAGAGTTCATGAACTTTGTCATTAGCATCTCTTTTCTTACCCATTTCTGTCTCATTCTCTTTCTCTGTGTATTTGTGTGTGTGTGTGTGTGTGTGTGTGTGTGTGTGTGTGTGTGTGTGTGTGTGTGTGTGTGTGTACCAGTCAGCATGCTTATTTGTTTTTGTGTGTGTGTGTGTGTGTGTGTGTGTGTGTACATGTGTGTGTGTGTGTGTGTGTGTGCTGTGACTGTGGTTTTTGGTACATTTTCTAGCAGTTATACAGTTTGACATCCTTTATATCTTTGTGATCACCTGAAAATTTGGAAATTAGTTTTTTTTTTTTTTTTTTCACATGGAGATTGACCCTCAGATTTCTGAAAAATTGTTATCACTGGGATGGTTTGTTTTGTGGCAGATCTCCCAGTTGGAGAAGAGGCTGGAGCATCTGCGCTCCAGTAAACACCAGCTGTTTCTGCAGTTGAAGAAGGTGCTGAACCAGGAGGAAGAAACGAGGCGACGGGCACAGCTCAAAGAGCAAAGGTACATCCATATCCCCACCTCCATCCCTGCTCCCTTTTTTTTTTTTGTATCATCACATGTCCTAGAGGGAAACTAAATATTGTCCAGTGGGAAGAGGTATGTGTGAGAGGGGTAGGATTTAGGGTGGTGTTGACTGTGTAGGTGTTTTGTAAGTGCTAGCTGGTGGATGACATATGCTTAAGTTTGAAATCATTTCATCTCAGGGACCACTGTGAGAACTAAAAGAATCGTTTAGTGCATCAGACGCAACACTCGCAGAGACGCATCCATTACGTGGAAGTCTGTAGCAACATCTTCATCATCCTCATTCTCATCATTTAGCATATGAAAAAAATAGTCTCATTCTGTGGCCTTTCATACCCTGTTCTTGTGGTAACCTCAGTTTCAATGAATTGGACTTAAAGACGATCCAAAGACGATCAAAAGGTATTTTATACTTATATGAAAAAATTAGACTGCAGATTGTAGCATCATCGCATGCTTTTGTTGATGGAAGCAAATAGCCTTTGTGTTCTGAAGTAAATGTAAGGTTATAAATGTGTTTAGATCTTATGTGACCCACAAGTAGTATTTGGTATATACTGAGTTGGTAAATGTAGGACAATTGTGATTTAAAGGTGTGCAAACAGTTTAGATCTTATGTGACCCACAAGTAGTATTTGGTATATACTGAGTTGGTAAATGTAGGACAATTGTGATTTAAAGGTGTGCAAACAGTTTAGATCTTATGTGACCCACAAGTAGTATTTGGTATATACTGAGTTGGTAAATGTAGGACAGTTGTGATTTAAAGGTGTGCAAACAGTTTAGATCTTATGTGACCCACAAGTAGTATTTGGTATATACTGAGTTGGTAAATGTAGGACAGTTGTGATTTAAAGGTGTGCAAACAGTTTAGATCTTATGTGACCCACAAGTAGTATTTGGTATATACTGAGTTGGTAAATGTAGGACAGTTGTGATTTAAAGGTGTGCAAACAGTTTAGATCTTATGTGACCCACAAGTAGTATTTGGTATATACTGAGTTGGTAAATGTAGGACAGTTGTGATTTAAAGGTGTGCAAACAGTTTGAAAATGTTGTACCCTTTTTTGAGTATGTCCCAGCCTGTAATGATTAACTCCCTTGTCATGTGGTACCAGTCTTTGAAGAAAAGAATGACTAGAACAGAACTGATACCGGGGAATATGTGGGTGTGTGTTGAGGGTGGTAAGGCCTGGTGTTTTGTGTTGTGGCCCTTTCCTTTCAGCATAGAATCACTGGATCAGGAGTGACAGTGGAGAACATGTAGAGCTTTGTGTGTTGAGCATGGGCAGGCCTGGTGTGTTGTGCTGTGGTCCTGTTCTCTAAAAACAGAATGACTAGATCAGAAGCGACAGTGTAGAACATGTAGACCTGTGATGAGAGCAGCCAGGCCTGGGGTGGTGTGCTGTGGTCCTGTTCTCTAAGAACAGAATCACTAGATCAGAAGTGTCAGTGTAGAACATGTAGAGCTGTGTGTGTTGAGAGCAGCCAGGCCTGGTGTGGTGTGCTGTGGTCCTGTCCTCTGAGCATAGAATCACTAGATCAGAAGTGACAGTGTAGAACATGTAGACCTGTGTGTGTTGAGAGCAGCCAGGCCTGGTGTGTTGCAGTGAGATGCTGAGTCTTCAGCAGCAGGCGGCCTTCTCCCAGCATGGTCTGGGCCCCTCAGGACACCCTGTCATGCTGCAGGCCTCCCACATGTCCAACAGACCCACCCTCTACAAGCCGGTCCAGATGCCAGTCAGTCCGTCTGTCTGTCCATCTGTCTGTCTCTCTGTGTCTGGTTTCTCTATTTGCTGTCTCAGACGTGCATATGACTGAAATTTAGAGTTGAACTTCAAATGACTTGTCAGTCTAGTTAACTTTTTAACTGCTGTTCCGATGTATCATCAGTTCATCTATAGCAGACAACTGTCGTGATGTAAAAAATTTGAATGTTTTGCGTATATTCTTAACTAATTTATCACATCTTTTTGTGTCAGAGGGCTCACTGTGATTGTAGATATTTGGGACAACAAGTGATGTGTTTAGAAACATTTCTCTATGTCCATGTAAACACATTTGTTCAGCTTCAGCATAATTAGTATGAACTACTGATTGAAATTAGTCGAACAATGGATGAGGGCATGCAATAAAGAATTTGCAGGGAATGTAAAATGGGAACTATTTGAAATGAATTTCCCTGCTTTTTTAGAATGTCTCTTTTACTTGAAACAGGTCCTTTTTGAGGTAACATCACTCATCTTTATTCATTTAGGGCTTGGAATAAAGCACAACTTCAGTGAGCTTTAAGTCATGTTTAAGACGTAGGTATCAGCATGTTCTTCTGGACTGTCACTGAATGGTGGCACCCTCTGGGGCTTAATCCTCATCCACACTGATTCTGATATCGAGCAGGTGTTGTTGTGTTTGCTAAATTATGGTCCAGGTCAGGCTGTGCGTCAGCAATCACTTTCAGTTCAGTAGAACAATATTTTTGCACAAACCCCAGCAGTTAATCAAAGCATGAGAAGCATCTGTTTGTGTACCATGAAATCTGTTGGACCTACAACAACCAGCATCACTGAGTTTGAGTGACAGTGGAATCTAGCATGACACTAGTGTGTATGGATGAAGACCTCGCAGGGTGTCCCGAAGTCTCCACCTGAATAAATGTCTATGTCTTCATAGCCTGACAATGCAGTGTATATAGATGAAGACCTCGCAGGGTGTCCCGAAGTCTCCACCTGAATAAATGTCTATGTCTTCATAGCCTGACAATGCAATGTGTATAGATGAAGACCTCGCAGGGTGTCCCTAAGTCTCCACCTGAATAAATGTCTATGTCTTCATAGCCTGACAATGCAATGTGTATAGATGAAGACCTCACAGCATGTCCCTAAGTCTCTGTTGGAATAAATGTCTGTGTTTTCATAGCATGACAATGCAGTGTGTACAGATGAAGACCTCACAGCGTGTCCCTAAGTCTCCACCTGAATAAATGTCTGTTTTCATAGCATGACAATGCAGTGTGTACAGATGAAGATCTCACAGGGTGTCCCAAAGTCTCTGTTGGAATAAATGCCTGTGTTTTCATAGCATGACAATGCAGTGTTTATAGATGAAGACCTCACAGGGTGTCCCGAAGTCTCTGTTGGAATAAATGCCTGTGTTTTCATAGCATGACAATGCAGTGTGTACAGATGAAGACCTCACAGGGTGTCCCGAAGTCTCTGTTGGAATAAATGTCTGTGTTTTCATAGCATGACAATGCAAGTCTCTGTTGGAATAAATGCCTGTGTTTTCATATCATGACAATGCAGTGTGTACAGATGAAGACCTCACAGGGTGTCCCGAAGTCTCTGTTGGAATAAATGTCTGTGTTTTCATAGCATGACAATGCAGTGTGTATAGATGAAGACCTCACAGGGTGTCCCTAAGTCTCTGTTGGAATAAATGTCTGTGTTTTCATAGCATGACAATGCAGTGTGTATAGATGAAGACCTCACAGGGTGTCCCTAAGTCTCTGTTGGAATAAATGTCTGTGTTTTCATACACCTCTGCGTGTGTTGTCATTTTACTTGTCAGCAAGAGTCCTTCTGTTCATGATTTTCAGCAGGCACCAATGAAACGTCCACGGTCGCCATCACCACCCTCCTCCTCCAGTTACCAGAGCACTTACCATAGCGACAGTAAATACGCGTACACTGCTGGCAAGCCAGGGCCCTCTTCTCATCTGTATGCACAGCATGCATCAGCGTCTGACTTCAGTCAGTTCCATGTTGGAGTATTATGTACTTTTGAACATTCATTTACTTTTGAAAATGTATGTGCTCTTTAAGATTGTATTTACATGTACTCTTGCACTTTGGAGGCAAGAGAGAGGTTTACTCTCAAGTGACTCTGTTATCTTGTAATTACTTCATTGCATGCCTGTACATTTACAGTACATGCTGGCTGTGGTAAAGCCATATATACATGTGTACATATTTTATTTCATCAGTGTACAAGTACAGGTCTTGCTCGTGATGGAGTATGTTACCTTGTAAACATAGCACGTAAATGCACAAAGACTTGAGTTCTGGCTCTTGTCTCTGTCTTCTCTCTTTCACACATTCAGTTTAAGTCGGTGAATGGAAAACTGGGTGTGCCATGGTCAGTGTGTGAAGGTGAAGGGAGGGATGCTGCAGGTTTGAGATGATTGACATGCGGTTCATCAATATTGTCAGGTATTAAAGTCACTGAATGGAAAACTGGGTGCTTCTCGGTCAGAGTGGCAGGCAGAAGGCAGAGATTATGAAATCATAATGTTGCCATCACTGTTCCATGTCCACACTGAAAAATGAAAACAATTTAAAGAGCATGTTAACATCGCCAGTATCTGAAGGTATTGATATAACATCACCATTCCACACAAGACCACCGATCTTGAAAATACCAGCTATTGTCCACCAGTACTGAAGTTGCATGAATCAAAATTCACAAATACCATGAACCTGTACATATATACTGCTTATTACAGAAGGTATGCATTTTCAGGGTGGTTTTGAATGTAGCAATAGAATTGCATGGGAGAGGTAATGTGTTCCATGTCAGTGGTACTTGAAAAGAGAAAGTTCTGTTGTGTAGCTTAAAACCAAAGTGGAATTCAGTCACAATGGGAACTCCATGAAGACCTTGTTGTGAAATGTTGTGTCTAATCTGATTTTTTGATTTTAAGGAAACTGATTTTTTCTTTTATCTTACTTATACGTGGTTGGGTGTAGATTTTACTTTAGATTAATCAGACTTTATTTTAGGTCAGTCTTTTTATTGATGACTTCACTTGTGCCTGAATTGTCCTCTGGACATATTTACTGGAACATAGGTATGTTCTTACAGGGTTCGTACGCTCCTTGAAACTCCTTGAATTCTGACAGGGAATTTCAAGACCTTGAAAACCTTTGAAAATCAATAAAATGTGGTTCTGTTGACCAAACCTCCTTGAAAACCTTTGAAAATCAAGCCATCAGCTCCAAAAATCTTTAATGTGGCAAAAAGGAATGGCAGTTTGATTTTTCTGCGTTCAGGTTAATGAAAAACTATTTTAAAACAAATTTTTACAAACATCGTCGCGATCCTGGATCGTCTGCGATTTTACCAAGGAGATAATTTGTAACTTCATCAAAGTTGATGAAGTTACAAATTATCTCCCTTGGTTGAACCGCCGATGACAGTCCAGGATCACGACGATATTTGTAAAAATGTTTTTAAATGATTTTTTCATCTACCTGAACACAGAAAAATCAAACTGCCTTTTCTTTCTTCAATTTTTATGCAAGTAGTGTAGAGAGGTGGCACGAAAATTTGACCATTTTCTTTCAAAAATTGTTTTGGGTTTTATGTGTTTTTGTGCTCAAGAAAGTCTGTTGAAACCATCTGTGGTGTTCATTTTGTCTATTTTCACATTCTTCTTAGTAAAATATGACTTTATTTGCAGGAGGTGTGTGTGAAAATTGCTTAACTTTATTTTCAAACGCCGTTTTCTCAAAATCACTTTTTCAACAATGGTTGATGTGCAAGGAGTATCAATATCTCTGGATCCAGACTAGCTAGCTTGGTAATTTTTTTTTTCTTTTAATCAGAAATGATTTCTGCATGCAATTATATTTTATTTATAAGTCAAAACAGCATGTATCATTTGCTATTTCTATTGGAATAATTTGAAAGCAATGAAACGCGAAGCCTGATGGCCACCATATGGAAAAAAATTATTGAAAAAAAAAGCAGTTTAGATATATAAATATGCTTTTGTAATTGCATTACTTTAGCTCAGCAAAACAGTATATAAAAATCCTTTTGTAATTTCTTTACTATAGCTCAGCAAAACGAGAAAGTCATGTTTCAAGTGCCTAACATGTCTGCTATGATACAGATACAGTTCTTGTCATGAACCTTTGTTTTTTTTCAGTTTTCATAATTTTGCCCCCATTTGTGTTCCCCAAATCACCAAGAGCTTTGAAATTGCCCAAATATGTTTTTTTTCCATTTTTTTATCGTAAACAATAGAAAAAAATGAAGTTTTAAAAGAACAATGGTTTGATTTTCGTGCCCCCTCTTGCCTTGAAATAAAATAAACGCTCCTTGAAAGCTTCTTGAAAACTCTTTGAAAAAAAAAAAAATTCCTTGAATTTTGTTCTTGGGAGTCTGTAGGAACCCTGTCTTAACTTTCTTGCAACCCTTATGGGGCCACTGTGGTCGGCTTGGCTATAGACATTAGGAATCAGCTTCTTCAGTGTCCTAATGTATGTCTGTGTATGTGTGTTTTATGCATGTGTGTGTGTATGTATGTGTGTGTGTGAGAGAGAGAGTGTGTGTGTGTGTGTGTGTGCCTGTCTGTCTGTCTGTGTGTATATAACAGAGCTGGGCAGCTACCCCCAGTCTCAGAGCGGTCAGCCGGTCTATGCCTCGCAGTCGGCCCACACTTTCGTTCCCCAGCAACAGCAGCAGCAGCCGGCGGTCACCGCCTTCCAGCCAGGACAGGCGGCCAGCGCCAAGTACTCCAGCGGCCAGTCGGCGTTCAGCAGCTACCCTGGTCACTTTGGCAGCCATCAGAGCAGCAAGACAGAGGGCTTTGCTCCGTCCTACGGCCTGCAGAGGATGCCCCAGCCTGGTAGGAACTGTAGTGTCTGCACTGTTCAACTGGTTTGGGCTTCCTGAAGGTGTTTAACCTTTATTACTTGAAGAGGTTCATGAGAAATTCTTCCTACTTTTAAAAAGTGTTCATTCTTTATAAGCACATGAAGCTCCATAGTTGTGTAGTGCTGAAACTAACACCATTCATTCACTGGTTTAGCTCAGCCTAAGTAGAAAGCTTCATTCATGGTTGTCATGTGAAAACACATGATGGAAAATCCCCAACATGGGTGAGAGACAGGCAGGGGGCTGGGGTAGGTCAAAAGGGTTAAACAGGAGCAAGAATTGTATGATGGGCATATGTGGCCTAGCTTTTTGTCTTCTGAAGTCGTTTTAAACTGAGGTAGGAATTGTACTGTTTGTTCTGATGAGGTAGTTTTGAATCGACTAAAATCATTGAACAAAGGTCAGTATTATACTTTGTGTTCTGATGAGGTAGTTTTGAATCAACAAATCATTGAACAAAGGTCAGTATTATACTTTGTGTTCTGATGAGGTAGTTTTGAATCGACTAAAATCATTGAACAAAGGTCAGTATTATACTTTATGTTCTGATGAGGTAGTTTTGAATCGACTAAAATCATTGAACAAAGGTCAGTATTATACTTTGTGTTGTGATGTAGTTTTGAATCGACTAAAATCATTGAACAAAGGTCAGTATTATACTTTATGTTCTGATGAGGTAGTTTTGAATCGACTAAAATCATTGAACAAAGGTCAGTATTATACTTTGTGTTGTGATGAGGTAGTTTTGAATCGACTAAAATCATTGAACAAAGGTCAGTATTCTACTTTGTGTTGTGATGAGGTAGTTTTTATATCCTGCAGTCTCAAACAGAGGTTGGTATACTGTGTGTTCTGGTGAGGTAATTTTTTTTTTTCTGATGAGACAGGTTTTATCCCCCACAGGCATGCAAACAGGTAGGTACCGTACTGTACATCCTGATGGGGTAGTTTTTAATCTCCTGAAGTCATTGAACAGAGGTAGGAATTGTATGGTGTGTGCAGAGAAGGTAGTTTCTGTCTCCTGAAGTTGTTGAAAATGAGGTAAGAATTGTATTTGTTCACAGATGATGCAGTTTTTAATCTTCCAAAGTGTGTGATTATCAGAGTTGTTGTGTGCACTGCCAGGCAGATTTTTACCCCCTTAAGTCAGCACTGCAGGATAGATTCCAACATAGTGCAGTATCTGTGGCAGGTTTCCACGTTGGTCAGCACTATCATAGAGTTCTGTTAGAGATTCAAGTATAGTGCAGTGTCTGTGTGCAGGTTTTCACGCCGCTCAGCACAGCGCCTCCCTGAGAGATTCAAGTATAGTGCAGTGTCTGTGTGCAGGTTTTCACGCCGCTCAGCACAGCGCCTCCCTGCAGCATCAGCTGGAGCAGGCCCAGAAGACAGGGTTCCCTGATGACAAGTATAAACAGGTGTGTGGCCACTGCTAGTGTTGCTTTATGTGTGTGCTCCCCTGGTCATCACCCCCCCCCCCCCCCCCCCCCCGACCCCTTCTTCCCCCATCCCATCTGTCCTTCCACACACACGTATGACTTAAGGCAAAGTTTCTCTGCATGGCGCTTACTCTCCCATACTTTCAGACACAATTCAACACGTGTGTACTGGACTCCAAGAAACGTATGCACGAACATACTTGTATGCATGTGGATAGAAATGCAAGCATGTACACACACACACACACACACACACACACACACACACACACACACACACACACACACACACACATGCATGACATTTTTAACTCGGCATATGATTACAAATACATACACGGTCACCCATGTTGGCATATATACGCAGAGAGAAGCATGCAAGCACATGTGCTTATAGGCTCATGCATGTGTGTGTGTGTCTGTGTGTGCGCGTGCGTGTATATGTGTGTGTGTGTGTGTGTTTTAATGCCAAATTTTTTGTTGTTTTCAACCATAAATGCAAGCATTACATCTGCGGGCACAGATATTTCCATAGATGTCAGTAGAGTTTAAATAAAGAATTTGCTTGAAATGCTCTTGCGTGCCAACGACACAAAGAGTTTGCCTAAGTTTGCCGAAAAGGCCTTTTGCACAGTTTCAGACCTATTTATCCATACACTTTTGCTGTATTTTGTACATGTTTGGCAAAAATAATTTGAATATGACGAACTGAATAAAAAAGATATCTAAAAAAAATTCCAGTGTCAGAGTTTTTAAGCTGTAACTGCACTTGAAGAGTATAACCAGTGTCTGGGTGTGCTGATTTGGGTGTTTTGACCAAAGAATGACAACTCTTGGCTGTTGTGTGCGAAATCGCGTCTTCCTGTGTCTGATTCTTTGACAACATACAGATTCGTAGGAAAAATCGCAGGGATTACAGGCCGTAATATATATGGGGAAAAAAAAACAAGTCAAGGGAACATGAATCTGTGCCCAAGCATGCTAATGAATCAGGCCTGATACTAATTTGTGCTGGACAAATATATTTTTACTGTAGTTACTACAAGCTCAGGTATCCCCCTACATGAATGCATGGGAAAGCAAAATCCCTCCCCCCCCCCCCCCCCCCTCACTTCTTCTGTCTGTGTATATTGAAACTTAGAACATGAAACTCCACACTCTGTCCTTCTCTTCCCCTCCCCCCCCCACTCCCCCCCCCCCCCCCCTCCACCTGTTGTTTACACAGTTTAAAAAATTGTACACTCTCTTTGTGAAAAATGCTCCCAATCTTGTTGAAAAGTACACAAATAACAGTTGTGATTTTAACAGGTCCGTGGTTTCCACAGTTGGTCCAAGATTTCACTGTGTTCCTTTTATACAGGGAGTTCACCCAAGGTGTAGTGTGTCACTTGCACAGAGTTTTCCAAAGATGTCCATTTGTGCAGTACATTCTCTGGCTGTCTGTCTCTGTTGTTGTCTGCCCTATTATCTGCCTGCCTCTGTTTGTTCTTGTCTGTTCCATTCTCTGCCTGTCTCTGTCTGTTCTATCTGCATCATTCTCTACCTAGTCTCTGTCTGTTCTATCTGCATCATTCTCTACCTAGTCTCTGTCTGTTCTATCTGCATCATTCTCTACCTAGTCTCTGTCTGTTCTGTCTGCATCATTCTCTACCTAGTCTCTGTCTGTTCTATCTGCATCATTCTCTACCTAGTCTCTGTCTGTTCTATCTGCATCATTCTCTACCTAGTCTCTGTCTGTTCTTATCTGCTCCATTTTCTGCCTGTCTGTCTCCGTCTGTTCTGTCTGCTCTGTTCGCTACCTTGTCTCTGTTGTTCTTGTCTGTTCCATTCTCTGCCTGTCATTCTCTGTTCGTTTATGTCTGCTCCGTTCTCTGTCTGTCCTGTTTTTGTCTGCTCCGTTCTCTGCCTGTCTCTGTTTTTGTCTGCTCCGTTCTCAGCCTGTCTCTGTTTTTGTCTGCTCCGTTCTCTGTCTGACCCTCCCTGTGTGTGCGCTGTGTGTGGGGCGTGCAGTCCTCCATGCGGGGGCTGGGGGGGAGCCAGCAGACCTCCCTAATGTCGCAGACCATGATGCAGCAGCAGCAGCAGTCCAAAGTGAGTGCTGGGCCCTGATCGTGCAGCGCCGCCTGTCGTAGCCCTCCGTGATGTTGTGGTGCTTGTCTGTGTGTTGTCACCTGCATCATCTTATCTGCCCCTGTCGTTATTATCGTCAGTGTTGTTGGAGTGATATCTGACTCAGCACTTTTTTCTTTCAATTTTCAGATTCTGGTGCTGTTGTATAGATGGAGAAGGTGTAAGAATTCCTTATTTTGGAATATGTTGAATAATGAATTCACTGACACTATCATTGTTATTTTTCAATGAACATGTTTATGTAAGGTTCAGGAGTAGTGTTTAGAAGCAGCAGCCATGACGCAGTGTGCAGCTCGACAGACTTGGGACCTTGAATGTTGTGGGTTTGATTCCATCATAGTATTTATTTGCGAGATGATTTGGCCTTGGCGCCGCTTGCCCAGAGTTGAACATGGTATGCACTCCAATGGGAGGACTGGAATACACTCAAACGGGAGAACTGGAATGCACTCAAACAGGAGGACTGGAATGCACTCAAACGGGAGAACTGGAATGCACTCAAACGGGAGAACTGGAATGTACTCAAACAGGACTGGAATGCACTCAAACAGGAGAACTGGAATGCACTCAAACAGGAGAACTGGAATGTACTCAAACAGGACTGGAATGCACTCAAACAGGAGAACTGGAATGCACTCAAACGGGAGGACTGGAATGCACTCAAACAGGACTGGAATGCACTCAAACGGGAGGACTGGAATGCACTCAAACAGGACTGGAATGCACTCAAACAGGGAGGACTGGAATGCACTCAAACAGGAGGACTAGAATGCACTCAAACGGGAGGACTTGATTACTACACTCAAACAGGAGAACTGGAATGCACTCAAACAGGAGGACTGGAATGCACTTAAATGGGAGAACTGGAATGCACTCAAACAGGAGGACTGGAATGCACTCAAACAGGAGGACTGGAATGCACTCAAACAGGGAGGACTGGAATGCACTCAAACAGGGAGGACTGGAATGCACTGAAACAGGGAGGACTGGAATGCACTGAAACAGGGAGGACTTGAATGCACTGAAACAGGGAGGACTGGAATGCACTCAAACAGGGAGGACTGGAATGCACTCAAACAGGGAGGACTGGAATGCACTGAAACAGGGAGGACTGGAATGCACTGAAACAGGGAGGACTGGAATGCACTCAAACAGGGAGGACTGGAATGCACTCAAACAGGGGGGACTGGAATGCACTGAAACAGGGAGGACTGGAATGCACTCAAACAGGGAGGACTGGAATGCACTCAAACAGGGAGGACTGGAATGCACTGAAACAGGGAGGACTGGAATGCACTCAAACAGGGAGGACTGGAATGCACTCAAACAGGGGGACTGGAATGCACTGAAACAGGGAGGACTGGAATGCACTCAAACAGGGAGGACTGGAATGCACTCAAACAGGGAGGACTGGAATGCACTGAAACAGGGAGGACTGGAATGCACTGAAACAGGGAGGACTGGAATGCACTGAAACAGGGAGGACTGGAATGCACTCAAAGGGAGACAGGAATGCACTCAAACAGGGAGGACTGGAATGCACTCAAACAGGGAGGACTGGAATGCACTCAAACAGGGAGGACTGGAATGCACTCAAAGGGGAGGACTGTCCCCCTCTTCACGGATGGGTCTCTCAGCATTGCTGAGATTTCTTGAGGAACGCTGCAGGCCTTCCAGACCTGATTCATGCCAGGTCATGTCATAAAAGGAAGGCCAGGTACGACCATGTCATCATGTTTCTGAGCAAAATGGAAGTCTGTGGCGTCATCTTCGCCGTCCTCATCCACGTTGATCACCACAAAACAAGTCTCTGTTTCTGCGGCCACTCATGCCCCGTTGTTGTCATGACCTCAGCTGTGATTCCTTCTCAGTGTCTATGTCCATGTTGGGTTCATGAGAAAGTTGTTGCTATCAACAATTTCATAAGAACTGTTGTTAGGTGGTGGTGCCCTCTGGAGGGGGGATATTTATTCGCGAAGGCTCCATGACTAACCAGTTATTGTCATGAGCAAGTGCATAGTAGGTGGTGTCTTGCGTCGGTTGATCAGAACAGGCACCATTGAAGTGACCTGGCATTCAGTCCTCAGGAGTCTGTGCAACATGAGCCAGGTGCCCTGACTGACAGCCAGGTTTCCAAAGATCTCCTGGCAGACTGTGCGATGTGGCAGAACTGGACACTTTATGCATTTTAGTGTGGTTCAGTATTTGATAATATTGGCAACTTAATGCATTTTAGTGTGGTTCAGATATATTTGGTAATAATGGCAACTTTATGCGTTTTAGTGTGGTTCAGGTATTTGGCAAAATTGGCAACTTCATGCATTTTAGTGTGGTTTACGTACTAGGCAAAATTGGCAACTTTATGCATTTTAGTGTGGTTTCGGTATTTGGCAAAATTGGCAACTTCATGCATTTTATGCCATTCAGGTATTAGGCAGATTGGCAACTTTATGCATTTTAGTGTGGTTCAGGTATTTGGCAAAATTGGCAACTTCACACATTGTATGTGGTTCAGGTATTAGACAAATTGGCAACTTTATGCATTTTAGTGTGGCACAGGTATTTGACAAGACCATAAAGAATTGTTCTGACAAACAGTAAAAGAAGCACTGAAAATAGTGACCTATGCCAAATGTTCACCAATGGCGACACATTGAGTTCTATCAGAGGAACAGAGAAAAACTAAAGAAGATCAGCAGTGAGTAGATCATAATGTTAAAATATGTTTGTCCATGGAGATCTGCTCAACGTCAACCAAACTATATGATGAAATTATATTCATGTTGTAAATTCACTGTTGTGGCCTTAATTGTACCATGTTGTGAACGCCTTGGATCAGACGGAGGTCAGTTGTGCTATAAATGTTGTAGACTGAGTTGTAGCTGTGTTTTGAGTATGAGAGACAGGTCATGCCAGTCGTTTGCTTTTCAGTGGATTTGTTGATTTGTGCACGCTGATCAGAAAAAGAAAGAAGATGAAATTCAAAGAAAAACACAACAAAAGAAACAGTTGTGGAAGGTGCAGTAAAAGTTGATGGACAGCTTCATGATGTGTAGGAACATTTCCCATTGGGAAGACGGAAAGGAAGCAAAATGACGTCTTTGAAGTGTTTCTGATCTACAGAAGTGATAACAGGATGGAAACAAGGGATGTTACTTGAAACAAGACATTTTGTTCACACCTGTCACCCTTTCTGTGCCCCCCCCCCCCCCCCCCCCCCCCCCCCCCCCTTTGCTTGTCTTACCCCGTGCTCTCCACCATTTTCCCCAACTCCCCACAGTGTTGGTAAGTTGATTTTTCCATGTGTGTGGTGCATAAGGTTGTTGTTAAACTCTGTGTGTGTGTGTGTGTGTGTGTGTGTGTGTGTGTGTGTGTGTGTGTGAGAGTGTGTGTGTGTTTGAGGGGTGTGTGTGTGTGTGTGTGTGTGTGTGTGTGTGTGTGTGTGTGTGTGTGAGAGCGAGAGACTTAACCCTTTCATAGCTGAACAACTGCTAGCAGTCACAGTGCTACATGCATGTTTATTTATTTATTTATTTATTTGTTTATTTATTTATTTATTTGTGTATGAATACAGTAGGTAATGGTGGAAAGAACATTGAATGATGGTACCCAGACAAAAATGATGATAACAGGCAGTGAACAATATTGTGTGGTGACAGATTTGGTGTTGTAAGTGTGCACTGTAAACCTTCTTTGTCAGCAGAGGTGAGCTATAGAGGGTGTTGCTGTGGTGCCATGCTACTCATGGTGGTTGTGTTTCTGCCAGCTTTTATTGTTCTGACCTGCTACAGTGAAGGTTTCTGCAGCTTGGAGCGGGGGACTACTACTTGAGCCTGTGGGTGCTTGTGCATGCACCAGAGAAGTGATAGAGGGGACAGCAATACAATTTCATCTACTGCTTGTCAGCGAGTTCTGCTGCACATACTGCAGACATTCACCTCTTCCATTTGGTTCTGATTGGCTCTGTGTCTGCTTCCTGTTCATGGATTGACTGTTCAACACACTTCACAGGTGATGGTGTCAAATCAATCGAGTTTGAAGCACACATAATGCTTACAGGACCAGGGAATGTTGCCTCTCTTGAAAGACTAGCACACTGTCCAGTAATTAAAGTCTGGTGGACATGGGACGTGAAAGCTGTGTAGGAGAGACTCGAACCATGCATTCCGCGTTCTCTGATTTCCATACTTTTATAAGTATATGTGTAAAAGGGGGAGTAGATTTTTCTCTGTACCTGACGGTTTGAAAGAGTACATTCAAACAGAGAGAAGAATAAGCTTGTTCATCAATACAGTTTTATTTGCTGCAAAACTCAAGAGCACTAAACAGTCGGGATTTTTTTGTTCAGTGAAGAACCTTTGTCAAGTATGAACAGATCATACACATGACTAAAGTGAAAATGATGTGAAAAGATATCAGTTTGATATTACCTTTCCATTTTTCTTATCTTTTACAACTGAAGACTTTTCTTTCCTTCTCTCCAGATCTTTCAGTGTTGATTTGACCTTTCCACTTTTGATGTCTTTACAGTTGAAACCTACTCTTTCCTCTCCAAAAAAGATCTCCCACATTGTAGTTCATGATATTTCAGTAATTTGTTTTTTTAATGCTGAACAGTCTCATACTGGCTGATGATAAAACTTTCCGGTCAGTGTTTATATATTGTATACTGCTGTGGATTACAGGCTTTATGTTGATGCGGTGTGTATATGTGTGTGATCATGTGCATGCATACCTCTGCATGTGTGTTCCATATGATTTCTGAGGTTGATATCTATTAACAACTACATGTTTACCTCATACTCTTCAGTATAATTGTTTTGCACTGTCCTTGCTGTTTTGCTGCAGTTAGAATCTGTCAAAACAGCTGTCAGACCTTCATCAGATTCAGTATGGAAATGGAAATGTGTTCAGGGATTGTTGTATTCCTGTTTCAGTTGGTATACAACACAAAACATTTATGATTTACATTTCTATCGTTACAGTCCATGAAATACAGTAGCAAAGGGCTACAATGGTTGCAGGGAGCTGTCTCTGCTGCCTGGCTGCTGTCATGAACCAGTTGCCCTATAAATGATGGTCTGGATGCAGTCGTCTTTCAGCTTGCTGTGTGTGTGTGTGTGTGTGTGTGTGTGTGGAGAAATAGCTGGTGAGGTGCAGTTGCAAAGGACAAGTGACAAGCATGCATGTTGCTGAAGATTTTTTTGTGATGACCAAACATAGAGGAAAATGATATCTGTTATATTAACTTGCACTAGAGTTCTTCTTCAATTTAACGTCTATCCACGTTAAGTGATATTAGACAAGCACTATAGAGTCATGGCATGTGTGTGTGTGTGTGTGCAGGGGAGCATTGTCACAGGCATGCCAGGACAGCCCAGCAGTAACTACCAGCCTTCGGCCCCCACTGTAAGTCGACCATCTTTCTGTGCCAGTATGTTCCTCTGCACACAGTAAGAGTGGCTTGGTGTGGGTGTGGGCAGAGGAATTGGCTGGAGGGAAGTGGGTCTGTGTGTGTGTGTGTGTAGGCAATTCTTCTGGGGGGGTTTTTGGTAAATGTTCCTGTGTAACATATTTTTGTATAAAAAACGGAATTCTAGAGAAAGAAAAACATTCATTAACAACATCATGAATGAATATTTGGAAACTGCTGCTGTTTCAGTGGAAAGAAAGAAAAAGTAACGGAATGGTTTTTTTTTATGGATTGATGTGGTCAAACCTCATCCTGCCCCACACTTGTTCTGTTAGACACTTGCACAGTGTCCCTTCCTTCTCACTAATACCCGGTACCTTCTCACATCACAACCTGCCTTCTTACCTCTCCCTCGCCCCCCCCCCCCCCCCCCCCCCCCCCCCCCCCACCCCCCCCCCCCGCCCCATTTAGCCCTCCTACCACCCCCTTCCCAAAGATGCATTCATCACCTACTGTGTGGAGATGTGTTGACCTGGTGATGACCTGTCTTCACATGACATTTGGACTCATTTATGGAAGGTGGTACTTTCAGTACTTTGTCCATTGCATGTAAAGACCAGAACGACCAATACCGTACAGATAGTGATCTTGACACACACCATGTGAAATGTGATGGAAAGTCCATCCAGCTGTTCTTGTGTTGCGACTTACATGACTGACAGTGACTCATGTATGTGAATTGAGTGATATGCTGACACAAACAAAAGTGTCACGGACACAAGTGACAGTGGCAGTTTGTCTTGACTGACAGTGACACGCAGACAGAACACTTGAGAGAGAGTGACAGTTACACATCCCTGATAGTGACACATTGAACACGTAAGTGACAGTGAGAGACCCAAATGACAGTGACACACAGACAGAAGACATAACAGTGACAGTTAGACACAACTGACAGTGACACCCAGAACACATAAATAACATTGACAATGAGACATGATTGATGTGGCGCACAGAACTTGTAAGTGACAGTTATGCATGTCTGACAGTGACACAAGACAGAAGACACAAGTGACAGTGACAGTGAGACACAGCTGACTGTGACACACAGAGAATGGACAGGTATAAACAGACATGACCAATACTGAAACACTGACATGACTGACAGTGATAAATGACACAACTGACAGTGATACTCTGACACAACCAATGGTGGCACTCAGGCTCAATTGGCACTGATACATCAACACAACTGACAGTGATACATAACAACTGACAGTGATACATGACAACTGACAGTGATACACTGACACAACCAATGGTGGCACTCAGGCTCAGTTGGCACTGATACATTGACGCAACTGACAGTGATATACAGACATGACTGACAGTGACACCCTAACATGACTCACTATGAAGCACAGGCATAACCAGCATTCCAGCAGTGGCAACATGAACATGACTGACAGCGACATACACAGAAACATGACTGACGGTGACACATAGATGACTGATGGCAACAAGACTAGCAAAGAAACTGTGTGACACATAGACATGACTGATGGCAACAAGACTAACAAAGAAACTGTGTGACACATAGACGTGACTGATGGCAACAAGACTAACAAAGAAACTGTGTGACACATAGACGTGACTGATGACAACAAGACTAACAAAGAAACTGTGTGACATGTAGAAGTGACTGATGACAACAAGACTTACAAAGACACTCCGTGACACATAGACATGACTGATGGCAACAAAACTAACAAAGAAACTCTGTGACACATAGACATGACTGATGGCAACAAAACTAACAAAGAAACTCTGTGACACATAGACATGACTGATGGCAACAAAACTAACAAAGAAACTCTGACACATAGACATGACTGATGGCAACAAGACTAACAAAGAAACTGTGTGACACGTAGACATGACTGATGGCAACAAAATTAACAAAGAAACTCGGTGACACATAGACATGACTGATGGCAACAAGACTAACAAAGAAACTCTGTGACACATAGACATGACTGATGACAACAAGACTAACAAAGAAACTCTGTGACACATAGATGACTGATGGCAACAAGACTGACAAAGAAACTCTGTGACACATAGACATGACTGATGGCAACAAAACTAACAAAGAAACACTGTGACACATAGATATGACTGATGACAACAAGACTAACAAAGAAACTCTGTGACACATAGATGACTGATGGCAACAAGACTGACAAAGAAACTGTGACACATAGACATGACTGACGGCAATAAAACTAACAAAGAAACACTGTGACACATAGATATGACTGGTGGCAACAAGACTAGCAAAGAAACTGTGTGACACATAGACATGACAGATGGCAACAAGACTAGCAAAGAAACTATGACATGACCAACAGCAACACAAGACACAACCAGTGACAAAATATACACGGTAGACTACAAGACCCAGACCTGACTGACAAAGGTACAGCCAATGGCAAAACATACACAAACACAGCAAGTTACAGACGCACCTGACAGCCACACAGGACATGTCCAGTATCATGACTCAGACATGAACAACGGCAGCACAGACTTGACCACAAGCAGCACACAGACTCCAGACCATCCTGTCCTGCAGTAGTAGGCTAGAGGTCAGCCTGAAAACAGTGACAGAAAGGTGGTGTGGTGACTGACCTGGCCTGTGTGCATTGTCACTGTCTACAGAGCACATACCAGAACCAGGCAGGAAACTCGGGTCGGCCTAACTACCCAACCCAGTCCCATCGCCAGTACTACCAGACCCACTGAAGGTCTGGGCAGACCTGCCCAACACACGGAAAGCCCCGCTGAATGACGAGAAGCACTGACACCCTCAACACTGCTTCCAGGCTCGGAAGAGCTCACCGGATGTGTGACTTGGGTTTTGTATGTCAAATGTTTCGACAGAGTAGGTGTTCTTGTCTTTGTTCAAACTTTTCTGGTGTGTGTTGAAGATTGGGCAGGATATCTTATAAAATGAAGTGAAGAATGAGCAGCTCTTGTGTACAGTCTCAAATGAAAAATAAAACTTCATGACATGGTGATTATCACGCACATGATCTTTACGAGGGAAGTGGTTTTCACCCATCCCCCTTGGTTGGTTGGTTGTCTGGTTGTTTGCAGGATTACCAAAAACGACTGAACCGATTTTAATGAAGCATGATGGAAAGTGGAATGTTGCGGAAGAACAGACCCATCGAAGGTAGTGTCAGAGTGAGGTGGCCGACTGCAGGCAGAAATTGAATCAAACTTGGAAGGAAAGTTACTATCCCGCCAAACGTAAGAGACAACAGTACAAGAAAGAACACGACGTTTTGACCTCTTTGGTCTTCTTCAGGCAATACAAACAACATTCAGGATAATGAAAAGGATAAACAATCAATCAGTTGTCTCCCCGTGTTGGGTGCAAAATGGATGTGGAATGGTGTGAGTGTTCATTTTGTGCCCAGTTTGGGGACAGAAGTGATTGTTCAGTCTTCGTTTCCATTGTCTTGTATGTTGTTTGACTTGCCTGAAGAAGACCAAGGAGGTTGAAATATGTTGTGTTTTATCGATGTAATTTGTTTGTCTCTTTTGTTTGATGGAATAGTCATCTTTCTTTCAAGTTCGAGCCATTTAAGTTTGGGAAGATGTGCTGTGAGGATCTGGATCCTGTGACTGATCCAGCAGTTTATGAGTCTGTATTGACTGATGTTAACTTCATGTTGTTATTGTCTGTAGACTGATGATTGTCCATGGAGTAATGTTTTCTTCCTCCCCTGGACCTCTCTCCACAACTGTTTTGACACTTCTTCTTTCCATTAGCTTATGCATGCATGCACACATCATACACACACACACACATGCACACACACGCATGCACACACACACGCACACACTCACTCTACTGTCTTTTATATCACTAGATTTGAACAGACTATGAATTTAAAAAGTCTGTTACTTTGATCGAGAGGCATTTACCTGCGTTCCTGTCATCAGTAGATCAAATTGTCCAGTCTGTTTGCTGACCGGTATGTGTGGGCATGATCATTTGTTCGTAACATGGCAAGTCAGTTGGTTGAGGGTTTGATTTTTGAGCAGACTTGGCATCTGCCTTCATTTCATTCTGATGTTATACCATGCCTTGGTGATAACAGAAGGAAGGTAATGGTGAAAAACAGGTGACCTATATAGACCTTGCCCTGGTTATAACAGAAGGAAGGTAGTGGTGAAAAACAGGTGACCTATGTAGACCATGCCCTGGTTATAACAGAAGGAAGTGGTGAAAAACAGGTGACCTGTGTAGACCTTGCCCTGGTTATAACAGAAGGAAGATAGTGGTGAAGAGCCATGGCCTGTGCTACTGTTTCAAACACACAAAGGATTTAATGAGAGATGCTATAGTGAAGAGCCATGGCCTGTGCTACTGTTTCAAACACACAAAGGATTTAATGAGAGATGAATCAGGTGTCTGTTTCACTGGCCAGGTGTGGTCAACAGACAATGAATGTAATCTGAGAAGAAATGTTGCTGCACTTGTGGCACTGTACGTTCAGATTACAGCACACGGTGGATGTAATCTGAAAAGTGGCATTGTACAGATTTTTTTTTAATGAAAACAAAGGTAAAGGACCGGAAACATAAAGCAGTCGTGACTGATGATTCATGTCATGAACACTGTACATCCTCTGTTTTTTTAGTGATTGTAAATATATGTAAAGAATTTTTTTGTCAGAATCCAGACCATCATGTCATGGCTGTTGAGTGTTGCACTATGTTGTCCTTACATTCACCACACCCCCAGCTTTGAGAAATACACCGCTATCACTGAAGCTGAGTGTCCAGACCCTAGACTGGAAGATGGAAAAATCCGCTCCCAGCCCACAGTAGAGAGGAAATCCATCAGGCCAGCAGGACTAAACAAAAGCTAACAAACTCCAGCCTCCAACTGCGGCAGACTCCTGTGCTAAAAACTGACCCAACTGGAGGAAGCCCCATCACCCTGCAACATCCCTGCCCTGATATGGAGGGTGTGGTGAGGGCTATCTGAGGCAGAGGATGTCCCAGTAAAACAGCTGTATGACGTGACTGTCCAGCCCTGTGGTGGAAGTCAGACATGTGCAGAGGAAGTCAGAATCTGCCACATGGAGGGATACCTACCATGAAGGCCTCCAGAGGGGAACATGCTCAGTACCTGTTGGCAAGGCCACTTTGCAAGACAGTGTAAGGTGAATGCCTGCTTCTGCATCAACTGTCAGGGTTAGCACTGGTCAGCAGAATCTTAATGTATATATTCTGCATCAACTGCCAGAGTTAGCACTCTGTGCCCAGTTTGAAGGGGGTAAGCACTGGTCAGCAAAGTCTTAATGTATGTCTTCTGCATCAACTGTCAGGGTTAGCACTCCGTGCCCAATTTGAAGGGGGTAAGCACTGGTCAGCAAAATCTTAATGTATGTCTTCTGCATCAACTGCCAGGGTTAGCGCTCTGTGCCCAGTTTGAAGGGGGTAAGCACTGGTCAGCATAATCTTAATGTATGTCTCCGGCCGTGCCTCATGTGCAGCCCAAGAAGGCGATGACCATCCAAGAGAAAGTCAACCAGGACACTGCAGAGCAAGAACCTTATACTTGTGGGATCTCAGCCCATGACCGGCTTCTAGACAGAGTTAAATTTGCCATGAGGTCAGTTGGGAAGACTTGAACCACACACTCAAGTTTCACACTTAAACTGGCCTGACCAACAGCACAGTGTTTGCATCTCTTGGGTGTAGTTGGCGCTGGGATAATGATGAAAGTAAGCATAGAGTGCAGCCCTGCTATGCAGTCTCGGATCAGAATGGACCGTCTTAGGATCATCTTCTTCATCATCTAATCATCATCAATCACCATCAAAAACAAAAAAAAAAGGCCTCAAAATTCTGTGGCCCTTCATTCCCAGCTCTCATGGTGACCTCAGATTCAATATCTTCTTCATGTCTATGCCCTTGGTGTATACAGGTCGTGGTCGATGGTATCAGCTTGTTCAACGGGGACTGTTGTTGAAGGGCGATACACTGGTTTTGCGACAAAACAATTACTGATGCAAGAGGGGGCTTAGCAGGTGGTGGTGTGTGTATGCTGTGTCAGAACAGGTACCACTGAACACCATCAGAGTGACTTGGCAGTTGTGCAGTATGTCTGGTGGGTTGCCTCAGGATGACTGGACATTGATCCTGTCTGGGGACTGCCAGTGCCAGGGCTGCAACAGGACAAGCCTGACTGTGACTGTGGACTGGAACCAGAATGAGCAACATGGGGATACTGCCTCCAGAGTGGCCCAGAAGCTGAGACGGAGAAAAAGAAGAAAAACTATGTATCAAGACGCTTTTGGAACAAATTCAGTAGGGCATGGGACAGTGACATATTTGAACAAATGCCATGGTCTTTGGCATCATGAAAGCCTTCAGCATGGGGTGGGTTTATTAGACATATGGTTGAACATGTGTTTGCCCAATGACTGAGACGGTGGTTCAGCAAGTAGCTGTGCAGTTAGTTTATTTGGCAAACACCCATGGGTCGTTGAACTTCATGGTCATTGGACATTCCAGTCTTTCCATGTTATTATTTGTAGTAACAAGTGACCTCAACGTCCTTTCCAGAGACCGTGGCGTGTTATGCAGTAGACCACTGCCTTTGTTCCCACACACACACACAGCAGTTGAGGGGATAGTCGGCGTTCATGACATGTGAGGCTCCCACAATCCATGCAGGGCAAATCAAAGATGGGTCTAAGTGTTACCGATATCAAGTTGAATGTGTGAGGTTTTTCCCCATTCAAAACAAATCTTGTTCTTTCTTTTATGAATACAAACAGCACTTCTCATGGTACTGAATTTGTATGTCCAGTGAGTTTATCCAGTCACTGTCCAGCACAGTACTAAATGACACAGCCTG
The DNA here is from genome assembly GCA_033310375.1 of Conus canariensis. Classification (NCBI taxonomy): domain Eukaryota; kingdom Metazoa; phylum Mollusca; class Gastropoda; order Neogastropoda; family Conidae; genus Conus; species Conus canariensis. The sequence continues at coordinate 2,416,784 of CM065743.1, forward strand.
TGTTTGATGTGCAAGGTATGAATCTCAGAATGGCTGTGCCCTCAAGTCCTGCCCAGCTCAGTGTTACCTGTTTTTAACGGTGTCTGTTCTTGAAAATGGATAGTGATTGTTGTAAGTCATCATGTAGATATGTTGTGTTTGTTGTCATTTTCATAAGGTTTCTTTTTCATTTTTGTAGGCAGCTGTGTGAGATTTATGTACATCTGCGGCAGTATAGTACGCTACCTGAAACTGATCCCCCATACACACTCACAATTTGGTATGATTTGTTCTGACCTAACAGGGTTTTAAACTGCATAGTTGAGGGTAAGGGGTAAAGCGTCCTTCCACTTACCTTGGTTCAGTGAACTGTATTTGAGTGACTTTGGTTTATTAAACTCGATTTTGTCAGAGAACCATGTTTTCCTCAAACAAAAGCAGTCAATCAACTGCGGGTGTTTGTTTATTAAATCAGCCCTTGGTCTGACATGCCAAGCTCCAGAACAAAGTGCCATCACTTGGTGTCATGGATGCCTCAGTCAGTTCCTGGAAGCATTCCAGGACTCCACACAAATGGCAGTCATGTAGAATGGTCTTGGACAGGGAGTCATGGTGAGATAATGTCCACCCTCCACTGTACCCTGTAGGATTGCTTTAGACATCACTCACATGGAGTTAAAGTGAGATACATGTCCACCCTCTGTACCCTGTAGAATAGTCATGGGCAGGGAGTCATGGTGAGATACATGTCCACCCTCTACCTTACCCAGTAGAATGGTCTTGGACAGGTAGCAATGATGAGATGCATGTCTTTCCCTTCATGTTACCCTTAGAATGGTCTTGGATAGGGAATTGTGTTAAGATCATGTCCACCCGCCAGCGAATCTGTCAAATGGTCTTGGACAGGGTATCATGGTACGACATATGTCCACCCTCCAGCGAATCTGTCAGATGGTCTTGGATAGGGAATTGTGTTAAGATAATGTCCACCCTCCAGCGAATCTGTCAAATGGTCTAGGACAGGGTATCATGGTATGACATATGTCCACCCTCCAGTGAATCCAAGTGAATGGTAAGAAGAAAATAGTTGGAAGACAGATTATGGTGGGATTTCTGGCCCCATGGACAGTTCCTGCCAAAGATTATGGTGGGATTTCTGGCCCCATGGACAGTTCCTGCCAAAGATTATGGTGGGATTTCTGGCCCCATGGACAGTTCCTGCCAAAGATTATGGTGGGATTTCTGGCCCCATTGACAGTGCCTGCCAACGATTATGCTGGGATTTCTGGCCCCATTGACAGTGCCTGCCAAGATTATGCTGGGATTTCTGGCCCCATTGACAGTTCTTGCCAAAGTTATGCTGGGATTTCTGGCCCCGTTGACAGTGCCTGCCAACAAGTCCTGGGTAAAAGGAAGGCCTTCACAGGTTCTCTAGTCCTTTATTGAAGCCAATCAACACAAAATTGAATCAAATAAACTAGCGAAACTTTATTTGATGATTGTAAAATAGTAAACTATGGCTTCAAATGCTTAACACAATTTACACTAAAGTTGACATCGCTGACTTGCAATAATTAAAGCATCTTTTATGATTTCTGTTTACAAAAAGAAAAGAAAAAAAGAAAGAGAAAGATTGATATTGTAAATCAGTTCCTCAGTATGATTGATCATTTTGTCCGTTAGTACACTGAATCTGTTTTAGGACACTGAGTCTGTTTTAGTGGATCAGTATTTGCATATTTTTGTCTTCACTTTTATGTGTGTTTATGCGTAATAGATGCATTACATATTTCTTTGTATGAAGGATTCATTGATGTTCTCAGTGAATGTTTGATGTTGTAAAATGTGTTTCAGTGAATAAATCAAACCAAAAAAAAAATGCAGCTTTCCTTTTGTGTGATTGCTTGCTTTTGTGTAGGTAAAGCCACATTCTGGTTTAATGTATGTTTAGGTAAAGCCACATTCTGGTTTAATGTATGTTTAGGTAAAGCCACATTCTGGTTTAATGTATGTTGTAGGTAAAGCCACATTCTGGTTTAATGTATGTTGTAGGTAAAGCCACATTCTGGTTTAATGTATGTTGTAGGTAAAGCCACATTCTGGTTTAATGTATGTTGTAGGTAAAGCCACATTCTGGTTTAATGTATGTTTAGGTAAAGCCACATTCTGGTTTAATGTATGTTGTAGGTAAAGCCACATTCTGGTTTAATGTATGTTTCAGGTAAAGCCACATTCTGGTTTAATGTATGTTGTAGGTAAAGCCACATTCTGGTTTAATGTATGTTTCAGGTAAAGCCACATTCTGGTTTAATGTATGTTGTAGGTAAAGCCACATTCTGGTTTAATGTATGTTTCAGGTAAAGCCACATTCTGGTTTAATGTATGTTGTAGGTAAAGCCACATTCTGGTTTAATGTATGTTTCAGGTAAAGCCACATTCTGGTTTAATGTATGTTTCAGGTAAAGCCACATTCTGGTTTAATGTATGTTTCAGGAAAAGCCACATTCTGGTTTAATGTATGTTTCAGGAAAAGCCACATTCTGGTTTAATGTATGTTTCAGGAAAAGCCACATTCTGGTTTAATGTATGTTGTAGGTAAAGCCACATTCTGGTTGAAGTGTATGTTGTAGGTAAAGCCACATTCTGGTTGAAGTGTATGTTGTAGGTAAAGCCACATTCTGGTTGAAGTGTATGTTGTAGGTAAAGCCACATTCTGGTTTAATGTATGTTTCAGGAAAAGCCACATTCTGGTTGAAGTGTATGTTGTAGGTAAAGCCACATTCTGGTTTAATGTATGTTTCAGGAAAAGCCACATTCTGGTTGAAGTGTATGTTGTAGGTAAAGCCACATTCTGGTTTAATGTATGTTTCAGGAAAAGCCACATTCTGGTTGAAGTGTATGTTGTAGGTAAAGCCACATTCTGGTTTAATGTATGTTTCAGGAAAAGCCACATTCTGGTTGAAGTGTATGTTGTAGGTAAAGCCACATTCTGGTTTAATGTATGTTTCAGGAAAAGCCACATTCTGGTTGAAGTGTATGTTGTAGGTAAAGCCACATTCTGGTTGAAGTGTATGTTGTAGGTAAAGCCACATTCTGGTTGAAGTGTATGTTGTAGGTAAAGCCACATTCTGGTTGAAGTGTATGTTGTAGGTAAAGCCACATTCTGGTTTAAATGTATGTTGGGAGGGGAGTGAGAGGGGAGGAGCATGATGGAGGAAAGGAGAAGGGAGCAAGAGGGGGGAGGGGGTCATCCTTGCTAGTGAGTACAACCAGAATTGACAAACGATCATCAAAGAAAAGAGAAAGAGTGTGAGGAATACATTAAAGAAAAAGAGAGGGATTGGTTTAGTTAGAATATGCAGGCATCAGAAAGAAATTATCTCAGTCTCTGTCTGTCTCTCCCTCTCTCTCTCTCTTTGTCTCTCTGTCTGTCTGTCTCTCCCATCTGCACACCCTCTCACAGACACCACACACACACACACACACACACACACACACACACATAAACCTAACAGTCATGCATGGATGTACGCATGCACACAGACACATTCTTTTACAAATACACACACTCATGCACACACTCCTACACACACAAACACACACACATATGAACAAAAAAAATGGCAATTGCATACTTGATTTCAATTAATCACATCTTATTCAGTTGTCAAAGCTGCACATACGTACCCACAAGGCATGCGTAGAGCACATGTGCACACATGCATGTGCTCGCGCGAAAAAAGTCACTTGCATACATGGCGAACAGATCTTATTTATTCACATTCATTCCTTTGTCTAATGATACAAACTTTGTCTAATGATACAAACTTATATATGGTCTGTCCATCCGAAGATTGTCAATTTTCCCAGACTGACAATCTTCGCTGTGGTCCATCCATAGGTAGTAGTTGTTCCCAGAGTGAAGTCTGTTCTGTAGTAGGTCCATCCACAGATGGTCATGAGTTTAACACAGGTCACTGTGATGCGCTTGTCTTCAATTTGTTCCACTAAGATGATCTGTCAATCGTTGGATTATCCTCTGTGATTCCATTTCCCAGACTGTTCAGGGCCACCAGATGCCATGTCTCCAGGCAAACATGATGGTCAGCGTGTCGCAGAGGCCTCCACCTGCTGGCAGACCCAGGAATGGCGGGCATCAAATCCACCCAGGATCTCAATCCCCCCTACTGTCACATAGAGGCTCCCTTCCCCCCCCCCCCCCCCCCCCCCTGTCAAGGGAACACTGTCAGCTCCACATACTATGCATCCCCCCTTCTGCCTCCACTCTCTCCCTGCCCTCCATGACCCTCCCCCCCCCCCCCCCCTCCACACACACACACACACCACACACATGTTATTGAGAAATTATTGTTTCTCATAATACCATGCTGTGTCACTAGACCTTCAAGGGTTCCTATGACAAAGTCTGAGTCGCACCCCAATCCAGCCTGTAATATGGTCCTTTTTATACCTTTGAGAGATGAGCAAGAGTGACAATTTGGTAACTAAAAGCACAGTATTATGCAATGATTTGATCAATCTACATTAATTGGATGGCACTGATTTTGATGTCATTCAGCACCCCATACCCAGTAATGCAGGAGCATAATGTTTTCAACTTACTGCTTGGTCAATGAAAAATCCGTGGAATTCTAGAAGAAAAAAAAAAAAGGGAAAGAAAGTACGGGACAAAATTCTGTAATGGAGGCAAAAGCAATCGCCATTATAATCTCTACTCCAATTTGAAAACATGGGCAAGATATTACTGTTACTTTGTACATCCATGCACACACATGCGTACATTCACTACACACCCATACCAAAAAAAAGACAAAAAAAGACAACCAAACTAACAATGTTGGGTAGGCACTCGAGCGCATTGGGCTAAAGCGTAGGTCAGACATCTGTTAAGTCATAGCCATGAGACCCTCTTATTCAATTCTCTCATCTTAATTGTTAATTCATTTATCCATCAGCTTATAATCATGCATAGTGTGGTCTCAAAACTTGGTGGATGTGGTGTAGTGTATATGGACTAGTTCGCACACAGCGATGCCTCCTTGACGAAACTGAAACTGTACATTTTGTTTTGTATGGCTATTGCATAATCAACTCTCCTTTGTATGGCCATTGCACAATCAACACTTGTTCGCTTTGTATGGCTATTGCATCTTCATCACTTCTTTGTTTTGTATGGCCATTGTATTATCAAGACTTGTTCTTTTTGTATAACCATATCAACACTTCAATATTTCTCCCCCAAGGGATAAGGGGCTTTGCCACCTCATCAGGCAGTGAATCACTTTGAACCAAATGAAAAATCTGTGAAAGTGGGAAGCATGAAAAACATAGCAGTCACGTTTTGCATTTGCCACAGGTTTTACTGGGCAAGACCAGATAACTTTTTTGTTTTGGGGGACTGAATGTTTGAGCTTGGAAGTTTTTTTTGTTTTTTTTGTTGCTTAAACGTACTTGCCAACCTTGCCCTCAAATACTACTATCCTTTGCCCATCTCCCTCTGCCCACCCTCCTGCCTGCCGCCCTCCAGCCCTTTCATACCAATCACAGAAGCACACACGTTAACAGTCTGTCACTTCCCACTAACACACTTCACGTCTTTTTCAGTTCATTCATTATTGATTTTTTTCACATTTGCCAACAAAGCCGATCGCTCTTTCCATGGCTCGTCTTATAAATGATCCTTTTTATGGCATTCCCCGCATGTATTTCATATTCATAACTCTTCTAACAAACAGTTAGTACTTTCACATGACCCGGAAGTTCGTTCGACATCCGGGCCGGAAGTTTACTTGCTAATCAATAGAGGTGTGTTGCCGAAAAGATTTGCCAACAAAACTGTGAGGTTTGGCAAGATCGTGTGCTGTTGATATTGAAATGATTTCTGTAATGATTTAAACGAAATTTGTTGGAAGTATTGCCCAAACAGGTAAGATTCTTTTTTTTAGCGGAGTTACCTGATGGGATATTCCATATGTGCGTGGCCGGAATAGCTCAGTTGGTAGAGCGCCGGACTCGTAAATCTTGGGGTTGCGGGCTCGCATCTCTGCCTGGCCGTTTCGGTACAGGGGGATTTTTCCCTCGGAGTTAACATTGACTCTGACTCCATTCCCCATACAGTCCTTCGAATGAGACTATAAACCGAGGTTCCGTGTGTGAACGCACGCACAACATCTTGCACACACGTCAAATCCCATCACCAACTTTCGGAAGAGAAGGCCAGTTTGGCCGTTGTAGTAGTAGTAGTAGTAGTAAAGGGTACAGCATTGCCTAGGCCTCACGCCTATATACATCCCCTCTTTGACTTCATAATGTGTTGTGCGCATTTATCTCATATTTAGCTTCAAAATGGCCTCATCGTCAAATCCACAAATAATTCTTTAAATTGGTATTTCATCCAAAATTCTTGAAAGTTAGTATTTGTGCAAATTTTATGTTAGTACGAAGTGCATTCCACAAGGGGCAACTCGTGTGAGATAATGTTTTTCCTTTGTTAGTGCGGCAGTATTGTATAAAAATCTTGCCTCAGTATTCATTGTGTGTTGTTGTTTCTTGAGGAATAAATCAATGATCAATGCTTATGTCATCAATCATTAAATATCTATATGTACTGGATAAGAATCCCCTTGTCTTCTACCTTCAAGAGTATAAATCAATAATTTTCAATCTTTGTGCATATGACATATCTTTGCATTCTTTTAATAGCTTTGTTGATGTCTTTGAACACTTTCATTGTTAGACTGTATTCAATTGAGGACTCATATGAATTGCATATTCCAAATGAGGTCTAACAAAGGATTTAACTAGATTTTAAGAATATATTTCCTTGTCTAAATAGAGAAACTTTCTTTTAACTATTCCAAATTGATTGCCTTGTTTACATTTATTTATGTGTAAGTCAAAAGACAACATAGTAATCAAAAGTCACTCCAAATCTTTCTCTTTAGTGCAGTTATTTCTGTAACCATCATATACCCCATATAGTAAGTGTGCTCTTGATATTTTTACCAATGTGTAGAACACCACATTGATACATTAAAATACAGATTCCATACTTTGACCAGTCTTGGAGTTTATAAATTATCATTTTGTAAATCTTGCGAATGGGATGTATCGTCATAAATTTCGTATCGTCAGCAATATTTTACAATACTATTTAATGATAATGGCATTCATTTATAAAGACCGTAAATAGTATTGGCCTAAGATACTCCCTTGAGGTATACCACTTAGAACCTTAACTTTACCTGATCTTTCCTCACCTATCTTACACTGAACTCTGTCATATAGAAAACCTTGTATCCATTTTAAGTAGATTTCCTGTTATGCCAAAGCAGCCAGTTTAACTATAACCTTTCATGTGGTACAGTATCAAAAGCTTTTTAAAATCTAGATACAAAACATCAACATTATGACCATCATCTAATAAATTTGCATGTTGTCCTATTACCTCAAGTAATTGTTGTTACACAAGAACGTTTCTTACGGAATCCATGTTGCATTTTGCATACAAGTTATTATCTGTAAATGAGTTACCCCTTGATCTCTAATTATACTCTCCAATACTTTTAACAAGTGACACACGTTAGGCTGACCGGTCTATAGTTGGTATGATGACACTTACACATAGCATGCACCTTCCCCGAAGTTGGAGTATGGCTGCCTTATGATGGGATGAAAATGGTCATACACACAAAAGTGTCAGAATAATCAACATGATGATTGTGGACACTGAAAGAAAGAAAAATAGTTGAACCGTAATGACCATGACAGGGATGAACATTTCAGATCTATGTTGGTCTCTAGTGTTTAGATGCATGACAATGATGTGAGCGAAAAGTTCATATGGTCAATGACAAATCGTGATGTTGTGGTTCCTTTATTATCATTATCACATGACGTTTAGCAGTATGAAACTGACGTTGAGTAATGACTGAATGCACTCACTTCAGTTACAGCCTAGGTCTGCAGATGGAGATTTTCATCTTATTCATCACTGACATTTTTGCAGCTTGATTAGATACATGACAAAAATGAATAAACAAATGAATGGAAAATAAGCACACCTCCAAAAGAGCAAAAATTAAGCCTGAATGATGCAAAAGTATATTGATCAGACTTTTGAGAAGAAAGTTTTTTTTTTTTTTTAAATGATCTAGTTGCAAGATCCTTACAATCTAAAGGACAATCACATTGATAACCTGGAAAAGATTCAGAAGAGAGCAGCACGGTTCGTAACAGGGAACCATATCAGAGAGAAAGGGAATACTAGGAAGAACATGAGGAAATTAGAATGGAAACCCTTAGAAGAGAGAAGAGCCTTTATTAAACTTAATACCTTCTTCAGAGGCAGAGCTAAACTAACTGATATCCCAATGGAACAACTAGTATTTAATAAAAGTAGCACCAGGAGTGGCAGTCAATCTTATGCCATACCTGCATCAAATATTGACAGCCATTTACATTCGTTTATCCTAGTTCTGTAAGGCTGTGGAACTCAGTGCCGGGTGCCATCAAGATTGCCACAAATGTAGTCTCTTTTAAAAACCAAATTGATAACACAATCTTGAGATCTGCGTATTGATTGACTTTTCTATTTTAACTTCCCCGTATATTTTATGGTTACCTAGGCCTTAACCTGGCTATTGCTTTTAACCCTTTAAATACCATGTGCAACCCCATGTTGCCAAATTTTGCTCCAGGGGCCAACAGGCTGAGTCGCATTCTCTTCTTTTTTTTTTAACATGCGCGCTGGTGACCTACTCATTTTTGAGTGCACCAGCTTTTAAGAAAGAAGAAGAAGAAGAAAGTGAGAGGACTGCTGGTGGAAATCTTTAGAAACAAATCTTAAATAAATGTTAGCGAACCACCAAGAGAAACGTGGACAAATGAGTCACAAGACAAAACATGATGCGTGTCGACCTCGTAGGTCTTCAGGAAAGACATAAACAAATAGGACGATGAAAGTGAACGGGTTTGTCATACATTTTCATGATAGATAAAACAAGCTACTTGTCCCCGCAAGTTACTGCATGCCCTTTTTCTTAAAGAGAAGTTACTGCAGGTATGAAATGACATGTCTGCGGACATAACTGAATATGGCATTGTCTGCATAGCATCATGATGAAGGCTTTTATTAGTTTTAACATAGCGAGCCTTTATTAGGTGACGTTTACTGGGAGGTCTTACTGTATTTCAACTTTTTCTTAAGTAACATGTAATATGTATGTATCATATCTCTCTCTCTCTCTCTCTCTCTCTCTCTCTATATAATATATATATATATATATATATATATATATATTTGTTAAAATATTTTTAAAATGAAGTGGTAAAATCTACAAGCTTGTTTCTAGCTTTGCTATCTTCAGGATGTCTTTTGGAGCACGCCAACGGTCTTTTATGGCGTGCGGGACTTGATTTCAACTCTGTGTGTGCAGGCGGATCTCATTTGCTGCACGTGCGGCCTGTGGTTCTTATTGGGGCCTGTTCAGGTGGAATGTGCTAGCAAAGATTTCCACTTGTGCCTGCAATTGTTTACAATTTCTACTTTTGTGTTCAGAGTTGCTAAGTGTGGTTTGCATAATATTAACCATTTTTCTGTGGAGCATAGATTGCATCTTTTGAAATATTGTTGTATGGTGCTGCTCTTTTTATGATTTTCCATGATATGTTGTAGTCTATTTTTTATCTTTGAGTCTCCAGATGTATTTGCTCAGCTCTGTTTGATTTTTGTATTTTTCATTTTTGAATGACTGTTTATGGTTTGCGTATCTGGTTTTGAAAGTGTTTTCAGTAATCCCTACATATGTTTCTTCTTCATTTTCTGATGTTACCGTAGCTTGGTATACAATGTTGCTGTGAAGACATTTATTGTTCAGGGGGCACTGTTCTTTTTTAGTGCAGTTGCAAGATGTCCTTTCGGCACCCTTCTCTTTTATGTTGCTTTTCATTTTGTTAGATGAATCAATCATGTTTTTGAGGTTGGGCATACATGAGTATGACAGTTTAATGGTGTTTTTGTTGAATATTTTGGACAGTTTGTGTTCTTTTGGGAATGATGTTGCTAAGATTTTAAAGAATTCTTTTCCTACATTTGTTTTTACTTGTCCATCGTATGGTGGGTTGTACCATATGATCTTTCTTTTCCTATTTTTCTTAATTCTGTTCGTGTTGTTGTCTGGACTGTATTGTAGTTTGTAATTGTAACCACTTTTTGTAATGCTTCTTGATATTCTGTTGCTGCATCATTGAATGCGTTTTCATTGCATGACAGGTTGGATAGTCTCTTGTTTATACCATTGGGTATTGTTTTTAGTATAGATGGTGGGTGGTTGCTTTTGATGTTTACGTAGACTGGTATGTCATTGGGTTTTTTGTATGGTTTGTACACATGGTCATTGAGGTCTAATGTTATGTCTAGGTAATTCACTACTTTTTTGTTTGCTTCTATTGTGATTTTTAAGTTGTGGTTTTTAAAGATTTTACATAATTCTTTTTTCTTGTTTTCAATGGTTCTTGGATTATTGTTTAATGCAGCGAGGCCGTCATCTCTGTATAAACCGGCCTGTTTTCCAAGTTGTTTTTGGATGTTGGATAGCATGAATAGTCCGACTAGTTCACATGTTTCGGCACCATCATAGATTTTTTAAGAACTTTTTTATATTGTTCATAATAATCGCTCCTCAAGTTGAGCACTGTGGTCTGACAAAATCTGAAATGGAGAAAATCAACTTTAGGCAATCTACTAAAAACATACCACTTTCAAACCCACAAACTTACACTAAAAAACTGATAGAACAAACCGAAAAATTTGTGCGCAACATGAGATGGAAGGCGTTCTTCTTCCTAAACCCAAATGCAAAGAATGAAGACAAAAATACATATGGATTCAAATCATGGCGATCACCTCCAACAATAGATGAAATGAAACCTTTTGAAGACAAAATGAAGGGACTGATAGCCAATATTAAATTCAAAAAATCAAATAACAACTTTCAAACATCACTAGCAAATGATATAAAACAAATCCAAAATGATAAAAAGATATTCGTAAAGGCTGACAAAACGAGCAATTTTTACAAAATGGAACCAAACGAATACTCTCAACTCTTAAACAAAAACATCCAGAAAAACTACAAGAAAGCTGATAAAACTACACATAGCAACATCCGCAAAAAAGAAAAAGAGCTTGCACATCGCATGGAGTTAAGTGATAGGGTAGAGACAACAGCAACAAAGGAGGCCTTCATAACACTTAAAGACCACAAGCCTAACTTCCAAAACAACCCAACATGTAGACTAATAAACCCATCTAAATCCGAACTGGGCAAAATAAGCAAGAGAATTTTGGAAAAGGCTATAGAAGATATAAAATCAAACACCGAATACAACCTTTGGAAAAACAGCTATGAAGTCATACAATGGTTTAAGAAACTCAACAAACAGAGAAATACAATGTTCATTACATTTGACATAGTAGACTTCTATCCATCCATAGATGAAGAACTACTCAACAAAGCTTTGAAATTTGCCAACAAATACACAAATATAACAGAGTCAGAAATGGAGATTATTTTCCACACCAAAAAAACCTTACTCCATAGCAGAAATGAAACTTGGATTAAAAAAACGAGCAAAAACTCCACATTTGATGTAACCATGGGATCGTATGATGGTGCCGAAACATGTGAACTAGTCGGACTATTCATGCTATCCAACATCCAAAAACAACTTGGAAAACAGGCCGGTTTATACAGAGATGACGGCCTCGCTGCATTAAACAATAATCCAAGAACCATTGAAAACAAGAAAAAAGAATTATGTAAAATCTTTAAAAACCACAACTTAAAAATCACAATAGAAGCAAACAAAAAAGTAGTGAATTACCTAGACATAACATTAGACCTCAATGACCATGTGTACAAACCATACAAAAAACCCAATGACATACCAGTCTACGTAAACATCAAAAGCAACCACCCACCATCTATACTAAAAACAATACCCAATGGTATAAACAAGAGACTATCCAACCTGTCATGCAATGAAAACGCATTCAATGATGCAGCAACAGAATATCAAGAAGCATTACAAAAAAGTGGTTACAATTACAAACTACAATACAGTCCAGACAACAACACGAACAGAATTAAGAAAAATAGGAAAAGAAAGATCATATGGTACAACCCACCATACGATGGACAAGTAAAAACAAATGTAGGAAAAGAATTCTTTAAAATCTTAGCAACATCATTCCCAAAAGAACACAAACTGTCCAAAATATTCAACAAAAACACCATTAAACTGTCATACTCATGTATGCCCAACCTCAAAAACATGATTGATTCATCTAACAAAATGAAAAGCAACATAAAAGAGAAGGGTGCCGAAAGGACATCTTGCAACTGCACTAAAAAGAACAGTGCCCCCTGAACAATAAATGTCTTCACAGCAACATTGTATACCAAGCTACGGTAACATCAGAAAATGAAGAAGAAACATATGTAGGGATTACTGAAAACACTTTCAAAACCAGATACGCAAACCATAAACAGTCATTCAAAAATGAAAAATACAAAAATCAAACAGAGCTGAGCAAATACATCTGGAGACTCAAAGATAAAAAAATAGACTACAACATATCATGGAAAATCATAAAAAGAGCAGCACCATACAACAATATTTCAAAAAGATGCAATCTATGCTCCACAGAAAAATGGTTAATATATGCAAACCACACTTAGCAACTCTGAACACAAAAGTAGAAATTGTAAACAATTGCAGGCACAAGTGGAAATCTTTGCTAGCACATTCCACCTGAACAGGCCCCAATAAGAACCACAGGCCGCACGTGCAGCAAATGAGATCCGCCTGCACACACAGAGTTGAAATCAAGTCCCGCACGCCATAAAAGAAACCGTTGGCGTGCTCCAAAAGACATCCTGAAGATAGCAAAGCTAGAAACAAGCTTGTAGATTTTACCACTTCATTTTAAAAATATTTTAACAGATGTTGCTCCCCAAGGGGTTGAGCACCTTCAGATTTTTTAAGAACTTTTTTATATTGTTCATAATATATAATATATATATATAACATATATATATATATACATATATATATATATAAACATTAATTTTCTGGATTGCCAGATGAAGTAATGAAACTAGGGAACTTTTGAAAAAAAAAAAGAAAAAAAAATTGAAATCAAAATCAAAACCCTGTAAGTCCAAATTGATATAAAATCTTGTAAGAAAAATGTAGTTTTAGATTTATGACTTACACACAGTATATTTCTTTTTATTATTTTTTTTTTCCAAATTGAAGATGCTTTTATCTGCATTTGTACACAGTGTATACATTTTTTTCTGTGTTCATATTTTTAATTGACCATTGTGATCATTTATGTTATTTTCCAAAAACCTGGAATCAGTCCATACCTGTTTATGTGGCAGTGTGTAAAGTGAGCAAGAAAGGGGAACTTGATGTCAAGTTGATGGTGTAACGTCCAGCCAGAGTAAGAGTTTATGCTCAATGATGGGAACAAAATATAAAGCCACCCTCTAATCTAAAGGCAGATTAGTAATAAACTTGTAATGGTGGACGGGCTGATTGGTATACTATCATTACAAGGCGAATGCTCTCACAATGATGGTTTCACTTTCAGTTGAAGTAAAGGCCTGTGGACAGCCATTTTTTCCATCCCAACTTCTGTGACGACAGTGTAGCAACTTGGACTACCACAATGTCAGCAGTGTCAGGAATACCGTTAGACAAAAAAGAGATCCTTGTTGGCTCATCGAAGAAGCCTGCCCTGGTAAGGTTACTCTTCACACATTGTTGGAAACTTCAATCAAGTGTGTATGCGTGCATGTGTGTGTGTGTGTGTGTGCATAAATTGTGTATGATTGCAGGAAGATAAATAAGTACAATAAATAAGTGACTGTGATGAGACCAGACAAGTATCAATGTTGTGGAAAGATTAGGTTTAAAGATACAGACAGCTACACTGTAACCCAAATTTCTGTTGCTAAGACTGGGGTCTGGTGATCTATTGTTGGTGAAATTGTCACTGTTGGAAATGGTGGGCACATTTTGAATGACCTTATGAGCTGGAAGGGTGGGGATGGGCAAGGGGTGTAACTGCTGTTGCTACTAAGTTGAAGTTAGCTTGTATGGAAAATGAGATTAAATGCTATTAATTTATAAATGGCTGAGAGAGGTGAATGGGGTTTGGGAGAGGCGTTGGAGATGAGGTGGCAGGATAGGAGAGTAAAAATGATTACTTGGCATTGGTTAGAAAGGCTAGTTTGGTTTGAATCCACTTTTACATTGGTTGGAAAGGCTAGTTTTGGTTTGAATCCACTTTTACATTGGTTGGAAAGGCTAGTTTGGTTTGAATCCACTGTTACATTGGTTGGAAAGGCTAGTTTGGACGTGATGTCACCCCACTTCCGGCCCCGGAAGAAGCCAGTGTCAACTTCCTATAAGTCATTCATCTTCGGCCTGCCGTCAAAGCAAGATAAGTCTTGTGCTCTGTCTCGCCTATACTTGCCTTTGTGTTAACTTTGCTGTGTTTTGTTCTATACTTGATTCAGTTGTGGCTTGCAAATGTGAGGCTCTTGGTGGGAGCGTATTTATCAAAAGATTTGTCTCTTTTACCGGCACTCTCGGGAGCGTATTTATTAAAAGATTTGTCTCTTTTACCGGCACTCCCGCGACTTTGTTACTCGCGATCGTCGGCACCGCTCGCCGGTCGTGTTCCCCCACCATATTGCCGAGCCTCGGGTTCAGCACGCATTTTGTGCTGGTTCCGGCTTGCACTAGACCCTGAGTATTTTTGCCGTGTGAGGCTCTTGGTGGGAGCGTATTTATTAAAAGATTTGTCTCTTTTACCGGCACTCTCGGGAGCGTATTTATTAAAGATTTGTCTCTTTTACCGGCACTCTCGCGACTTTGTTACTCGCGATCGTCGGCACCGCTCGCCGGTCGTGTTCCCCACCATATTGCCGAGCCTCGGGTTCAGCACGCATTTTGTGCTGGTTCCGCTTATTAAGGTTTAGGGCTCAATAACTATCACACCTGTACTCTTTACCCTTCACAGGTAGAACGTGTTCGAGTAAGGGTGTGTGACACTGATCTGCTTATTAAGATTTAGTGCCCAAGAACTATCACACCTATACACAGTGATACTCCACGTGTAGAGATTGCTATTAATAGCCATACCAGTCACACGACCGGTGGCGTGTACGGGTAGTTCGAGTTTTCAGTCGATCTCTCGAGCACTTTGCACGACACCACACGGACGATCGAGATTAATTGATTTTCTCGATCGGCCACCTTGTCTCCTCTTTGCGGTCGTGTGTTCCGGGTTTGCTCTATCCACCTGTGCCCAACATGGTGAAGGACACCGCCGGGTCGAGCCACTCCACTGCTCGGAGTTCGCTCAATTTCCCGGAGAACCCGCGGGTCGATTCCATCTCGGAGCAATCCGTTCGCACTGATGAACGTACGGTTCGGGTAGACAGAGACGACTTCTCCGCGGAAGGGACGCGTGATCTTCCTCGTCTACCAAACCGACGGACGCACGACCGCGGCGTCCCAAGGCTGATAGGCAAGCGGCCACCATTTCAAAATGCCTAGCCAGCACCGAATCCCTCTACAACTACCGTTGGGAGAGATGGATAACCTGGTGCTCAGATAACTCTGTTCCCCATTACTGCCCCTCCAACATCCAAATAGGAAATTTCCTCTCCCACCTATCCTCTTCCCTTAAGCTGTCGGCTGGCTCCATTCGGGGCTACAGATCAGCTATCTGCACTACCATTCGTCAACTGGGGGGCCCTTCTTTTGACAATGACTTTCTCCTCAGAGAGGTGTCTAGAGGAGTTGCTCTACGGGAAGCTCAGTCCCCTAGGCGCATTCCCCTCTGGGACCTTTTTACGGTCCTCGATGCCCTCAGAAAAACCCCTTTTGAACCCATTGCTTCTATTCCTTTTGACCTCCTCTCCTTTAAGACCACCTTTCTCCTCGCCCTGGCCTCGGCCAGAAGACGAAGTGAGATTCACGCCCTCAGCGGTGACCCCACAGATATCGCCTTCCACAGGGACGGCTCAGTCTCTCTCAAGTTCCTTCCGGAGTTCTGACATCTTGGGAAAGGGAGAAAAAGATGGAGACATGGACCTTTGCCCCTCCAGGTGTCTCAGGTACTACTGGGAACGCACACGCCCCAGGCGCTCCTCCCAGAGACGACTCCTTATCTCCCTCAACCCCAACAATACTAGAGATATCTCGGCGGGAACTATCTCCAGGTGGCTCTCCAAGACGGTGAGATCTACCTACGCTCAGGCGTACAAGGATCTCCCTGTCCTATCACCCAGGGCCCACGAGGTCAGAGCACTGGCCACTTCCACAGCGTTCCAGTACTCTGTCCCCGTGCGCCACCTGCTGGAGGCAGCCTACTGGCGTTCGGAAAATCCCTTCATTAATTTTTACCTGAGGGATATCCGCATGACCAGAGCTGATGGGTCTAAGGGGATTTCCTTTGTGGCGGCCAATGCAGCCATATCGGTCAACCCCAAGAACCACTAGGGCGCTCGCCCTCCTCCGATTCCTTTAAATTCTGCTATGGTCTGACATGGTAAAGTATATGACGCCAAAATGGGGAGTTTGTGTTATACTCCCTGTTTGGCTAGTATACTTACCATGTCAGACTCTAATTCCCTCCCTACCTTCCCCTCTGGCGCCAAGGTTCTCGGGGTCACCATACACCAGGCCTCGCTGAATGACTTATAGGAAGTTGACACTGGCTTCTTCCGGGGCCGGAAGTGGGGTGACATCACGTGACTGTCTTATGACTGCATTGGCCACGGAAAAAATTCGGCCTGACAGAGCTGGCTAACTGCCGTTGAATGCTATGGTCTGACATGGTAAGTATACTAGCCAAACAGGGAGTATAACACAAACTCCCCATTTTGGTTTGAATCCACTTTGGTGGTTCATCTTCAGAGGCATGTTGAAGTGAACTGGTGCTGTGTGGGAAACTGAGTAAAGTCCATGCTAATTAGCCGTAAGAGAACTGACAGAGGCAAACAAAAGAGGCAATGCACTTTAATTCAAAAGTTCAGTTTGCAGCTACAACTAATGACTGTGTTAAATGCTGACAGTGACCTGTCACAGCAATCTGACATTGGTTGATTGATGTGCACCTGATGAGTTCATCAGATCAAAGTACCACATGTGCCATGGTGATTTTTGTGTGTGTACCAAATATGTGGACGCAGGAAAAATCCAAGGCTATGGTTAATGCAGATAGATGCCTTCAACGCCAATTTGGCCCGGCTCTAGACAAGGAAGAAGATGGATTGATTCTCACAAAACTGTTTTCTAACATGAATTTGGTGTTAAAAATAGCCTCAAACAAAAATGTAGTCCATTGAATTTAAGTTTAACTAAGTTAAATTTTAAGGTAACTAAGCAGTGGCAGAAAATAAACATTTCCTTCACTTTTTGCAGATAAACAATCCCTTTAGCATATGCAGACAAACATTTCCTACACCATATGCAGACAAAGAATTCCTTTATCGTTTGCAGGCAAACATTTCCTCCACCATTTGCAAACAATTCCTTCATCATTTGCAGACAAACAGTTCCTTCGTCTTTATGACTGTGACTCATTAGTAGATTATTAGTGAAAAAAAAAAGGGGAATATATATATATATATATATATATATATCTATCTAAAACCTTATTTTAATATATATATATATATATATATATAATATATATATATATTGACCAATAAATTCCAAGGATAAGTAACCGAGCACCATTCCAGCAACTTACAGAGCAGCTTGGTGTTGCAAAGACTGCAAGAAATATTCAATTATAAAACAAAACTTGCTCTTATGTCTTAAGAGTGAAGAAATAGGGAGAAATAAGCGTTCATATCTGCAGTGACAGTTCATTCTGCCTAACTAACAGCATGTGCTTAAGAGGGTGAGGGGGAATAATAAATGCTTCTCAAATGAGTCTTCAGCAAGCTTATAGTCTCCAAGGAAGAGCCACTCTCCAATGGGGAGGAAACTCACTAACACATAACTCCTGGTCAGATACCGGTATTTCGAAACCTGATTGTTTCTCCTCAGTGACCACGGAAAGTGGTAACTTAACTCCTCTGCCTTTTCGGTTTTAAGAAGAATGCTATCCCAGAATAAGGCTGGTGTGCAATACCATAGTATGTTTGTTGAGTTTTTAAAAAAAAAAACCAAAGGTGCCACCTAAGAAGCAAAGGAAAATCATGAAAGAGCAAAACAAGCTACATTTTCTAGTGAAAAGTAGAAAATATAAAAAGATAACCTCTTAAGACACAAGTGCTGAGGGACAGTTCTTGGAATGAATCCGCAAGGGACTAAATTATAATTGACTAATAAATTCCAAGGATAAGTAATCATTCTGCCTAACTGTTAGTTAGGCAGAATGAACTGTCACTGCAGATATGAATGCTTATTACCCCCTATTTCTTCACTCCAAGACATAAGAGCAAGTTTTGTTTTATAATTGAATATATATATATATATATATATATATTTTAAAAGAGATTGAGTGATAGCTTAAAAGTGTAGTTTGCGTAAGACCCTTCACTGATTACGTTCTCTGTGAACTGTCAAATTCTACCTTTCGAGTGACACATTTGCTACTCCTAGTTGATTTTCATCTCATAGATAAGACTGGTCATTAAAACTTTTCATGTTGTTAGGGCACAATGAAAAAATCTTGTGAATATGACATTCTTTCACATTTCCGCTAAAGGCTGGTCAAATTCAGCTCATCAGGTAATTGCTTAGTCTTCCTGAAAGACAAACAAACAAACCAGTGAGTCTTTTTAAAAGATAAACAAATAAACCAGTGATATGCATGAACATTTAAGCTCCTCGAGAGAGATAACAGTTGTGCTCATTTCTGTTGTCATAGATCATAATTAGCATTCTCTTACAAGGGTAGTGACTTTTTGGCATGAAAACCATATTGTCATTGTGTTCTTGATAATATTCACTTTTTTTTACCCCATGGTGAAAACAACTGTCATGACATATGAATGAGCTTAGCTGTAAGGATCAGCTTTGTGTCTTACAGCACTCAGACTGGGTGAGCCGCAGAGGGTTTGTGGCCTATGTGGCGCCCCCACTTGACAGCAGTGACCAGGGACTGATGGGAGAGTGGTTGGAGCGACTGCAGTATATCAGCGCCGACCTGCACTGGCTGCTTCAGCTTCCACATCAGCACTTCTGGTGCCAGGTGAGGTCTTCAGCCTGTTGACGTCATAATATCAGGTGATGTCATCAGCCTACCTAGATCATACTATCAGGTGATGTCATCAGCCTGTTGAGGTCATAGTATCAGGTGATGTCATCAGCCTGTTGAGGTCATAGTATCAGGTGAGGTCATCAGCCTGTTGAGGTCATAATATCAGGTGATGTCATCGGCCTGTTGAGGTCATCAGCCTGTTGAGGTCATAATATCAGGTGATGTCATCAGCCTGTTGAGGTCATCAGCCTGTTGAGGTCGTAATATCAGGTGATGTCATCAGCCTGTTGAGGTCATCAGCCTGTTGAGGTCATCAGCCTGTTGAGGTCATAATATCAGGTGAGGTCATCAGCCTGTGAGGTCATAATGTCAGTGATGTCATCAGCCTGTTGATGTCGTCAGCTTGTTGAGGTCATAATATCAGGTGATGTCATCAGCCTGTTGAGGTCATCAGCCTGTTGAGGTCATAATATCAGGTGATGTCATTAGCCTGTTGAGGTCATCAGCCTGTTGAGGTCATAATATCAGGTGAGGTCATCGGCGTTCTGAGGTCATAAACATTTGTGGATCGGATGAGGTCATCACTGATTTTTGGATGATTTCATCAACATTTTTTTTTTAAAGAG
The DNA here is from genome assembly GCA_033310375.1 of Conus canariensis. Lineage (NCBI taxonomy): Eukaryota > Metazoa > Mollusca > Gastropoda > Neogastropoda > Conidae > Conus > Conus canariensis. The sequence continues at coordinate 2,436,713 of CM065743.1, forward strand.
GTCATCAGTTTTTGTGGTGTCAGGTGAATTCACCACCACTTCTGGTGAAGTCATCAGCACTTCTGATGAGGTCATCAACTCTTGTGGTGTCAGATGAGGTCATGAATGTTTCTTTGAGGTCATCAACAGTTCTGATGAGGTCATCAGTACATCTGGTGTCTGGTGAGATTATAAGCACTTGTGTCTGGTGAGGTCATCAACATGTGTTGTAACAGGTGAGATCATCAGCATCAACAAGTCTGTAAAAAGAAATATAACAGGAAGAGTTTCTGTGTAAGATACGTGAATACAAAAGGATCACATGTGTTAGAACATCTTAGCTCATGAATGTAACTTTACAGACATCTTGGTTTTTACTTGCGCTTGTCACTTCTAACCTAGATATTGCTGATAATGATGTGGCTGATGATGACGTGGTTGATGTTGCTGTTAGGTATGTGTTGGTGAGACAGGCGACCATCTTGCCTGGATATTTTTTTGTCATCGTCCAGTTACGTTTTTGTGCAAGTAGCTGTTATCTTTGTTTCTGGTTTTTGCAGGTAATTTTTGATGAGTCGTTGCACAACTGTTTGGACTCCTTTCTTCGATATGCTCCAAGGTATGTCCAGTGTAATTTTCCGAAATATGAACAATTTAACCTCAGGATATTATCATGTGAAGTGTGATGAATTTGCCTGAATCTGGTAGTGGCGTTTATTGATTTTTGTGATGTCATTAGTCATGCAGATTGTATTTGATTTGCTTCGATACATGTGGGGTAGTTAACTTGTTAATTTTTTGCCAATTTTTTTGGTATGGTGGGTCAAGTTTGTAAATGTCGCGTCTCGAGCCGACATTGATATGCATTACTCAATGCATCCCTGAACACGCTGTGTGCTTTTTTTTTTTTTAGTAAATAATTGCACTTGGTTGTTATGTCCTATAGATTTGTGCACATTTCAATAACATTTCCAGCCATGATATACAGAGACTTAAGATTTCATGGATATTTTTTCAAAATATGTCGTTTATTTTTTCTTAAAATCTCGGTTATCTTCCCATGATTGTGAGTTATCTCATCCTGTCAACATGAAACATATAATAATAATATTCTCCATTCGTTTTACTTCAGTAAAATGTATACTTCTGTATATGTTAGAGCAATACTTCAATTTTTATTTGTTTTTGTAAGATGGGTCTTTTTCTTCCCCAAAACTACTACTAGTTCTGGGAGTCAAAGGGTTAAACACAGTGTCTTTTCACCAGCTGTTTTGGCATTGACCCATCTTTCAGTCCTGGGTCTTTCTAGGTCAAGGCCTGAGGGCGTGTCCTGGCCGGCCCCCGCTTTGCCCTCAGGGTCTGTGTGACATCCGGCTCTTGTCCCACTCTTTGTTAGAGATTGTCCTCAGGGTCTGTGTGACATCTGGCTCTTGTCCCACTGTTTGTTAGAGATTGTCCACTTTGTCCTCAGGGTCTGTGTGACATCCGGCTCTTGTCCCACTGTTTGTTAGAGATTGTCCTCAGGGTCTGTGTGACATCCGGCTCTTGTCCCACTGTTTGTTAGAGATTGTCCACTTTGTCCTCAGGGTCTGTGTGACATCTGGCTCTTGTCCCTTTCTTTGTTAGAGATTGTCCACTTTGTCCTCAGGGTCTGTGTGACATCCGGCTCTTGTCCCACTCTTTGTTAGAGATTGTCCTCAGGGTCTGTGTGACATTCGGCTCTTGTCCCACTCTTTGTTAGAGATTGTCCACTTTGTCCTCAGGGTCTGTGTGACATCCGGCTCTTGTCCCACTGTTTGTTAGAGATTGTCCACTTTGTCCTCAGGGTCTGTGTGACATCCGGCTCTTGTCCCACTCTTTGTTAGAGATTGTCCTCAGGGTCTGTGTGACATCCGGCTCTTGTCCCACTCTTTGTTAGAGATTGTCCACTTTGTCCTCAGGGTCTGTGTGACATCTGGCTCTTGTCCCAATCTTTGTTATAGATTCTGTCTGGCCCTAGGATGCTAAGAATGCAAAGGAAAACTTGGGAAATCATGAACAGAGAAAAAAGCCCCAAATCAGAATGTCAATGGACAGTGACAGTGCTGACTGATTTGCAGGCCATATGACCTTGCCCTTGACCTGACTGGGAACGGCAGCGCCCTTCATGACCAGGTGACCCGACTCATCTTCTTCACCTACCTCCGAATGGCCACGTACAAAGAGTCAAAGGTGAGCAGCAAAGTGGCCCAGCAGTTAGTGTGACCGACTGAGGACTGACGAGTGGTAGGGTTGATTCTTATCAGGGGTGACAAAGTTCTGGAATTTGTAAGAGGCTTTCAGATTGTTGAGTGCATGACAATGGGAAACTTGATGTAGATGCACACATGGGGGCCAGTGCAGAATAGGGTATTGGTTTTGGTTCTGTGTGTATGTGTGTGTGTGTGTGTGTGTGTGTGTGGGTGTGTGTGTGCCAGTCTGTCCACAAAATAAGTCAATGACAGGTTGGCACATCTTTGTCAGATGTCACAGGATTGCTCATAGGGCCAGTTTTCATACGTATAGGTGATTCCATGGTGAGGTCTTGAAGTGAAACTATTATGAAATACTGACAGAAAACCTGTTTCCAAATGAGTAACTTCTCTGTCTGAGTTAACGAGGCCTTTTTCTTTTGTACAGGAGAACGTTTTAATTGCTGACTCGTTGAGTCATAGTTTCCTCAACTGATAGATTCATGTTCTTCAGCTCCAAAATAGACAAAGGTACTGTTTTGAAAAAGAAAATCCCAAAGAAACATTTGGAATAACATAAAACTTTTCACACAAATCTAGTAAAGGAATGTGGTTTGATGTGTGTCAAATTTGTACTACTGAGGTGTATGACTGACTTCTGTGGTCTCTTACCACTGTGATGACATGGGACATCAACCACAATCATCACATCAGGGTCACACAAATGATGACATGGGACATCAACCACAATCATCACATAAGAGTTACACATGTAATGACATGGGACATCAACCACAATCATCACATCAGGGTCACACATGTGATGACATGACACATCAACCACAATCATCACATCAGGGTCACACATGTGATGACATGGGACATCAACCACAATCATCACATCAGGGTCACACAAATGATGACAAAGGACATCAACCACAATCATCACATCAGGGTCACACAAATGATGACATAGGACATCAACCACAATCATCACATCAGGGTCACACATGTGATGACATGGGACATCAACCACAATCATCACATCAGGGTCACACATGTGATGACATGGGACATCAACCACAATCATCACATCAGGGTCACACATGTGATGACATGACACATCATCACATCAGGGTCACACAAATGATGACATAGGACATCAACCACAATCATCACATCAGGGTCACACATGTGATGACATGGGACATCATCCACAATCATCACATCAAGGTCACCCATTAGATGACATGGACATCAACCACAATCATCACATCAGGATCACACGAATGATGACACAGGCCATCAACCACAATCATCACATCAGTGTCACACATGTGATGACATGGGACATCAACCACAATCATCACATCAGGGTCACACAAGTCACTGATACCATGTTAATTGTCCCAGTTTTAAGTCTCCAAGCCTGACTTGACTGCTGTCACATTGGCACTGTGCCCTCTGATGATGGAGTTTCCATTGTCAACCATAAGTGTGGGCCACTGCATCATCTGTGGTCATGTGTGGGCCACTGTATCATCTATGGTCATGTGTGGGCCACTGTATCATCTATGGTCATGTGTGGGCCACTGTATCATCTATGGTCATGTGGTGGGCCACTGTATCATCTATGGTCATGTGGTGGACCACTGTATCATCTATGGTCATGTGGTGGACCACTGTATCATCTATGGTCATGTGGTGGACCACTGTATCATCTATGGTCATGTGGTGGACCACTGTATCATCTATGGTCATGTGTGGGCCACTGTATCATTTATGGTCATGTGGTGGACCACTGTATCATCTATGGTCATGTGGTGGACCACTGTATCATCTATGGTCATGTGGTGGACCACTGTATCATCTATGGTCATGTGGGGACCACTGTATCATCTATGGTCATGTGTGGGCCACTGTATCATCTATGGTCATGTGTGGGCCACTGTACCATCAGTGGTCATGTGTGGGCCACTGTATCATCTATGGTCATGTGTGGGCCACTGTATCATCTATGGTCATGTGTGGGCCACTGTATCATCTATGGTCATGTGTGGCCACTGTATCATCTATGGTCATGTGTGGGCCACTGTACCATCAGTGGTCATGTGTGGGCCACTGTACCATCTATGGTCATGTGTGGGCCACTGTGTCATCAGTGGTCATGTGTGGGCCACTGTATCATCTATGGTCATGTGTGGGCCACTGTATCATCTATGGTCATGTGTGGGCCACTGTGTCATCAGTGGTCATGTGTGGGCCACTGTACCATCTATGGTCATGCTAACTGCACTGTCACTGTCACTTAGTGTTCTCAGTTACACACTGTCACCATTGTCAGTTGCACACAAGCTAGAAAAGAAATCAAATTTTGTTAATTACTTTTGAATGCATTGTGTTTGGCTGCAGCAGAAAAGCTAGCTTCCCCAGTTCAAAAGCTGCTCTTTAGTTGAAGAACAGAAAGTAGGGGGAAACAGGTTGAACTTGTCATGGGTGAGCAGCGGCAAACTGGGCTGTGTTTAAAGTTGAAAGGTTACCAGTGAAAGGTTTCAGGTCTTTGTTGGTGTGTTGATTGTATTGTGGATTTTTTTCCTTTTTTTTTCGTCAATTGATTGCAGGAGAACTGGCTGACGCCCGAGGTGTTTGGGGAGATCCTGTATGAGAATTTCCTCTTCGACATCCCCAAACTGCTGGACTTGTGTGCCCTCTATGGCCACTCTAACAGCGCCATCTTAACAAAGATGGTGACCAACGTTTTTACCCAGCAGCCCCAGTACCTGGATGACCTCCGGGCCACCGTCCCCACTGTTTTACAGGTGTGATGGGTGCATGGTGTACATAGGCACACATGACATACCCATGCATGTTCACAAACACACACACGCACACATGTATGAAGAGATCAGTAACTAGAACCAAGTATGATTTAACTGCACAGAAAGAAGAACCATTTTTAAAGAGGATTTGAATGGAAGGGTTAATTACTGTGATCTCATACTTGCATAGATGGGAGGCTTGAGAATGTGAACACACACACACGCACACGTGCATGCACGCGCGCACACACTTACGCACACACACACACACACACACACACACACACACACACACACACACACACACACACACACACTCGTGCATGCACACACACACACACACACACACATACACGTATGTGCCTGCGCACACACACGTGCACACACACACACACACACTCACACCCTCGCACACACACATGCATGCATGCATGTGCATGGACACACACACACACACACACACACACACACACACACACTAAAGAAGCAGCTGTGCCAAGGGATCAGAATCAGAACCAAGCATGATTGAACTGCAGAAAAAAGAGGATGATAATTTAAATGGAAGGGCTGATTACCATGATCTCATCCTTCCTAAGATGGGAAGCTTTGAGAATGTGAACATAGCACACACCTTTTTCATGATGCAACTGTCTGTCAGCAAGTGGTCTTTTTTTTTCCTGTGTGGGTCTGAGAGCCCTAAAAAAGTCCTGTGTGGTTGGGTGGGTTGTGGGAATGACAGCTGTGAGACTGGTGTGCGTGTTGAACCAGGTGTTTGTCAACATTGCTGTCAAGTACACACCTGTGAAACTGTTGTGCATGGTTGAACCAGGTGTTTGTCAACATTGCTGAGAGCCCTGAAAAGGTCCTGTGTGTTGGTGGTGGTGGGCTGTGGGAATGACAGCTGTGAGACTGGTGTGCATGTTGAACCAGGTGTTTGTCAACATTGCTGAGAGCCCTGAAAAGGTCCTGTGTGGGTTGGAGTGGGCTGTGGGAACATTGACAGCTGGTGAGACTGGTGTGCGTGGTTGAACCAGTTGTTTTGTCAATATTGCTGTCAAGTAACACCTGTGAACTGGTGTGCGTGTTGAACCAGGTGTTTGTCAACATTGCTGTCAAGTGTGGGCTGGAGGTGGAACCCATTGACCTGGCACCACAGAAACTGAACAACACCAGGCAGACCTCCATCGACTTGGTCACCATGGAGACAGGGACTTGCAGGATGTGATGCTGTACCTGGCTGACACAGCACTGACCTTGACCTCCTTTCTGAAGATCTATCCCTCAGCCTGTGCCGTGCTGCACGAGACGAATTTTTGCACACAGTATGTACTTTGGGTTTATGTTTGGAAAAAAAAACAAAAAAACTGTTATTGGGGTCGCATCTGTTCATTGTTTTAAATTGGATTACACATACTGGATGGATGAAATAAAGGCAGCAGACAGAAAGAATGGAAGAAGTTTTAATCAATAACCAATACGGTCATTGGTAATGCTGTGTGTAGTTTCAGAAGGTGAACAACTAGTAACCCAGAAATCAATATTGGAAACGCTGGTGTGTAGTTGCAGAAGGAGGTTGACAATTCCATTCTAAAAAAATCAGTTTGGTAATGCTGTGTATAGTTACAGAAGGAGGCTGACAATTCCAATCTAAAAAAATCAGTTTGGTAATGCTGTGTATAGTTACAGAAGGAGGCTGACAATTCCAATCTAAAAAAATCAGTTTGGTAATGCTGTGTATAGTTACAGAAGGAGGCTGACAATTCCAATCTAAAAAAATCAGTTTGGTAATGCTGTGTATAGTTGCAGAAGGAGGCTGACAATTCCAATCTAAAAAAATCAGTTTGTTAATGCTGTGTATAGTTGCAGAAGGAGGCTGACAATTCCAATCTAAAAAAATCAGTTTGGTAATGCTGTGTATAGTTGCACAAGGAGGCTGACAATTCCATTCTAAAAAAAATCAGTTTGGTAATGCTGTGTATAGTTGCAGAAGGAGGCTGACAATTCCATTCTAAAAAAATCAGTTTGGTAATGCTGTGTGTAGTTGCAGAAGGAGGTTGACAATTCCAGTCTAGAAATCAGTTTGGTAATGCTGTGTATAGTTGCAGAAGGAGGCTGACAGTTCCAATCTAGAAATCAGTTTGGTAATTAGAAAAGTATTCAGACTCAGAATCAAAAACTTACTTTGAGAATATTTTGACAGGGTCGCCCTGTCTTCTTCAGCTCACTGTTGCTGTTGTGTCAGCGAGGCCTGGTGGGGCGACTGTTGTGTGGGGTGAATAGTTGTCAGGATCTGATTGTAGATGGGGGGAAGTTCAAAACCTTGATCTCTGTTCAGGCTGGGGCGTCTAGTCTTGATTTTGATGGCTTCTTTAACTTTTCTTTTTGTGAGGAAGGGCTCTGTAGATAAGATCTTGGTTTCTTGGGGGCTGAAACTGTGACCTGTGGCTTGTAGGTGTTCGTGTATGGCAGAAGTAGATCGGTTTTGGTGTTCCTGTAGACGGGTGGTGAGTGGTCTTGCTGTCTTGCCAATGTAGGTATTGGCACAGTCTTGACACTCTACTTGGTACACTACACCACACAGCTTGAGGGGGTCTGTTTTGTCTTTGACATGGGTCAGTTGCTGGCATAGGGAATTGGTGGGTTTGTGGAACACTTTGCATCCATGTTGTTGGAAGGTCCTGGCCAGACGCTCTCAAACTCCTTTAATGTAAGGGATACCCACTTTCACACTGTCCGTATCTGTAGCAGAAGGGTAGGGAACTCGAGGGTTGTCCCACATCCATGCAGGGTATCCATTAGCGGAAAAAGGGCAGTCTTGATGTGTTCTTCTTCTTTCAACTCTTCCTCCTTAGTGGAACACAGTATAGAGGCTCTGTGCATGAGGGTGTTAACCACAGATCTCTTGTGTTGGAGGGGGTGGTTGGAGTGAAAGTTCAGATATTGGTCAGTGTGGGTGGGTTTCCTATAGACACTGGTCTCCACCCTGTTGTCGGGGGTTCGGGAGATGAGAGTGTCCAGGAACGGGATCTTGCCTTCTGATTCAGTTTCGGAGGTGAACTGGATACTGTCATCGATGGAATTCAAGTGAGTGGTGAAGCTGTCAACCTCTGTCTCCTGTATGCGGGTCATGGTGTCATCCACATAGCGGTACCACATGCTGGGAGGGTTGGCAGCGGTCTCAAGGGCTACTTTTTCAAAATGTTCCATGTACAGATTGGCTACCACTGGGGATACTGGCGAACCCATGGCAGCTCCTTGTTTCTGCTGGTAGAACTCATGGTTGAACGAGAAGTAGGTGCTAGTAAGGCATAGTTCCAACAGTTCTAGCACCTGTTCTGTAGCGAGTTCACACCGGTGACAAAGGTGGTAGTCATCCTCAATCTTCTCCCGAATGACTTGGAGAGCCTTGGGTACAGGGATGCTCGTGAAGAGTGCACATACATCATAGGAGACAAGTTTCTCCCCTGGAGCCAGTTGCTGGTTTTCCATCTTCTGTACAAAGTCTGTACTGTTGACTATGTGGTGCTCGGTCTGCCTGACTGAAGGTCCCAATACTTGTGCCAGGAATTTGGAGGCATTGTACATGACACTGCCACAGCTGGACACAATGGGGCGGAGGGGGGCGTCCTTCTTATGTATCTTAGGTAAACCATACAGCTTAGGCATGGATTCAGAAGTGGGACAAAGTCGTTGGTAAAGACTAGGGGAGATAGAATCTTCTTTCTTCCATTTCTTTAGCAGATTGATAAGTTGGTTTTTGACTTTCTTCGTGGGGTCAGTGACCCATGTCAAAGACAAAACAGACCCCCTCAAGCTGTGTGGTGTAGTGTACCAAGTAGAGTGTCAAGACTGTGCCAATACCTACATTGGCAAGACAGCAAGACCACTCACCACCTGTCTACAGGAACACCAAAACCAATCTACTTCTGCCATACACGAACACCTACAAGCCACAGGTCACAGTTTCAGCCCCCAAGAAACCAAGATCTTATCTACAGAGCCCTTCCTCACAAAAAGAAAAGTTAAAGAAGCCATCGAAATCAAGACTAGACGCCCCAGCCTGAACAGAGATCAAGGTTTTGAACTTCCCCCCATCTACAATCAGATCCTGACAACTATTCACCCCACACAACAGTCGCCCCACCAGGCCTCGCTGACACAACAGCAACAGTGAGCTGAAGAAGACAGGGCGACCCTATCGAAATATTCTCAAAGTAAGTTTTTGATTCTGAGTCTAAATACTTTTCTAATGTCGAATCCAGAAACCTATATTCCTATTTAGTTTGGTAATGCTGTGTATAGTTGCAGAAGCAGGTGGACAATGCTAACCCCCAAAGACAGTTTGGTAAAGCTGTGTGTTGAAGAAGGAGGTGGACAACTTTTAACCCAGAAATCAGTATGGTATTGGTGTGGTGTGTAGTTCACCTGGTGTTCTTCAACATTGTGCAGAAGCTTAATGGGGAAGAATGTTATCATATTCTGTAACTGTGCCCATGGATGGCTTTGCATGTTGATGGAGCTGCAGTAAACACAGGAAATCAGATGAAAGTAAGCTGAAAGTGTGCACCAGATGACCCTATTTTGTTATGTAGATTTAGGAAATTTCCTGGAGAGGTTGGGTGTGTGGGGATGGCATGCCTCGGGGTGACCTAGAATTTCAGGGATTTTTGCTTGTCCTTGGTGGGAGTCCTGCATGTCCAAAGAGATCCTGAATCCATGTTTTGAGTCGGTTCATGGGTGAAAACAACATTATTTTCCACCAGAGGAAATAATAGTAGGAAGAATTACCTCCCATGTACATTTATTTTTAATGATTTGGGAAATTCAAAGTGTTAACATTTCTGTCACTAGATAGTTTTAATAATCCATGAAAACCTATGACCTTATAGACAGTGATAAGCCGGTAGCAGTACCATCACAGTGCTCATGTTCAGTGGAAGCTATGTCATAATTGTGCTGAATGGATCATGGCATGCATCATTTGAGCTGGATCCACTTCACACATCCTCAACGACACTGAAGGGGATCTTCCATTGTCCACCAGCCATACTGCCACCCAGTTTGCTTGGCTTTGGTGCAGTAGTTTTTTTTGCAGTCTTGCTCACAGACAAAGCAGCAAATCCTCCACCCTGAGTGCAGACAGGTCCTCCACAGTGAATGGATTTTGACCAGGGAATATTTAAGGTGAAGTCAGGCATGTAGTAAGGATGATGGTAACTGAGCCCTACATGATCACGAAGCCTGACTGGTATTGTCTGTACAGCCTGGCTCACCTGTATGAAAAGCTGATCCCCGTCTTCCAGACTGCCCTCAAGCAGCGCCAGTTTGACAGCATCAGGTAAGCTGTTGTCCAGTGATAATGCAGCCTCAAAATGTGTGATTGTTACATCCTGGCCTGTGGTTAATGCTTCAGAAACGTTACTGGCCAGATGAAGTGTCAGTCATTAGCAAGAAAGAGAAAGGAAAGCCATGATACATCCACAAGATAGAACCATGTACATTGGATAGGACATGTGAACTACACTCCATCCATTGCTTCATAAATAGATCTTCTTCACAATGTATGTGTCAAATTACAAGTGCTCTTGGGAGCGGGTAGGACATGTCAGCTACACTCCATCCATTGCTTCATAAATAGATCTTCCTCACAATGTATGTGTCAAATTACAAGTGCTCTTGACACTCCATCCATTGCTTCATAAATAGATCTTCCTCACAATATATGTGTCAGATTACAAGTGCTCTTGACACTCCATCCATTGCTTCATAAATAGATCTTCCTCACAATATATGTGTCAGATTACAAGTGCTCTTGACACTCCATCCATTGCTCCATAAATAGATCTTCCTCACAATATATGTGTCAGATTACAAGTGCTCTTGACACTCCATCCATTGCTTCATAAATAGATCTTCCTCACAATATATGTGTCAGATTACAAGTGCTCTTGACACTCCATCCATTGCTCCATAAATAGATCTTCCTCACAATATATGTGTCAGATTACAAGTGCTCTTGACACCCCATCCATTGCTCCATAAATAGATCTTCCTCACAATATATGTGTCAGATTACAAGTGCTCTTGACACTCCATCCATTGCTCCATAAATAGATCTTCCTCACAATATATGTGTCAGATTACAAGTGCTCTTGACACCCCATCCATTGCTCCATAAATAGATCTTCCTCAATATATGTGTCAGATTACAAGTGCTCTAGGGAGTGGGTAGGACATGTAGACTACACTCCATCCATTGCTTCATAAATAGATCTGCCCCTGTTCTTTTTTTTTTTTTCCGATGAAATACAGACTACATGCAATGTGGATGTTTGTATCTCTAGAAAATGTTAGCATACCCTGGAAATGTAGTATTTCATAGATAGTTTCCAGTCTTTAGCAGTGGCGTCACACTGTTCATGATCAGTTGAAGATTGGTGATCATCTCAGTAAATAGATCCTGGATCTTGCTTGTGATGTGGATCTGGAGTAAAGTGTAATGGGGTCATCTTCAGGCAAAAGCCATCTACCCACCAACTTTTTTTAAGGTTGATTCCATAGCTTTTGTGTGTAATTTTGCAAACGGAAAAACAAACTAGCAAATGCAAATGAAAACACCTTCCTTGGCAGAGTTAGCTATGTCCATAGTGGTGGCAAACACAGTGGAGTAACTTCTTCTTCAACAGAGCTTACCACTAGCAAGAATTACCAGCATTTTACCGCTTCAGATGGCAAAATGCCAACAAAAGTATGGGCTAGCAATACTGTGTACAAATTCAATATTTGTGTGACCAAATGTTGGCAGTGGGAAAATGAACCGCTGCATTGGTAGAGATTGACTGTCATCAACAGCTTTGACCAGGCTACTGGCATTGTTTGACCTGTTTGCCTTTGCCAGGTCTGCTGTACTGGTCTTGAAAATTACTAGCGTGATCACTGTACCTCTGCTACTACTACTAGTGCCACTAAGGAGAGCAGCAGTAACAAATGTACATTATCGTGTGCACATTATGTACACACATGCTCACACAGACGACACAGAAACCTGCACCATGTGGTTTTGTGGGTGTGGCAGGCAGAAGAAGCTGCTGCGCAACAAACTGCAGCAGGCGCGGGTTCACCTGCTGACGACCTTCCACCTGATTGTGTCTCACACCTGTCTGCAGCCAGTGCTGGACTCCATCAGGTAGGGGGCCTTTGGCAGCAGTATCTTTCTTCTTTTAGTGTGGATTTTAGTGATAGTTTGGAATTTACCGATGTATGTATATGTTCTCTTACATTGCGTGCTGCTCAGGCTCTAGGACCAGGATGTTGTTCTTTTTCAGCTCCCACTTTTCCATGAATTTATGGATTTCACAGAAATGTGAAAATGGGAAACCTGGAGGGGGGGGGGGGGGGGGGGGGGGGGGGTGAAGAAGAGCAGGAAAAAATCAGCTTAAAGTAGTTAGAGGGGAAAAGAGAAAGACAGTGGTGGTGCTAGGTAAACCCAGTCCCCTGCAGATTGTGTCAGGGGTCGTCTGTGCCTAGGACATGGTTGTCCCAGTGGTTGAAGAAATGTCGTCTGATTCCAAGGGCTGTGGGTTCAGCCCCCACTTCTGAGAAACAGGTTGGAAGGGATACTGGCTTCAGTGAAAACACCAGTGCAGACTCTACACTCTTCCTCCCCCAACGCTCCCTCTCCAGCCCTCCACTGACCTCTCTCCCATTTAAGTTCTTCAGAGGAAGTGTAAAGCCTTTTGAAACTGGTTGTGCTTGATTCACAGTGTGTGTCGGTGTCAACTGATTTCAACAGTCACTCTCTTTCAATATTTGTCACCACATCTGGCTTTTTCGTCTTAAAGGAAAACAGTCTGATGATTGTTTAAACCTGTAATGTGTTTCCTCATCTTCCCACTCTGCTGAACTGTCAGTCTGACTGCAGAATGCTTTGTAGAAAAGCGCTGACTGTTGTTATAACGTTGTGGTTACACTGGTGTTGAAAGGGTTAACAAGAGGCCATTTGTGAGAAAAGGAAAAATAGAGGGAAAACATGTTTAGGTCAAATATCATTCCATTTGTGTAGAAAAGCAGACAAGCATGCGCATGTGGGATGGATTACACTCACACACATGCACACACACATACACTCACACACATACACACACACACACACACACACACACTCATACACACACTCACACACACACACACACACACACACACACACACACACACACACACACACACACACACACACTCATACATGCGTGTGTGTGTGCGCGCGCACACACACACACACACACACACACACACACACACACACACCTATGTATACTGATATGGTGTTTAGACATCATCTTCAAAGAAAACAGCAACCTAAATGGTTGGAATCAAATTCATTCAGTTTGCAAATATCTCATTGAATCTCAACAGTTCTTGTTAAGGAAGGGGGAAAATAGTTTTTGTCTGTCTGTTTATACATTGGTCTATATGCCTTTCTGTCTGCTAGATACTTTAAAATTACGTTTATCTTTGTTCAGTTTCAAACGATTGTTTGGAAGGAAGTGTCTGAAAGGAATTGTCTGATGTTATTGGTCACTTCAGTATCTAATGGTGAGATGAAATATGGTAACATGTGCTCAAATCTTACTCGTAGTTGACTTCAGAGTTTTAGCTAAGGAATGAAGAGAGAGAGAGAGAGAGATGAATTTGTGGCTTTCGTGTCCATCGTGAGTATTGGTACTGCATGCGTAGCAGTAAGGGGAGGTGTCAGCATGGCCGATACATTCAGAAGTTTGTGGCTTCATGTCTGCAGTGACTATTGGTGCTCTTTGTGCAGTAGTGAGGAATGACTGTCATGTCTGCAGTAACTATTGGTACTGTGTGTGTAGCAGTGAGGAATGACTGTCATGTCTGCAGTGACTATTGGTACTGTGTGTGCAGTAGTGAGGAATGACTCATGTCTGCAGTGACTATTGGTACTGTGTGTGCAGTAGTGAGGAATGACTGTCATGCCTGCAGTGACTATTGGTACTGTGTGTGCAGTAGTGAGGAATGACTGTCATGCTTGCAGTGACTATTGGTGCTCTTTGTGCAGTAGTGAGGAATGACTGTCATGCCTGCAGTGACTATTGGTACTGTGTGTAGCAGTGAGGAATGACTCATATCTGCAGTGACTATTGGTACTGTGTGTAGCAGTGAGGAATGACTCATATCTGCAGTGACTATTGGTACTGTGTGTAGCAGTGAGAAATGACTGTTATATCTGCAGTGACTATTGGTATTGTGTGTGTAGCAGTGAGGAATGGCCGTCATATCTGCAGTGACTATTAGTACTGTGTGTAGCAGTGAGGAATGACTGTTATATCTGCAGTGACTATTAGTACTGTGTGTAGCAGTGAGGAATGACTGTTATATCTGCAGTGACTATTGGTACTGTGTGTGTAGCAGTGAGGAATGGCTGTCATATCTGCAGTGACTATTGGTACTGTGTGTGCAGCAGTGGGGAATGACTCATGTCTGCAGTGACTATTGGTACTGTGTGCAGCAGTGAGGAATGGCTGTCATATCTGCAGTGACTTTTGGTACTGTGTGTAGCAGTGAGGAATGACTCGATCTGCAGTGACTATTGGTACTGTGTGTGTAGCAGTGAGGAATGGCTGTCATATCTGCAGTGACTATTGGTACTGTGTGTAGCAGTGAGGAATGACTGTTATATCTGCAGTGACTATTGGTACTGTGTGTAGCATTGAAGGATGGCTGTTGTCTGCAGTGACTATTGGTACTGAGTGTGATGTATTGGTAGTGTGTGTGATGTATTGGTAGTGTGTGTGATGTATGGGTACTGTGTGTGATGTATGGGTACTGTGTGTGATGTATGGGTACTGTGTTTGATGTAGTGGTACTGTGTGTGGTGTATTGGTACTGTGTGTGATGTATGGGTACTGTGTGTGATGGTTGGGTACTGTGTGTGATGTATGGGTACTGTGTGTGATGTATGGGTACTGTGTGTGATGTAGTGGTACTGTGTGTGGTGTATTGGTACTGTGTGTGATGTATGGGTACTGTGTGTGATGTATGGGTACTGTGTGTGGTGTATGGGTACTGTGTGTGATGTATGTGTACTGTGTGTGCTGTATCAGTACTGTGTGTGATGTATGGGTACTGTGTGTGATGCATTGGTACTGTGTGTGATGTATGGGTACTGTGTGTGATGTATGGGTACTGTGTGTGGTGTATCGGTACTGTGTGTGATGTATGGATACTGTGTGTGATGTATGTGTACTGTGTGTGATGTATGTGTACTGTGTGTGATGTATCAGTACTGTGTGTGATGCATTGGTACTGTGTGTGATGTATGGGTACTGTGTGTGATGTATGTGTACTGTGTGTGATGTATGGATACTGTGTGTTATGCATTGGTACTGTGTGTGATGTATCGGTACTGTGTGTTATGCATTGGTACTGTGTGTGATGTATCGGTACTGTGTGTGCAGCAGTGAGGAGAGCGGTCAGAACGCCCAACACATTGAGGGATTCCTGGCAGTCATGTCTGCAGTGCTAGGGGAAAAGAGGTGGGAAGAAAACAGGAGGATGACAATGGTGATGGTTAGGAGGAAAACGAGAACAAAGTAATGAGAGTGGAAATGATGATCAGTACAGTTGTAGTGGTGGGGATGTGGTTCAGCGGCAAGTTAAGTGCTCTTGTTGCACTAGTCTAATCTTGTGCCTTCCTCAGTGGCATTATTCTCAAGCAGCTCAATCCGGCTGTCTCATACACAGCCACACTGGTACTGAAGTCCTTGACTCTAATTCACCATGGACATGGACACTGAAAGAAAATCAGAGCAGAGGTCACCAGGGTAGCAGAGCATTGAGGACGGAAGTTGAAAGCTTTAAATTGGAAATAATCCATGAGAATAACGACGACAAAGATGATGCTATCAAGTTTTATTCTGGTCTGAGACTTTATGACAGGACTGTATTGCGAGCGTTTCTCAGAGTATATCTTGGCGTCAAACAGGCATCAGAAGTACAGACACTACCAGCTGCTGTGGCAAAGTGGTTAGCATGGCTGACTCACGGTTAGAAGGTTGTTGGTTCAGTTCCCATCAAAGCCATTTATTTCCATTTTTCTGCCCTGATCAGCTCCTACCCAGAGTTAAGTTTGCTATGGGCTTAGCTGGGAAGACTTGGATCACACAGTTGAGTTTCATCCACTTAATGGATAAGCCTTTAAGAGTGTTGCTCAAATTTTCTGACCAACGTTGCAGGTGTTGTATTTCTCAGGCCTGGTAGATGCCGGGATATATTATGAAAGTAAAAGTAAGCATAGAGTACAGTCCTGTCAAGCAGTCTCAAACCATAATGGAAATCCGTAACATCATCATGGTCATCCTCATCGATCAGCAGAAAAAAAATCTCTCAAATTTTGTTGCCCTTCATGCCTTGCTGTCAGGTAGATCTGTTTCAATTTCCTCCCCAAGTCTATTCCCATGGTGAGATCCTGTCGGGGTCCCCCATTTCGGCAAATTCATGGGACTTGTTGCCAGACGAAGTAGTTGCGCCCTCCAGAAGGAGACCTCACTCAGGCTGGCTCTGCGACTGAGCAGTCGTCGTTGTCAGCAAGAGGCACAGTGGGCGATGTCCTATGTATGTTGGATCAGAGCAGGCACCACTGAACACCACTGAAGTGACTTGGCAAGAGTGCAGGTGGGTTGCCTCATGATGACTTTAGATTGCTTCTTGTGGATTGACAGTACCAGGGTTGTGATGGGACAAGTTAGGCTGTGGCTGTGGATGGGGAGGTGAAATAAGTGGTTGGGTGTGAAGTGGCAGAGAACTTGAGACAGCAAAAAAGAAAAAAAAGAAAAGAAAGAAAGAAAAAGTACAGAAATCTGCAGTCCTGGTCATGAAGTTCAAGCAGCAGTTGCAGAGAGGCGTTCATTACTTGGATGAAACTTGATTGTGTGGTTCCAGTCTTCCCATGTCAGCCCGTGGTGCATTCTGGGTAGAAGCCAGAAGGACCCATGAAATCCCTCACATAAGTGATCGATGGAATTCGCACCCACCGCCAGCCAGCTAGCAGGTCCTTGATGCTGACCATGACACCATGGTGTCTGGTGAAGTTTCAGAGGTGGTGGACCCAGTGCCTTAATGAGCACAGGAGATGATTTTAATGGCAGTGTCTCACTGCATTCTTTCACCAGCCAGCAGTGGTCTTCAATGTGCCTTAATTCGCAACAGTTTTTGAGATTTTTGCATGATGGACATTCTTTGTTTCGTAACATTCTGCGCATTATTTCTAAAATAATAATATTTTTGTGATGAATGTGTCTATTTCAGGTGTTTTAGGGGTGTATTGCTTCAGATAGCAAAAATGTTGTTTTAAATACCATAATTCCGGGAAGAAAACCGTCGATCACCGTGATCGAAATTCAAGGGAAAGAACTGAAGAGAGTTAATGGCAGTGTCTCATTGCTTTGTCTCACCAGCCTGCAGTGGTCTTCACTGTGCCTTGATGGCAGTGTCTCACCAGCCTGCAGTTGTCTTCACTGTGCCTTAATGGCAGTGTCTCACCAGCCGGCAGTGGTCTTCACTGTGCCTTAATGGCAGTGTCTCACCAGCCTGCAGTGGTCTTCACTGTGCCTTAATGGCAGTGTCTCACCAGTCGGTAGTGGTCTTCACTGTGCCTTAATGGCAGTGTCTCACCAGCCAGCAGTGGTCTTCACTATGCCTTAATGGCAGTGTCTCACCAGCCTGCAGTGGTCTTCACTGTGCCTCAGTAATGGCAGTGTCTCACCAGCCTGCAGTGGTCTTCATTGTGCCTTCACTGCTCTGGGAACAGTCTAACAGGGATGGATTTCCGTCTTGTAGCTCTTCTTGTTTGAATTGTGGATTTCTGTCTTGCTGCTCATCTTGTTTGAATTGTGGATTTTTATCTTGCTGCTTTTCTTGTTTGAATTGTGGATTTTTATCTTGCTGCTTTTCTTGTTTGAATTGTGGATTTTTATCTTGCTGCTTTTCTTGTTTGAATTGTGGATTCCTAGCTTGCTGCTCTTCTTGTTTGAATTGTAAGTGTGTCCGTATTTGAAGAATGAGAATTTTGTTGACCCTTGTTTTTTTTTCTTTTTTTTGGCACATTTTTTTTTCTGTGGTAATTTATACTTGCAGAATCAGGAATACGTCAGTTGCTACTTTAGTGTATTTTGTCTTGGTTTTCAGATTTCTGGCTGACTACGAGGGTCATTTCAGTTTTCAGGATGACATGGATATTCTGCTGCAGGGAGCCAATGTGTATCCTTTCCTCTCTGCAGGGCTGTGCATGCTGGGTAAACTGCCAATGTCTGAAATAAGGGTTGACATGGACCTTGTCTTGAGGAGCATTCCAACTTACATTGCATTGAAATTTTTCTTTTTTTTTCTTTTTATGAAATGAATGCATGGCTATTAATTCACCGACATCATATTACCAGTTCCCATTGGGTGACTGGTGCTAGGACTAGGGCAGAGTAGACCTCGATATGGTTGTACATGTGGGAGCCAGAATGAACGATGTGGAAGCTGTGGCACTTAAAAGGACAAGAACGCTGAGCTCACAAATAGTGTCTGGCCTTGATGTCTGCCTGCCAGACACAGCTGGGATTTGAACCATAGACTAGTGGAAAGGGAGCTCAGTGAGTAAAGTTTTCACGTAAGAAGGGAGATAATTCCAAATCTGTTTTTTCAACATTTGTGCAGAATAGGATTTCTTTCTCTCCCAGCTCCACAGTTACTTGAGTTATAGTCAGAGTGCTTGTTTTTCAGATGTGATGGTAAACTAATCATGATGGAGTGACCCCTGGCAGAATTCGGTGGAAAAAGCTACTTTAGTGAGGGACAGAATACATCTGCAAACAAACAACTATGGGGAGGGGCATGCAGTCAGATGGTTAGAATGTCTGCCTGCAGAGCTAATAGTTGTGAACTCATTTCCCCCCCCCCCCCCCCCCCCCCCCCCCCCTCATCTTAATGTAGTCGGATTTTTTTGGCTTGTAAACCGTCTCTGTCCGCTCTACAGCAAGTGGGTACTCAGCTTGGTTCAGACAAGGTTAAAGGCAGGAGTAGAAGAGGGATGGGCTGTGCCTTAGTAATAGAACAAGCCATGCTCCAGACAGTGTACCTTTGGCAGGTCACTGGCCATGGGACATAACCCTTTTTTGCCTCATAGTGAGGCGCCCACTCAGAAGCAGGGCCCAGATAGGACACATACACTGATATTATGACAATGAAGATAAACCAGATCGACTGTTAGGCTGCAGAACTGACAAGATCTTCACCTGACACATATACTGATATTATGACAGTGAAGATAAACCAGATCGACTGTTAGCTGCAGAACTGACAAGATCTTCAGCCTGAAACATATACTGATATTATACAGTGAAGATAAACCAGATCGACTGTTAGGCTGCAGAACTGACAGATCTTCAGCCTGAAACATATACTGATATTATGACAGTGAAGATAAACCAGATCGACTGTTAGGCTGCAGAACTGACAAGATCTTCAGCCTGACAGCTATGTGCTTGAATGTGGATTGTTATGGCAACCTGAAAACCCATTCTGCAGCCTGCCACTACATTGATACCTGATTCAGTTCAGGGATGACTGAGGTGGCGGAAGGAGAGAGTTGATCTCTGACTTCTGTGATACCATGTACAAGGCTTAATTGATCTCTAACAGTTCACAGTTATGGCTGTTTGGCCATGATCCTTAAAATCTTTTCACAATGTAACGCGACATTTTGACAGTGGAAATCAAAAAGGACCAATAATTCTGTGGTCCAGTCAGTAGAGTTATGGTTCCTCCTTATCCCAAATCAGAGACGAAGCCCATTTCCGCTACATCTCCGAGGCTATCAACACGGCTTTCGCTGCCCACGGGAAGAGGAAGAAACCCAAGGGAAACACGAACACAGGGGGCCGCACCAGTCCAGATGGATCTCCATGTCCTGCTTCCGCAATGTCTTCCACTACTGCATCGGCTTTACAAGCTTCCGCGGCTCCTTCCTCCAACCTTCAGACATCTTCTGCTCGTGATGGATCTCCTTCTGTGGATTGTGTGAAGGTGACCATAGTAAATTTTTAAAAGTGTTATGTGTTTGGTAGAAGTCAGCATGAATTATGTATTGTTTTGCAATATCAGATAGTGCGAAATGTATTGTCTCTGTGTATTATGATTCATATTTACTATATTCACTAAGACTATGGATTCATGTATTAAAAATAATTATCAAGACCTAACACTAACAAAAAACAAACAATAATCAAACAACACACACACTCACACACACACACACACACACTAAACAACAAGTAAATGAATGGTGAAATTACTTGACAAAATATGTGTTCATTAAAGTGTGGGGAGAAAATTTTCCTTTTGAGAACTGTGATATAGATAGAAAATTTCCTTTTGGGAACTGTGATATAGACAGACAGATAGACATATAGAAGATATTTGAAACACCCCTCTCTCTCTTTCTTTCTCAATATATATATATAATAGAGAGAGAGAGAGATAGATAGATAGATATGTGAGAGTGTGTGTATGTGTGTATTTTATATGTGTGTGTCATAAGAAGAGGATCTCAGTTCTTCATACATGGAACACTCATACTGAACAAGTGAAACTGTGCATGTTCACCTGTGTATATATGATGTCTCCGCACATGTGGACATGTTTATGTTTACCTGTGTTTCCCATTACCTGTTAATTCGCTGAATCTGGAACGTGAATTTAAAACAGAAATAATTGGAGATTCTCTTTTGTATTTGAAATGAACACTATTTTCGGCACTTGTAGAAGAAGTTGTTTTCTTTGAACTGAATATTTTCTGTCTTTACATCAATAACTTAAAAAAGGAATTAGGTAAAAAAAAAAATTCATTTATTATCACTTTGTTCCAGTTTTAGTTGTTGTCATTGATGTTATCTTTATTAAAGTTAAAACCAAAAACAATGTTAGAAGGAAGAGGGATGAGGTTCTAATCTCAACACAAGCTAACAGTTGTGTGAGGCAGTGAAGGAAACAATGCAGTACTGTACAACCACAACCTCCCTGTTTTCCTTTCCGTCCCCCTCCCCCCTCCCCAGTTTTCCCCTTATCTTCCCTGGCCACTGCCTGTCCCTGCTGGCGGCCATAAAGAGAAGTGTGGGTGTGTGCGGCCATGAAGAGAACTGTGGGTGTGTGTGGCCATGAAGAGAACTGTGGGTGTGTGTGGTTGGCCATGAAGAGAACTGTGGATGTGTGTGGCCATGAAGAGAACTGTGGGTGTGTGCAGCCATGAAGAGAAGTGTGGGTGTGTGTGGCCATGAAGAGAAGTGTGGGTGTGTGCGGCCATGAAGAGAAGTGTGGGTGTGTGTGGCCATGAAGAGAAGTGTGGGTGTGTGTGGCCATGAAGAGAAGTGTGGGTGTGTGTGGCCTGTCCCTGCTGGCGGCCATGAAGAGAACTGTGGGTGTGTGTGGCCATGAAGAGAACTGTGGGTGTGTGCGGCCATGAAGAGAACTGTGGGTGTGTGTGGCCATGAAGAGAACTGTGGGTGTGTGTGGTCAGCCATGAATCAAAGTGTGGGTGTGTGCTGCCATGAAGAGAACTGTGGGTGTGTGTGGTTGGCCATGAAGAGAAGTGTGGGTGTGTGTGGCCATGAAGAGAACTGTGGGTGTGTGTGGTTGGCCATTAATCGAAGTGTGGGTGTGTGCTGCCATGAAGAGAACTGTGGGTGTGTCTGGTTGGCCATGAAGAGAAGTGTGGGTGTGTTGTGGCCATGAAGAGAAGTGTGGGTGTGTGTGTGGCCATGAAGAGAAGTGTGGGTGTGTGTGGCCATGAAGAGAACTGTGGGTGTGTGTGGTCAGCCATGAAGAGAAATGTGGGTGTGGTTGGCCATGAAGAGAACTGTGGGTGTGTGTGGTTGGCCATGAAAAGAACTGTGGGTGTGTGTGGCCATGAAGAGAACTGTGGGTGTGTGTGGTTGGCCATGAAGAGAAGTGTGGGTGTGTGTGTCCATGAAGAGAACCGAGGGGGTGTGTGGCCATGAAGAGAACTGTGGGTGTATTTGGCCATGAAGAGAACTGTGGGTGTGTGGTTGGCCATTAAGAGAACTGTGGGTGTGTGTGGTCGGCCATGAAAAGAAATGTGGGTGTGGTTGACCATGAAGAGGTGTGGCTGTGTGTGGCCATGAAGAGAATTGTGGGTGTGTGTGGCCATGAAGAGAACTGTGGGTGTGTGTGGTTGGCCATGAAGAGAAGTGTAGGTGTGTGTGGTCGGCCATGAAGAGAAATGTGGGTTGTGTGTGGTTGGCCATGAAGAGAAGTGTGGGTGTGTGTGGTTGGCCATGAAGAGAACTGTGGGTGTGTGTGGTCGCCATGAAGAGAACTGTGAGTGTGGTTGGCCATGAAGAGAAGTGTGGGTGTGTGTGACCATGAAGAGAAGTGTGGGTGTGTGTGGCCATTAGAAGAACTGGGGGTGTGTGTGTTCGGCCATGAAGAGAACTGTGGGTGTGTGTGGTCGGCCATGAAGAGAAATGTGGGTGTGGTTGGCCATGAAGAGAAGTGTGGGTGTGTGTGGTTGGCCATGAAGAGAACTGTGGGTGTGTGTGGCCATGAAGAGAACTGTTGGTGTGTGTGGTCGGCCATAAATCGAAGTGTGGGTGTGTGTGGCCATGAAGAGAACTGTGGGTGTGTATGGTTGGCCATGAAGAGAAGTGTGGATGTGTTCGGCCATGAAGACAACTGTGGGTGTGTGTGGTTGGCCATGAAGAGAACTGTGGGTGTGTGTGGTTGGCCATGAAGAGAACAGTGGGTGTGTGTGGTCGGCCATGAAGAGAAGTGTGGGTGTGTATGGTCAGCCATGAAGAGAAATGTGGGTGTGTGTGGCCATGAAGAGAACTGTGGGTGTGTGTGGTTGGCCATGAAGAGAACCGTGGGTGTGTGCGACCATGAAGAGAACTGTGGGTGTGTGTGGTCGGCCATGAAGAGAAGTGTGGGTGTGTGTGGTCGGCCATGAAGAGAAATGTGGGTGTGGTTGGCCATGAAGAGAACTGTGGGTGTGTGTGGCCATGAAGAGAACTGTGGGTATGTGTGGTTGGCCATGAAGAGAAACTGTGGGTGTTGTGTGTGGCCATGAAGAGGACTGTGGGTGTGTGTGGTGGCCATGAAGAGAATGTGGGTGTGTGTGGTCGGCCATGAAGAGAAGTGTGGGTGGTGTGTGGCCATGAAGAGAATTGTGGTGTGTGTGGCCATGAAGAGAAGTGTGGGTGTGTGTGTGGCCATGAAGAGAATGTGGTGTGTGTGTTGGCCATGAGAGAAGTGTGGGTGTGTGGCCATGAAGAAATTGTGGGTGTGTGTGCCATGAAGAAGTGTGGTGTGTGTGGCCAGAAGAATGTGGTTGTGTGCCATGAAGAAATGTGGGTTGTGCCATAGAAATGTGGGTGTGTGTGGCCAGAAGAAATGTGGGTGTGTTGGCCATGAAAGAATGTGGGTTGTGTGGGGCCATGAAGAGAATGGGGTGTGTGTGCAGAGAGAATTGGGGTGGTGGCCATAAGAATGGTGGTGCCTGAAAATGTGGGTGTGTGTGGCATGAGGATGGGTGTGTGTGCCAGAAGATGGTGTGGGGGGGGGTGCCATAAGAGTGTGTGTGGCCAGGAATGTGTTGTGGTTGGCCATAGAGAGTGGGTTGTGGTCCATGAGAGATTGGGGCATGAGGAAGAGAATTGTGGGATGTGTGTTGGCCATGAAGAGAACTGGGGTGTGTGCAGCCATGAGAAAGAAACTGTGGGTGTGTGGCTGGCCATGAAGAGAATTGTGGGTGTGTGTGGTCGGCCATGTAAGAGAATGTGGGTTGTGTGGCCATGAAGAGAATTGTGGGTGGTGTGGGTGGCCATGAAGAGAAACGTGGTGTGTGTGGCCATGAAGAGAACTGTCGGTCTGTGGGTTGTGTGGCCATGAAGAGAAGTGTGGGTGTGTGTGGGCCATGAAGAGAATTGTGGGTGTGTGGGCCATGAAGAGAAGTGTGGGGTGTGTGGTTGGCCATGAAGAGAACTGTGGATGTGTGTGGCCATGAAGAGAAGTGTGGTGTGTGTGGTGGCCATGAAGAGAATGTGGGTGTGTGTGGATGGGATGTGGGTGTGTGTGCCATGAAGAGAAGTGGGTGTGTGTGTGGCCATGAAGAGAAGTGGTGTGGTGGCATGAGAGAAGTGTGGTGTGTGTGGCCATGAAGAGAACTGTGGGTGTGTGTGTGCCATGAAGAGAATGTGGGGTGTGTGGGTGGCCATGAAGAGAACTGGGGTGTGGTGGCCAGGGAACTGGGGTGTGTGGGTTGGCCATGAAGAGAATGGGGGAGGGAGGTGTGGGTGGTGTGGGTGTGCCATAAAGAACTGTGGGTGTGTGTGGCCATGAAGAGAACTGTGGGTGTGTGGTTGGCCATGAAGAGAACTGTGGGTGTGTGTGGCCATGAAGAGAACTGTGGTGTGTGTGTGGTTGGCCATGAAGAGAACCGTGGGTGTGTTGGCCATGAAGAGAACTGGGGTGTGTGTGGTTGGCCATGAAGAGAACTGTGGTGTGTGTGTGCCATGAAAGAAACTGTGGGTGTGTGTGGCCATGAAGAGAAGTGTGGGTGTGTGCGGCCATGAAGAGAACTGTGGGTGTGTGTAGTCTACCATGAAGAGAACTGGGATGTGGTTGGCCATGAAGAGAACTGGGTGTGTGTTGTCAGGGAGCGGAGGCCCCGGTGGTGACGGGGGTGAGTTGGACTCCCTCATCTGCGCTGTCAAAGACCTGCTGCCCCACCTGGGCAATGGCTTCATCCAGGTGCGTGCATACCTGTGCCATCTTTTTTTTTTTTAACCTTGACCGGACATGACAACTCCTACATTTCTGGCATATTGTATATGATGTTTTATAATAAATATTGTAGTAAGCCACAATCCCATTCACCAAATCAGCCAGAAATCTTGGTGTTGTCTTTGACGAAACATTGTCAATGAAAGATCAGATCAGTAGAGTGTGTCAGTCAGCATACTTTGAAATTCGGAAGGTCGGCTCCATCAGACACTTACTGACCACAGATGCTGCTAAAACTCTGATCACATCGCTGGTACTCTCCCGATTAGATTACTGTAATGCCTTACTAGCTGGTCTGCCCAAAAATCTTACAGACAGATTGCAAAGAGTGATGAACTGTGCTGCTCGTCTAATTTTCAAGGCTCCCAGGAGAGAACATGTAACCCCTCTTCTGTTCGAGTTACATTGGCTTCCTGTTTCTGCCAGAATAGAGTATAAGATCTGCACTCTTTGTTATAACGTGTTTGTTGGCACATCACCCACTTATTTGTCTGAACTTTTCCAGTTTTACACTCCTCCTAGGTCTTTACGTTCCTCAACGACAATCGTCTCTTCAACAAACCAAACCCCAAACACTTTAAGAAGACTTTAGGAGAACGGGGTTTCTTCTACCTTGGTCCGTCCATGTGGAATGATCTCCCTTTTCCTGTCCGCCATGCTCCATCCCTCTCCACATTTAAATCACGGCTAAAAACACATTTATTCCAAAAGTACTTTCCCCATTCCGTGTCATGAAAACTATAGCACTGTCAGTTATTGTCCAGTTCAGATTCTTCCCATTTCGCAGCGTTGTCAAATGTTCAGTTATGTGTAGTGTTGTCTGTCTGTCCGTGTGTCTGTGCAGGTCTGTCTGAGTGTGTTGGTGTGTGTGTGCACACGCGTGTGTTTGTGTGTGCAGGCGGGCGCAGGCGCGTGTGAAGCCTTTGTGCGTGTGCGTGCATTTGCTTACTTCTCTTATGTCTTCTTGTTTAATAGTTTACAAGATTTTGTTTGTTTCCAACAGAAATTTTTATTAGGCCTATGTTAAAATGGTGCGATGTTTATTTTTCCTTGCATTTCTGTGACCTTTCTTTTTCAGAATATCTTTTGACATGCTGTTCATAAAATGTGATCGTGTGTGTGTGTGCGTGCGCGCGTGTACGCTTGCATTTTGTATATTAGAGATTCATCGTGTCATTGGGTGATTTTAATTGTGTGAGATATTTGTGACTTGTTTATTTCTTGCTTAATATTTATGAAGTTTGCCTCTATTTTCTTTCTATTTTTGGCATGAATACAGCTGTTTATTGTAGTTTATGCTTTTATTCACACTTTGTAAGCGCTTTGTAAGAGCTCATCAGAGATGGGGCGCATATAAAATTTCATTATTATTATTATAAGCTACTAAAAAATATGTCAAACAATTAAGTTCAACCTGTTTTTTCATGGTCTGTTTTGTACAACATGTCAGAAAGTGCCTTTGTGTAAATCATGAATAAATGGGACTTAAGCAGAAATACACAATAATTGATTAATTAGTTAACAAAATCTTACAGAAATCTGTAAACATCAGAAGGGACCGTTTATTAAAGGTGCCTTTAACTGCCTGTGAAATACACCCAACTGATGGTAAATGACAACCCCTCTTTTTCAGCAAGACACCATTTGATGTGAGAAAGGATCAAGTGACACTCCGTGGGTAGGCAGGTGTGCTTTACCCTGCTGGTACCTTGTTCTTTTCTCCTTTTTTTTTTTTTTTTTTTTTGCTGTCTCAACTTCCATGCCCCTTCAGAGACCTGACTTCCACACAGCTCATCTCGACTCATCCAGGAACAGTCACATCCAGGTGTGTGATATCACAGCACCCAAACAGCCACATCCAAGTGTGTCACATCACAGGAACAGCCACATCCAGGTGTGTCACATCACAGAAACAGCCACATCCAGGTGTGTCGCATCACAGCACCCAAACAGCCACATCCAGGTGTGTCATATCACAGGAACAGCCACATCCAGGTGTGTCACATCACAGCACCCCAACAGCCACATCCAGTTGTGTCATATCACAGGAACAGCCACATCCAGGTGTGTTACATCACAGCACCCCAACAGCCACATCCAGGTGTGTCACATCACAGGAACAGCCACATCCAGGTGTGTCGCATCACAGCACCCCAACAGCCACATCCAGGTGTGTCACATCACAGCACCCCAACAGTCACATCCAGGTGTGTCATATCACAGCATCCCAACAGCCACATCCAGTTGTGTCATATCACAGGAACAGGCACATCCAGGTGTGTCACATCACAGGAACAGCCACATCCAGGTGTGTCACAGCACAGGAACAGCCACATCCAGGTGTGTCACATTACAGGAACAGCCACATCCAGGTGTGTCACAGCACAGGAACAGCCACATCCAGGTGTGTCACATCACAGCACCCCAACAGCCACATCCCAGAGATGGGATTTTTCCGCCAATTGGCGGATTTCCGTCTTTTTGATGGCCCCAGGGGTCGTTTTTGAGATCAGTGTAAATCCGTTGAGAAAATTGTGGGGGGGGGGGGGGTAGAGGTAGGTTTGTGATGAAGCTAATGTACGGCGAGAGGTCGATCGATGTTGTGTTCTCAATTGATCCGTTCTCAAATGGATGTTTCCGGTTTCTGCTTGGGCCAGTCGAGACTGCTCTCTTTGTTTTCATTTTGCGGTTGACCGAAACCATCAAAGCGGAAGTTGATGTTTGAGAACGCGGCAAACTGTTTGCGAATTTTTTTCCTGACGCCATTTTCTTTCGATTTGACGAGAGTAGCGAAAACCAAAATGTTTCGTCAGATAGCAGAAAGCGAGAAAGTTCTTGCGAAGTATGGATTGAAGGGCAGTGACAAATCAGCTGTGCAGTGCTTTGCTCGAAAAGAAAAACTGTACACACCAGTAAACCATCACCTTTGCAGGCTGATGAGGGGCTCACACAAGAAGCATATGGATGAACAGAAAAAAGTGAGGGAAGAGCAAGAACAGAAGAGAGCATCACTGTCTCTTAAGAGACAGGAGCAAATTAGCAAGAAGCAGGCCAGAGAGAAAGCGGCAGAAATAGAAAAACAAGCCAGGCTGACCCATAGAAGAATGATGTTGGCAAGACTGAATGAATTATCAACAATAAGAAAGGCTGCCTCAGACAGTTACACAAGACCAGCGAAGAAATCAAGAGTCTAAAATAGTTCAGTTTACGGTCGGTGACTTTCACCTTACTGTTTTTTTTTTTTTTTTTTTTTTTGCTTTAGGCTGCAGTACAGATTTGCTCATCAGTTCTTTTGACATTCTTCAACTAGATCCAAACTGTTCTTTGAAAGGTTAAAATTCATGTTCATCATTCATCTGAATCATGGTCTCCCGTTCTGTTCATTGACTGTTGGTGATAGTACTTCAGACTGTTATGGTATTTTGAAGGACAACTATAAGAAATTATTTGATTGGTGTTCAGGTAAACTTTTTAAAAAAGTATTTTGAAGGACGGCTATTACTATTAGAAACAGAACTGCTCGCTAAAATGTGGTGATGTGAAGGACAGCAATGAGTAACTGACTTGCAACTTTGGAAAATTGTGTGACTATTAGCAACCGATCCCTGTGTCAATGGTCTTCATGATTTTCTGACAGACATCAATAGCAAAGGTGAGAAACAGTCATTTTTTTGGTAGGATCAAGGTTATTAATACTTTTGAATACTTTTGTGTCTCAGATGCTGATTTTTGCAGTTTAAATTCTAAAAAAATCTTCAGCTTCAGGGGGCTTCGCCCCCTGACCCCCACCAGGCACATTGCCCCTGGACCCCACCGGGGGCCTTTGGCGGCCCCCGGACCCCCGCCACTTTTTTTCCTCCTTTTTCACTTTATGAGAATCCCATCTCTGACATCCAGGTGTGTCACATCACAGGAACACCAATCAGTCTGTCACATCACAGGAACCCACATCCAGTGTCACATCACAGGAACACCCACATCCAGGTCTGTCACATCACAGCACCCCAACAGCCAAATCCAGGTGTGTCACATCACAGCACCCAAACAGCCACATCCAGGTGTGTCACATCACAGGAACACCCACATCCAGGTCTGTCACATCACAGGAACAGCCACATCCAGGTGTGTCACATCACAGGAACACCCACATCCAGGTCTGTCACATCCAGGAACAGCCACATCCAGATGTGTCACATCACAGCACCCCAACAGCCACATCCAGGTGTGTCACATCACAGAACACCCACATCCAGGAACAGCCACATCCAGGTGTGTCACATCACAGAAACAGCCACATCCAGGTGTGTCACATCACAGGAACAGCCACATCCAAGTGTGTTGCATCACAGACAGCCACATCCAGTTGTCAACACAGAACAGCCACATCCAGGTGTGTCACATCACAGGAACAGCCACATCCAGGTGTGTCACATCACAGGAACAGCCACATCCAGGTGTGTCACTTCACAGGAACAGCCACATCCAGGTGTGTCGCATCACAGCACCCCAACAGCCACATCCAGGTGTGTCACATCACAGCACCCCAACAGCCACATCCAGGTGTGTCACATCACAGCACCCAACAACCACATCCAGGTGTGTCACATCACAGCACCCTCTCAGAGAGTGATTAGTGTTGGGTCACCATGAGTCAGCCCACCAAGGGAGTCCTGTACAAAGCCCTTCTGATCACCTCTGAATCCTGCTGTCTTTTGTAGACACTGAATCGCAGGAGACTGGATCAGGAAAGCAATGCCTTGTCCACCTGGGGCAGCCAGGCCCAGGGGAATGAACTCTTGTGGTTTTGTTTTGTCCACCAGATGGCTCTGGAGGAGCTGGGCTACAACGTGGAAAACGTCGTGAGTGCAGTGTTGGAGGACGCTTTACCTGAGACCCTGCGCTGTGTGGACTTCTCCTTGGACAGGTAGGGAAGACAGGCAATGAAAGGATCTAAACATCTGTGAAAAAAAACTTGTCCTGGGTTTGTTAAAGTTGTATCTTTGATGTTGTTCATTTAAGACCAATAAAAGGCAGTTACGATTTTGAGGTTGTTGCAGGTGGATCAGTTTCAAATGGGGATTCAAAGATGCAACTCCTAGAACACATCACTTGTTTGGAGACATTCAGGAAGCTGGACCTTGCCATTGGTATCATGATGAGTCAAATCTGCATGTATTCATTGAAGGGAATAACCCCCTACTCTCAAATAAAGTCAACGTTATACTTAGGAAAGGCCCAAGATGATGAAAATGATGAGTAGGACTTGCAAAGCCCACGTTTTCTCAGGGTCTTGTCTATCCTGGGCAGCTCATAAGAGGCGGCAGCCCTGCTGATGCAATTCTGCTGGATGGGTGTTTCCCAGGTGTCTGTGTCACTGTGCTTTTCACTGGGGCCTGTTGGGTGAATGTGAGAAAGTACCACCACATCATCTGCCTTGGTAATGACTGCTTGTTTGAAGATGGTTAGGAGGCCGGTGCTGAAGACACCTGCTTTCTCTGCGATGCTGCTGTTACCAGATGGACCTGGGGCCCTGGTTGGCCTGGTTGTCCTTATGATCCAAGGGTCCTGGATTCTGCCCATGCTTGACAGTGTTTTTGTTCTCTTTAGAATGAACTTCTGTGCAGACCCCAATACCTGTCCCAAGTCATTTACATGAGACTTCAAACCCAGATACATTGTATGAATGCTTGCATTAACCCTCCCCCTCTCCACCTTCATTCTCTCCCCTCTCTCCCCATCGCAATCCCTTTTTCTTCTTCCCTTCACCCTGCCCCCATTTCACATGCACCCTGGCGTCTTGTGTAAACATCCCGAAGGATGAACTGTTGCTGTCTGTGTAAACATCCCAAACAATGGACTGTTGCTGCCTGTGTAAACATCCCAAAGGATGGACTGTTGCTGCCTGTGTAAACATCCCAAAGGATGGACTGTTGCTGTCTGTGTAAACATCCCAAAGGATGGACTGTTGCTGTCTGTGTAAACATCCCAAAGGATGGACTGTTGCTGTCTGTGTAAACATCCCAAAGGATGAACTGTTGCTGCCTGTGTAAACATCCCAAAGGATGGACTGTTGCTGTCTGTGTAAACATCCCAAAGGATGGACTGTTGCTGTCTGTGTAAACATCCCAAAGGATGAACTGTTGCTGTCTGTGTAAACATCCCAAACAATGGACTGTTGCTGCCTGTGTAAACATCCCAAAGGATGGACTGTTGCTGTCTGTGTAAACATCCCAAAGGATGGACTGTTGCTGTCTTGTGTAAACATCCCAAAGGATGGACTGTTGCTGTCTGTGTAAACATCCCAAAGGATGGACTGTTGCTGTCTGTGTAAACATCCCAAAGGATGGACTGTTGCTGTCTGTGTAAACATCCCAAACAGTGGACTGTTGCTGTGTTGTGTAAACATCCCAAAGGATGGACTGTCGCTGTCTGTGTAAACATCCCAAAGGATGGACTGTTGCTGTCTGTATAAACATCCCAAACAATGGACTGTTGCTGCCTGTGTAAACATCCCAAAGGATGGACTGTTGCTGTCTGTGTAAACATCCCAAAGGATGGACTGTTGCTGTCTGTGTAAACATCCCAAAGGATGGACTGTTGCTGTCTGTGTAAACATCCCAAACAGTGGACTGTTGCTGTCTTGTGTAAACATCCCAAAGGATGGACTGTCGCTGTCTGTGTAAACATCCCAAAGGATGGACTGTTGCTGTCTGTGTAAACATCCCAAAGGATGGACTGTTGCTGCCTTGTGTAAACATCCCAGTGGACTGTTGCTGTGTTGTGTAAACATCCCAAAGGATGGACTGTTGCTGTCTGTGTAAACATCCCAAAGGTTGGACTGTTGCTGTCTGTGTAAACACCCCAAAGGATGGACTGTGGCTGCCTTGATTGACCCTTTGACTGCAGGAGAGTTGTTATTTGTATATGCCAGTGCAAAAGCAGAATTTCAGTTCAACACCTCTGCTTCAAGAACAGCTCAGATTTATGAAGGAAAAAAAAAAAAGAAAGAAAAAAAAACCAAGAAGAAAAAGGCTGATTGGAAAGTAGACAGAAATGAGATGAAAAGCAGGCTATTTCCACTATTTGGCATGCGTGAAATCCTGTGAAGGAAGGACAAGCTTGCACCGTATCACCCTGTGTGGGATTAAATCCTGTGAAGGAAGGACAAGCTTGCACCGTATCACCCTGTGTGGGATTAAATCCTGTGAAGGAAGGACAAGCTTGCACCGTATCACCCTGTGTGGGATTAAATCCTGTGAAGGAAGGACAAGCTTGCACCGTATCACCCTGTGTGGGATTAAATCCTGTGAAGGAAGGACAAGCTTGCACCGTATCACCCTGTGTGGGATTAAATCCTGTGAAGGAAGGACAAGCTTGCACCGTATCACCCTGTGTGGGATTAAATCCTGTGAAGGAAGGACAAGCTTGCACCGTATACACCCTGTGTGGGATTAAATCCTGTGAAGGAAGGACAAGCTTGCACCGTATCACCCTGTGTGGGATTAAATCCTGTGAAGGAAGGACAAGCTTGCACCGTATCACCCTGTGTGGGATTAAATCCTGTGAAGGAAGGACAAGCTTGCACCGTATCACCCTGTGTGGGATTAAATCCTGTGAAGGAAGGACAAGCTTGCACCATATCACCCTGTGTGGGATTAAATCCTGTGAAGGAAGGACAAGCTTGCACCATATCACCCTGTGTGGGATTCCTATCCATCAGCCCCTGCCATCGTACACCAACTCAGCATGCACTGTAACCAATCGTATCAGGCAGACCTTGCCCAGTCCTAAAAACTTACAACTTTTCACTAAAGCGAGCAAGGTTTCCAAGAGTTGTGATGAGACGACCATGGATGGGGACACTCAGTCACCAGCAGGATTCAAAGGCTCACTTGGGTATTGCTGGTCATGTGTCATTGAAGTAAGTCTGTCAGCTCTCTGATTGGAGTGTTTTGGAACTCTCCCAACATTGGCTGGTTGAGCAGATTGGTGATGAAGTTTGTAAATATGAGAAACTTATTGGAGCATACCATGAAACCAAAATTGCTCTGTATGTGATGTATGATTTGGCATCCAGAGGGTTAAAAAAGATCTCCTAGTCGATAATCTCCACTATGATGAACATACTAGCCAAGGAATCTGAAAGAAGACTGCCTCACCGCCTTCGTTTTAGATGGGGTCTTGGCATGGGAGATTTTCCTGTCAGCCTTTTTGTCTGTTTTTGTTTTACGCTACTGTGCATAAACTCCAAAGGATTGGAGTTTGTTTTGTGTATATGGTTTGTGTGTATGTGTGCACATATGCACATTCATCTGTGTGTATAGATTGTGTGGCTTGTGGGTACATGTCAGTGCAGTGTGTGTGCATGTGTGTGTGTGTGTGTGTGTGTGTGTGTGTGTGTTGCATACACATGCATTTTGATAAGTGTGTATAGAATGCGTAGCATGTCGATATATGCGTGTGCAGTGTGCAAGGACCAGCGGTGCCGGAAGAGGACCGATCCCAGCAGTCACTTCTTGTGGAAACGAGAAGAAATATCTATGACAACGACGAGTTTGATGTCTTCAACAATCCCTCTGTTGACGTCCATCGCATTCACAAGGGGAAAATGTCAGTGAAGAAATAGCAGTCGTTGTTGACTTCATGTTTGTGATGTCCATCACTTACCCTTGGATGAAAGAAGGGGTGGGGGTGGGTGGGGAGGTTTTGGATGTTCGTGGCTCTTTCAGTGTAAATTATACCAGCACTTTCTGGAGGTTCTGTGCCAGAACTGTTCTCTTTCCTGTCTCTCCTTTTGACCAGATTTAGGGAGAAAAAAAAAGAAAAAGAAAGTAGTTTGTGTACTGTTGTCAGTGGTTCTTCCGCCTTCATGGCCTTGTTAATTGTTACATTTTACAATATGCCAGCTGCTTGGTTGTAATGTAGCAACATAGTAGTGAGAATGTTAAAGCTGTTCTGATTGGACACAAACTTTCCTTTCTGCAGTGTCTCTTTGCCAAGATCCTTTTCATGCTCTTTTTAAGAAAGGTTCATTTTGAGTACTTTTTTTTTTCCAGTAAGAATATACTTGGTAATAATGTTTTGGTTTTTTAACCTGGGGATGCAAAACTGAGTGGACTGGGGGTTCCCCACAGCATAACCTACTCTTTACAGTGGTAAACCTGTCAACAGATGAGCTGTTACGTTGTGAATTGTTTTACGCAGTATTGCTGTGCGGGGTGGTTTTGTCAGGGCAGGCTATTTCCTCCCAGGATCAGGAATGATCTGATGATGCTCCTGAAAGAGTCAGGAATGATCTGATGATGCTCCTGAAAGTGTCGGGAATGATCTGATGATGCCTCTGAAAGTGTTAGGAATGATCTGATGATGTTCCTGAAAGTGTTCTATGTGGTCAGCTGAAGATCAGGAATGATCTGATGATGTTCCTGAAAGTGTCCTGTGTGGTCAGCTGAAGATCAGGAATGATCTGATGATGCCCCTGAAAGTGCCAGGAATGATCTGATGATGCTCCTGACAAAGTGTCCAGGAATGATCTGATGATGCTCCTGAAAGTGTCAGGAATGATCTGATGATGCTCCAGAAAGTGTCAGGAATGATCTGATGATGCTCCTGATGATGCTCCAGAAAGTGTCAGGAATGATCTGATGATGCTCCTGAAAGTGTCAGGAATGATCTGATGATGTTCCTGAAAGTGTCCTATGTGGTCAGCTGAAGATCAGGAATGATCTGATGATGCCCCTGAAAGTGTCAGGAATGATCTGATGATGTTCCTGAAAGTGTCCTATGTGGTCAGCTGAAGATCAGGAATGATCTGATGATGCCCCTGAAAGTGTCAGGAATGATCTGATGATGTTCCTGAAAGTGTCCTATGTGGTCAGCTGAAGATCAGTAATGATCTGATGATGCCCCTGAAAGTGTCAGGAATGATCTGATGATGTTCCTGAAAGTGACCTATGTGGTCAGATGAAGATCAGTAATGATCTGATGATGCCCCTGAAAGAGTCCTATGTGGTCAGCTGAAGTGTGATACACTGAGGCTAAAAATTCTTTTAAAAAAAGTTCTTACAGTATGAACTTATCACAGGATAACCATAGCTGCCAACCCTCCCGAAATTTTCGGGAAACTCCCGAAAATGAAAATCTGACAGGAAATCCCGAAAGTTGTCTTTTTTTCCCGAAAAATGAAAAATCAAAGATCACTTCACGTTTCGGTAATTTTTCGCAAGGTGTCGGTAAAAAGACACATCGGTTTACCAAAACAAATCGACTTCCGCCCGGTACTTCCGTCCGGTACTTCCATCCGCGCGAAAATGGCTTCAGGAAAGCAGTGCCACATGGACTCGAAAAAAAGGGCAAAAGTCAAGTTTTTGCCGCGATACAAAGTCGACTACGCCTTCATTGATGCGCCCAAGAGAGATGAATATCATGCGTTTTGTAAAGAATGCCGTACTGACATTGACATTTCACCTGGTGGAAAAAAAGACATCGAGCTTCATGCCTCTTCTGCCAAGCACAAGAGGAATGCGGCGATGATGCCATGACTGGTACAGGGTCAAAGCCAACATGAGTGGGGCTTGCTATGAGCAGCAGTTTCCAATAGAGCTGTTGAAAAAAGCGAAGTCGGCAACATCAGATGCCCTCAAGGACAGAGAACAACTCAATCCCCCCCCCCCCCCCCCCCCCCTTTCAGCATCCTCCTCCTGTTAGGCTGACAGGTTGTGAAAAAAAGTGTAGTTCTGAACAGATATAGGTGTACATTGTAGGAAAGAAATTTTTCCTTAGTGATTTCCCTCCCCCCCCCCCCCCCCCCATTTTTTTTGTGTTCTTTATTACCATGGTGATGATGATTACCAACATCTTGATAGAAACTTTCAGTTTACTGTTACAAGACTATAGAGAGTCAGATATCCAGGGATGATGAAACAAGAAAATTGCAATATTGGTGGTATCCATTGTATACAGACTGAAAAACCAAGACTTCCAAAGCATCTTTCATCGTAGCTAGATAATCTAGGAGCAAAGAGCAACACAAATGGAC
Source organism: Conus canariensis (assembly GCA_033310375.1). Lineage (NCBI taxonomy): Eukaryota > Metazoa > Mollusca > Gastropoda > Neogastropoda > Conidae > Conus > Conus canariensis. The sequence goes on from CM065743.1 coordinate 2,472,619, forward strand.
ATTACTCTGGAGACTTTTCTTCTCTGCGTAACCTGTCAAGCCACAGTTTACTTGTTGGACTGAAGTGGTAAGTTGAAGTGCTTTCTAATGTTGAGTAATGTGTGATGACTGTAATATTTGTAAGCTGTATGCTTTGCTATCAGTACTGTTCATGTCTAATTCTAGCATGATGAGATGGAAGAAATATCCCCTTTTCGACCCCAGAAAAGCTAATTTTTTAACCTCCAAATGTGCATGTACCCGTCAGCATCTGGGGGCGTTGCCCCCAGACCCCCAGCAGGGGTGTTGCCCCTGTACCCCACCGGGGGCCTGCAGGAGCCCCCGGACCCCCACCTTCTCACAGGAATTTCTGTTCCAACAGGTTGGCACTATGGGATAACATTCTGTTCGGCCATATTCTTATGGTTTGTGTACAGATGTGATACAGGGTATCACCCCTATTCGCTTATAGTTGGTGTATGGATGTAACTGTGGATGTCATTCCTGTTTAGCCAAGTTCTTATAGTTGGTGTATGGATGTAACTATGGATGTCATTCCTGTTTAGCCAAGTTCTTATAGTTGGTGTATGGATGTAACTATGGATGTCGTTCCTGTTTAGCCAAGTTCTTATAGTTGGTGTATGGATGTAACTATGGATGTCATTCCTGTTTAGTCAAGTTCTTACAGTTGGTGTATGGATGTAACTGTGGATGTCGTTCCTGTTTAGTCAAGTTCTTACAGTTGGTGTATGGATGTAACTGTGGATGTCATTCCTGTTTAGCCAAGTTCTTATAGTTGGTGTATGGATGTAACTATGGATGTCATTCCTGTTTAGCCAAGTTCTTATAGTTGGTGTATGGATGTAACTATGGATGTCGTTCCTGTTTAGCCAAGTTCTTATAGTTGGTGTATGGATGTAACTATGGATGTCATTCCTGTTTAGTCAAGTTCTTACAGTTGGTGTATGGATGTAACTATGGATGTCATTCCTGTTTAGTCAAGTTCTTACAGTTGGTGTATGGATGTAACTATGGATGTCATTCCTGTTTTAGCCAAGTTCTTATAGTTGGTGTATGGATGTAACTATGGATGTCATTCCTGTTTAGCCAAGTTCTTATAGTTGGTGTATGGATGTAACTATGGATGTCATTCCTGTTTAGCCAAGTTCTTATAGTTGGTGTATGGATGTAACTGTGGATGTCATTCCTGTTTACCAAGTTCTTATAGTTGGTGTATGGATGTAACTGTGGATGTCGTTCCTGTTTAGTCAAGTTCTTACAGTTGGTGTATGGATGTAACTATGGATGTCATTCCTGCTTAGCCCAAATTCTTACAGTTGGTGTATGGATGTAACTATGGATGTCATTCCTGTTTAGTCAAGTTCTTACAGTTGGTGTATGGATGTAACTGTGGATGTCGTTCCTGTTTAGTCAAGTTCTTACAGTTGGTGTATGGATGTAACTATGGATGTCATTCCTGTTTAGCCAAGTTCTTATAGTTGGTGTATGGATGTAACTATGGATGTCATTCCTGTTTAGCCAAGTTCTTATAGTTGGTGTATGGATGTAACTATGGATGTCATTCCTGTTTAGCCAAGTTCTTACAGTTGGTGTATGGATGTAACTATGGATGTCGTTCCTGTTTAGCCAAGTTCTTACAGTTGGTGTATGGATGTAACTGTGGATGTCGTTCCTGTTTATCCAAGTTCTTACAGTTGGTGTATGGATGTAACTATGGATGTCGTTCCTGTTTAGCCAAGTTCTTACAGTTGGTGTATGGATGTAACTATGGATGTCGTTCCTGTTTAGCCAAGTTCTTACAGTTGGTGTATGGATGTAACTGATGGATGTCGTTCCTGTTTAGTCAAGTTCTTACAGTTGGTGTATGGATGTAACTATGGATGTCGTTCCTGTTTAGTCAAGTTCTTACAGTTGGTGTATGGATGTAACTGTGGATGTCGTTCCTGTTTAGTCAAGTTCTTACAGTTGGTGTATGGATGTAACTATGGATGTCATTCCTGTTTAGCCAAGTTCTTATAGTTGGTGTATGGATGTAACTATGGATGTCATTCCTGTTTAGCCAAGTTCTTATAGTTGGTGTATGGATGTAACTATGGATGTCATTCCTGTTTAGCCAAGTTCTTACAGTTGGTGTATGGATGTAACTATGGATGTCATTCCTGTTTAGCCAAGTTCTTATAGTTGGTGTATGGATGTAACTATGGATGTCGTTCCTGTTTAGCCAAGTTCTTACAGTTGGTGTATGGATGTAACTGTGGATGTCGTTCCTGTTTATCCAAGTTCTTACAGTTGGTGTATGGATGTAACTATGGATGTCGTTCCTGTTTAGCCAAGTTCTTACAGTTGGTGTATGGATGTAACTGTGGATGTCGTTCCTGTTTAGCCAAGTTCTTACAGTTGGTGTATGGATGTAACTGTGGATGTCGTTCCTGTTTAGCCAAGTTCTTACAGTTGGTGTATGGATGTAACTGTGGATGTCGTTCCTGTTTAGCCAAGTTCTTATAGTTGGTGTATGGATGTAACTGTGGATGTCGTTCCTGTTTAGTCAAGTTCTTACAGTTGGTGTATGGATGTAACTGTGGATGTCGTTCCTGTTTAGTCAAGTTCTTACAGTTGGTGTATGGATGTAACTGTGGATGTCGTTCCTGTTTAGCCAAGTTCTTACAGTTGGTGTATGGATGTAACTATGGATGTCATTCCTGTTTAGTCAAGTTCTTACAGTTGGTGTATGGATGTAACTGTGGATGTCGTTCCTGTTTAGTCCAAGTTCTTACAGTTGGTGTATGGATGTAACTGTGGATGTCATTCCTGTTTAGCCAAGTTCTTACAGTTGGTGTATGGATGTAACTGTGGATGTCGTTCCTGTTTAGTCAAGTTCTTACAGTTGGTGTATGGATGTAACTGTGGATGTCATTCCTGTTTAGCCAGGTTCTTATAGTTGGTGTATGGATGTAACTGTGGATGTCGTTCCTGTTTAGTCAAGTTCTTACAGTTGGTGTATGGATGTAACTGTGGATGTCGTTCCTGTTTAGTCCAAGTTCTTACAGTTGGTGTATGGATGTAACTGTGGATGTCGTTCCTGTTTAGCCAAGTTCTTATAGTTGGTGTGTGGATGTAACTGTGGATGTCGTTCCTGTTTAGCCAAGTTCTTACAGTTGGTGTATGGATGTAACTGTGGATGTCGTTCCTGTTTAGTCAAGTTCTTACAGTTGGTGTATGGATGTAACTGTGGATGTCGTTCCTGTTTAGCCAAGTTCTTATAGTTGGTGTGTGGATGTAACTGTGGATGTCGTTCCTGTTTAGCCAAGTTCTTACAGTTGGTGTATGGATGTAACTGTGGATGTCGTTCCTGTTTAGCCAAGTTCTTATAGTTGGTGTATGGATGTAACTGTGGATGTCGTTCCTGTTTAGCCAAGTTCTTATAGTTGGTGTATGGATGTAACTGTGGATGTCGTTCCTGTTTAGCCAAGTTCTTATAGTTGGTGTATGGATGTAACTGTGGATGTCGTTCCTGTTTAGCCAAGTTCTTATAGTTGGTGTATGGATGTAACTGTGGATGTCGTTCCTGTTTAGCCAAGTTCTTATAGTTGGTGTATGGATGTAACTGTGGATGTCGTTCCTGTTTAGCCAAGTTCTTATAGTTGGTGTATGGATGTAACTGTGGATGTCGTTCCTGTTTAGCCAAGTTCTTATAGTTGGTGTATGGATGTAACTGTGGATGTCGTTCCTGTTTAGCCAAGTTCTTATAGTTGGTGTATGGATGTAACTGTGGATGTCGTTCCTGTTTATCCAAGTTCTTATAGTTGGTGTGTGGATGTAACTGTGGATGTCGTTCCTGTTTATCCAAGTTCTTATAGTTGGTGTATGGATGTAACTATGGATGTCATTCCTGTTTAGCCAAGTTCTTGTTCCTGTTTAGCCAAGTTCTTATAGTTGGTGTATGGATGTAACTGTGGATGTCGTTCCTGTTTATCCAAGTTCTTATAGTTGGTGTGTGGATGTAACTGTGGATGTCGTTCCTGTTTATCCAAGTTCTTATAGTTGGTGTGTGGATGTAACTGTGGATGTCGTTCCTGTTTAGTCAAGTTCTTACAGTTGGTGTGTGGATGTAACTGTGGATGTCGTTCCTGTTTAGTCAAGTTCTTACAGTTGGTGTGTGGATGTAACTGTGGATGTCGTTCCTGTTTATCCAAGTTCTTATAGTTGGTGTGTGGATGTAACTGTGGATGTCGTTCCTGTTTATCCAAGTTCTTATAGTTGGTGTATGGATGTAACCGGATGTCGTTCCTGTTTAGCCAAGTTCTTATAGTTGGTGTATGGATGTAACTGTGGATGTCATTCCTGTTTATCCAAGTTCTTATAGTTGGTGTATGGATGTAACTGGATGTCGTTCCTGTTTAGTCAAGTTCTTATAGTTGGTGTATGGATGTAACTGTGGATGTCGTTCCTGTTTAGCCAAGTTCTTATACAGTTATAGTTGGTGTATGGATGTAACTGTGGATGTCATTCCTGTTCATCCAAGTTCTTATAGTTCGTGTGCGGATGTAACTGTGGATGTCATTTCTGTATGGTGAAGGCCCTCCAGTGGTCAATAAAGTTTTGCACTCATGCAAAACTTTATTGACCACTGGAGGGCCTTCACCATACAGAAGCCTTTGCCAGTACCTCCAGGATTCCTGCCTAAGGGAACGGAGAAGAATCTCTTCCTACACTACCGTTGATCTCACATGATCATCACCCATCAGTGACTGATGATAATAATTTTTACCTTTTGTTTGTTTGTTTGTTTGTGAATGAGTGTATGTGTGCGTGAATATGTGTGTGAAAACTTTCCACAGTTAGTCTCATTATGATCATATGATCATAACTCACCTAGAACATTGTTTACATGTGCCCCCCCACCCACCCACCCCCTTTTTTTTTTTTTTTTTTCGTGTGTGTGTGTATGTGCAACACATGATACCCTGTTTTTCATTGATCACTGCTATCTCTCTCAACAAACAGCAGCATATTGATGCCAACACATTATTTCACCTGTTACAATGAACATCATCCCACAGCATTGTTTACTTTTTTAAACAACACTATTTATATGAACCTCCCAACCTCCCACCCCCACCCCCACCCCCTAGTGGATGAAGAGATATGAGCTCTCCTTCTCTTGCCCCCCTCCCCCCCCCCCCCCCACACACACACATTACCCTCCTCCCCACCCACCCTTACCCCCCCCCCCTTTTTTTCCCCTCACCCCCCCCCCCCCCCCCCCCAATATACCTTATCACCCATATATCTTCCATCCCCTTCCCTCCCTTATTAACATTACCCACACACCTTTCACAACTACCCACGCATAACTACTACCACCTCTTTCATCACCCAGCGAAATCATTTATTTTATTCACCTAACCTTTTTTTTTTTTTTTCATTCTGTTCATGTACTTATTTATCCCTTCTATATATATATATATATATATTTTTTTTTTAATACCCAATCCCCCCCCCCTCCCCCCCCCCCCCCCCCCTCCTTACCATTATTATCAATCCACCATTACCACAACCGTCACAAAGATATCACACCACCCCACTAAACTAGACACACAACCCTATCGTATCACACATACACACTCCCCCCTCCCCCCACGCAACCCCCCCCCCCCCCCTCCTTTTCCTCTCCCATAATCCCCCTTGTCATTTCCACCTGGCAGCTATTCTCCCTACCACATGGACAACAACAGATGAGTCATTTTTCGTTCTTTGTTTGTACTGTCCTAAATGCTAAATGTGATTTATTTTTTTGCCTGAAAAAGACCCAAGAGGTTGAAATGCATTCTGTCTTGTCATGTGCTTTGTTTGTCAATGTCATGGCGGTAACTAACACCCTCTCTTTCTAAATTTTGCAAGTTCTTATAGTTAGTGTATGGATGTAACTGTGGATGTCATTCCTGTTTAGCCAAGTTCTTATAGTTAGTATATGGATGTAACTGTGGATGTCATTCCTGTTTAGCCAAGTTCTTATAGTTGGTGTATGGATGTAACTGTGGATGTCATTCCTGTTTAGCCAGGTTCTTATAGTTGTGTATGATGTAACTGTGGATGTCATTCCTGTTTAGCCAAGTTCTTACAGTTAGTGTATGGATGTAACTGTGGATGTCATTCCTGTTTAGCCAAGTTCTTACAGTTGGTGTATGGATGTAACTGTGGATGTCTTCCTGTTTAGCCAAGTTCTTACAGTTAGTAATGGATGTAACTGTGGATGTCATTCCTGTTTAGCCAAGTTCTTATAGTTGTGTATGGATGTAACTGTGGATGTCATTCCTGTTTAGCCAAGTTCTTAAGTTGGTGTATGGATGTAACTGTGGATGTCATTCCTGTTTAGCCAAGTTCTTAAGTTGGTGTATGGATGTAACTGTGGATGTCATTCCTGTTTAGCCAAGTTCTTACAGTTGGTGTATGGATGTAACTGTGGATGTCGTTCCTGTTTAGCCAAGTTCTTACAGTTGGTGTATGGATGTAACTGTGGATGTCGTTCCTGTTTAGCCAAGTTCTTACAGTTGGTGTATGGATGTAACTGTGGATGTCGTTCCTGTTTAGCCAAGTTCTTACAGTTGGTGTATGGATGTAACTGTGGATGTCGTTCCTGTTTAGTCCAAGTTCTTACAGTTGGTGTATGGATGTAACTGTGGATGTCGTTCCTGTTTAGTCAAGTTCTTACAGTTGGTGTATGGATGTAACTGTGGATGTCGTTCCTGTTTAGTCAAGTTCTTACAGTTGGTGTATGGATGTAACTGTGGATGTCGTTCCTGTTTAGTCAAGTTCTTACAGTTGGTGTATGGATGTAACTGTGGATGTCGTTCCTGTTTAGTCAAGTTCTTACAGTTGGTGTATGGATGTAACTGTGGATGTCGTTCCTGTTTAGTCAAGTTCTTACAGCTGGTGTATGGATGTAACTGTGGATGTCATTCCTGTTTAGTCAAGTTCTTACAGTTGGTGTATGGATGTAACTGTGGATGTCATTCCTGTTTAGTCAAGTTCTTACAGTTGGTGTATGGATGTAACTGTGGATGTCATTCCTGTTTAGTCAAGTTCTTACAGTTGGTGTATGGATGTAACTGTGGATGTCATTCCTGTTTAGTCAAGTTCTTACAGTTGGTGTATGGATGTAACTGTGGATGTCATTCCTGTTTAGTCAAGTTCTTACAGTTGGTGTATGGATGTAACTGTGGATGTCATTCCTGGTCCAAGTTCTTACAGTTAGTGTTATGGTGGAACTGTGGATATGATTCCTTTATGCCAGTTCTATACTGTGTCTGAAGAGAACGTGGTGTGGTCATTCCTGTTTAGAGTACAAGTTCTTAAGATTGCATTGGGATGAAAACCCTGAGAGACATTCCTGTTTAGTCAAGTTCTTACAGTTGGTGTATGGATGTAACTGTGGATGTCATTCCTGTTTAGTCAAGTTCTTACAGTTGGTGTATGGATGTAACTGTGGATGTCATTCCTGTTTAGTCAAGTTCTTACAGTTGGTGTATGGATGTAACTGTGGATGTCATTCCTGTTTAGTCAAGTTCTTACAGTTGGTGTATGGATGTAACTGTGGATGTCATTCCTGTTTAGTCAAGTTCTTACAGTTGGTGTATGGATGTAACTGTGGATGCCATTCCTGTTTAGTCAAGTTCTTACAGTTGGTGTATGGATGTAACTGTGGATGTCATTCCTGTTTAGTCAAGTTCTTATAGTTGGTGTATGGATGTAACTGTGGCTGTCATTTCTGCTGGGCCAAGTTCTTACAGTCAGTGTTTTGTTGGGACTTGGCATATGATTCCTATACGGCCAGGTTCATATAGCTGGTGTCTAGAAGAGAAGCGGTGGTGTGGTAGGGTGGGAGGGGTGGCTGTGGTGGTGGAGAAGACAGAGTAAAGAGCTTAAGATTGCATTGGGAGAAATCCCTGAAAACAAAAGAAAATCCCTACAGCTGTATCTTGTACAGACTGCTCTTCATACCAGTGTCCATTCCTGCATATACTGAAATGTGTAATGAGTGTTGATACATGGTTGTTCTTTGTGTCTGAACATTGTGCATTGTTTGCGTGTATGTAGGTGTAAAGGTTTGGGGAGAGGTTGGAATAGAAGGGAGGGGGCATGAGAGGGGAAGATATTCAGGAGGTAGATGCATGGATTTAAGAGGGAAGAAGGGGTAGCAAGGGGGAAAGAAGGGGGGGGGGGGGGTGCTTTTTTTTTTCTTCATGGTAATTCACATCTGGCTTTAGTGCTACAAAGAGTAAGCAATGTACACACTTTGCCTAATCCACCCACCCTTGCCTTTACATCATGCCCCCCCCCCCCCCATCACTCACTCTCTGTCCCCCTCTCTCTCTCTCTCTCTCTCTCACACACACACACACACACACACACACACACACACACACACACACCTTACTGACATTTATTTCCCATTGGTCCCAGGAATGTGGACGAGACAGTTCTGGACGACAAAGACAGCGTGAAGGAGTTGAAATCGCTGTATGACGCCTATGGTAGCATGGACGTCAGCAGTATGTATGACCCCCATGTGTACGATGATGAATACGATGACACCTATGACACCAACAACGTGGGTGCTGATGACGCAGACTCTGCCGATGAACTGACCCATCGCAGGTGAGTCTACCAGTGCTGTGTGCAATTCTTCAGATCCTATCATGACCGAAGAAGTTCTGTTTATACATTGGTTGTCTGTCCACCATGCTGATGATAGTGTCAAGTTTGAAGCACAAACATGGTGGTCTACGCTTGCGCAAAGGCTTTGTGCAGGCAGTGAGTTGCCCTCACTGAACAGCATACAGTAACAAGCTGGTGTATGTGATAACTTTAGTGGGCAGTTCAGCCAGCTGAACGACCTGTGCCAGGCAGTGAGTACTGTGCCCAGAGTGGTCAGACCTGGGGAAGCAGATGGGACTCCATTGAAGATGGATTATGGGACAGCAGGAATGACCCTGCCCCCTCTTCATCTGTGCAGGGGAATGCATGGCTGGGCCTGACCCCTTCCAAGCAGTGTGGAGCATGATGAACATCTGTGCAGGGGAATGCATGGCTGGGCCTGACCCTTCCAAGCAGTGTGGAGCATGATGAACATCTGTGCAGGGGAATGCATGGCTGGGCCTGACCCTTCCAAGCAGTGTGGAGTATGATGAACATCTGTGCAGGGGAATGCATGGCTGGGCCTGACCCTTCCAAGCAGTGTGGAGCATGATGAACATCTGTGCAGGGGAATGCATGGTGGAGCCCATGTCCTATTTCAAGTGGCATAAAGATTGCTGGGTATTTTTGTGTTTTCATAAGCCATTGATCTTGGACATGGACATCAAGTCCTTTCAAGGGCTTGATGATTGTATGTTTGTGTAGGTACAGGTGTGCGTACCTGTTGACAGGGAGATGGGACAGATCTGTGTCTATTTGTGTATATATAGGTCTGTGTCTATTTGTGTATGTACAGGTCTGTGTCTGTTTGTGTATGTACAGGTCTGTGTCTCTTTGTGTATGTACAGGTCTGTGTCTATTTGTGTATGTACAGGTCTGTGTCTCTTTGTGTATGTACAGGTCTGTGTCTGTTTGTGTATGTACAGGTCTGTGTCTCTTTGTGTATGTACAGGTCTGTGTCTGTTTGTGTATGTACAGGTCTGTGTCTCTTTGTGTATGTACAGGTCTGTGTCTGTTTGTGTATGTACAGGTCTGTGTCTGTTTGTGTAGGTACAGGTCTGTGTCTGTTTGTGTAGGTACAGGTCTGTGTCTGTTTGTGTCTGTACAGGTCTGTGTCTGTTTGTGTATGTACAGGTCTGTGTCTCTTTGTGTAGGTACAGGTCTGTGTCTCTTTGTGTATGTACAGGTCTGTGTCTCTTTGTGTAGGTACAGGTCTGTGTCTCTTTGTGTAGGTACAGGTCTGTGTCTCTTTGTGTATGTACAGGTCTGTGTCTCTTGTGTATGTACAGGTCTGTGTCTGTTTGTGTAGGTACAGGTCTGTGTCTCTTTGTGTATGTACAGGTTTGTGTCTGTTTGTGTAGGTACAGGTCTGTGTAGTGTTGACAGGAAGATGGACAGATCTGTGTCTATTTGTGTATGTACATGTACAGGTCTGTGTCTACCTGCATATGTACAAGTCTGTGTCTGTTTGTGTATGTACAGGTCTCTGTCTACTTGCGTATGTACAGGTCTGTGTCTGTCTGTGTATGTACAGATCTGTGTCTGTGTATGTACATGTACAGGTTTGTGTCTACCTGCGTATGTACAGGTCTGTGTCTATGTGTGTATGTACAGGTCTGTGTCTATTTGTGTATGTATAGGTCTGTGTCTGTCTGTGTATGTACAGATCTGTGTCTGTTTATGTATGTACAGGTCTGTGTCTGTTTGTGCATATACAGGTCTGTGTCTGTTTGTGCATGTACAGGTCTGTGTCTATTTGTGTAAGTACAGGTCTGTGTCTGTTTGTGTAAGTACAGGTCTGTGTCTGTTTGTGTAAGTACAGGTTTGTGTCTATTTGTGTAAGTACAGGTTTGTGTCTGTTTGTGTAAGTACAGGTCTGTGTCTGTTTGTGTAAGTACAGGTCTGTGTCTGTTTGTGTAAGTACAGGTTTGTGTGTCTGTTTGTGTAAGTACAGGTCTGTGTCTGTTTGTGTAAGTACAGGTCTGTGTCTGTTTGTGTAAGTACAGGTCTGTGTCTGTTTGTGTAAGTACAGGTCTGTGTCTGTTTGTGTAAGTACAGGTCTGTGTAGTGTTGACAGGAAGATGGGGAGGAATCCACTCCATTCTCCACCCTTTGGACATCGCAAAGGGTCAAACACAGGCCCTTCAGACTGCAAGTCTAATGATGTGACCTCACAGCTACCCAACCCATTACATGTTGAACCTTGTGGCTCACGTCACACTAAGAGTGCAGTGGGTGACCACGTCATGATCACACTGTCACATGTTGACTGTTTGGCCCATGTCACATTATGAATGTATGTGACTCAGATGACCACATTACATGTTGACTTTGCCATCACATAAGAGTGCAGTGATGGCACTCAGTCACACTGTCACATGTTGACTGTTTGGCCCATGTCACATTATGAATGTAGTGATGTGACCACGTCACGATCACACTGTCACATGTACTGTTTGGCCGTCACATTAAGAGTGCAGTGATGTGACAACCTCACGATCACACTGTCACATGTTGACTGTTTGGCCCATGTCACATTATGAATGTAGTGATGTGACCACGTCACGATCACACTGTCACATGTTGACTGTTTGGCCCATGTCACATTAAGAGTGCAGTGATGTGACAACCTCACGATCACACTGTCACGTGTTGACTGTTTGGCCCATGTCACATTAAGAGTGCAGTGATGTGACCATAGCTACCAGAGCTCTTGTTTGTTTAACCCTGTATTCCGAGTCCCTGTGTTCTGTGTCCCTGTATTCCGAGTCCCTGTGTTCTGTGTCCCTGTATTCCGAGTCCCTGTATTCTGTGTCCCTGTATTCCGAGTCCGTGTATTCTGGGTCCCTGTATTCCGTGTTCCTGTATTCCGAGTCCCTGTATTCCGCGTCCCTGTATTCCGTGTCCCTGTGTTCTGGGTCCCTGTATTCTGAGTCCCTGTGTTCTGGGTCCCTGTATTCCGAGTCCCTGTATTCTGGGTCCATGTATTCCGAGTCCCTGTATTCTGGGTTCCTGTATTCCGAGTCCCTGTGTTCTGTGTCCCTGTATTCCGAGTCCCTGTGTTCTGGGTCCCTGATTTCCAGGTCCCTGTGTTCTGGGTCCCTGTATTCCGAGTCCCTGTGTTCTGGGTCATTCTAGGTGAGTCTGTTGTTCAAAAGCACCCCTATGTCTGATTGTTCCTGTTGGACTGGTGTAACCGCCAAAGTGAAAACAAAAGGGAGCACTCTCACAGTTTGAAGGTGTTCATGTTCCAGTGTTGGAGCATGTAACCACCAAAGTAAGTGAAAACAAAAGGGAGCACTCTCACAGTTTGAAGGTGTTCATGTTCCAGTGTTGGAGCATGTAACCACCAAAGTAAGTGAAAACAAAAGGGAGCACTCTCACAGTTTGAAGGTGTTCATGTTCCAGTGTTGGAGCATGACACAGCGAAGATGATCGTGCTGTTGTAACAAAGGTGAAGGGTGCGTATTCCACAGTCCAGTATCACCTATGAGCATGGCTTTTCTTTGGTGTTCCTTGTTCTTTTTCAAACACTGTCACAGCCAGGACCAGAGATGTGGTAAACATGATCCTGCTGGTAATTTAGTACTGTTCACCAGAGGAATACGGTCAGGACGACAAACATACACTGAAAGAACAATGTTGAGTTAATGACCAACAGGAGAAATGAGTTCTGTGTGCTATTCACATGATCAGTTAATGTGCATACTGCTTTTCTGTGAAGTAGCCTGGTATGACCACCAAGCGCTGAGGCAAGCTGGACATCAAGCGTCTGAAGGAAGCCTTGTTCATATGCTTCCAAGAGCAATAGATTCATGCAGAATGATGCTTGCTTTGACTGTGGGTAATATACAGAGCTGCTAATCATCCTGCTTTCGACAGAATTGTTATGCTCAAACTCACGTCATTCCGCTATTTCGCTTGACATAAAAAAATTCTGCTTAAGAAAATAACAAAGTTCGTTTATTCGCAGAGTTTGCGCATCTGTCATTCATTTAGCAAAAGAGCTGCTTGGAAACTTACTTCGGGGTCAGGTCCTTCCGCCACCATCAGGTCAAAACGACCTGTAGGACCGATTAACTCTGAGGCAGAAAAGAAGAAACAAAAATTAGAACAGAAGTGCAGATTCAGGCTGCTTTCTGCTGTCATGATGTGAGTGCTGCTGATCCCAGTCAACAATTCAGCCAAACAGATTTTGTCCTTTGGGTCAAGACACAACAGAGGCACTGATGATTCTGAAGTGCAAAAATGAGCCAAGTCATAAGATGAAGTTTAGTGACAGAGTGTTTTAAAAATGTAAAAGCACAACAATGTATTGGCTGAGACAGTGGTTCCATGGAAGCACCTGACAAAAGGAAAAAACATAAAGTGTTTGGAATGTCATTGTTTTGTTTTAGGTGTGATAACGTATTTATTCCTCTCAACTGCCAGAAATTCCTCTTAATTTTTGAAAACATTCCTCTCAAGTCTCTTCAGAGGTTGGCAACTCTGAACATTATGAAATATAGACGTCGTTTAATTTGACCATGCACGTACATACACCGGCATAAAACCCACATTGGTATGGGGAAGGAACAATGCAGATAGTAAGGACCCAGTCACATAGTGGGTCTGTGACAAGTATACGTTGCTTTGATGTGAAAGGCCGGCTGTTAATGGTCATAATAATTTAGAAAAGTCAGAGAACCTCCGTGTAGATTCCATCCAGTTGAAGGTCAGTGCTATGTTGGCAGCAATTTGGCAGATGCAAAATACATGTGTGGACAATGTATGTGATGCATAAAAATGCTAAATCCATGATGTTAGTAATTGTGTGGACAGGGTATGTGAGTCATAATAGAACTTAAAGGGGTCCTCACCCATAAATAGCATGTTTGGGTTGTTCAAAAGTATGATCGAGCATGTTTCGATGTACGTGTTACTTTTCTTCTGAAGAAAAGAAACACCCGAAGGTGCTGGGGAGGACCCAGAGAAGCACTGTCTTCACCTGCCTTTAGAGCAGTCCTGTACCACCCTTGGAGGCCTGCGCTGTGTTGACGATGGGTACAGGCACGCGCAGGACACTCCATTAAGATATCAAGGGACATAACTGCTCCTGAACAGAGGTAAATCAGACTACAGGATGCAGCCCTTAACAGCCTTAAAGTAGCATCCCCATGGGTGTACCAGCCCGTATTTCATGACTGCAGAGCCCACCGGCGAAAAACCCTCCAGCTGCCGAGCACACCCCACAGACCCAACCACCCCTGCCCACGGACAGATGAAGACAGTGCCACTCCAGACACAGCCAAGCTTTCGCCATACGGTCTTATGTGCCCTCAAGAGAGAATCCAAAGTTGTAGTCTTTCCCACTGTCAACAGGACTTTCCCTGTGGTCAGTGGGTCTTTCCTCACCGTCACTGGACCTTTCTCCAGGGTCAGCCTAGTTTAGGCAAAGAAGAAAAGAAACACCCGAAGGTGCTGGGGAGGACCCAGAGAAGCACTGTCTTCACCTGCCTTTAGAGCAGTCCTGTACCACCCTTGGAGGCCTGCGCTGTGTTGACGATGGGTACAGGCACGCGCAGGACACTCCATTAAGATATCAAGGGACATAACTGCTCCTGAACAGAGGTAAATCAGACTACAGGATGCAGCCCTTAACAGCCTTAAAGTAGCATCCCCATGGGTGTACCAGCCCGTATTTCATGACTGCAGAGCCCACCGGCGAAAAACCCTCCAGCTGCCGAGCACACCCCACAGACCCAACCACCCCTGCCCACGGACAGATGAAGACAGTGCCACTCCAGACACAGCCAAGCTTTCGTCATACGGTCTTATGTGCCCTCAAGAGAGAATCCAAAGTTGTAGTCTTTCCCACTGTCAACAGGACTTTCCCTGTGGTCAGTGGGTCTTTCCTCACCGTCACTGGACCTTTCTCCAGGGTCAGCCTAGTTTAGGCAAAGAAGAAAAGAAACACCCGAAGGTGCTGGGGAGGACCCAGAGAAGCACTGTCTTCACCTGCCTTTAGAGCAGTCCTGTACCACCCTTGGAGGCCTGCGCTGTGTTGACGATGGGTACAGGCACGCGCAGGACACTCCATTAAGATATCAAGGGACATAACTGCTCCTGAACAGAGGTAAATCAGACTACAGGATGCAGCCCTTAACAGCCTTAAAGTAGCATCCCCATGGGTGTACCAGCCCGTATTTCATGACTGCAGAGCCCACCGGCGAAAAACCCTCCAGCTGCCGAGCACACCCCACAGACCCAACCACCCCTGCCCACGGACAGATGAAGACAGTGCCACTCCAGACACAGCCAAGCTTTCGCCATACGGTCTTATGTGCCCTCAAGAGAGAATCCAAAGTTGTAGTCTTTCCCACTGTCAACAGGACTTTCCCTGTGGTCAGGGTCTTTCCTCACCGTCACTGGACCTTTCTCCAGGGTCAGCCTAGTTTAGGCAAAGAAGAAAAGAAACACCCGAAGGTGCTGGGGAGGACCCAGAGAAGCACTGTCTTCACCTGCCTTTAGAGCAGTCCTGTACCACCCTTGGAGGCCTGCGCTGTGTTGACGATGGGTACAGGCACGCGCAGGACACTCCATTAAGATATCAAGGGACATAACTGCTCCTGAACAGAGGTAAATCAGACTACAGGATGCAGCCCTTAACAGCCTTAAAGTAGCATCCCCATGGGTGTACCAGCCCGTATTTCATGACTGCAGAGCCCACCGGCGAAAAACCTTCCAGCTGCCGAGCACACCCCACAGACCCAACCACCCCTGCCCACGGACAGATGAAGACAGTGCCACCCAGACACAGCCAAGCTTTCGCCATACGGTCTTATGTGCCCTCAGAGAGAGAATCCAAAGTTGTAGTCTTTCCCACTGTCAACAGGACTTTCCCTGTGGTCAGTGGGTCTTTCCTCACCGTCACTGGACCTTTCTCCAGGGTCAGCCTAGTTTAGGCAAAGAAGAAAAGAAACACCCGAAGGTGCTGGGAGGACCCAGAGAAGCACTGTCTTCACCTGCCTTTAGAGCAGTCCTGTACCACCCTTGAGGCCTGCGCTGTGTTGACGATGGGTACAGGCACGCGCAGGACACTCCATTAAGATATCAAGGGACATAACTGCTCCTGAACAGAGGTAAATCAGACTACAGGATGCAGCCCTTAACAGCCTTAAAGTAGCATCCCCATGGGTGTACCAGCCCGTATTTCATGACTGCAGAGCCCACCGGCGAAAAACCCTCCAGCTGCCGAGCACACCCCACAGACCCAACCACCCTGCCCACGGACAGATGAAGACAGTGCCACTCCAGACACAGCCAAGCTTTCGCCAGATGCAAAATACATGTGTGGACAATGTATGTGATGCATAAAAATGCTAAATCCATGATGTTAGTAATTGTGTGGACAGGGTATGTGAGTCATAATAGAACTTAAAGGGGTCCTCACCCATAAATAGCATGTTTGGGTTGTTCAAAAGTATGATCGAGCATGTTTCGATGTACGTGTTACTTTTCTTCTGGAACTCACTTCTATCCGTGTTTCGGGTCGTGCAAGTAGCCAAATCGTGACTCGCCACAGAGATTGCCGAGCACAGTACAGAAAGAGACAAGAGTCGGGGATTCCGCTAGTGACGTATAAATGCCAAGACTACCGTGAATGAAAGACATGTCCCTAAAAGCTTTCGCTATGAGGACGTAAAACTCAACTATTTTCCGGCGATAATGGCAGATGCTCCCAGCTACGAGTCAAGTTCCAACGAAGAGGACATCGAATGTGAAATTTTCACCGAGGTGTATGGAGTTCAGCCGTACCAGTTTGAACCTACAGCTCCTTGTACAGTACCACCTCCCTCGCCATCAGACGCTTCTGTTTCTTTCTAGGCAGTTCGACATTATTTTTACAGGTTGACCATATTATGTACATGTACACACATACGCACGACACAGATAGTACATGATATACACATGCACATATATACATCTGTTCACACACACACACACACACACACACACACACACACACACACACACACACACACACACACATTACCGTAGTATGTAAATAACTTTAAAATGATAATGTGATAACCACATTTTCCTTCAGTTGTTTAGATCTATCAGATAATGCCTTTTCCTTTGAACAGGAGTTTGTCAGTTACTGCATTATCACACTAATTCTCTTCCCTGCTGTAGAAATCTTTTCAGTTGCTGTTCACTTTCAGTCCCCTCCCCCCCCCCCCCCCCCCCCCCCCCACACACACACACACACACTTTTTTACATTCCTCATTTTCAATCTCACTCTCTCCACTTAAATTCTTAAGTTCCACAATGACAATTAGAATCTGAGGGGTCTTTTACAATATATGGCAGTCAAAGATTCTGGCTGTTATTTTAAAAACTGATGCCTGACGTGCCGTACATCAGATCTAAGCTGCAGATCTAAGCTCATTATTCTCTTACTCACCAGGGCAGTTTATAGCATACAGACATACCACACCTGCATATATCTTAAAGTGCACACTAAGTCACCATCCTGTGTCCAAATACTGATAAATAATTCATGTACTAAAGCATATGGTTGTTGGGCGGAAACTTGAACTTGCAGGGGTGCCTGATGTCCAGCAATGTCCTGAAAAATAAAAACCCAAACTATTATTCACTGGAGTCCAACAAGTTGTTATTTGTGGACATGGACACTTTCTTGTTAATAAGAATCGTAACTTAAGTTTTGTTGGAAACAGTAACAGCAGGGGGAAAAAATCAATCAAACATGCAACAGTTTCAGTGGCAGTAGGCAGTGTGACTGACTGACTGCCACTATATGACAGTAACAATGTATGTTTCAGTTTGATGCCAACACTCAACAAAAACCAACAACTATCTTTACAACCAACCATACACTGAGAATGAAATGAAACACAAAAAGATCAACCACCCATTCCACAAACCTTACCTTCTTTACGTCTCTGAGTTTGGCTCTCTTGCTCCTGACACAATCGGTGTCACTGTTGCGTTTGAGGCTTGCACTTGCAGCTGGCAAATGAACAGAGAGTGCTTTAATACATTTTTCTGTTATAATAGTTGGCACAGCATCCTCTTTCAGCTGTCTTCGGACCCTAATTCCAGCTTCCACCTTTACCTTCCAAGTGTGTTGGTCTTGGAAACTGTGCTCTTCGAAGTGACGACCGCAAATGCCATGATAACTGTCCCGAAGAACAAAATCTTTCCTCGTGGTGGTGACAAAATTTATCCACAATCACCTAAACTGGCTGGAGGCACCTGAAAAAGCATGAACGCTTACTCTTTGCTTATTTCCTGATGAAATTCCACAACCAGCCCCATCTCACTTCAGCCGAACCCGAAGAGCGACTTGGCTTTTCTACGTCATCAGTCGGGAAACCCCCCTTTTATCGAAATCGAGGCTCTCATTCCTGTTTCAGCCTCTCGCTTTCCCAGTCCGCAGGAAATGCTGCTCTCACTGCAAGATGAGAGCACAGGCGGCTGATTCGGGGCTGGGTTTCGCAATACGACCACATACCAAAACCGTGTATTTGGTCAAAATAGATTTGTAAAAATGGGTGAGAACCCCTTTAACCCATGATGTTGGTAATCGTATGGACTATGAATGAAGTCGCACCACATGATGCATGTCAACATTTTGACAGTCGGACCATTTTCTGTTGTATGTGTGTGTATATTTTCTCTGTGTGTGATATATGTGGGTGTCTTTGTTTGAACAGGCCATTCACAGTACCCCAGGTGTTGCGCAAACCACAACAGAAGCGAGTGGAATCTGACTCATCATCAGAGGAGGTAACCCATCCTGCTTTCTTTCTTCCCTCTTAATCTCTCATATTCTAGTTTTGAAGTAAGGTGACTGTAAGTGGAAATCAAAATAAATTTTAAGTATAATTCTTGGTGAGTCCACTAAACACAAGGACAAACAAATTACAAGACAAAGCATGACGCGTTTCAGCTTCTTAGGTCTTCTTCAGGCAAAATGCACAACATTCAGGATAATGAAAATGAAGGATGAGCAATCACTTTTCATATTTGGCGCAATGCCCATCTTGCGCCAAATATGAAAAGATAAGGGATCGCTTGTTCTTCGTTTTCATTATCCTGAATGTTGTTTGTCTTGCCTGAAGAAGACCTAAGAGGTCAAAACATGTGTTTTATCTTGTTATTAGTTTGTCCTTGTCACTAAGAATTATTATTAAACTTTCTCTCACATTCTGCCCTTTCCTCACCAACCTAACCCCATCCTGGGGAGAAGGAGGAAGGGTAGCAGAGGAAGGATGGGGGATGACCCTCAGCGTGATAGATATCTGTTACAGATGTCCATTGTTTAGCTGTGACATGCATCTGCTGTTACATCTGTCTGATAAGTCAGTTGTTTAGCTGTGACATACATCTGCTGTTACATCAGTCTGATAAGTCAGTTGTTTAGCTGTGACATGCATCTGCTGTTAGATCTGTCTGATAAGTCAGTTGTTTAGCTGTGACATACATCTGCTGTTACATCTGTCTGATAAGTCAGTTGTTTAGCTGTGACATACATCTGCTATTAGATCGATCTGATAAGTCAGTTGTTTAGCTGTGACATGCATCTGCTGTTAGATCTGTATGATAAGTCAGTTATTTAGCTGTGACATACATCTGCTGTTAGATTGATCTGATAAGTCAGTTGTTATAGCTGTGACATACATCTGCTGTTAGATCGATCTGATAAGTCAGTTGTTTAGCTGTGACATACATCTGCTGTTACATCTGTCTGATAAGTCAGTTGTTTAGCTGTGACATACATCTGCTGTTACATCTGTCTGATAAGTCAGTTGTTTAGCTGTGACATACATCTGCTGTTACATCTGTATTATAAGTCAGTTGTTTAGCTGTGACATACATCTGCTGTTACATCTGTCTGATGAGTCAATTGTTTAGTTGTGACATACATCTGCTGTTAGATCTGAGAAGTCAGTTGTTTAGCTGTGCCATACATCTGCTGTTAGATCTGTATGATGGATGTTAAGGATGGCTGCAGTTTAGCTTTGACATATTAAAGTGCAGATAGGTCTGTTTTGATACATGTTAAGGATGTGTTTTGTTCAGCCATGATGTACATATGCTGATAGTTCCATTTGATGTGTTAAGGACGTCTTTTGTTCAGCCATGATGTACATATGCTGATAGTTCCATTTGATGTCTTTTGTTCAGCTACGATGTACATGTATATGATGATAGTTCCATTTGATGTATTAAGATGTCTTTTGTTCAGCTACGATGTACATGTATATGATGATAGTTCCATTTGATGTATTAAGATGTCTTTTGTTCAGCCATGATGTACATGTATATGATGATAGTTCCATTTGATGTGTTAAGGACGTCTTTTGTTCAGCCATGATGTACATATGCTGATAGTTCCATTTGATGTGTTAAGGATGTGTTTTGTTCAGCCATGATGTACATATGCTGATAGTTCCATTTGATGTGTTAAGATGTCTTTTGTTCAGCTACGATGTACATATGCTGATAGTTCCATTTGATGTGTTAAGGACGTCTTTTGTTCAGCTATGATGTACATGTATATGATGATAGTTCCATTTGATGTGTTAAGGGTGTCTTTTGTTTAGGTATAACATATGTAGTTCTGTTTCATACATGTTATGGATGTCTGTAGTTTAGCTATAACATGTATATGCTGATACTAGTGATAGTCCTTTTTGTTATGTGTTAAGGATGTCTGTAGTTTAGCTATGACATGTATATGCTGAGAGTCCTTTTTGTTATGTGTTAAGGATGTCTGTAGTTTAGCTATGACGCATTAATTTGCTATGTGTTAAGGATATCTGTAGTTTAGCTATGACACATTAATTTGATATGTGTTAAGGGTGTCTGTAGTTTAGCTATGACACATCAATTTAATATGTGTTAAGGATGTGTGTAGTTCAGCTATGACACATCAATTTGATATGTGTTAAGGATGTCTGTAGTTTAGCTATGACACATTAATTTGATATGTGTTAAGGATGTGTGTAGTTTAGCTATGACACATCAATTTGATATGTGTTAAGGATGTGTGTAGTTTAGCTATGACTCATCAATTTGATATGTGTTAAGGATGTCTGTAGTTTAGCTATGACACATCAATTTGATATGTGTTAAGGATGTCTGTAGTTCAGCTATGACACATCAGTTTGATATGTGGATGTATAAGTATTCATTATTATTATTATTATCAATTTGATATGTGTTAAGGATGTGTGTAGTTTAGCTATGAATCATCAATTTGATATGTGTTAAGGAGGTGTGTAGTTCAGCTATGACTCATCAATTTGATATGTGTTCAGTTAAGGATGTGTGTAGTTCAGCTATGACTCATCAATTTGATATGTGTTAAGGATGTCTGTAGTTTAGCTATGACTCATCAATTTGATATGTGTTAAGGATGTGTGTAGTTCAGCTATGACTCATCAATTTGATATGTGTTAAGGATGTGTGTAGTTCAGCTATGACTCATCAATTTGATATGTGTTAAGGATGTAGTTTAGCTATGACACATCAGTTTGATATGTGTTAAGGATGTGTGTAGTATAGCTATGACACATTAACCCTCTTGTATTCATAACGGGCGCAGACGGGAGCGCTGAGACAGCGCGCTAGATTTCATAACGGCCGCAGACGGGAGCTGCCCGCCGCATGTGCACGGTACTTTTCCATCACGTGCTGACTCTGTGAAAATACTCTGAGAGCCACTAAAAGTTGTTGAGGATTTCCCACTATAGCACAGTAATGTGGCAGCACTATTTTTGGATGCTGGCACCACTTCCATTCACTAAGAAAGAGGAGAAACTGCAAGCGAAGAGTTGTGCGTGAGACTGACCGATTTTCACAATGGCGTCGTCTGCTAACAACAGCGAGTTTGATGATATTCCTGAGTATTCGGAGGAGGAGTGGGATCAAATTATGCAAGAAGTGGAGAAGTATGAAAATGGAGAGTTAGGAGAAGAGAGTGATGTTGAAATCGGCATCAATGAAGGAGAGGAAAATGGTGAAAGCGACCCTGAGAACCACGTGCTACTCGCCACTCTGCAAAACAATGGCGACCGGCTACACATCCTGCCAACGTGGCCGCATTCCAACAGCCGACAGGCCCTGCACACTCACTGCCGAACACTGCCACCACACTAGATTATTTCTTTTTTCGACCTCTCACATTTTTTCAACTAGTAGCAGAAGAAACTAACAGATACACTCAACAAAAACAAGCAGCTAAGGGCACACCTGACTCCCTATGGTTCGACACAACACCTGACGAAATGCGTGGCTATGTCTCTGTACTGATTATTCCGTATGACAACTAAGAGACGACGCGTAGAAACGTCATATATGTGTTCTTTCTGCCAGGTGCCTTTATGCTTTCATAAGAATGACTGTTTCCATGACTACCATGTGCAGAATGTGGCTCAACAGTAGGGCAGTTCGCTAGTCTCTGTGTTTGTGTGTACGTGTATATATGCTTACCTGTAGTTTATGGTGACAGTGCTTCGATGACACTTGGCAGTGACACTCTACTCAATTTCCTCACTGTACAGCTATACAGTGTGTAAATACATATGGGCATGTATAAGGTGCTTAGAACAGTGACAGAAAAACAATAAGGAACTGTGCTTGAATCTACAGTAACTGTCCAGTAGTGACAATTGACACTAGTTGTGTGTGACATTCTGTGGGGACTGAACAGGCGGACAGAAGACAGATCATCTCAGTTAGGCCGCAGCTTTCATTTTACAACACTGACATGCATGTGCATGGGATAACTGCATGTTGGTGTGCTACACTGCTACTCCTTGTTATGAAATGCTTTGTTTAAAAGGAAAAAGAAGGAAGAAAAGGCTGTTTTATGGACTTAAAGCTGGCTGAAACCAAATCGAGGCAAAGTAGATCTGTAGACTGTTTTAGACAAGTTCCAGTCTGTTACGATAATAGTCTGCTGACGGTGTGCAGGAGGAAAAGCCCAGGGACACCAGTTATCATGACATTTCCCTGATCATTTTAGACAAGTTCCAGTCTGTTACGATAATAGTCTGCTGACGGTGTGCAGGAGGAAAAGCCCAGGGACCACCAGTTATCATGACATTTCCCTGATCATTTTAGACAAGTTCCAGTCTGTTACGATAATAGTCTGCTGACGGTGTGCAGGAGGAAAAGCCCAGGGACCACCAGTTATCATGACATTTCCCTGATCATTTTAGACAAGTTCCAGTCTGTTACGATAATAGTCTGCTGATGGTGTGCAGGAGGAAAAGACCAGGGACCAGTTCGTCCAGGACCCGGCCAAGCTGCGTGAACAGCAGGAGCAGAGACATGCCGCCAAGAACCGCCGCGCCCCGCCGCCACAGCGGGATCTCAAGGGCAAGGCCAAAGGTCAGGGTCAGACGGAGGAAGTGCTGCGGAACCGGAGGTTCAAGGAGATGAACAAAGGAGCTCGCGCCAACCACAACCGCCGGGCCATGGCAGACAAGAAGCACAGCAAAGGGATGTTCTGAGTGGCTGAGGGTTTCTGTGGACGATGAGTGGACAGTCTTTGGGGGCTGGCTGCTGTGTTCAGGGGCCAGGAGGAAGCTGCCAGCTGAGGTGAAAGGGCACAGTGGATATTGTGACAACCTCTTCGCTGTGCCCCGTTCCAGCCACATTTGTTGGAGTGAACTTTATAGCAGTCTCCATCTCTCTCCCCTCCCCCATCCCTTCCTCTGTCCCTCTCCACACTTCCCCCCCCCCCCCCCTATTCTGGTCTTGCACAGTACTCAAACACCGTGAGAGTCGGAAAACAATAACACTTTATTTCAGTTAGACATGGCTTCCACGTCGCACAACAGCGACACACATAATTAATTAGTAACATGGAAGTTACCTCTCTTTGTTCGTCTGCTACTATCTGAACACTCCCATTCTGTTTCCTCCCTAGCATAGGAGAATCTTGTGCAAGAAAAGTCCATGAATAGTGCGTGCCTGTATCCCCCTGTCTCCCACTGCCTGTATCCCCCTGTCTCCAACTCCGTGTCCACTCAAAAAATCATATATGAAAATGGTTACATTTGCAGATTAGTGCACTTGCTTCAGCTGTCTGTGAATGAAATGAAATCATATCGAACTGAAATAAAAAATTGAAAAAAAAAGTGGAGGAAGACTTACAAGAGAGAGAGAGAGAATGTTTATAGGTTTGTGTGTGTGTGTATGTGTGAATGGGCTTTCACAAATGTATGTGTTTCCATATATCACTCATTCGCCCATACCCACATCTTAGGTAAGATAGAGTCTGTTGATGAAAAGAATGTTTGTGAATTAATCTTTTTTGTGTCTTTATTATCATCTCTTACAGGGATGGGGTGGGAGTGTAGTGTGTGTGTGTGTGTGTACGTGTGTGTGTACGTGTGTGTGACGTGTGTGTGATATATATGTATGTGTGTGTGTGTGCATTATCATTTCTTAATGGGAAGGGGTTGGAGTGTAGTGTGTGTGTGTGTGTGTGTGTGAGCAATTGTGGAAATAGCTATTTTTGATTAATTCCAGAATGGATGAGCAAACTCTTTTTTTTTTCCGTTTTAATTCAAACATCATGAACTAGAAGGGGAGTCAAGAGAGCGCTGACCTTTGCTGAATTAGAAATGGAAAATCATTTTACACTGAGGGAAGTAAGTACGTTCAGGGTTCGTACGCTCCTTGAAACTCCTTGAATTCTGACAGAGAATTTCAAGACCTTGAAAACCATTAAACTATTGAAAATCAATAAAATGTGGTTGTTGACAAACTCTGAAAACCTTTGAAAATCAAGCCATCACTCCAAAATCTTTAATGTGCAAAAGAAATGCAGATTGATTTCTGTGTCAGGTTAATGAAACTATTTAAAACAAATTTGTACAACATCGTCGCGATCCTGGATCGGCTGCGATTTTACCAAGGAAGATAATTTGTAACTTCATCAAAATTGATGAAGTTACAAATTATCTCCCTTGGTTGAATCCAGGATCGCGACGATGTTTGTAAAAATGTTTTAAAATGATTTTTTCATTAACCTGAACGCAGAAAAATCAAACTGCCATTTCTTTTTTCAACTTTTATGCAAGTAGTGTAGAGAGGTGGCACGAAAATTTGACCATTTTCTTTCAAAAATTGGGTTTTATGTGTTTTTGTGCTCAAGAAAGTCTGTTGAAACCATCTGTGGTGTTCATTTTGTCTATTTTCACATTTTTCTTAGTAAAAAAATTACTTTATTTGAAAGAGGTGTGTGTGAAAATTGCTTAACTTCTTTAGTTTCAAACGCGATTTTCTCAAAATCACTTTTTTCAACAATGGTTGATGTGCAAGGAGTACAATATCTCTGGATCCAGACTAGCTAGCTTGGTAATTTTTTTTCTTTTGATCTGAAATGATTTTAGCATGCAATTATATTTTATTTATAAGTCAAAACAGCACGTATCATTTGCTATTTCTATTGGAATAATTCGAAAGCAATGAAACGCGAAGCCTGATGGCCATATGGAAAAAAATTATTGAAAAAAAAAGCAGTTTAGATATATAAAAATCCTTTTGTAGTTGCATTACTTTAGCTCAACAAAACAGTATATAAAAATTCTTTTTTCATTGCATTACTGTGGCTCAGCAAAACAAGAAAAGTCATGTTTCAAGTGTCTAACATGTCTGCTATGATACAAATACAGTTCTTGTCATGAACCTGTTGTTTTTTTTCCAATTTTCATAATTTTGCCCCCATTCGTGGTCCCCAAATCACACAAGAGTTGAAATCGCCCAGATATGTTTTTTCCATTTTTTTTTTTAAACATAAACAATAGAAAAAAATAAAGAAGTTTTAAAAGAACAATGGTTTAATTTTCGTGCCAGCTCTTACCTTGAAATAAAATAAACGCTCCTTGAAAACTCCTTGAAAACTCCTTGAATTTTGTTCTTGGGAGTCTGTAGGAACCCTGTAGGTTAGAACTGAGAGTTACATCCCATGTATTTTTTGTGTGTCATGCAATACGAATGATACGGAAACACAAAATATCAAAGTTTGCATGATTAGAAAATTGTAATATTCCACAGAATAACACTGCTGTATGGCAGCAAGAAACTTTCAGGAGAACTGGACAGCAGACAGTCTTCAGAGATGAAGCCCTCCTCCTCCCCTCCCCGTAATGCAAGAGTTTCAGACCTGAACTCCTCGCACTCCATGGGAGTGAGACTAGCTGGCATCTCAAAACTGATCAGCACCTAAAGGCCAAGTCAGTTTGTGATGGATGTCATACCAACTGTGTGTGCATGCATGCATACTGGAGTGTGTGTGTGTGTGTGTGCATGCATGCATGCTGGAGTGTGTGTGTGTGCATGCATGCTGGAGTGTGTGTTTGTGTGCATGCATACATGCTGGAGTGTGTGTTTGTGTGCATGCATGCATGCTGGAGTGTGTGTGTGTCATGCATGCTGGAGTGTGTGTGTGTCTGTGCATGCATGCTGGAGTGTGTGTCTGTGCATGCATGCTGCTGGAGTGTGTGTCTGTGCATGCATGCTGGAGTGTGTGTCTGTGCATGCATGCTGGAGTGTGTCTGTGCATGCATGCTTGGGTGGGGGGGGGGGGGGGGGTGTCTGCATGCATGCTGCTGGAGTGTGTGACTGCGCATGCATGCTGCTGGAGTGTGTCTCTGTGCATGCACGCTGGAGTGTGTGTCTGCATGCATGCTGGAGTGTGTGTGTGTGTGCATGCATGCTGCTGGAGTGTGTGTCTGTGCATGCATGCTGGAGTGTGTGTGTGTGCATGCATGCTGGAGTGTGTGTGTGTGCATGCATGCTGCTGGAGTGTGTGTGTGCATGCATGCTGGAGTGTGTGTGTGCATGCTGCTGGAGTGTGTGTGCATGCATGCTGCTGGAGTGTGTGTGTGCATGCATGCTGCTGGAGTGTGTTGTGGCATGCATGCTGCTGGAGTGTGTTGTCTGTGCATGCATGCTGCTGGAGTGTGTGTGTGCATGCATGTTGATGGAGTGTGTGTGTGCATGCATCTGCTGGAGTGTGTGTGTGCATGCATGCTGCTGGAGTGTGTGTGTCTGTATGCATGCTGCTGGAGTGTGATGTGTGTGTTGTGCATGCATGCTGCTGGAGTGGTGTGTGTGTGATGTGTGTGTGGTGTGTGTGTGCATGCATGCTGGAGTGTGTGTGTGTGTGTGTGTGTATACATGCTGCTGGAGTGTGTGTGTGTGAGTGCATGCATGCTGGAGTGTGTGTGTGTGTGCATGCATGATGCTGGAGTGTGTGTGTGTGTGTGTGTGTGTGTGTGTGTGTGGTGTGTGTGCATGCATGCTGCTGGAGTGTGTGTGTGCATGCATGCTGCTGGAGTGTGTGTTGTGCATGCATGCTGCTGGAGTGTGTGTGTGTGTGGCATGCATGCTGCTGGAGAGTGTGTGTGTGTGTGTGTGTGTGTGTGTGTGTGTGTGCATGCATGCTGCTGGAGTGTGTGTGTGTGTGCATGCATGCTGCTGGAGTGTGTGTCTGTGCATGCATGCTGCTGGAGTGTGTGTCTCTGCATGCATGCTGCTGGAATGTGTGTGTGCATGCATGCTGCTGGAGTGTGTGTCTGTGCATGCATGCTGTGATGTGTGTGCATCATGCTGCTGGAGTGTGTCTGTGCATGCATGCTGGATGTGTGTGTGTGTGTGTGTGTGTGTGTGTGTGTGTGTGTGTGTGTGCATGCATGCTGCTGGAGTGTGTGTCTGTGCATGCATGCTGGAGTGTGTGTCTGTGCATGCATACTGCTGGAGTGTGTGTGTGTGCATTGCTGCTGGAGTGTGTGTGTGTGTGCATGCATGCTGCTGGAGTGTGTGTCTGTGCATGCATGCTGGAGTGTGTGTGTGTCATGCATGCTGCTGGTGTGTGTGTCTGTGCATGCATGCTGGAGTGTGTGTGTGTGTGTGCATGCATGCTGGAGTGTGTGTCTGTGCATGCATGCTGGAGTGTGTGTCTGTGCATGCATGCTGGAGTGTGTGTGTGTGCATGCATGCTGCTGGAGTGTGTGTCTGTGCATGCATGCTGCTGGAGTGTGTGTCTGTGCATGCATGCTGGAGTGTGTGTGTGTGCATGCATGCTGCTGGTGTGTGTGTCTGTGCATGCATGCTGGAGTGTGTGTGTGCATGCATGCTGCTGGAGTGTGTGTCTGTGCATGCATGCTGCTGGAGTGTGTGTCTGTGCATGCATGCTGGAGTGTGTGTGTGTGTGTGCATGCATGCTGCTGGTGTGTGTGTCTGTGCATGCATGCTGGAGTGTGTGTGTGTGTGTGTGTGTGTGTGCATGCATGCTGGAGTGCGTGTCTGTGCATGCATGCTGCTGGAGTGTGTGTCTGTGCATGCATGCTGGAGTGTGTGTGTGTGTGTGTGTGTGTGTGTGTGTGTGTGGCATGCTGGAGTGTGTGTGTGTGCATGCTGGAGTGTATTTTGGGCAGGGAGGAGGGTGAAGGTAGGAGAGGAAAAGGGAGAAACGGTAATCTAGAGATGGAGATCGAGGTAAGGAAGCACACACACACACACACACACACACACACACACACACACACACGCTTGCGAGAAAGAAGCTCAGATTAAAATACGTTACATTTCATTGAAAGGGGTTGATTTTGCCTACTCGGTCATAAGACTGCAAGGGAATGCACTTTAAAAAAAAAAAAAAAAAAAAAAAAAGGGCCAAAATAAAAACATCAACTGGACCTATTTAATACACGGTACAAACAACACTGACAAGCGAATCTGGGGCGAATGTGTCTTCTTCACATGTCCCAGACACCAGATGTTAAAGAGTATGTCACACAATGTTTACCACCTGGCTGCCAACAGAGTGGCCGTGGAGCAAAGAGGAATGGACCAGAACGGACAGTTCAACTGTGTCGTAGGTGGTGGACTTGACATAACACATAGACTCGACAGACTGGTATTCTGATGTTCGTTTCTCCTTTATTCAACCGAAACTTGACCAAGAATGATAATGATACCATCACCAATAGCAACAGTAACAGTTGGAAAGACACAGGGGAGAGAATAGACCTCGACCAAGATGCAACAGTCTTTATTCTTTCCTCCCTCCCACCCCCCGAACAATGGTATTTTCCTTCTTAGATTCGGTCTGTGATCTACATCCATACCAAACTGCGAGTTCAGAGATGACAATGTACATTTGAAGCCTGATTTTTTTTTTAAACATAGGGGTTATGCATAATAACCCCTCCCCCTCCCCCACTCCCAATAAATTTTGAAAATATGAAAACGTCATGCATCTTACACTTAACAAAAGAATGCTGGATCTGCTTGTGTTCCAGATCTGCACGGAAATTTAACGGGTCAGGGCAGTCTCTCGTGATCCACTTCCACACCAAAATGAGCAGGTTAGGGCTGTATCACACGAGAGCTGCAAAACAGCACTTTGTGCCGGAACAAGTGTGCAGCACGGGGTTTCATGCGTCTCCCTTCAGACTTGGCTCCGGAGTACCCACTGCACCAAAACTATGAGACTAATGCGTTTTTGTCTTGGAAACATTGTCGTGTAACTTAGGCCTCCGTTCTTACTGTCATGTGTGATGTGGGCCTTGATTCCTTCTTGTCGTGTAACTTTGGCCTTATTTCTGGCGCCACCTTCCATGTTTCTTCCAAGATGTTGCACAAACTACTGAAATGATGTCGGCAAATCTGACATCATTTCAGTAGTTTGTGCAACATCTTGCTGACAGACAGACGAACAGACGCAGATGGGAACATTACCTGCTTGCTGGGGAGGTAACGACTGGTTGAACATATTCACAAATCCTTTTAGGAGGTCCATCTGAACCACATCTTATTTACAATTGAGGTTGAAGTTCCACACTGTTTTCTCAAAACAAAACAAAAACAGAACGAAACAACACCCCCCCCCCCCCCCCCCCAAAAAAAAAAAAAAAAAAAAAAAAACTGAAAAAAAAACCCACCCTAAAACGACATTATTGTCTAAAAAGATATCTCCACTGATGTAATTAAAGATTTATCTTCTGACTGATTCATTGGATTCCGTACAGAGTTTCAATGGATCTAATAATTTGTTGTTCTTTTCGTTGTTTTATCTTCTCTTTTTCTTCCTTTCTTTCTTTCTTTACTTTTCTTTTTTGAAATTCTTGCTTTCTTTCCTTAACAATCATCACTCTTCTTATTTTCTGATTGTTATTAATTTTTCTGATCTTCTGCGGGTTCACTTTCTTGTATGATTTCCTGGAGCTGCCCTTAGAAAATCTTCGTACTGTACATGAGATTAATATTTAAATAAACATTTATGATAGATTAAAAAAAAAAGTGTATGTAATAACTCCTCCAAACAACATGGACAAACGAATCACAAGACAATACACGATGCGTTTCGACCTTTTAGATCTTCTTCAGGCAAGATAAACAACACTCAAGACAACTAAAACGAAGAACGAGCTATCACTTATCAGTCTTCAATCCTTAATTTCTTTGTTACTGGCATTAATGACTGTTCCTGCAATGTTATTGCTGTTGTATGCTGCACGTCTTTTTAAATACTACTCAGGGCATCCTTAGCTGGAAGAAAGAATGCAGAATTTGAAATAAATTATCAAAAAGAAAAAAAGAAAAAAAAAACCTTTTCAAGGGGGCTATGGATGAATTCTTATTTCTTAACATAATGGTGTGATTTGATCATCTTTATGCCATTTGTGCGTTTGTAATTAAGTCTTGATTGTAACCAAGTCTTTTCATGTTTTTACGCTGTAGAGGCATGTTGCGTGCACGCAAACCATGTTAGGTCTTCCAGAGTTGTCACACAACAGGGGCCGTATCGTCTCTTGCTGTATCCATGTCTGTGTCTATGACTGTGCTCGCTACAGTGGTGGAATCGGCATCCTCTGTTGCGTCTTTATTATCATCGCTCATGTCATCGCTTTCCGTCTCGCCTTCAACCTCATCTTGACTGTTGTCGTCAGTCTCATCTTTATCGTTGCTGTCCTCGTCCTCGTCAACGGTCTCGTCTTCATCGTCGCTGTCCTCATCCTCGTCAACGGTCTCGTCTTCATTGTCGCTTTCCTCGTTCTCGTTGCTCTCCTCAAACTCGTTGTCGGCCTCGTCATCGATGTCGTCTGAAATCTCGTTGTCGTTGTCCTGGCCGTCTTCTGTTTGGTCATCGTGCTCCTCGTTGTCCACATCATCGTTGACTTCGGTGTCATACCCGTTCTTTTCTGTGGCCAGAAAACTGACCCGAGTGTTCTGCAGCACCCTGGGAAAAAAGGTCACATTGTGCAGTGTCAAAGGTCAGAATATGGAGGGTCAAAGGTTGATAAAATCGAATGTTAAAAAAGATCACAACATAACCCAAGTCATAGTGTGTGTGTGTGTGTGTGTGTGTGTGTGTGTGTGTGTGTGTGTGTGTGTGTGTGTGTGAAAGGATTGCGACAAATGGTAGGGGTATATCAGACAAAGGTGAAAATGTGGTGTGTTAAAAGTCACAATGTGTAGTGTAAAATGTTACAATGTGGAGTGTTATAAGTCACAATGTGGAGTGTAAAATGTTACAATGTGGAATGGTAAGTGTCACAATGTGGAGTGTTAAGAATTACAATGTGGAGTTTCAAATGTTCAGAGTACTTGCATGTCAGCGAAAATTGGAACAGTCATTGTAAAGTGTTACAATGTCGATCGTTAGAAGTTGCAATGTGAGGTGTCAAAAGTCACAGTGCAGAGTGTAAAAATATTATAAAGTGGTATGTCATAAGTTCATGGTATTTGCGTGTCCCGGAAAACTAAAACAGTGACAGTGTGCAGTGTAAAAGGTCATAATATGTTGTGGAAAAGGTCACAATATGCCATGTAAAAAGGCCCCAATTTCCTATGTTAAGTAAATAATCGCAATGGGGTGTGTAAAAGGTCGTAATGTGCAATTGTCCATCAATATCATTGTGATTACAGTGATGTTACTTTCGGCTGTCAAGAAGGATGGCTGTGCAGGTGTATGCAGGCAGAACAGGCTGCACAACAAAAATTAATGCGCCAAGGCCTTGCTTAAGGAGTCGAACTTTTATAGATCGGCGCTTGTAGGTTGTTTTGAGAATTTTTATTGTGTCTGAAGGTTGATTCACCTCATTTTCTCTCGTACTGTCATCAGAGTACAGGGTAGGTGGTTCCAAGCACACACATGAAAATCAAAGGAATGGGACTATTGGGCACTTCCAGCTGGCGCAAAGATAGGGTCACGGGTGAGTGCAAAGGCCTGAAATTGACGTCAACTGAGGAGAAGGTCATGGATTTGAAGATTGTGATTTCAGCGGAGAAAATCCCCCAAAACAAGGGAAAGAATTGGTGGAGAGTTGTTCTTTTGATCAATTATAAGTTTAATATTAAGTGCTGCCTCAAGTTTATGGTAGACCTCAAAACGCTTAGGCCTACACAGATTATACAGTGTTTCAGTGCGGAATCCATAAGTTTAACATTAAGCGCTGCCTCAAGTTTATGGTAGACCTCAAA
>CM065743.1:2509839-2527339 GCA_033310375.1 Conus canariensis
AGAGACAGACCGACAGACAGACAGAGAAAGAGAGAGACAGAGACAGAGACAGACAGACAATCAGACAGACAGACGACAGAAGAGAGAGAGAGAGGAGAGAGAGAGAGACAGACAGACAGACAGACAGACAGACAGACAGACAGTCAGAGAGACAGACAGGCAGGCAGGCAGACAGACAGACAGACAGACACAGAGAGAGAGAGAAGGGGGAGAGAGGAGAGAGAGAGAGAGAGAGAGGGGGGGGGTCTTTTTCTAATTATTCCTGCTCCTCCTCTCCTCCTCCTCCCCCTTCACCTCCGTTCCTCCGCTAGAGGCTCATGGTTGACCGTGGATGAACCTGTGTTGCATACATGGTTTCATGTTTTTGTGGGTCAAACTCACGGTGTGTGTGTGTGTGTGTGTGTGTGTGTGTGTGTGTGTGTGTGTGTGTGTGTGTGTAACAGTAAACAATATGCCTTACATTCAGTTCGTAATTCATCACATACCCCACATTAAACTCACGAGACATTGAGACTAACAATAGACTGACGACGATACACCAGACCATACAACTTTTCCACCTGAAGATGCACCACACAACGAGCCTTTTGATTCGAGACAAGGCGCCATACGTTCCATCTGAGATGTGAGGTGATGTACACATGGACGTCATCAGGTTGGCGGACAGGAGCGGTGACGTATGATTTCCATGATGTGCCGAAAAGTGAGACAAGATGACAGGGTTATGACGGACGGGCGTCAGCTGGTGACAAATGTGACAAGAGAAGGAAGAAACTGATCGTCCACACTCTTCAAAGACCCTGTGTTCTCTTCTTGTTATTCATTAGCATTCTCTCCGTGACGGGCGTGTGGTTGGTTTCTTTAGTTAGTGAAAAAATGATTTTCCTTTTTTTTTTTTTTTTTTTGGGGGGGGGGGAGGAGGGTCGGGGGGGGGGGGGGGGGGAGTCAGATAGAAAGGGTGAGAGGGGACGTGTTACAGGGTGGGTGGACTGGTGTTTAATGGACTGGGATTTCAAGCCCTCTCTCTCTCTCTATCTCTCGGCAACTCTTCTCTCCACACATGAACCCCAACCACCACACACACCACTCACACAAGATCTCATTCTCCTCTACCTCTTTTCTCTCTGTCTCTCCTCCCTACACACACACACACACACACACACACACACACACACACAACACACACCATCACCCCTTCTCTCTCTCACACTCTGTTTCTCTTCTTCTCCTTACCTCTTCCCTTTCTACCACACCCACCCCTTCACACCCACCTCTCACTTTCTCCACCCCACCCTTCTCCCCACCTCTTTCTCCACTCCCACCCTTCTCCCACCTCTCCTTTCTCCACCCCACCCCTTCTCCCCACCTCTCCTTTCTCCCCACCCCCCCACCCCTTCTCCACCCACCCCTTCTCCCTTTTCTCCACCCCACCCCTTCTCCCCACCTCTCCTTTCTCCACCCCACCCCTTCTCCCCACCTCTCCTTTCTCCACCCCACCCTTCCCTCTCCCCACCTCTCCTTTCTCCCACCCCACCCCTTCTCCCCACCTCTCCTTTCTCCACCCCACCCCTTCTCCCCACCTCTTTCTCCACCCCACCCCTTCTCCCCACCTCTCCTTTCTCCACCCCACCCCTTCTCCCCACCTCTTTCTCCACCCCACCCCTTCTCCCCACCTCTCCTTTCTCCACCCCACCCCTTCTCCCCACCCCTCCTTTCTCCACCCCACCCCTTTTCTTTCCCCCACCCCCTTTCCCACCTCTCCACCCCACCCCTTCTCCCCGCTTGAAGACTGGCGAGGACAAACACCAGAAACGGAAGACTAACCGGAAGGACGTTCTGATGAGCGCCGACTTCCGCCAAGACTAAACGGATCTGGCATCTGCCCTTTAGCCCGGAACCGGAGTATAGATCCGCTCTAGTATGTACTGGATTCGTCCACAGGCCAAAATTGTTTGTTTGTTTGTTTTTTTTTTTGTCACCGAATAAACTTCATGACCGAAGATTAAAAACAAACAAACAAAGAAACGGACAACAGATGCCAGTGAAAGCATTATCATTTCTAGTCAGATTCATGGAACTGCTGCATCTGGGACATCTGTAGGCACTGGCAACCGACAATTCGACTGACGCCAGAAACAAAAGACATATGAGCACTTGTGCAATCCGTTCATCCATGGGAAATAAGTCCGATAGTTTATCACCAGTTTGTACATATCATAGAAAAGATGATGGGAAATAAGTCCGATAGTTCATCATCAGTTTGTACATATCATAGAAAAGATGATGGGAAATAAGTCCGATAGTTCATCATCAGTTTGTACATATCATAGAAAAGATGATGGGAAATAAGTCCGATAGTTCATCATCAGTTTGTACATATCATAGAAAAGATGGCGCGGGAGGAGGAGAGCAAAGGGAGGCAGAGGGAGAAGGGTTCAGGGGATGCCCAAACCAAGCGACAGAGGAAAAACAAGAACACTACTTCTGTCTGTCTGTCTGTCTGTCCGTCTCTCTCTCTCTCTCTCTCTCTCTCTCTCTCTCTCTCTCTCTCTCTCCCAACTTCTTTTTTTTTTTTTTTTACTAACGAAGAAGGGTGTCTGATGCACCAGGAATCCCATAATGTTTCACTGTACCAGGAATCCCATAGTTCTGTACAGAATCCATAATGTTTCACTGTACCAGGAATCCCATAATGCTTCACTGTACCAGGAATCCCATAGTGCTTCACTGTACCAGGAATCCCATAATGTTTCACTGTACCAGGAATCCCATAATGCTTCACTGTACCAGGAATCCCAAGCGGAAAGCTGTTATCATGTGGACCGGATGGTTGTCCTTGTCCCAACAGACACATCATATGATAGGTCATTTGTCTTAGACGTGATCCAGTCACAGTCTGGGATGTGACTCATCCATCTTTTGCCGCCATCTTTGTTGGTCAGTCACGTACGAAAGATGTGAACAGCTTTATTTGTGTCTTCTTCTCCACCATCTAAAGCACGGCCACAGATCGTGCATTTTGTTTTGTTTTCTTCTGATAATAAGATGATTTAAGGGGATGTGGGGGAGGGGGGGGGGGGGGGGCGGATCAAGAGTATTCTAATAACAGTGGCCTGAAACAAGGCTGCGTTAGAATCATGGCCGATTACATGTTAGAAATACATACCTTGCGTTTGACGCTGTAGTCTTTCATTAAAAAAAAAGAGAGAGAACCGAGAACCGAACTACAAGTGATCAGTTACTGTCTAACAAGTTATAAGCAATGAACAAGTAGGTAATTTTTGCTCCCATAGGAAAACCTAACTCAGAGTAACTTTTATTCAAGACTGGCACAGCCTTTTAAACTTGAGTAAAGTCAGACAAATACAAAGACGAACAATCTAAGCAAACAGAATTTAAAAACTGTAGCAGTCTGTAGTGTACATTTGACATAGTTAAAAAACAACAACAACAACAAACAACAACAACAGCAACAGCCCTCCGAAATTCTGTTTCTGCGATGTTTGTGCAATAAGGGCATATTTCCATTCCGTCATCATTAGGTTAATGTTTCAGACGGCGAGATTCAGAGGAGATTTCAAGCCTAAATCTAGCAAATGCTGCTCATGGTAGTAGCCTACGTTCTTGATGAGACACAGAAAAATGGCAGGGCGTGAACTAAGGCTTTAACTGAGAATAAACGTTACAGAATCCACGACACTCCAAATATTTTGTCCTGAGAGAGAGAGAGAGAGAGAGAGAGAGAGAGAGAGAGAGAGAGAGAGAGGAGAGAGAGAGAGAGAAGAGAATAATTGTAAAAACTCAAGTAACATGCATGCTAACATTTCTGTTGAAGCCTTTATGTCAAAATGCGTTGCATCTGTTCGCTCCATTCACTTTAGGACCTAAAGACGCCGCTTTTCTTCCCTTAAAAACTAACTTGAAGAGAGTATTAACATCGTCATCATCATCATCATCATCATCATCATCATTACCAGCAGAACATATCAATGAGTGTTATTACAACATAAAAGGCTCTGACCCAATGAGAATGCTTACCTGCTAGAACCAGAACCAGAGCGAACTGAAGGCATTGACCCATGTTTGAATATTGTTGTATAAACCTCCCCGAGGATCGTCACAAATGCCCGCGTGCCTACTTCTAGCGTAGTGTCCCCAGAGCTCTGCTAGTTCAGAGCATCCCCAGCCTATTTAACGCACTCTGCTTGTGGCCCGTATTTATCATGCCCTTATTTGGAAAATAGGGGAGAGCTAACCTGCGTGTGTAGGTAACCCCCCTTTCTTGTCGTACTCGACAGCTGGTCACGTGAGATAAGTTCACTTGTCATCAAAAGCTTTCTTCTTTCTTTCGTTTCCGGTACAGTAGTTCTTTTTCTTCCCACCTTTGGCTTTATTTGGTGTGGATTGCTGTACCCCGACACTTGATTGTTCAAAGGATCTGGTTTGTTTATCTGATGTAACGTGGGGAAGACGGAGAAAGGGATGATGATGCAGTAGGGCTAACACCACACCACCACCACCACCACCACCACCACCACCACAGCAGGTCGGACATCATCAACAGCAACGAAGGCAACAACAATAACGAAAACATTAGCAACCATCACCACCACCACCATCACCACCACCACCACCACCACCACCACCACCATCATCATCATCATCTAGAGATCTCTTGTTTATTTTATCCCTGTTTCTACGATCCCCCCCCCCCCTCACATCCCCCATCCAGTATCCTTCGCCACCCCCCCCCCCCCCCGCCCCCTTTCCTATCTACTCTCCCCCCTCTCTCACTTGTAACATGTGCACAAATAAACCGTGTGTGTGTGTGTGTGTGTGTGTGTGTGTGTGTGGTGTGTGTATGTGTGTGTACCAATGTACCACTCCCCCACTGAACCTTGATTCGTGACAGAGCGCGGAGGGCACGCTTCCCCCCGTCCATCATGAGCGAGTCGTGACAGGTGGGTGCCTCAACGAATCGTGACGTCCCGTCTGTGACAGAGCCTCATGTCCTATTCCGCTCACCCGGTGCGCCAGACTTTAAGGAACCCCTCCTTGTGTTCCAGCTGCCGGAGGAAACCGTGCACCACGAATCGTCCAAGACTCTATGCTTGTTCTGTTTGTGCTTTTTTCTGCGCTTGTTTTGTCTGTTTTGCTTTTTCTATATTTCTATTGTCTATGTTTGGTTTGTTCACTCTATTTTTGTCAGCATCTACATTATCTGCGTTTATAAGTTATCATTTCGTTTACCGCATTGAACGCTTCTTTTCTCTGTGTGTCCCAATGTGTTTTTATTTAACACCACATTTATCCACCTTTTTTTCAAATATGTGTCTTCATAGGTCATTGTGTGAAACACTACATTAGCCCCTTTGTGTGTCCATAGACTTTCCACATTGTTAATACGACAAGCATCCAACCAGCTGTGTGTCCATAGACTTTCCACATTGTTAATACGACAAGCATCCAACCAGCTGTGTGTCCATAGACTTTCCACATTGTTAATACGACAAGCATCCAACCAGCTGTGTGTCCATAGACTTTCCACATTGTTAATACGACAAGCATCCAACCAGCTGTGTGTCCATAGACTTTCCACATTGTTAATACGACAAGCATCCAACCAGCTGTGTGTCCATAGACTTTCCACATTGTTAATACGACAAGCATCCAACCAACTACCCTCTTCTCCTGTTTCTGCAATTCTTATTTTGTAGATAAATGTGGTGTTTACTAAAAATCCATTGGGACACACAGAGAAAAAGAGCGTTTAATGCGGTAAATTGAATGATAACCTCTAAAGACATCCAAGGGGAAAAAAGGGGCGAATTATATGGCATTTAACAAAAGGGGCGAATTATATGGCATTTAACACAATGACGAATTATATGGCATTTAACACAATGACGTTTTGGAACACACACATAGACGACAGAGGGTTTATTCAATATGTGTTACCGTAAGTATCCTTCTAACATAGGGATGAAATTGTTGGGATGGGGGGAGGGGGGGGGAGAGAGGTTTCAGTTTCAGTTCAGTTTCAGTTTCATCAAGGAGGCGTCACTGCGTGCGGACTAGTCCATATACGCTACACCACATCCGCTAAGTTTTGAGACCACATACGCATGATTTGAAGCTGATGGATATATGAATTAACAACAAAGATGAGACAACTGAAGAAGAGGGTCTCGTAGCTACGACACAGCGGATGTCTGACCTACGCATTAGCCCAACGTGCTGGTCAGACCTTGAGTGCCTACCTACCATTTCTTTCTTTTTTGGTGGATGTACACGTGTGTGTATGGTGTGTGGGCATGGGCCCATGTGTGTGCGTGGGCGCATGTGTGTGTGTGTGTGTGTGTGTGTGTGTGTGTGTGTGTGTGTGTGTGTGTGTGTGTGTGTGTGTGCGTGCGTGCACGTCGAGAAGAGGAAGAAGGGTAAATAAGAGAAGTGCAGTGAGTTTGTTCCGACACAGAGGTGGAGAGGTGCTGAGTTGTGGAAAACACCACATTCATATCTGGAATAAATGGGTGGAATGAGCTGTTCCAGGATGTATTGCAGTGAGATCTGGCGAGGAGAGGGGATAGAAGCAACACCGACTAATGTACATGTTCCCCTGGTGTTTCAACTGCAGTGAGATCTGGCGAGGAGAGGGGATAGAAGCAACACCGACTAATTACATGTTCCCCTGGTGTTTCAACTGCAGTGAGATCTGGCGAGGAGAGGGGACAGAAGCAATACCGTCTAATGTACATTTTCCCCTGGTATGTCAACCTTCTCACACGTCTAATCGATTGAAGACAGTGTGCTCTTTCATGGTGAACTTCAGTCACTTTTGGGGGAACGAAACTAGGAAGGGGTGGGTGGGGGTGGGGTGGGGGATGTTGTTGGAACGGGAAAAAGGAGTGGATGATGAAGGGGAGGGGTTAAAATAAAAGAAGTGAAGGTGGGTTTACATTTGATGTGACTTGTTAAACACGTGCCGAGTTAAAAGAGACTTAGTAGGTAACACAGCTGTGATACTTGGATGATTGGAGAGAGAGAGAGAGAGAGAGAGAGAGAGAGAGAGAGAGAGAGAGAGAGAGAGAGAGAGAGAGAGACACTTTGACACTTTTGACACTTTGATATTTTATTGTCATTACCAAAGAGGTCTTTTGACAAGGGGGGAGAGGTAACAGAACAAAAACATTTCCCTCTTCCTTTCATGCAAACAAATAGTACACTTTCATTCCTAGTGTATACCAAATCAAAGGTTAAAAACAAATAAATTTATAACATTTCCTTATGTCCTTACGCACAGGAGTAATGCAATTAGAAAAACAAACAAACAAACAAACCTTAAGACTAACTCGACCATCCACTCGATCAAATGATGACAATGTATCTTACTGATCTCTTCCACTTGCGATGAATGATAATATTCATTCAGATATCTCTTATAATGCATTATCTTAAATTTCACTATCCTTCATCTGTCTAATTTTCAATGCTTCTGCGATGAATTTCGCAACTGATTTAATTACAAGTTCATCATCTAATGATAACACGACAGCAAAATTTGGTCTTTTCGCTATATCTAACTGGAAAAGTGAACAATTTGTCCGCATTTCATTATAAGCAGTACAGTGGAACAGAAAGTGTTCTGCGTCATCAATAATGTGTCTACATGCAGGACAAGGAGATTCTGTGGATGTTTCACATTCAAACCATCTTTTGTTCGCATTAAAACCTAAAGTTCTCAACCTAAATCTTGCGTAATTTATTCTGTGCCATCTATCTGTTATGACATTGAGAAGCTTTTCAGAATGAAACACATTCTTAAATGAGAAAAACCAGCGATATTTTTCTTTACTTTCCATATCCGAGTGCCAATTCTGTTTAAAAGAACAAATAAGCCTGTCTTTAAATTCCGCAATAAACTGTTGCTCATTTCCTTACTTCCTGGGCCATCCACACTATTCCAAAACCCTTTCTGAAAGGACTTTCTTTACTTTATGAGCCCAGTTTTCTTTACCTTTTTCCATTTCTAGAAGCATCATATCATAGGCTTGCCTGCTAAAACGGGACTGGGGTAGCCAGAGAGAGAGAGAGAGAGAGAGAGAGAGAGAGAGAGAGAGAGAGAAAGAGAGAGAGAGAGACAGAGAGTATGAATTAAACGAGGCACCTGACCATCATTGCACCATCATTGCAGCCTTTCCCAGCTGATGTCGTGTGTTCTCCTCAGGCGGATACTGTTGAATAAGCCTTTCCCAGCTGATGTCGTGTGTTCTCCTCAGGCGGATACTGTTGAATAAGCCTTTCCCAGCTGATGTCGTGTGTTCTCCTCAGGCGGATACTGTTGAATAAGCCTTTCCCAGCTGATGTCGTGTGTTCTCCTCAGGCGGATACTGTTGAATAAGCCTTTCCCAGCTGATGTCGTGTGTTCTCCTCAGGCGGATACGGTTGAATAAGCCTTTCCCAGCTGATGTCGTGTGTTCTCCTCAGGCGGATACTGTTGAATAAGCCTTTCCCAGCTGATGTCGTGTGTTCTCCTCAGGCGGATACTGTTGAATAAGCCTTTCCCAGCTGATGACGTGTATTCTCCTCAGGCGGATACTGTTGAATAAGCCTTTCCCAGCTGATGCGTGTTTCTCCTCAGGCGGATACTGTTGAATAAGCCTTTCCCAGCTGATGACGTGTGTT
Organism: Conus canariensis; assembly: GCA_033310375.1. Lineage (NCBI taxonomy): Eukaryota > Metazoa > Mollusca > Gastropoda > Neogastropoda > Conidae > Conus > Conus canariensis. The sequence goes on from CM065743.1 coordinate 2,518,522, forward strand.
CTCCTCAGGCGGATACTGTTGAAAAAGCCTTTCCCAGCTGATGTCGTGTATTCTCCTCAGGCGGATACTGTTGAATAAGCCTTTCCCAGCTGATGACGTGTATTCTCCTCAGGCGGATACTGTTGAATAAGCCTTTCCCAGCTGATGTCGTGTATTCTCCTCAGGCGGATACTGTTGAATAAGCCTTTCCCAGCTGATGTCGTGTATTCTCCTCAGGCGGATACTGTTGAATAAGCCTTTCCCAGCTGATGTCGTGTATTCTCCTCAGTGAGGGACTTAAGCATTCTTTTGATGGGACGGGGTCGACAGACGGAGATTTCATGTATCGCTGTGTGTCTTGTCCTGCTTCACATGGGACAGTGATCACGCTCCTTCAAACCCTGACACCGCTCACATTTACATCAAGTATAGAGACTCTTGTTCACTCCTGTATATAGCAGCCTGCAGTCAGTATATAGCAGCCTGCAGTCAGTATAGAGACTCTTGTTCACTCCTGTATATAGCAGCCTGCAGTCAGTATAGAGACTCTTGTTCACTCCTGTATATATAGCAGCCTGCAGTCAGTATAGAGACTCTTGTTCACTCCTGTATATAGCAGCCTGCAGTCAGTATAGAGACTCTTATTCACTCCTGTATATATAGCAGCCTGCAGTCAGTATAGAGACTCTTGTTCACTCCTGTATATAGCAGCCTGCAGTCAGTATAGAGACTCTTATTCACTCCTGTATATATAGCAGCCTGCAGTCAGTATAGAGACTCTTGTTCACTCCTGTATATAGCAGCCTGCAGTCAGTATATAGCAGCCTGCAGTCAGTATAGAGACTCTTGTTCACTCCTGTATATAGCAGCCTGCAGTCAGTATAGAGACTCTTGTTCACTCCTGTATATATAGCAGCCTGCAGTCAGTATAGAGACTCTTGTTCACTCCTGTATATAGCAGCCTGCAGTCAGTATATAGCAGCCTGCAGTCAGTATAGAGACTCTTATTCACTCCTATATATATAGCAGCCTGCAGTCAGTATAGAGACTCTTGTTCACTCCTATATATATAGCAGCCTGCAGTCAGTATATAGCAGCCTGCAGTCAGTGACATTAGGGGTCAAAGGATTTAATCATTCTAATGTATAGCACAGCGCTAGATGAGAATACGAAGAAGCCTATTAATCCATTAACAGACAGCAGCAGCAGCAACAACAACAACATTAACAACAACAACAACATTAACCAACAACAACAACAACAACATTAACAAAACAACAACAACAACACAGCAACAACAACAACTACAACAACAGGAGCAAAAATAAGAACATGAACAACCACAAGAACAGGAACAAGAAGAACAATGAGAACAAGAAAAAGAACAACAACAACGAAAATGATGATGATGATGATGATGATGATGATGATGATGATGATGACGACGATAATAAAATAATATAATAATAAAAAATAATAATAATAATAATAATAATAATAATAACAATTTGCACCTATGCAATGCATAATACACAACAGATGGTTTTAAGTGCTTTACACAAACATCCCTCTCAACGTGCATACATCTGGTTTGATGACGATATGATAATACTGCAATGACTTGTTACTCAATCTCCCCCAATTCCTAACCCCCAAACCTACCACATACTCCACTTCCTTCCCTACCTCATCATGACCCCGCCGTTAGAGGTACAACATCAATGAAATGGGTCTGACATACGCCACAGAAGCAGTTTTGCTCAGGGAAGAAAATGTGACTAAAAAAAAAGTGTGAGATAGTAGGGAGAGAAAAGAACGTACTTGCACTTCATTCCTCAGTACTGCTTTAGACATGCATGTTCCTTATGTTTACATGTGTAACCTATTGTATGTAGGCTGAGATGTGTGAGTGTGCTCAGCATGTAAAATCCCATTGACAACGATGCATTTCTTGTCAATGTATGACGGTTTTGTTTGAATGACGAACATGTTTAAAGCAACAAAAATAATGATATACACCAGGGCGCCATTTTGAGAGGGAGAGAGGAAGCAAAGACATTGATGCCTAGACTCGGTGAGTAGCAGTCTGTCTGGAATATACCGTTCATATTTCTTCTCGTTACGCTTTTCAAAATCCCAGACAAAATTCAAAATCTGATGGTTCTATGTTTTTTGCCCTTTTGCTGTTCACGGTTAAATCTACAGAGACATCAGACAGAGTTGCACTAAAAAACGACATTTCTAGCCAGCCTGTTCCTCATGTCGCTGTGTGTTAGTTTTGTGTGGCTCCGCCACGTCTCTGCCAGTCACTGACACGGCCTAGGCAGAGCTTCAACTCCCCAGCGCTTGCTCAGAACAGGCTGAGCAAAGGACGCAGTGAGAAGATCGGTGTCTTGCCTCCCTTTCAACTGTGTTCTGTACAGGCTCAGCCAACGATGTGGCGAGAAGATGATGTGTGTCTTGCGTCACTTTCCACTGTGTCCATGATGAGCTAAACCAAAGATGCAGAGAGCAGAAGAACGGTGTCTCGTGTCACTTTTCCACTGTTCACATTTGTCGGAGTCCCATTCGATCATGCAGGCAACTAGCACTTCCAGGCGAGGGCATGATTCGGTTGGTTGGGCTGTGCTCTCGGCTAAACTACATAAGCAAACTTCTTTTTGTCTGCATGTCAGAGAGGTGTCGGGACACGTAGCTTTTGCCCACCAGCACACCGCCGTATCTGTCCTAACTCGACAGCCTGAAACCATCAGCTGCGAAGTGGGTGAGCAGACAGCCTGTGAACAGGAGGCAGTCAGAGAGCCACTCAGGTCACCAGGAAGAGGCAAATGCCTTACATGAGAGCGTGGGATTCCGGTCAGAAAAGCGAGAACACTGATCCTGCCCCCTCGACGTCTTTGGTTAACACCATGACTTAAGGTGTCCCCCCTCCGGACCTAATGGAAGGTGCTGAAAGTAGCATCCTGTTGCAAAGGAGTCGGACAGCCCTAACAGGCCATCCACACACATACACACGATGTTTACACCTGTCTGACTTCCTGTCCTTTTTACGTTTTATTAAACTTTCCGACTCTGAAGCGTCGGCAAACCTCGTTTTCTCCGACTTTTTGTTCTCTTAGTGTACAATATCTATAGATATTACGGGACACCTCATAGACAGAACATTTATCACAGCATGCTGCAGTGATGTCTGGGAACATCAAGGGGTGGAGAGAGGGAGATGGGGGGGGGGGGGGGGGAGGGGGTTAGCCAAGGGGAGAAGGAGGGGGTTATATCACATAGATGTGACAAAATCTGATATGTTACCATCAGCCGTATCATCGTCCTTATCATCGTTATCGTCATCATGCAACATCAGAAAAAGCAGCATATCTCAACATGTAGCATTATTATCTTCATGTCGTATGTGGCATTATTATCTTCATGTCGTCGTCATACATGTAGCATTATTTATCTTCATGTTGTCATCATACATGTAGCATTATTATCTTCATGTCGTCATCATACATGTAGCATTATTATCTTCATGTCGTCATCATACATGTAGCATTATTATCTTCATGTCATCATCATACATGTAGCATTGTTATCTTCATGTCTCATCATACATGTAGCATTATTATCTTCATGTCGTCATCATACATGTAGCATTATTATCTTCATGTCGTCATCATACATGTAGCATTGTATTTAGTCTATCAACATGTAGCATTATTCTCATGTCATAACATGTAGCATTGTTATCTTCATGTGTCAATCTGACATTATATCATCAGCGTATCATCGTAGCATGTTTATCTTCATGTCGTCATCATACATGTAGCATTATTATCTTCATGTCTTCATCATGACATGTAGCATTATTATCTTCATGTCGTCATCATACATGTAGCATTATTATCTTCATGTCGTCATCATCATGTAGCATTATTATCTTCATGTCGTCATCATACATGTAGCATTATTATCTTCATGTCGTCATCATACATGTAGCATTATTATCTTCATGTCGTCATCATACATGTAGCATTATTATCTTCATGTCGTCATCATACATGTAGCATTATTATCTTCATGTCGTCATCATACATGTAGCATTATTATCTTCATGTCGTCATCATACATGTAGCATTATTATCTTCATGTCGTCATCATACATGTAGCATTTTATCTTCATGTCTCATCATACATGTAGCATTGTTATCTTCATGTCGTCATCATACATGTAGCATTATTATCTTCATATTGTCATCATACATGTAGCATTATTATCTTCATGTCGTCATCATACATGTAGCATTATTATCTTCATGTCGTCATCATACATGTAGCATTATTATCTTCATGTCGTCATCATACATGTAGCATTATTATCTTCATGTCGTCATCATACATGTAGCATTATTATCTTCATGTCGTCATCATACATGTAGCATTATTATCTTCATGTCGTCATCATGCATGTAGCATTATTATCTTCATGTCGTCATCATGCATGTAGCATTATTATCTTCATGTCGTCATCATACATGTAGCATTATTATCTTCATGTCGTCATCATACATGTAGCATTATTATCTTCATATGTCATCATACATGTAGCATTTATCTTCATATTGTCATCATACATGTAGCATTATCATCTTCATGTCGTCATTATACATGTAACATTATTATCTTCATATCCTCATCATACATGTAGCATTATATCTTCATATCCTCATCATACATTAGCATTATATCTTCATATCCTCATCATACATGTAGCATTATTATCTTCATATGGTCATCGTGCAATTTTGCCAATTATACAATATCCCTATACCTTCTACATCATCGTCATACTGCATGATCACCTTCATTGCATCATCACAACATCATCATCACACCTCATATCTTGTCATGTCATTATCATACCACATTATCATATTCATATATCGTCATATCACATTATCATCAAACCACATTATTCATACCATCGTCATTCCACATCAGTGTCTTACCAAACTTTCATCTTCTTATCATCACCATACCACATCATCGTCACACCCATCTTCATATTACTATCATACCACATCATCATCAAACCACATTATTTATACCATCATCATTCCACATCACATCAAACCACATTATTCATTTCCATCATCATTCACATCATCATCAAACCACATTATTTATACCATCATCATTCCACATCATGTCTTATGACATTATCATCTTCGTTCATCCCTCATATCACATAATCATCAAACACATATTTAGTCAAGGGACTGAAACCTCTCACAAAAGGCCTTAAGCGCTTAGAGGCAAACGAATGTTTGTACGACGTAGAGAAATAGGTAATAGACCTATTAGCAGTACGCCTTACTAGCGCACACGGGTCGAACCGTATCAAAGAGGACGAAGTGGTCAGGTGACAGATGGCACCTAAGGTAGTAAGGATCTCCCAAGTTCGAACCTTCCCGATAGCGAAAGGGGAGGGATGTAACCACTGGGACCTCGGTGCATCAAGTCGGCGCTACATACTCAGTCACTGAGGTCGCTTTCTAAACAGCCTTTGAAGAGCAGGAGTCTTGGGCTCGTTCAGATGGTATTGTGGGGCACTGTGTTAGCGCTATTGTCAGGCTAGTTGAATGCGTGTGGACGTTGTTGTCGTAGCTCTCTCTAAGATAATTACTGCGTTAAGTGGCCCCAGAAGTCGGCGGGAATTTTCGATGTCCATCTGGTGCCAAGTGGTTGTTTGCTAATCAATTAGGTAGGGATGTGTGTAAATGCTGATGTGTGGAAGAATGTAGCGAAAGCGGAATTCAGGGTACTTGTGAACAAGGTAGTGGAGAAGAGTCATGGACAAAGGCATGGCCCGAAGGGAAATCCTTTGTGTCCATCCCTATATAAACTGAGGGAGAACAACGTGACGAGAGGGAGAATAACACCACGAGAGAGAGAAGGACAGAGGAGAGAGAGGAGAGGAGAGTGAACAGGACAGAGTAGGGTCGAGAGAAACGTGGTCTGGGAGACAGAAGAGACAGCAAGGTCTTGGGGTTAAAGACAAGCTGGAAGAGAAAAGAATGAGTTTGAAGCCCAGAAGTGGGTGAAGAGAGACAAACTGAGTTTGAACCCAGAGGTGGGTGAAGGAGACGAAGAAGAAGAGTTCTACGTTGAGATCCCAGAGACGACCACGAAGTCCCAGTCCTGAAACCTGGAGCCAGTCTACCAAGGGCGTCACCATCAAGCAGTGCTGAAGAAAACTTGAAGAGACTTGTTCAAGAACCGTGGTGTGGTGTGAAAGCGTGGTTAAGTGTGTGAAAACCTGACCAGGTAAGAAGCCATTTTATTATAACCCGGGATTAGGAAGTATTGATCTTTTATGTTTCGATTATTCCATTTTGTGTAATTGGATTCTTCATAAATAGCATAGAAATTGTATTTCTTGTGCTCCGTCGTGTTAGGAAAGAAACGAATGCGTGACATCCCATTCCCAGAGAGAGGTGAATGTTTGGTGGGCGCATGAGTGTGCATATGCGTATATAAGTGCAGAGATAACCTTGGTGTGCTGAGCCTGACTAATAATACATCAACTTAGTGCACTTAAGCAATACCATCACGATTTCCCCCGTCCTGGACAATGTATACCATCATCATTCCACATCAGTGTCTTATCAAATTATCGTCTTCATATCATCATCATACCACACCATCATCAAACCACATTATTTATACCATCATCATTCCACATCATCATCAAACCACATTATTCATACCATCATCATTCCACATCATCATCAAACCACATTATTTATACCATCATCATTCCACATCATCATCAAACCACATTATTTATACCATCATCATTCCACATCATCATCAAACCACATTATTTATACCATCATCATTCCACATCATCATCAAACAACATTATTTATACCATCATCATTCCACATCAGTGTCTTATCAAATTATCGTCTTCATATCATCATCATACCACATCAACGTCGTACCATTTAATCGTCTTCGTATTATCAAACTACATCTCATCATATGATATAATTATTATCCAATATCTTCACACATAGCATTAGTATCATGTCGCCATGAAACCACTTCACCATCGCTCTTTATCATCATTATCACAATTATTATCATCATATCACATGAAGATTGTCACAATCGGGATCATTATCGCACATCAGTATTATCATAGTTATCGTCGTCATATCATGTTACAATTATCATTATTATCACAGTGCATAAACATGATCACAATCATCATCATCATCATCATCATCATTCATCTCATCATCATCATCGTCATCGTTCATTGTCATCGTCGTGTCGTCGTCCTCCTCCTCGTCGTCGTCATCGTCCCGACCCTGGGATACAATTGCTGGAGGTGACGTTTCTTACCAGGACACCGCTCGTGCTTTGAGTCAGATTGAGGAGGTTCCAGCATGTGGGAGTGTGTCTTCAGCATCGACCTTCTAAATCTGTGGTCTTTAGTCTGTGACTCGGCTGGTGAGAAGGAGGCGGGGGGTGGGGGGGGGGGGGGGGGGGAATCTGGGACCGTGGGCGGTGCGTGCATGTCAAACTGGGCACACCTGGAAAATTCCCCTCCTACTCTCTGACAGGTAGTGGACTATTTTTACGAAGGGACGTGACATATGGAGTTTTCTGTGTTTTCCTCCTCCTTCCTTCCTGTCTTTCTTTTTTTTTTCTTTCTTTCTTCTCTTCTTTTCTTTCTATCACTCGAGCCATCTTTCTCTCTGTCTCATTTTCCTTCTTTTTGTCTTTTCTCTGCTTTAACATTCATTCTAGTCCCCCCCCCCCCCCCCCTTTTTTTTTTAAAAATAAATTTCCCCTTTCTTTTTTTCTTTCTTTCTACTCTCTCTCTCTCTCTCTCCTCTCTCCTCTCTCTCTCTCTCTCTCTCTCTCTCTCCTCTCTCTTCTCTCATCCTCTCTCGCTTTCTCTCTCCTTTCATGCTTCCTCCATAGCTTTCGTTTCTTTCCTTCTATCTCCCAACTTTTTTTCTGTCTTCGTTTGTTTTTTCTCTTTCTTTTTTGTCTTTCCTTTTCTTTCACTATTTCTGATTTTCAATCTTTCGTATTCTTTTCTTTTTTCAAGCCTTTTCTGTTGTTATATATAGATTTCTTTGTGACACCTTTTTCCTTTAGTGATACAATATTCAGTTGTTATATATAGATTTCTTTGTGACATCTTTTTCCTTTAGTGATACAATATTCAGTTGTTATATATAGATTTCTTTGTGACATCTTTTTCCTTTAGTGATACAATATTCTGTTGTTGTATATAGATTTCTTTGTGACATCTTTTTCCTTTAGTGATACAATATTCTGTTGTTGTATATAGATTTCTTTGTGACATCTTTTTCCTTTAGTGATACAATATTCATGTTGTTGTATATAGATTTCTTTGTGACATCTTTTTCCTTTAGTGATACAATATTCTGTTGTTGTATATAGATTTCTTTGTGACATCTTTTTCCTTTAGTGATACAATATTCTGTTGTTGTATATAGATTTCTTTGTGACATCTTTTTCCTTTAGTGATACAATATTCTGTTGTTGTATATAGATTTCTTTGTGACATCTTTTTCCTTTAGTGATACAATATTCTGTTGTTGTATATAGATTTCTTTGTGACATCTTTTTCCTTTAGTGATACAATATTCTGTTGTATATAGATTTCTTTGTGACATCTTTTTCCTTTAGTGATACAATATTCTGTTGTTGTATATAGATTTCTTTGTGACATGTTTTTCCTTTAGTGATACAATATTCAGTTGTTATATATAGATTTCTTTGTGACATGTTTTTCCTT
>CM065743.1:2539839-2547339 GCA_033310375.1 Conus canariensis
CTTTAAATTGTGGTCTGTGCTTCCTTGTGTATTGCCTTGTAAGTATTGCTTTAATTGTGGTCTGTGCTTCCTTGTGTATTTGCCTTGTAAGTATTGCTTTAAATTGTGGTCTGTGCTTCCTTGTGTATTTGCCTTGTAAGTATTGCTTTAAATTGTGGTCTGTGTGTTTATTTGTGGTTTTGGCCATGTATTGTTCAGTACGTCATATTTTCACCTCATTCAAACCATGTATCAAACACATTAGCAGACGTAAAAAAATAGTGTTTGATAGGAAGAAGTTATTTCATGCCGTAGTTTCAGAGCTGCCACATTGTCTTCACACGTGAGGAAAAACTATAGCCTGCAAAGCGGCGTTTCATCACCCTTGATAGCTCTGTTTACATTTGACAAGACTGTTACCATGGCAGCAGGTCAGTCCTTCCAGCAAAGACAAGGGGAACAGGTGGGGGAAAGGGAGAGGGTGGGGAGGGAAATGTAAGTACATTGAAAGGCACCCCCCCCCCCCAATTGAGAACAAATCAGAGGGTAGGAGGGAGAGAGTGAAGACCTTTGTTTATCTTTCTACTTGTTTACTTATTTACTTATTAATTAATCAATTAATTTATTTATTCATTTATTTATTTACTTATGTATTTATTTATCTATTTCTTTCTTTCTTTCTCTGTTTATCTATTTACTTTTTTGTTGTTGAAAGACTGATGACCTACTGGAGATACGGTAGTCAGTGGGATGGTTAGGAAGGAGGGGCGGGGTGGGGTGGGGGGAGGCGACTAGTCTGAAGATAATGTGTGGCAGAAGGTGAAGGATACGCGGGAAATAGGACCAGAGAGAGAGAAAGAGAGAGAGAGAGAGAGAGAGAGAGAGAGAGAGAGAGAGAGAGAGGTGTGTGCGTGTGTGTGTGTGTGTCACTGCTACCCTCGCAAAGCAAACGTCACCGGCCGCCAACATGACGGGGAAATGTCGGTGTGTGTGTGTGTGTGTGTGTGTGTGTGTGTGTGTGTGTGTGTGTGTGTGTGTGTGTGTGTGTGTGTGTGTGTGTGTGTGATAAAATGGCTTCAGTAAAATATTAAATCTGTTTAGTGTCATCTTCAGCTGTATTTTTGCCCAGCGGACCACACGAGGTTCATTCATTCACGTGCACAATGAAGAGTCCTGCCAGCAACAAAAACAACAGAGTCGAAAGTCACCGGGAGATCGCAGACTTCCACTAAGGTCCATCAAATTGAGATCTCTCCTTTGAGTCAAGTCTTGAGATGAAGCCTTTGTGTCCTGCCATGGGAAGTGATGTTTGGTACAGACTGAAGAGTAATTTCCCGGGCGCATTTTTTAAACAGTACAAGCAAAATTACGAAAAGTAAAAATCAGGATTATATTTCTAGACAGTTTTGATATTCTATGAAAATAATACGATTTCGCATATAGTTATTAATTCAAAACAGTGAGGAGATTGAGAAAGATGACAGGGTTGAAGGACGCAGGGCGGAATGCAAAGGAAGACACAGTGCAAGGTGCAAAGTAACGACTGCTTTGCCTACTGTACAAAACAGATGAATAAATTTTCGAGAAATATGTGTTCATCAGACGTCACAAATAACAAATGACACGCACACAACAAACACCAGAGGGCGGCATACAGCAGATAATAAACAAATAGAACAATCCCCGGAGGCTGTATGCAACAACCAATATACAAACACAGTAATCCTTACATGGTAGTATACAGCAGGCAATATACGAACACAGTAATCACCAGAAGCCTGCGTGCAGTAGACTTATACATAACAGTAATCTCTAGAGAGCTGTATACTGTAAGCAATATACAGAACAGTAATCTCTAGAGAGCTGTATACTGTAAGCAATATACAAAACAGTAATCTCTAGAGAGCTGTATGCAGTAGGCTTATGCAAAACAGTAATCTCTAGAGACTGTATACAGCAAGCAATATACACAGCAGTAATCTCTAGAGAGCTGTATACTACAAGCAATAGACACAAAAGCAATCTCTAGAGAACTGTATACAGCAAGCAATATACAAAACAGTAATCTATAGAAGCTGTATACAGCAAGTAATATACAAAACAGCAGTCTCTAGAGAGCTGTATAAATCAAGCATACAAACAACGCAATCTCTTGGGAGCTTTATACAGCTAGTAATATACAAAACAGCAATCTCTAGAGAGCTGTATACAGCAAGTAATACAAAACAACAATCCTAGAGGGGCTTTATACAGCAGTAAAATACAAAACAGCAATCTCTAGGAGCTGTAACAGCAGGCAATATACAAAACACAATCTCAGAGAGCTGTATATTAAAGGTAAAATAAAACAGTAATCGTCAGAGAGCTGATACAGCAGGCAATATACAAAACAGTAATCGTCAGAGAGCTGTATAAAATAGGCAATATAAAACAGCAATCATAGAGAGCTGTTATAATAGGACAATATACGAAACAGTTATCGTCATGAGAGCTGTGTACAGCAGGCAATATACAAAACAGCAATCATTAGAGAGCTGTATATAATAGACAATATACGAAACAGTTATCGTCTGAGAGCTGTATACAGCAGGCAATGTACAAAACAGTAATCCTAGAGTGTCTGGTTATGCTGGGTGACAATATACAAACCAGCAACCCCAGAGGGCTGTATACAGCAGGCAATATACAAACCAGCAACCCCAGAGGGCTGTATACAGCAGGCAATATACAAAACAGCAACCCCAGAGGGCTCTATCCAGCAGGCAATACACAAAACAGCAATCCCAGAGGGCTGTATATAGCAAATAATATACAAAACAGCAACCCCAGGGAACTGTGTGCATGTGACAATATACAAACACGGTAGTGGAGAAAACTGTGCATGTGGCAATATACAAACACGGTAGTGGAGAAAACTGTGTGCATGTGGCAATATACAAACACGGTAGTGGAGAAAACTGTGCATGTGGCAATATACAAACACGGTAGTGGAGAAAACTGTGCATGTGGCAATATACAAACACGGTAGTGGAGAAAACTGTGTGCATGTGGCAATATACAAACACGGTAGTGGAGAAAACTGTGTGCAGGTGGCAATATACAAACACGGTAGTGGAGAGAAAACTGTGTGCAGGTGGCAATATACAGACACGTTAGTGGAGAAAACTGTGTGCATGTGGCAATATGCAAACATTGTAGTGCATAGATTGGCGGAGTTAGGGAACGCAGATATGGAAATTGTTTTGGTGAGGATGGATTTTAGGGGGGGGGGGGGGGGGGGGGGGTTGGAGGGGGGGGGGGAGGGGAGGATGATACATGTGAAAGCGTTATGGCTTCCGGCACCACTGGATTGTGTATGGAGTAGTCTCAGAATGTCATTACTCTAGTGTCCAGTCAAGCGATTCCGGCGTTTTGGTTTGTTTCTGTTTTGGTACCTCTTAGACAGTCCTTAACCCCATTAACGCTGGAGAATAGGCCGCATTCTCATGGGATGAGTCTGACTTTCCGACCCATACAAAGCTCTTACTGTGGAGTCTAGTCGAGCAAATAGGGCTTTTGCGTTGGTTCACCTCCAGACATCCATCCGCTTTTGTTCCTAACTGGGCAGAGTCTGGCTTCTATTTAATTCAGTGTTTGAAAGCCACTACCCCAGGGTAAGTTTGGTGGGGGGAGAGAGGGAGGGTGGGGCAGGGGAGAGGATTCTTTGGTTTTTGAAAGGATGGTGGATGTGTTTGTTGTTTAGCAGCCGTGACTGGGTTGAAGGATAGCGCTGATATTTTGTAATGTATGCCTGGGATCTCTCTCTCTCTCTCTCTCTCTCTCTCTCTCTCTCTCTCTCTCTCTCTCTGTATGCATATCTATCTATCTATCTAGCTAGCTAGCTAGCTAGCTAGCTAGCTAGTTACCTATCAACGAATGATTTAATTATTATAATATTCTTATCTATCTATCGATGATCTATCTATCTGTAATGAAAAATATTGTCCAGTTTCGCACGCACGCATAGGCATAGGCACAACACACACACACACACACACACACACACACACACACACACACACACACACACACACACACACACACACACACACACACACACACACACACAAACTCTCAACCACAGATGCACCCCCAGTGCAAACATTCACCATTTTTGATAGTTGTAGGAATGATGTTTCAGAAGAGAGTGAGTCATGCACGCAGCTACAGGGACACACAAAAGCCCAGCCCTATGTGAACGTCTTCCTTCCACATCAGTGCATGCCTGTGTCTGTGTCCTGTCTGGCTTTACATAGCTCTGAGGACTGTTGATGAGTGGTTGTCTGCAGTGAAGTGTGTCACTGTCTCTCCCTTTGCTTGGCTGCCTGCTTGTCTGTCTGTCTGCATGCCTGTCTGTCTGTCTGTTTGTCTGTCTGCCTTTCAGCCTCTGTCTTCGACGGGCTGTCTGTCTGTCTGTCTGTCTGTCTGTCTGTTCCGTCTCTCCTCTCTCTCTCTCTCTCTCTCTTCTCTCTCTCTCTCTCTCTCTCTCTCTCCTTGATCCATCTTTCATGTACATATGTATGTATGCATGTATATATGTATGTATGTATGGTATGCATGTATGTATGTATACTCGTATATGTTTATATGTATGTATGAATGTATGTATGTTTTTATGTATATGTTCATTTATCTATTTATCTATTTATTCATTTTTGTACTCCAGTTCTTATAGAACAGGGAGTACTTTAGAATGGGAACGAAGAAATGCTGTGTGTGTTTGTGTGTGTGTGTGTGTGTGTGTGTGTGTGTGTGTGTGTGTGTGTGTGTGTGTGTGTGTGTGTGTGTGTGTGTGTGTCCATCCGTCCGTGGTCAAAATGTGTTCCACTCGCTCCAGACAAAACTACGGGGCCGATCTTTCTGAAAATTTGTAGGTATGTTCATTATGGGTCACAGATGATGCCTGATGTTTTAGTTTACCGTTATAGCCGTTACTAACAGTTGTAACAGCCTGTAACGGTTTTTCTTCTTTATGGAATATCTCAGAAAGTACTTGGCCGATCTTTCTGAAAATTAGCAGGTATGTTCATTTTGGGTCACGGATGATGCCCGATGTTTTAGTGTACCCCGTTATAGCCGTTACTAACGGCTGTTACGGCCTGTAACGGTTTTCTTCTTTATGGAATATCTCAGAAAGTACTTGGCCGATCTTTCTGAAAATTTGCAGGTATGTTCATTATGGGTCACGGATGATGCCGATGTTTTAGTGTACCCGTTATAGCCGTTACTAACGGCTGTTACGGCCTGTAACGGTTTTTCTTCTTTATGGAATATCTCAGAAAGTGCTTGGCCGATCTTTCTGAAAATTTGTAGGTATGTTCATTATGGGTCACGAATAATGCTCGATGTTTTAGTTTACCGTTATAATCGTTACTAATGGCTGTAACGGTTTTTCTTCTTCATGGAATATCTCAGAAAGTACTTGGCCGATCTTTGTGAAAATTAGCAGTATGTTCATTATGGGTCACGAATAATGCCCGATGTTTTAGTTTACCCCGTTACAGCCGTTACTAACGGCTGTAACAGCCTGTAACAGTTTTTCTTCTTTATGGAATATCTCAAAAAGTACTTGGCCGATCTTTCTGAAAATTTATAGGTATGTTCACTATGGGTCACGGATGATGCCCGATGTTTTAGTTTACCGTTACAGCCGTTACTAACGGCTATAACGGCCTGTAACGGTTTTTCTTCTTCATGGAATATCTCAGAAAGTACTTGGCCGATCTTTGTGAAAATTTGTAGGTATGTTCATTATGGGTCACGGATGATGCCCGATGTTTAAGTTTACCGTTATAGCCGTTATTAATGGCCCATAATGGTTTTCTTCTTTATGGAAAATCTCAGAAAGTTTTTGGCCGATCTTTCTGAAAAATTGTAAGTATGTTCATTATAGGTCACAGATGGTGGCCGATGTTTACCAGAATAGCCATTACTAACGGTTACACCAGCCCAAGACGGTTTTTCCTCTTTATGGAATATCTCACGCGTATTCAGGATAAACTGGGAGTACGTTTATATGCTTGGCATCTTGTGTTTATTGGGTTAATTGTTTGCTTGTTTTTGTTTTTGTTTAAAGGGAACCTTAGCAATGTCATTTTATCAACTGCTTTTCTGTTGTTGTTTTTTTATTCAGAGTTTTTTCACGTTTTTCTTCTCACCCCTCAGTGCAAGGATGGGACAACCTCTCCGGGGTTCAGACCTAGGCTGGCTGCTGTAGTCTACTGTCCCCCTCCCCCATTCTTTTCAACGTATATGGAATTTATTGACAGACTTTGGTTGGATGCTATAGTCTGCCGACCCACCCACCCTTCATTTCAACCCACATTCAGTGCATGCTGATCTTGGTCGGCCGGTGTAGGCCACTGAGCCTTTCCCCCTTGCTTTCAACATACCTGTAATTTATTCTGATCTGTCCTCATCTCACTCACATTACTGTCACACACAACTCTTTGCCTTTCCTTTCAACATACCTGTAATTTATTCGGATCTGTCCTCATCTCACTCACATTACTGTCGTACACAGTATGTCTTTTCCGTGCAGTACTTCTGGCTGACGACATTCAGGTCACTTTTCTACCACCCCCCTTCCCCTCCACCTGCAGCCACTCCCAACCTCATCCGCCCTCACCCCCCTGCTCTTTCTTTCTGTCTTTCATTTCCCTGCTTCTTTACTCTGTTTCTGAAGTGTCCTCATCTCTCCATCTGTGTTCCCTCTACATTGCCATTCTCTCCATCTGTGTTCCCTCTACATTGCCATTCTCTCCATCTGTGTTCCCTCTACATTGCCATTCTCTCCATCTGTGTTCCCTCTATATTGCCATTCTCTCCATCTGTGTTCCCTCTACATTGCCATTCTCTCCATCTGTGTTCCCTCTACATTGCCATTCTCTCCATCTGTGTTCCCTCTACATTGCCATTCTCTCCATCTGTGTTCCCTCTACATTGCCATTCTCTCCATCTGTGTTCCCTCTACCTTGCCATTCTCTCCATCTGTGTTCCCTCTACATTGCCATTCTCTCCATCTGTGTTCCCTCTACCTTGCCATTCTCTCCATCTGTGTTCCCTCTACCTTGCCATTCTCTCCATCTGTGTTCCCTCTACATTGCCATTCTCTCCATCTGTGTTCCCTCTTCATTGCCATTCTCTCCATCTGTGTTCCCTCTACCTTGCCATTCTCTCCATCTTTGTTCCCTCTACATTGTCATTCTGTGGCATAGAGCCATCTGACGGGGACTGTTCTGTGTATGTGCATTCTCATATCAGGGTTATTTGTCACGCCTGAACTGGTCGGTGCATTCTCATATCAGGGTTATCTGTTTCGCCTGAAAAAAGATTCAATTTGTGGAATGTTCATGTGTCTGTAATATGAAATGAGCCTTAATTTCCAAGTTGTTTTCTGTGTTGATGGTGTGGTCTTCGTCAATTCACAGTGTTGATTTTTATCATTTTACTGACAATGTGAACAGAGCATGGTTCCACCGT
>CM065743.1:2552339-2564839 GCA_033310375.1 Conus canariensis
GCGTATGCGTGCGTGTGTGTGTGTGTGTGTGTGTGTGTGTGTGTGTGTGTGTGTGTGTGTGTGTGTGTGTGTGTGTGCGTGTGTGTGCGTGCGTGTGTGTGTGTGTGTGTGTGTGTGTGTGTGTGTGTGTGTGCGCGTGTGTGTGTGTGCATGCGTGCGTGCGTGCGTGCGTGCGTGCGTGTGTGTGTGTGTGTGTGTGTGTGTGTGTGCGTGTGTGTGTGTGTGTGTGCGTGTGTGTGTGTGTATGTGTGTGTGTGTGTGCGTGTGTGTGTGTGTGTGTGTGTGTGTGTGTGTGACACTGGGGGAGATTTGTGGTAGAAGAGGTGTTTCGTTGCCTTGACACGTGGTGGGCGGGCCTTAGCTCCCCCTGGGTCACTACAGTGCTGATGTGATCCCCAGGCAGTGCACGGCCACCTGTCTGGAGGGTCGGCTCTTTGATGGCGGGGACAAGGTGATTCATCGCACCTGCGTCTCCCAGGACCCTGCTTTGTCACAGGGGTCATCTCCCCTGCCGCCCTGCGTCCGTGAGTAGGATAACAGGACCTTCTGTGTGTGTGTGTGTGTGTGTGTGTGCGTGTGTGTGTGTGTGTGTGTGTGTGTGCGATGTGTCCGAGTCTGGTGTTGATGTTCGTCCATGTCTCTGTACAATCTCTTTCTCTTCCTGTGTGTTTGTTCATGTTTGTCTCTCCTTCCGTCTCCGCCTCTTGTTTTTGTTCTTACGGTAGTTACCCTACCACACCACACCCCACCCCATCCCACATCTCTCTCTCTCTCTCTCTCTCTCTCTCTCTCTCTCTCAAAATTATAAATAACAGGCTGTAGGTATGGGCTGAGAACAACTCTTTGTTAAACGATGCGCAAGCAGGCTTTCGTAAGGGACGCTCGACAGTGGATCACATTTTTACACTCCATGCTTGTATTGAAAAACATTTCTCCAAGAACCAAAAAAATGTATGGTGAGCTTGTGCAATGTGCTGAAAACACGTGCAGTGAAGTAAAGGACGCGGAATGTACAGATGTAAATAAACCGTTCTCCTTTTTATTATGGAATGTGAATGGCTTATTTTCTAAACTTACTGACCATGATTTTCTGTCCTTCATTTATGAATTTGATTTTGTGTGTTTCATCGAAACATTTATGGAAGAGTGCCGTGCTGATTCCTTTGTTGGCTATGATGTATTTTGTAAACCCGCCATTAAACTTTCAAAACAAGGGAGAAGGTCGGGAGGGGTAATTTGCTTGATAAGAAAGGAGTTCTCCTCCTTTGTTAAGACTATTGATGTTGATCATGATAATTTCTGTGTCTTTTTGATTGATAAAAAACTATTTGGCCTAGATAAAGATGTTCTATATTTTTGCTCTTACCTACCACCTGAAGGTTCTCCGTTTTATACCCATTTTGATATTGATAGTGGTATTAATTTGCTCGAAGAATGTCTCTTTCATTTGTTACTTTCCAGAGATGTTTATGTTATTTTGAATGGTGATTTAAATAGTAGAACCTCTAATATTTCACAGGATATTTCTGGAAATAATGATTCTGATAAACAGTATGACAGCCATCCTCTTAGTATTAACCGGCACTCTCAAGACTGCATTTTAAACAACTATGGAAAGATGTTACTGAATGTATGCACTGCTTTTGATCTGTGTATTCTTAACGGAGTGTGTAAAGGCGACCTTGAAGGTTGCTACACATACATTTCTGACTCTGGATGCAGCGTTGACGATTATTTCATATTTTCTAATGATTTATTTGCTCGTTTGTTTGATTCATGCAGGCTAAGTGTCTTAGAACGCATTGACTCTGATCATTTACCTGTGTCACTTCATGTTGTTTTTCCTAAAGAAAGTATTGTGCATGCCTGCAACCTTGAACAGAAATATGTCATAGAAAAAATTGTATGGAATGATGAAAATGCTAGTTTGTTTCAAGATATATTATGTAGTGTAGAAACACAAGCAAAGCTAGATAGTGCAATGCATTTATTAGATGTGGATGTAAATCGAGCGCTGAACATGTTTAATGCATGCATAAAAGAAAGTGCTGTTTGTATGAAAAGATGTATATCTTTGGATAGCAGTAAAACATCGACTGATTGGTATGATAAAGAATGTGATACTAGTAAAAGAAATGCAAGGAGATTATTACGAATTAGTCGTCGCACTTTAAAAACAGAAGATAGGGACGCTTATACAATTGCTAGACGGGAGTATAAGCACTTGTTACAGAGGAAAGAGAAAGTGTTCAATAAGTCTTTATTAGATAAACTCGTTTCATCTATAAAGTGCCAAAAGGAATTTTGGAGTAATATCCGCAGAGTTTCGGTCAAAAGAAGACAGCCTAGAAACAGTATTACTCTTGATGCATGGTTTCAGCATTTCCAAACCTTATTAGATTCAAATGTTGATAACACACCATTCGAAGAAGTGTTTGATGTAGGCAGTGGTGAGTATATGAACCGACCAATCACACAAGAGGAAGTACTATTAGCACTAGGAAAACTGAAAAATCGTAAGGCAGCTGGCCCTGACGGCATTATTGGTGAATTATTCAAACATTCTTCTAACCAGGTGGTAAACTTCTTTCTAAAATTGTTTAATATATTATTTGATAGTGGTACGTTTCCGGATAACTGGACTGAATCAATTATTCTGCCATTTTATAAGAAGGGCGATGTTAACAATCCCAGCAATTATAGAGGGATTTCCCTATGTGATATCAGTAGTAAATTGTTTGGAATGATTATTAATCATAGACTGCAGGAATGGATAGAAGAAAATAACATCACAGGTGATCATCAAGCAGGCTTTAAAAAAGGTTATTCGACTATTGATCATATGTTTACATTGCTTGCACTTGTACAAAAGCAGTTTTCTTATAACAGAAAATTATATGTAGCTTTCATAGACTTCGAAAAAGCTTTTGATTCGATAAATAGAAATCTTCTGTGGCCAGTCTTGCATAAAAATGGTATTAGAGGTAAACTGTATAAGTGTATTAGAAGTATGTATGATAGAGTAAAAACCAGGGTCCGCTGTGGATCGAAACTTACAGATTATATCAACTGTTCAAAAGGAGTAAAACAGGGCGATGCATGCAGTCCCATTTTGTTTTCTTTGTTTATTAACGAGTTAGCAATTGAAGTAATTAATAATGGTAAACATGGTGCTTCACTTTCGCTTGATGCTTTTGAATTGTTTATCCTTTTGTTGGCTGATGATGTTATTTTGATGTCAGAAACTGTTATAGGTTTACAAACGCAACTTAATAGTTTACACCGTGCTGCTAGATATCTGCAGTTAACAGTGAATATGGATAAAAGCAATATTATAGTATTCCGTAAAGGTGGATATTTAAGTGCTCGAGAAAGATGGTTGTATGACGGTAATCCTATGCCAGTTGTCAACGCCTATAGATATTTGGGTATTTTATTCTCAACTCGTTTGAGTTTTGTTGGTGCATGCAAAGACCTGTCAAGTAAGGCTAAAAATGTTTTGATTTGTATCATGAAAAAGTTACATGTTCTTAACAATTCATCTTTTACATTATTTATCAAACTTTTTGATACCCAGGTTCAGCCAATCGTACAATATGGCTCTGAGTTATGGGGATTAGATAAAGCGGCTACTTTCTGTGAATCGGTCCATGTTTTCGCATTGAAGAAGTTTCTAGGAGTTGATAGACGTACTCCAAATGATCTTATTTATGGCGAAACTGATCGATTTCCTATTTACATTGTCTTTGCCGTTAAATGTATCCGATACTGGCTGAAGTTACTTTACATGGATGATACCAGAATACCTCGTAAAGCGTATAATTTGTTGTATGATTTAGATACTAAAGGTAAAAGTAACTGGGTGACAAAAGTGCGACTCTGTTTGTTTGA
Organism: Conus canariensis; assembly: GCA_033310375.1. NCBI lineage: Eukaryota > Metazoa > Mollusca > Gastropoda > Neogastropoda > Conidae > Conus > Conus canariensis. The sequence continues at coordinate 2,556,231 of CM065743.1, forward strand.
ATATGGATTTGGATTCGTCTGGTTGAACCAAGGAGTCGAGAATATAAAAGGCTTTTTACAACTTTTTCGCCAGCGACTGGTGGACTGCAGATGGCAGAAATGGTCTGACCATATTCATAATAGTGATAGGTTTGATTTTTATAGGAATTTTTCATATGCTCATAACTTGAAAACTTATTTGAACATAGATATGGATAGACATTTAAAGCATGTAACAGCAAAATTTAGAATAGGCATATCAGAATTAGCTTGTCATTATCTTAGATATCGAACGCATAATGTTTGGGATTTGATGTGTCCTTTATGTAGAGAGTCACAGGAAACAGAAATACATTTTGTTCTATGCTGTCCAGCTCTCAGAAACATCAGAGAAAAGTACATCAAGCCTAAATATTATAGACAGCCATCTTTGTTTAAATTAAACCTACTTCTGTCTTCCACTTCTGCTTTAGTTGCTAAACATTTTTCATTGTTTCTATACAAAGCCTTTAATTTGAGAGAAAGTGTTTCTTCTTGAACATGTGACAACGATTTGCTTTTTGTTTCATTATGTATTATAATTGTTTATAGTTATTGTGCTGTGTATGTTCACACACCCCTTCGTTAGGGGCCATGGCCTATTACGAATAAATTATCTGAATCTGAATCTGAATCTCTCTCAAAATTATAAATAACAGGCTGTAGGTATGGGCTGAGAACAACTCTTTGTTAAACGATGCGCAAGCAGGCTTTCGTAAGGGACGCTCGACAGTGGATCACATTTTTACACTCCATGCTTGTATTGAAAAACATTTCTCCAAGAACCAAAAAAATGTATGTTGATTTCATTGATTTCCGAAAGGCGTACGACACCGTAAGTAGAGAAATTTTACTGTCAGGTCTTATAAAAACAGGCGTGAACAGGAGAATGCTGCGGATAATTCAAGCCATGTATAAATCCGTACAATCCTGTGTGATGAGCAAGGATGGTCTCTCGGAGTTCTTTTCTTGTTTGCAAGGTTTGAAACAAGGCTGTATAATGAGTCCGACACTCTTCTCATTACTAATAAATGAATTAGCTAATGAGCTGACTTGTAATGGTAGGCATGGCTTGTCTCTCAGTTCAGACACTGATCTTTTTCTGCTACTTTTCGCTGACGATCTTACACTGCTATCGACAACAGTGATCGGACTACAAAGTCAGCTGATCAATCTTCAAGTATCTGCACACAGACTAGGATTGACTGTCAATATGGATAAATCTAAGATAATAGTGTTCAGGAAGGGTGGGTTTTTAGACAGTAATCAAGTTGAAGTTGTTAATTCATACAAATACTTAGGGCTGACTTTTTCCACCCGTCACAGCTTCACAGCAGCAATGGAAGATACTACAAGTAGAGCAAAAAAAAAGTACAATGGAAATTTTGAAAACTTTAAACAGAATAGATTGTAATTCAGCTGATATATTTTTCAAACTTTTTGACTCTCAGGTTGTTCCAGTTTTGTTGTATAGAGCAGAGGTATGGGGCTTTAAAAGGTTTGAACAGATTGAGCATGTTCATCTCTATGCATGTAAACGTTTGCCACATGTTACTGATAAAACCCCAAATGATATGCTCTAGGGTGAATTAGGTAGGTATCCTTTATGGATTAATTCTGTTTCAAAATGTCTTAAATACTGGTTCCGTTTATTGAAACAACCAAACGATCTTTTCTCTAAGAAATCTTATGATATGCTTTTGAAAATGCATGAACGTGGAAGTAACACTTGGGTCACAAAAATTCAAACTGTGTTGTGTGAGAACGGGTTTGAACAAGTGTGGTTGTTTGGTTGTGGACAAGAGAAACTGTTCTTTAAAGAGTTTAAGGAAAGGTTGTATAGTTCCTTTTGTTTCCGATGGTATGACCACTTGGAAAATAGTGGTAGATTCTCTGTATATAAATGATACAAAACATATTTTGGAAGAGAGAAGTATTTGGATGTCCTGTGGATGAACACATATCGTAATGTACTTGCCCAGTTTAGGCTGGGAGTATCACAGATTAATGTTCACAGATACCGTTATTAAAAAAATACGGAGAACTGGAACTGTCCCTTTTGTAGTGACAAACTTGAAACAGAAATTCACTTTGTTTCTGAATGCCCGCTATACAAAAGTATATGCAAAATTGTCTATAGCGATTGTGCTGGGAGTAACAGTTTAGCATGTTTAAAATTATCCGAGGAAAACATTCTTGATTTTTCTAAGTTTCTATTCTTCTCATTGAAGCTCCGACTTCAAACTGTTAACACCAATGAAAACAGATAGCTTGTGTGACGACGGTGTAGGATGTTCAAACGATGATGAATCGCGATGATTTCTCAAGTTGTGTACATTAATCGCATGTGAACGCCTGTGTAGTGTGTGTGTGTGTGTGTGTGTGTGTGTGTGTGTGTGTGTGTGTGTGTGTGTGTGTGTGTGTGTGCGTGCGTGTTAATGCCGTTGCGGGCGCGCGCGCGTGCGCGCGCTTACGTGTATGTGTGTGAGTGTGTGCGTGCGTGAGCGTGTGCAATGAATCCAGTAGTCCATGCTATCTCCCCCCATTGAAAGGGGCTATGGCCTATTCAATAAACTTGTGTCAGTGTCAGTGTCAGTGTCAGTCTCTCTCTCTCTCTCTCTCTCTCTCTCTCTCTCTCTCTCTCTCTCTCTCTCTCTGGTTCCATGTATTTTTAGATTAACTTTGCTAATGTCAACTAGGAATGAAACAACATTAAAAGATTTAACTATGTATATTTACCAAGCTCTCAACAGGCTGCAAATCGTGAGCTCGTATAATGGTATTTTTCAATATATTTCAAGAAAAATGTTAATTGGTTATCGATTCTTGTACTCGTTTATGTCATTGGATTCTTTGTCTTGTTTAGTTCAGTTCATGTACATCCCCCTTCAGTAAGGGGCCTAGGCCTTTATCTGAATAAAAATTTTGAGTCTTTTGAGTCTCTCTCTCTCTCTCTCTTCTCTCTCTCTCTCTCTCTCTTCTCTCTCTCTCTCTCTCTCTTCTCCTCCTCTCTCTCCTCTCTCTCTCTCTCTCTCTCTGTTTGTCCCCGTTTGTCTCTGCTTCCCTCTCCGCCTCTTTTTTTGTTTTGTTTTTACGGTATTCTCTCCACCCACCCCACCCCACCTCTCTCTGTCTGTCTGTCTGTCTGTCTGTCTGTCTGTCTGTCTGTCTCTCTCTCTCTCTCTCTCTCTCTCTCTCTCTCTCTCTCTCTCTCGTGATGACCTGATGGACAGACGGTTCACGGGTAGGAACTCGATGAACCGGACGTGACTGTGCAAGGACTGGTCAGAATGAGTGTCAGTGGAGCGGCGCAGTCAGCAGGGGGATCTGGGCGGGGTGGGGGTGGGTGGGGGTGGGGTGTGGGGTGGAGGTCGAGTGGGGGTGGGGTGGGAGTGGGATGGAGGTGGGGTGGGGTGGGAGTGGGGTGGGGTGGGGGTGGGGCGGAGGGGGGGGGGGGGGGGTAGGGCGGGGGCGGGGTGGGGGTGGGGTGGAAGATGGGGTAGAGGTGGGGATGGGGTGGGGGAAACAGTGTGCTCCTCGTCAGAGTCGTTCCGCGCAGAAAAACGCTAACGCCCACTTGCCTTCAAACAGCATTTCTCTCCCTTGTGTGTGTGTGTGTGTGTGTGTGTGTGTGTGTGTGTGTGTGTGTGTGTGTGTGTGTTTCGTCCACGACGGAAATGATTAGAAGTAGAAATCACCTTATTTTTGATAAATAAACACACAAATTGTCGCTTCGTGTTAGTTAATTCCAACAACTTCGAATATTGTGATAGTCGGTTGGTTTTTTTTTTCTCAACAAATTGGATCATGACAGTTTTCTGATCATGAAATAAAAACCATGCGTGAAAATTTGTGTCTAGGTAGAGGTAAATGTCTTAAAATATAGAATGTATATATATAAAATAAAAAAACCGTGCAGAATTCGATCACAGAAAATGTGTGTGGTCGCTGTACCAGTTACAATGGAACAATTCCGAAGTCGTGCAATCGAATACAGACATTCAACATCGAGGGAGTGAACCTGTAAGAGTGAAATGAATTCGGCCTTGATATTGATCAAAAAGTTGTCTTTCAAGGGGACATTATCCGGTTGGGTTTGAATCAGGGCCTCTGATGAAAAGCCTGTTAGACGACTTCCTTTAGAAGTGTTATGGCACAGATGACGCCTTGGAGTCCCACCCAGGATGAGGATGATGCAGATGACGCCTTCCAGTCCCACCAAGGATGAAGATGATGCAGATGACGCCTTGGAGTCCCACCCAGGATGAGGATGATGCAGATGACGCCTTGGAGTCCCACCCAGGATGAGGATGATGCAGATGACGCCTTGGAGTCCCACCCAGGATGAAGATGATCAGATGACGCCTTGGTCACCAGATAGGTGATACGATACGCCTTGGAGTCCCACCCAGGATGAGGATGATGCAGATGACGCCTTGGAGTCCCACCCAGGATGAGGATGATGCAGATGACGCCTTGGAGTCCCACCAGGATGAAGATAATGCAGATGACGCCTTGGAGTCCCACCCAGATAAGGATGACGCAGATGACGCCTTGGAGTCCCACCCAGGATGAGGATGACGCAGATGACGCCTTGGAGTCCCACCCAGGATGAGGATGACGCAGATGACGCCTTGGAGTCCCACCCAGGATGAGGATGATGCAGATGACGCCTTGGAGTCCCACCCAAGATGAGGATGACGCAGATGACGCCTCGGAGTCCCACCCAGGATGAGGATGACGCAGATGACGCCTTGGAGTCCCACCCAGGATGAGGATGATGCAGATGAGCCTTGAGTCCACCAGATGAGATATCAGATACGCCTCGAGTCCCACCCAGGATGAGGATGACGCAGATGACGCCTTGGAGTCCCACCCAGGATGAGGATGACGCAGATGACGCCTCGGAGTCCACCCAGATGAGGATGACGCAATGACGCCTTGGAGTCCCACCCAGGATGAGGATGACGCAGATGACGCCTTAGTCCACCCAGATAGGATGAGCAGATGACGCCTTGGAGTCCCACCTAGGATGAGGATGATGCAGATGACGCCTTGGAGTCCCACCCAGGATGAGGATGATGCAGATGACGCCTTCAGTCCCACCCAGGATGAGGATGACGCCTTGGAGTCCACCCGGTCTGAAACTCCGTGACAGGGCCGTCCTCTACATCACGACCGACCTTAGAACAAAGCTTATATTGATCACATCTCTATTACATCAAAAAGAAATGTTACCAAGAAAAGTGACAATAGGTGGTAATCAGAGAGAGAGAGAGAGAGAGAGAGAGAATTTACTAGAGCAGCAGGGAAGGGGGGGGGGGTCTATTCCTCTTGTCTAGACCAGCAGGGAAGGGGGGAGGGGGGGGGATTCTATTCCTCTTGTCAGACGTTTTTGGCATGTTTGTGGATACGAATTCTGCAGAACACAATACATTACAAAATAATTATTAGTCTATGCGCTCTATTCCTCTTACCAGAGGCTTTTTACGTATCTTTGGATCAGAATTCAACAGAACATAAGAGGATGTAATACATTACAGTTGTCAATTTCTGCGTTCTGTTTCTCTTGCCAGAGGCTTTTAACGTATTAATGGATTAAAACTAAACAGTATATTGCAATGCAATACAATGCAATTGTCGGTTTGCGCAGTCCATTCCTCTTGCCAGAGGCTTTTAACATATTAGTGGATTAAAATTGAACAGGACACTGAAATGCAATACAATACCATTTCCATTCCTCTTGATCAAGTTTTTTTTTCTTTTCTATGTATCTAGATTAGAATTCATTCAGAATACAATGAAATCGACAACACATCATTCACAAACACATCCAACGCACTGTGTGCAGTCATGTGTAACAGCAGTCTGATGGAGGGAGCTTCCAGTCACCTGACCACACCTCTTCCTCTCTTAGTCCTGCCTCGCCTCGAGCCTCCTCCCCCTTCAATTCCACCCACCCCGGGCACAACGACAATGAAGGTCAGGTCTCCACTCTCTCCACCCGGCATGTCTGGAGACCCTCTGTGGATAACATCCTGCAGTATATACAGGTGGGTGGACAAAGTGTATGTGTGTGCCCGCGCGCGCATGTATGAATGTGTGTGTATGCGTGCGTGCGTGCGTGCGTGTGTGTGTGTGTGTGTGTGTGTGTGTGTGTGTGTGTGTGTGTGTGTTAAATTGTATCATAATGTGTTGTGTTGTGCTCTTGTGTGTGTGTATGTGTGTGTGTTGTGTGTGGTGTGTGTGTGTGTGTGTTGTGTGTTAATAGTAGAGAGAGAGAGAGAGAGAGAGAGAGAGAGAGAGAGAGAGAGAGAGAGAGACTCACGCACGCACATGCGCGCGCGCGCACAGAGAGAGCAAGAGAGAGAGAGAGAGAGAGAGAGAGACTCACGCGTGTGCGCGCGCGTGCGCGCGCGCGCACACACACACACACACACACACACACCACACACACACACACACAGAGTTTGAATGCGCATGTGCTTGTTTATTCAGTATACACTCTTCTCCTTCTCTCTCTGTCTCTGCATGTCTATGTTTCTGTCTCTGTCTGTCTCTGTCTCTGTTTCTGTCTCTGTCTGTCTGTCTGTCTGCGTGATGAGTAGCGGTGGCAGGTGTAGTCTTCAAGGGGAAGGACTCACGGAGTGTTCTCTACTGGAATTACAGAGTAATTTATATATCACAATTCACCTCCACCCTGTCTCTACTGGAATTACAGAGTAATTTATATATCACAATTCACCTCCACCCTGTCTCTACTGGAATTACAGAGTAATTTATATATCACAATTCACCTCCACCCTGTCTCTACTGGAATTACAGAGTAATTTATATATCACAATTCACCTCCACCCTGTCTCTACTGGAATTACAGAGTAATTTATATATCACAATTCACCTCCACCCTGTCTCTACTGGAATTACAGAGTAATTTATATATCACAATTCACCTCCACCCTGTCTCTACTGGAATTACAGAGTAATTTATATATCACAATTCACCTCCACCCTGTCTCTACTGGAATTACAGAGTAATTTATATATCACAATTCACCTCCACCTTGCCTCTTGTTAGTGGTGGAAGGAGCAGCTTACCGGTGCTATTTATCAAAATAAATTTTCATTTTTCTCGTGACCGTTAAAACTACTTAAGAATGGCTCAGGAGTAATTCACCTTAAACTTATGCACTTAAAAGTTCTTATGCTGTGAGTGAGAGGCAGAACTAGAAATGAGTTCACATATTGAAATGATGTATGGACCACAAACAAACGGACCCCAGTTAAGTGCAATTTCACACAGAGACCTTTACTGTGTAGACAAGTTTAAAATGTACAAATTAACAGAACTTCAATGAATTACCTGCATTTCTTTGGGCTGGCTTCTCCATATTTCATCTCATCATGAAGGGAGGGAATGTTCTGGTAATTTGACCCAGAATCCAGTGGGTTCACTGAGACCTACCTGTGTGGTTGGAGAGGTGTGCAGATATCTCATCACTTTCTATATGCTGATCCAACATACCAGTAGGCAGGCTGGTCGGTCTGATGTTTACTTACCTGTGTGGTTGGAGAGGTGTGTAGATCTCTCTCCAGATTCTGCTCAGTGATCCACCATACCAGTAGGCAGGCTGGTCAGTCTGATGACTACTTGGCCATGTGGCAGCTTGGATTCTTGATCCTGTGCTAAACCAGTGGCAGAGACCCAGAGTCTACACACATGACAGAACCTGGTTTGAAGACAGGTAGTTTACCCACATGACAGAACCTGGTTTGAAGACAGTAGTCTACCCACATGACAGAACCTGGTTTGAAGACAGGTAGTCTACCCACATGACAGAACCTGGTTTGAAGACAGGTAGTCTACCCACATGACAGAACCTGGTTTGAAGACAGGTAGTCTACCCACATGACAGAACCTGGTTTGAAGACAGGTAGTCTACCCACATGACAGAACCTGGTTTGAAGACAGGTAGTCTACCCACATGACAGAACCTGGTTTGAAGACAGGTAGTCTACCCACATGACAGAACCTGGTTTGAAGACAGGTAGTCTACCCACATGACAGAACCTGGTTTGAAGACAGGTAGTCTACCCACATGACAGAACCTGGTTTGAAGACAGGTAGTCTACCCACATGACAGAACCTGGTTTGAAGACAGGTAGTCTACCCACATGACAGAACCTGGTTTGAAAACAGGTAGTCTACCCACATGACAGAACCTGGTTTGAAGACAGGTAGTCTACCCACATGACAGAACCTGGTTTGAAGACAAGTAGATGGGGGTCTGGCTTGACCAGTCCTCACACTTGCCCTCTGACTTTCAGTAACAGTGGGAGATCTCAGCCCTCTGACTTTCAGTAACAGTGGGAGATCTCAGCCCTCTGACTTTCAGTAACAGTGGGAGATCTCAGCCCTCTGACTTTCAGTAACAGTGGGAGATCTCAGCCCTCTGACTTTCAGTAACAGTGGGAGATCTCAGCCCTCTGACTTTCAGTAACAGTGGGAGATCTCAGCCCTCTGACTTTCAGTAACAGTGGGAGATCTCATCCCTGTGACTTTCAGTAAATGTGGGAGATTTCAGCCCTCT
>CM065743.1:2574839-2612339 GCA_033310375.1 Conus canariensis
AAGTTTTCTCTCATCTGACCTCTCGTAGAAAGACTAGCTACATTGGTATATTGTGCATGGAAAAGTTTTCTCTCTTCTGCCTCTCTGTAGAAAGACTAGCTACACTGGTATATTGTGCAGGGAAATAGTTTTCCTCTCTTCTGCCTCTCTTAGAAAGACTAGCTACACTGGTTATATTGCATGGAAAAGTTTTCATCTCCTGCCTCTCTGTAGAAAGAGTACTACACTGGTTATTGCAGGAAAAGTTTTCCTCTTCTGCCTCTCTGTAGAAAGACTAGCTACACTGGTTATTGTGCAGGGAAATAGTTTTCACTCTTCTGCCTCTCTGTAGAAAGACTAGCTACACTGGTGTATCGTGCATGGAAATAGTTTTCACTCTCTGCCTCTCTGTAGAAAGACTAGCTACACTGGTGTATTCGTGCATGGAAATAGTTTTCACTCTTCTGCCTCTCTGTAGAAAGACTACTACACTGGTGTATCGTGCATGGAAATAGTTTTCACTCTTCTGCCTCTCTGTGGGGTGCGGAGGGAGAAATAAATACAAAATGGACTGATTGTCGACGAACAGATGACAGTGGAACAGATGATTGACGATGAACGGATGACAGTGGAACAGATGAGAAAGTCAACTAAAACCCAGTGTGAAAATGTGTCCTGTCATATGATAGATATGTTGAAGAAATTCGATTAGAGAAATGCTCGAGCATTTTGAGGTTTTTCATATAAAAGAACGCTTTATTCACCATTTTTGAAGTTTTATAAACTTGTATAATTCAGGCCGCATATTTCTCCAAGCAGAATATGCAATCCGTGTATTTTGAAGTACTGTATTTTCAGCAAAATAACATTCATGGCCAATGCTCTTCGTTGTACATTCTTCACACATTCTGGTTTTTATGCTTTCTTTCTCTCATACAAATTTCAATCCTTAATTTATGACAGCTGTAATGAAATTCAATCCGCGGGTATATGTATATATCAGGACAATCTCTAATCCGTGGTAAATGTGTGTATCAGGACAATCTCTATCCGTGGTATATGTATCAGGACAATCTTTAATCCGTGGTTTATGTGTGTATCAGGACAATAATCCGTGGTATATGTGTGTATCAGGACAATCTTTCATGCGTGGTTTATGTGTGTATCAGGACAATCTCTAATCCGTGGTATATGTGTGTATCAGAACAATCTCTAATCCATGGTTTATGTGTGTATCAGGACAATCTTTAATCCGTGGTATATGTGTGTATCAGGACAATCTCTAATCCGTAGTATATGTATCAGGACAATCTCTAATCCATGGTATATGTGTGTATCAGGACAATCTCTAATCCGTGGTATATGTGTGTATCAGGACAATCTGAAAAATAGATCTAAACTGGCAAAAGTTGTGTTCCACGCGCACCCTGTGTGGTCTGGGGGATTGAAGAGCGCAGACGATCAGCACAAACGCGACAGTGAGATCCGCAGTAGCCTGGTGACTGGTACTCGTTTGAAGACAACACAGCACCTCACTTCACCCAGCTGTTGGCTGTAGAGGAACGTGGGTAGGTAAGGCAGTGATGAGGAGGTGGTGGGCTTCATCCTCACAGTGGCCTTCCCGACAGTCGTTGAGATCGCTGCAAACTCACTCCCCAATATGAAAACAGTCCGACTTACCTTCGGTGACTGAGGCATCAATGTACATCACGATGTCTTCTTTTTTGCCGAGTTGTTCCACCTGCATCTGACTTTTTGCGTTGTTCGTGGCCTCTGGCCATCGTGGATGATGCTTCCAAGCTCTGGTGCTTGGATGTTGATCCACGGTGAAGCAAAATGGTAAAAAAGAAAAAAAAGAAATCCAGGACAACAATGGTGCAGGGAATTTTACAACTTCCCGTCTGACAATGCACGTAGAAGCAATGATATACTCACCGCCCTTACTATCATCCACAGGCACGCATTGAACTCAACAAGCCTTAATACTGACTGACTCCATGAAGTTGCTTCAAAGAGTGGGGAGTGGAATGGGAAGTCCTGATTGGCATGAACTAACGTGCAGCCATTTCAGCAGTTCATATTGATGTACAACCCAGGACATGCAGGTATTGAGGGAAAGAAGACAGCAGGAACAGGCCTAGCGACATTAACAACTGGATTATAGCGTGGCCGATCTAACATGATCAGAAACCTAGAGATTTACCTCAACAAAAAAAGATCGAAACCACTACACCATAGACCACTATGCAGAACTCAAGCATTAAGAGAGGAAGTAGCTGCATCTCCAAAGGAAAATGAAGAGCAAGAACCATTACCAACAAAGCAAATATTGGGACAATTTCAAAGACCAGCCCTGCAAAGACTCTCAGAAAATGGAACAAACTCATACCGGACCTTTGCAATGACAGACACAAATAAGAACTGAATTGATGGATTTGGGATCTCAGGATATTATGTTTATTTTATCATCTTAAACGCATGTATGCTGGTGAGTGTGCACACGTAAAATGACACAAGTTGAAGTGTGCAATGTAGAACGAACGTCCACAGGTGTGTGTGTGTGTGTGTGTGTGTGTGTGTGTGTGTGTGTGTGTGTGTGTGTGTGTGTGTGTGTGTGTGTGTGTGTGTGAAGATGCCCGTAAGCATGTTGGTGTGGATGGATGGAGAGAATGAGGTGGTGGTCTTACGCACGATTCACAGGCACGCTTGTTTGTATAGGTTACGGGTTGTGGCAGTTATAATGCAGTGCATTTTTGTGAGTATCGTACGTTCGACGTGCTGTAATGGGGAAACATGTAACAGGGGGACACACACACACACACACACACACACACACACACACACACACACACACACACACACACACACACACACACTTGATCACAACAAGAAAAAACACCACTTGTTTTTCTGCCAAATTTTCGTCTTTAATGGACTTCTTCAGGACTCACACACACACACACACACACACACACACACACACACACACACACACACACACACATGCGCGCACATACGCGCACATACGCACACACACTACACACTCACGGACGGAGGATGGACGGACACGCACGCACGCACGCATACACGCATGCACGCGCACGCGCACGCACGCACGCACGCACACACACACACACACACACACACACACACACACACACACACACACATACACACTTAACTAAAGTAAGAGATAATCTTATGTAGGTATCCAGGATTACACTATCACACAGGCCAGCTAACGCATAGGTCAGGCATCTGCTAAGACGTATTCACGAGACCTTTGTCATAGATACTTTCATCTTAATTATTGATTGATTTTTCAGTCGAGCAGTAAATCCTGCACACAATAGTCTTTGAACTTGGTAGATGTGGTTTAGCGTATTATTATGGACTAGTCCGCACTCTGTGACATCTCTTCGTGGAAACTGAAACTGAAACCAAAAAGAGGAGATTCAAGTACTCACCGACATTTGTTTGTTTGTTTGTCTGTCCACAAGAGTTACAACCCCCCAAAAAAACACAAAACAAAACAAAACAAACAAACAAACAAAAAAAACGAGAAAAAGCAAGCAAACAAACAAACAAAACCGACTTGGAGGAAACTGGGTGGAAAAGTGGTGTGCAACCCACAGACATTAAATGTTGGTGTGGGGCCCTGTAGCAGACCGGATGAAAAAGGCAGATCCACAACCCATTTCTGTAGGATCAGTACAAATTTTTCATCTGAACGGAATGAATGTTAAGTCACCGTTCACAAATTTATACTTATCTATGAAGTAAAGCATGCATGTGAGAACTTTCAAGTGACATGAAGATTTCCTTTGTTTTTTTTTAATATCTTATCAGATAATTCTACCTGGCAAGTGATTTTTTTTCCAGTCAGTACAAACTACCTCTTCCCCAGGCGGGCAAATCTTTTATTTTGTGTGGTACGCTTCCATGTGCATTCCAGTGTTAGAGGTGTGCCATTTCATTGTACAGTCAGACCCTGCACAGGGACTGCCGAAAGACAAGGAGAAAGGTGATGATTTATGAGGAAATGTGACGTCGGCTGCGAACCCAAGTGGCCGTTTTGGAAGCCCCCATGACGTTTGTTTCGGTGCTGTGTGACGTCAGCATGGCGGCGACTTCATTGGGGTCATTCCGAGTGCACACGTCAGACGATTGTCAATCGTTGACAATCCGGTCAGCTCTGCTGCTGAAAGGCATGATCCAGCGCGTTGGCGTAGCTTGATGTGCAGCATTGCTGTTTTGCGTCCTTTCTGAAGACTGTATAGACCAAAGACACAGGAATGGGCCACAGATGTAGCAAACCAGCGGACAACAGCAAAGACATTTGTTATAGTTGACATCAGCAAAGACATTTGTTATAGTTGACATCAGCAAAGACATTTGTTATAGTTGACATCAGCAAATACATTTGTTATAGTGGACAACAGCAGACATTTGTTATAGTGGACATCAGCAAAGACATTTGTTATAGTTGACATCAGCAAAGACATTTATTACAGTGGACATCAGCAAAGACATTTGTTATAGTGGACAACAGCAAAGACATTTGTTACAGTTGACATCAGCAAAGACATTTGTTATAGTTGACATCAGCAAAGACATTTGTTATAGTTGACAACAGCAAAGGCATTTGTTATAGTTGACATCAGCAAAGACATTTGTTATAGTGGACATCAGCAAAGACATTTGTTATAGTGGACAACAGCAAAGACATTTGTTATAGTGGACAACAGCAAAGACATTTGTTATAGTTGAAACAGCAAAGACATTTGTTATAGTTGACAACAGCAAAGACATTTGTTATAGTTGACAGCAGCAAAGACATTTGTTATAGTTGACAACAGCAAAAGACATTTGTAAGTGGAACATCAGCAAAGACATTTGTTATATTTGGACCATCAGCAAAGACATTTGTTATAGGGGACAACAGCAAGACATTTTGTTATAGTGTGACAACAGCAAAGACATTGTTATAGTGGACAACAGCAAAGACATTTGTTATGAAAAGCAGAGTACCAGGAAAGACGGAATTGCTAGCAGAGATTTTCTGTAAAGCAGGGGATACAATTCATACCAAAGTTTCTCGCGGCGTTCCAAGCGGGCGGCAACTGTCTTGTTTAGAATGCCATTCTTTTCTGTCTTCGTTTTTGTTTTTTTGTTGTTGTTCTTTAAATCTGTTAGCTAGACGCTACAAAGTCCACACTGCCAGAGGTGAAACGGGCTGTGCATTCAGCAGTATGTATTTGCCCATATGGCCTTTAAAATGAATGTTTGTGGCATCGCTATGCTTGATTTTGAAAATGAATGTTTGTGGCTTCGTTATGCTTGATTTTGAAAATGAATGTTTGTGGCTTCGTTATGTTTGATTTTTTTTTTCTGAGGATGAAATGCTCAGCAGAACGGCTGACAGTGTCAACACGGCCAACTCTTACCCCCCCCCCCTCCCCTCCTCATAAAGAACGGCTGACAGTCTCAAAACGGCCAACTGTTACTCCCCCTCTTTCCCCTCCATAAAGAACGGCTGACAGTGTCAACACGGCCAACTCTTACCCCCTCTCCCCCTCCTTCCCCTTCATAAAGAACGGCTGACAGTCTCAAAACGGCCAACTCTTACTCCCCCTCTTTCCCCTCCATAAAGAACGGCTGACAGTGTCAACACGGCCAACTCTTACCCCCCCCCCCCCTTCCCCTCCATAAAGAACGCTGACAGTCTCAAAACGGCCAACTCTTACTCCCCCTCTTTCCCCTCCATAAAGAACGGCTGACAGTCTCAACGGCCAACTCTTACTCCCCTCTTTCCCTCCATAAAGAACGGCTGACAGTGTCAACACGGCCAACTCTTACTCCCCTCTTTCCCCTCCATAAAGAACGGCTGACAGTGTCAACACGGCCAACTCTTACTCCCACTCTTTCCCCTCCATAAAGAACGGCTGACAGTTCAACAGGCCAACTCTTACTCCCACTCTTTCCCCTCCATAAAGAACGGCTGACAGTCTCAAACGGCAACTCTTACTCCCACTCTTTCCCCTCCATAAAGAACGGCTGACAGTCTCAAAACGGCCAACTCTTACTCCCACTCTTTCCCCTCCATAAAGAACGGCTGACAGTGTCAACACGGCCAACTCTTACCCCCCCCCCCCCCCCTTCCCCTCCATAAAGAACGGCTGACAGTCTCAAAACGGCCAACTCTTACTCCCACTCTTTCCCCTCCATAAAGAACGGCTGACAGTCTCAAAACGGCCAACTCTTACACCACCCCCCCCCCCCTCCTTCCCCTCAATAAAGAATGGCTGACAGTGTCGATACGGCCAACTCTTAACCCCCCCCCCCCTTCCCTCCACAAACAAACTCGCCAGATAAGTCATAATGCTACATCATGTTGTAAAATAAGTGTTTTAGAGTACAGACAACATACTCTCAAAGATGGAACCTGTGCACTATTTTTCACCCGGTTACGTTTCTCACAATCACGTTTCACCCAATTACATTTCACCTGGTTACGTTTCTCAAATCACGTTTCACCGAATTACATTTCACCAAGTTACGTTTCTCTCAATTACGTTTCACCGAATTACATTTCACCAAGTTACGTTTCTCACAATCACGTTTCACCGAATTACATTTCACCAAGTAACATTTCTCTCAATTACGTTTCACCCAATTACATTTCTCCAAGTTACGTTTCGCTCAATCACGTTTCACCGAACTATATTTCACCCGGTTACGTTTCTCTCAATCACGTATAACTCAATCATATTTCAGCCGGTTACGTTTCTCTCAATCACGTTTCACCGAATTATATTTACCCGGTTACGTTTCTCTCAATCACGTTCACCGAATTATATTTCACCCGTTACGTTTCTCTCATCACGTGTAATAATCATATTTCACCAGTTACGTTTCTCATCACGTTTCACCGAATTAATTCACCCGTTACGTTTCTCTCAATCACGTGTAACTTAATCATATTTCACCGGTTACGTTTCTCTCAATCGCGTTTCACCGAATTACATTTCACCAAGCTACGTTTCTCACAATCACGTTCACCCGATCATTTCATTCAAACAGTTTCATTATCATCACCAGTTACGTCTCACCTGATTACGTTTCACCCAATTACGTCTCACCTGATTACGTTACACCCAATTACGTCTCACCTGATTACATTTCACCAATTACGTCTCACCTGATTACGTTTCACCAATTACGTTTCTCTCTCACTCTCCACGCCACACACACACACAACACCACACACACACACACACACACAACACACACACACACACACCAACGCACGCACAGCACGCACCCACGCACGCAGACAAAAACACACACACACACACACAACACATCAACACCACCACACACACACCACACAACACACACACCGTTTGCAAACGCTGAGAGAAGACCACCTGTCATTGCACAAGAGCATTAGCCTTAAGCGCGCAAGGTTATTGTCTATTTGAAGATTTGTCATGGCCACAGCGCGCAAGGTTATCGTCTATTTGAAGTTTTGTCTTGGCCACAGCGCGCAAGGTTATTATCTATTTGAAGTTTTGTCTTGGCCACAGCGCGCAAGGTTATTGTCTATTTGAAGTTTTGTCTTGGCCACAGCGCGCAAGGTTATTGTCTATTTGAAGTTTTGTCTTGGCCGCAGCTGCAAGGTTATCGTCTATTTGAAGTTTTGTCTTGGCCACAGCGCGCAAGGTTATCGTCTATTTGAAGTTTTGTCTTGGCCACAGCGCGCAAGGTTATCATCTATTTGAAGTTTTGTCTTGGCCACAGCGTGCAAGGTTATCGTCCATTTGAAGTTTTGTCTTGGCCACAGCGTGCAAGGTTATTGTCTATTTGAAGTTTTGTCTTGGCCGCAGCGCGCAAGGTTATTCTCTATTTGAAGTTTTGTCTTGGCCGCAGCGCGCAAGGTTATCGTCTATTTGAAGTTTTGTCTTGGCCATGCGTACAATACTTGTTACATCAAACTGGTTTCCTGGTATGTACTTCGGTTACCTCTCCTGGAGGGGTCGGGGGGGGGGGGGGGGGGAGGGACTGGAGGCGGGGGTTTAGGAAGGGGATGTTGGAAGCGTGCAACAGTACACACTGGCATCTTCTTTCTGATGTTATCAGTGTTTACTAATGCTCGCAACAGTACACGCTGTCATCTTCTTTCTGATATTATCAGTGTTTACTAATGCCTGCAACAGTACACACTGGCATATTCTTTCTGATATCATCAGTGTTTACTAATGCTCGCAACAGTACACACTGGCATATTCTTTCTGATATTATCAGTGTTTACTAATGCCTGCAACAGTACACACTGTCATCTTCTTTCTGATATTATCAGTGTTTACTAATGCTCGCAACAGTACACACTGGCATATTCTTTCTGATATTATCAGTGTTTACTAATGCCTGCAACAGTACACGCTGTCATCTTCTTTCTGATATTATCAGTGTTTACTAATGTCTGCAACAGTTCACGCTGTCATCTTCTTTCTGATATTATCAGTGTTTACTAATGCCTGCAACAGTACACACTGGCATATTCTTTCTGATATTATCAGTGTTTACTAATGCCTGCAACAGTACACACTGTCATCTTCTTTCTGATATTATCAGTGTTTAATAATGCCTGCAACAGTACACACTGGCCTATTCTTTCTGATATTATCAGTGTTTACTAATGTCTGCAACAGTACACACTGTCATCTTCTTTCAGATATTATCACACACACAACACACACACACACACACACACACACACACCACACACACACACACACCACACATACACACAACATCCGGCATTGTCCAGGCCTGTCGCGTGTCAGCCCCAGCAGTCGACAGGGAGTAGATCAATGTCAGTTCTACATGAGGCAGCCCACCAACACTACACTGCGCAGGTGCTTGGTCATGTCGGTGGTATTCAGTGGTGCGTAGGACACTGGCTGCTAAATGCCCTTCACTACACTGCGCAGGTGCTGGGTCATGTCGGTGGTGTTCAGTGGTGCGCAGGACACTGGCTGCTAAATGCCCTTCACTACACTGCGCAGGTGCTGGGTCATGTCGGTGGTGTTCAGTGGTGCGCAGGACACCAGCTGCTAAATGCCCTTCACTACACTGCGCAGGTGCTGGGTCATGTCGGTGGTGTTCAGTGGTGCGTAGGACACTGGCTGCTAAATGCCCTTCACTACACTGCGCAGGTGCTGGGTCATGTCGGTGGTGTTCAGTGGTGCGTAGGACACCGGCTGCTAAATGCCCTTCACTACACTGCGCAGGTGCTGGGTCATGTCGTGGTGTTCAGTGGTGCGCAGGACACTGGCTGCTAAATGCCCTTCACTACACTGCGCAGGTGCTGGGTCATGTCGGTGGTGTTCAGTGGTGCGCAGGACACTGGCTGCTAAATGCCCTTCACTACACTGCGCAGGTGCTGGGTCATGTCGGTGGTGTTCAGTGGTGCGTAGGACACTGGCTGCTATATCGCCTTCCGAAGACAGCCAGTCGACTCATTGCAGAGCCAGCGTGAGTCAAGGTGTCATGGATTCTCTAACGTGAGCTGACATGCATGTTTCACAAGCTGCATACGCCAAGTCTTTGAATGGTTTATGGAATATTGATAGATGAAGGCGATTGGGTTGTCGAATATTGATAGATAAAGACGATGGGGTTGTTCTCAGAATTTTTATTCTGTTTGAAAGTCGATTCCCCGTCTTTCCTTTCATATGCCCATGAAGATACAGGCTGGGTAGATTCAGGCAGACAGATTAAAATGAAAAGAAATGGGAGTATTTTGGGAAGACCAGCTGGCGAAAAGATAGGGTCAAAGGTGAACTGCAAGCCTGAAATGTGACGTCAGTCATGGGAGAGTCCATGTAGCCTACGCCTACACTATCAGAGATGTCATGGTTGGAAATCCCACCAGAAAGAAAAAAGTATACAAGGTGAAATTATTTATGGTGGGATTATTCATTTGAGCTGTTTCATTTTTCAGTTTCACTGCCCCCCCCCCCCCCCCTCCTCCTCAGTTTTATGCTGCCTTCAAAACGCATACGTGGATCATACAGTCAGTCCATGTTCCTATGTGTGGCATGTGGCCACTCGGGATGTGGGGTGGCTAGGGAGGGGGTGGGGTGGGGGTGTCAGTCGGTGTAACCTCAATCGTTTCGATGCAGTCTCTTCTGGAATCCACACTTGAAGCAGGGCCGGCTGGTTTTACTGTCACGCTCTGGAAACATAACTTAATTTGTCTCGCTCCTCCGTTGTCCAATAAAACAAGACGATGGCCGTTTAGAACCCATGTATATTTTCTCAAAACGTGAAGTGGAGAGGAGGAGTGTTTTGCCTTGCTGTCCCAAGGAGGAGTGTTTTGCCTTGCTGTCCCAAGGAGAGTGTTTTGCCTTGCTGTCGCAAGGTAGAGAGGAGTGTTTTGTCTTGCTGTCCCAAGGAGGAGTGTTTTGCCTTGCTGTCCCAAGGAGGAGTGTTTTGCCTTGCTGTCGCAAGGTAGAGAGGAGTGTTTTGTCTTGCTGTCCCAAGGAGGAGTGTTTTGCCTTGCTGTCCCAAGGTAGAGAGGAGTGTTTTGCCTTGCTGTCGCAAGGTAGAGAGGAGTGTTTTGCCTTGCTGTCCCAAGGAGGAGTGTTTTACCTTGCTGTCCCAAGGTAGAGAGGAGTGTTTTGCCTTGCTGTCCCAAGGTAGAGAGGAGTGTTTTGTCTTGCTGTCCCAAGGTAGAGAGGAGTGTTTTGTCTTGCTGTCCCAAGGTAGAGAGGAGGAATGTTTTGCCTTGCTGTCTCAAGGTAGAGAGGAGTGTTTGCCTTGTTTTCCCAAGGTAGAGAGGAGGAGTGTTTTGCCTTGCTGTCCCAAGGTAGAGAGGAGGAGTGTTTTGTCTTGCTGTCCCACATTAGAGAGGAGGAGTGTTTTGCCTTGCTGTCCCAAGGTAGAGAGGAAGAGTGCTTTGCCTTGTTGTCCTGAGGTAGAGAGGAGTGTTTTGCCTTGCTGTCCCAAGGTAGAGAGGACGACTGTTTTGTCTTGCTGTCCCAAGGTAGAGTGGACGAGTGTTTGCCTTGCTGTCCCAAGGTAGAGAGGAGGAGTGTTTTGCTTTGCTGTCCCAAGGTAGAGTGGAGGAGTGTTTTGCCTTGCTGTCCCAAGGTAGAGAGGAGGAGTGTTTTGTCTTGCTGTCCCAAGGAGGTGTGTTTTGCCTTGCTGTCCCAAGATAGAGAGGATGAGTGTTTTGCCTTGCTGTGCCAAGGTAGAGAGGAGGAGTGTTTTGCCTTGCTGTCCCAAGGTAGAGAGGAGGAGTGTTTTGTCTTGCTGTCCCAAGGAGGTGTGTTTTGCCTTGCTGTCCCAAGGTAGAGTGGAGGGGTATTTTGCCTTGCTGTCCCAAGGTTGAGAGGAGGAGTGTTTTGTCTTGCTGTCCCAAGGAGGAGTGTTTTGCCTTGCTGTCCCAAGATAGAGAGGAGGAGTGTTTTGCCTTGCTGTCCCAAGGAGGAGTGTTTTGCCTTGCTGTCCCAAGGTAGAGAGGAGGAGTGTTTTGTCTTGCTGTCCCAAGGTAGAGAGGAGGAGTGTTTTGTCTTGCTGTCCCAAGGTAGAGGGGAGGAGTGTTTTGCCTTGCTGTCCCAAGGTAGAGAGGATGAGTGTTTTGCCTTGCTGTCCCAAGGTAGAGAGGAGGAGTGTTTTGCCTTGCTGTCCCAAGGTAGAGAGGAGGAGTGTTTTGCCTTGCTGTCCCAAGGTAGAGAGGAGGAGTGTTTTGCCTTGCTGTCCCAAGGTCCAGAATATCGGGACCCGTCTCCCTCATGCAGGTACTTGCCACTTCTGCGAATCACAGTCCTTGTGCGCCACGAGTGAGTTGTTCAGTCGAGAGGCCGCCCTCACAGTAAACTATGGAAGCCAACCCGTTAATGTCCACTGTTCAGGAAAAATGGCCCACTACCTGCATGTGGCCGTTACTACCTGCATGTGGCCTTCACTACCTGCATGTGGCCTTCACGACCTGCATGTGGCCTTCACTACCTGCATGTGGCCTTCACTACTACTGCATGTGCCTTCACTACCTGCATGTGGCCTTCACTACCTGCATGTGGCCTTCACTACCTGCACTACCTGCATGTAGCGTTCACTACCTGCATGTAGCGTTCACTACCTGCATGTGGCCTTCACTACCTGCATGTGGCTTTCACTACCTGCATGTGGCCTTCACTACCTGCACTACCTGTATGTGGCGTTCACTACCTGCATGTGGCCTTCACTACCTGCATGTGGCCTTCACTACCTGCATGTGGCGTTCACTACCTGCATGTGGCCTTCACTACCTGCATGCGGCCTTCACTACCTGCATGTGGCCTTCACTACCTGCACTACCTGCATGTGGCGTTCACTACCTGCATGTGGCCTTCACTACCTTCATGTGGCCTTCACTACCTGCATGTGGCCTTCACTACCTGCATGTGGCCCTCACTGCCTAGCGTGCATGTGGCCTTCACTACCTGCATGTGGCCTTCACTACCTGCATGTGACCTTCACTACCTGCATGTAGCCTTCACTACCTGCATGTGGCCTTCACTACCTGCATGTGGCCTTCACTCTCTTGCGAACTGAGGTGTATATGACTCCAGCTTGACTGCATGCCACTGTCAACTGCGAAGTGCGGCAAACACACAGCCTGCCCTGTGAACAGGAGTCAGACAGAGAACTAGTCAGATCAACAGGAAGTGGTGAATGCCTTCTATGTACGCAATAGAACTCTAGCCAGCACAGTGCAGAGATACGTATCCTCCCTCTGTGTATCTCTGGCTTTCTCTTCTTCCCACACTAACAACCATCAGTCTCACAGTACATACCTGTGTATCTCTGGCTTTCTCTTCTTCCCACACTAACAACCATCAGTCTCACATACCTGTGTATCTCTGGCTTTCTCTTCTTCCCACACTAACAACCATCAGTCTCACAGTACATACCTGTGTATCTCTGGCTTTCTCTTCTTCCCACACTAACAACCATCAGTCTCACATACCTGTGTATCTCTGGCTTTCTCTTCTTCCCACACTAACAACCATCAGTCTCACAGTACATACCTGTGTATCTCTGGCTTTCTCTTCGTCCCAAATTACAGAACCACCAGTCTCACAGTACACAGCTGGAGAAGTCGGAATGTGAACGGTATGATGTACTACTGCTACCCCTCCCCCCTACCGCCTCCCTCCTTTCTCCAGGTTCACCACCCCCTCCTCGTCCCTCCTATCTGTCCCCTGGTCGACCTCACACCATTCGCCATCTACCCCTGTGCAACTGTACACCACATGAAATTCATCTATCTGCCCTGTCCCTGACAACATGTACACCAAACATGAAATTCATCTTTCTGCCCTTGTCCCCTGCACAACATGTACACCAAACATGAAATTCATCTTTCTGCCCTTGTCCCCTGTGCAACATGTACACCAAACATGAATTCATCTTTCTCCTGCCCCTGTGCAACATGTACACCAAACATGAAATTCATCTTTCTACCCTTGTCCCCTGTGCAACATGTACACCAAACATGAAATTCATCTTTCTGCCCTTGCCCCCGGCACAACATGTACACCAAACATGAAATTCATCTTTCTGCCCTTGCCCCCGGCACAACATGTACACCAAAATGAAATTCATCTTTCTGCCCTTGCCCCCGGCACAACATGTACACCAAACATGAAATTCATCTTTCTACCCTTGTCCCTGCACAACATGTCACCAAACATAAAATTCATCTTTCTACCTTGTCCCCTGTGCAACATGTACACCAAACATGAAATTCATCTTTCTGCCCTTGCCCCCGGCACAACATGTACACCAAAATGAAATTCATCTTTCTGCCCTTGCCCCCGGCACAACATGTACACCAAAATGAAATTCATCTTTCTGCCCTTGCCCCCGGCACAACATGTACACCAAACATGAAATTCATCTTTCTACCCTTGCCCCGGCACAACATGTACACCAAAATGAAATTCATCTTTCTGCCCTTGTCCCCTGCACAACATGTACACCAAACATAAAATTCATCTTTCTGCCCTTGCCCCGGCACAACATGTACACCAAACATGAAATTCATCTTTCTGCCCTTGTCCCCTGCACAACATGTACACCAAACATAAAATTCATCTTTCTGCCCTTGCCTCGTCGGAACGATGGTTGTGTTCCTGGCCTCACGTTAAGGAGATGGATCAGCTGTCACTCGCCTCCCCTTGTTTTGCACGAGCGATGACGGGTTACGTCCCTTGTCAACGGACATTAAAAGCCAGACGACGGTCATGGAGCAGCTGGGGAGCACAGGGTTGGGGATGGGGAGAGGGTGCCGAGGTTTTGTGAAGAGAGCTGACATTGCCAGAGGCGAGGTGTGGCGAGGAGCTGACATTGCCAGAGGCGAGGTGTGGCGAGGAGCTGACATTGCCAGAGGCGAGGTGTGGCGAGGAGCTGACATTGCCAGAGGCGAGGTGTGGCGAAGAGCTGACATCGCCAAAGGCGAGGTGTGGCGAAGAGCTGACATTGCCAGAGGCGAGGTGTAGCGAAGAGCTGACATTGCCAGAGGCGAGGTGTGGCGAAGAGCCAGCCAGCTGAAGAACAGGAAGCAGACAGAGAGGCAACAGGATGTCCTCAATGCCCTCAATGTGTGCAATAGAACTTAATGCAGCTAAGTGCAAAGACACTTATCCCCAACTCCTCCACCCTGTCTGTCTGCACACATGCAGCATTGGTCAGGAAGTGTTGGCAACATCCCCCTGTGTCTCTCTGCACACGTACAGCATTGGTCAGGAAGTGTTGGCAACATCCCCCTGTCTGTCTGCACACATGCAGCATTGGTCAGGAAGTGTTGGCAACATCCCCCTGTGTCTCTCTGCACACGTACAGCATTGGTCAGGAAGTGTTGGCAACATCCCCCTGTGTCTCTCTGCACACATGCAGCATTGGTCAGGAAGTGTTGGCAACATCCCCCTGTCTGTCTGCACACATGCAGCATTGGTCAGGAAGTGTTGGCAACATCCCCCTGTGTCTCTGCACACATGCAGCACTGGTCAGGAAGTGTTGGCAACATCCCCCTGTCTGTCTGCACACATGCAGCATTGGTCAGGAAGTGTTGGCAACATCCCCCTGTCTGTCTGCACACATGCAGCATTGGTCAGGAAGTGTTGGCAACATCCCCTGTGTCTCTGCACACATGCAGCATTGGTCAGGAAGTGTTGGCAACATCCCCCTATATCTCTCTGCACACATGCAGCACTGGTCAGGAAGTGTTGGCAACATCCCCCTGTCTGTCTGCACACATGCAGCATTGGTCAGGAAGTGTTGGCAACATCCCCCTATATCTCTCTGCACACATGCAGCACTGGTCAGGAAGTGTTGGCAACATCCCCTGTGTCTCTGCACACATGCAGCATTGGTCAGGAAGTGTTGGCAACATCCCCTGTCTCTCTGCACACATGCAGCATTGGTCAGGAAGTGTTGGCAACATCCCCCTATGTCTCTCTGCACACATGCAGCACTGGTCAGGAAGTGTTGGCAACATCCCCCTGTGTCTCTCTGCACACGTACAGCATTGGTCAGGAAGTGCTGGCAACATCCCCCTATATCTCTCTGCACACATGCAGCATTGGTCAGGAAGTGTTGGCAACATCCCCCTATGTCTCTCTGCACACATGCAGCATTGGTCAGGAAGTGTTGGCAACATCCCCTGTGTCTCTGCACACATGCAGCATTGGTCAGGAAGTGTTGGCAACATCCTTCATGAAGCATTGGTCAGGAAGTGTTGGCAACATCCCCCTGTCTGTCTGCACACATGCAGCATTGGTCAGGAAGTGTTGGCAACATCGTAGGTGTGTGGATTCGTGTGGTGTGCTTGCAGGCGGACCTGGGGAGAGTGCACACGATCAAAGCCTGGAGACTCCGGGCGATGGCGCTGGTAGCTTCGTTCGTCTCTTCCGCCTGTTGTTCAGTCTGGATGGCGTCCGCTGGACTCCGTACTCTGACGGACGTGTTGTGGATAAGGTGCAGTTTGTTCTCTCTCTCTCTCTCTCTCTCTCTCTCTCTCCTCTCTCTCTCTCTCTCTCTCTCTCTCCTCTCTCTCTCTCTCTGTTTTTGCTTATCAATGTAGAATTAGATTACCATGTTGTTATGTTGAATTGTCAGTATGAATGATATGTGCTGAAATAATGTATGCATGACAAGGACAGATTGTAAGACTAGGCTTTGGCCTAAAATCTCCATCCTTGTGTATTAAAGATCAATCAATCAATCAATCAATCTCTCTCTCTCTCTCTCTCTCTCTCTCTCTCTCTCTCTCTCTCTGTGCGTGCGTGTGTGTTAGCGCGCGTGCGCGCGCGCTCGTGTGTGTGTGTGTGTGTGTGCGTGCGTGCGTGCGTGCGTGCGTGCGTGCGTACGTACGAGCGTGTTGTGTGTGTGTGTGTGTGTGTGTGTGTGTGTGTGTGTGTGTGTAAGCGTGCGTGAATCTCTCTCTCTCTCTCTCTCTCTCTCTCTCTCTCTCTCTTCATATATATATATAAAATATATATATATATATACATATATGTGTGTGTCTGTGTGTGTCCGTGTGTGTAATATAAAACGCACAACAAACACGGATGTGTAAAACATGTTTTCAGCTGGATGTCTGAGCACTCTTTTGGATTATAGCGCTGTGCCCAAATGGTGTTCAAGCTTTGATTACATCACTTGATGAAGAAAGCTGGCTTTTGTCGGTCAGTCAACCAACTGTTCAGTTAAGTAATTTCCCTGCCCCATCCACCCGTCTCTGTCGCCATTCCCCCTTTTCCCCTTTCCCCATCCACTCCCCCACTCATCCCCACCCCTCCTGCACTTCCCTTGCCTTCTCCTTTTACTCTGTCAAAGGCCGCTCATGATTTCATCTTCTTTAAATCCAAGCGTAAAGGTTGGAAGGAATTTGTTGAACATAATGAGAAACAGTAAATGTTGGAAGGAATTTGCTGAACATAATAAGAAACAGTAAAAGTTGGAAGGAATTTGCTGAACATAATGAGAAACAGTAAAAGTTGGAAGAAATTTGTTGAACATAATGAGAAACAGTAAAAGTTGGAAGGAATTTGCTGAACATAAGAAACAGTAAAAGTTGGAAGGAATTTGCTGAACATAAGCAGAAACAATTTCCTTGTTTCTCTCCAGATTCTAGAGACTACGGGGATCGTGTGTGTATGGAAGAGGAATTGGTTTTCAACCTAGCAGAAACTGAATTTAAAACAAGATTGCGTAAGCTTCAGTTTTTGGATTTTTTTTCTCACTTTTTTTTTCTTTTCTTTTCTTTTTTTTCAATTACCAAGATTGAAAGGCATGTCAGGGCTCTCTGCCTATTTCATTTATACACCTTGCAATATATATCAGGTGTCTCCATTTCTTAGTGTCAAGTTATTCTGTCTCTTTTATCAATAAAAAATTAAGATATATGTCAGGGATCTCAGTGTATTTCATTTATACACCTTGCAATATATGTCAGGTGTCTCAATTTCTTGTGCTTATAAATACTGAAATTAGTGTCAGGTTTATCTGTCTCTTTATCCATAAAAATTGAGATATATGTCAGGGGTCTCTGTCTCTTTCATTGATAAATCCTGCAGTTTATATCACACCAAGTGACTGTCCCCGTTCTGTTAGTTCTTTGAGATATATGTCAGGGGTCTCTGTCTCTTTCATTGATCAATCTTGCAGTTTATATCACACCAAGTGACTGTCCCCATTCTGTTAGTTCTTTCAGTTTATATCATACCAAGTGACTGTCCCCGTTCTGTTAGTTCTTTCAGTTTATGTCACACCAAGTGACTGTCCCCATTCTGTTAGTTCTTTCAGTTTATATCACACCAAGTGACTATCCCCGTTCTGTTAGTTCTTTGCGACTGGCCGGAAGATTCGTTTGAATTCAAATCTCGCTCTCTCCTCTCTCCACATGCAGTTTCTCACCGGAAGTTTCGACAGCGGCACGGAAGTGACGGGGCAGCTGTCCACCCCCCAGGTGGCGCGATACGTCCGCCTGAACCCGTTGTCCTGGCAACAACACATCGCCGTGGTGTGGGACCTGCTTGGCTGTCCTTATACTGCGACCGGTGCGTCCATCTTGGATTCTGTCGTTTTCATCCTGTCCATCTTGGATTCTGTTTTCGTTCCGTCTATTCTGGCTTGTAGTGTGCTTGTCCCATCTATCCTGGCCTGTAGTGTGTTTGTCATGTCTATCCTGGCCTGTAGAGTGTTTGTCCCGTCTATCCTGGCCTGTAGTGTTTTTGCCCCGCCTATCCTGGCCTGTAGTGTGTTTGTCCCGTCTATCCTGGTCTGTAGAGTGTTTGTCCCGTCTATCCTGGCCTGTAGTGTGTTTGTCCCGTCTATCTTGGCCTGTAGTGTGTTTGTCGTGTCTATCCTGACCTATAGTGTGTTTGTCGTGTCTATCCTGGCCTGTAGTGTGTTTGTCGTGTCTATCCTGACCTGTAGTGTGTCGTGTCTATCCTGGCCTGTAGTGTGTTTGTCCCGTCTATCCTGGCCTGTAGTGTGTTTGTCCTGTCTATTCTGGCCTGTAGTGTGTTTGTCCCGTCTATCCTGGTCTGTAGAGTGTTTATCGTGTCTATCCTGGCCTGTAGTGTGTTTGTCCCATCTATCCTGGTCTGTAGTGTATTTGTCGTGTCTATCCTGGCCTGTAGTGTGTTTGTCCCATCTATCCTGACCTGTAGTGTGTTTATCGTGTCTATCCTGGCCTGTAGTGTGTTTGTCCCGTCTATCCTGGCCTGTAGTGTTTGTCCCGTCTATTCTGGCCTGTAGTGTGTTTGTCCCGTCTATCCTGGTCTGTAGTGTGTTTATCGTGTCTATCCTGGCCTGTAGTGTGTTTGTCCCGTCTATCCTGGCCTGTAGTGTTTGTCCCGTCTATTCTGGCCTGTAGTGTGTTTGTCCCATCTATCCTGGTCTGTAGAGTGTTTATCGTGTCTATCCTGGCCTGTAGTGTGTTTGTCGTGTCTATCCTGGCCTGTAGTGTGTTTGTCGTGTCTATCCTGGTCTGTAGTGTGTTTGTCGTGTGTATCCTGGTCTGTAGTGTGTTTGTCGTGTCTGTCCTGGTCTGTAGTGTGTTTGTCGTGTCTATCCTGGTATATATAGTGTTTGTCGTGCCTACCCTGGCCTGAAGTGTGTTTGCACTGTCCATTCTGGCTTGTAGTGTGTTTGTACTGTTCATTTTTGCCTGTAGTGTGTTTGTCATGTTCATGTTATACCGCGTTTGGCATTTTCGTCTTAGACTATGTTTGACGCGTCGATTTGGGGCCATCTTGACTTTGTTATGATGTATTTATCGTATTGTGCCATGCAGTGGTGTGTAATACTGTATTGCATACGCTGCATTATGCAGTACTGTACTGTTGTATGGCGTGACGTGATTGTATGGTGTTAAGTTCGTTGGTATGTTGTACATTGAGACCTTCTAGGATGACCGGGTGACTCTTAAACTCTGTGTGTGTGCGTGCGTGCGTGCGTGCGTGCGTGCGTGCGTGCGTGCGTGCGTGCGTGCGTGCGTGCGTGCGTGCGTGCGCGCGCGCGTGCGAGCGTGTGTGTGTGTGTGTGTGTGTGTGTGTGCGTGCGTGCGTGTGTGTGCGTGCGTGCGTGCGTGCGTGCGTGCGTGCGTGCGTGCGTGCGTGCGAGCGGTGTGTGTGTGTGTGTGTGTGTGTGTGTGTGTGTGTGTGTGTGTGTGTGTGCGTGCGTGCGAGCGTGTGTGTATGTGTGTATAAAGCGTATCTTTGCCAAAACAGGCCTTCGAATGAAAGTGTTCTATAAGAAATGTGACCAAAACAGTCTATTGAAATGAAACTGTTCTATGACAAATTTTGCCAAACATGTCAACAGTCTATTGAAATGAAAATGTTCTATGACAAATTTTGCCAAACATGTCTATTTTGATGAAAGTGTTTTATGACAAATTTTGCCCAAACATGTCTGTTTCAACAAAAGTGTTGTGTTACAGAACCCACTAATTCGTCTACTACTGGTAAGTGACCTTGTAACATGCCTGACATTTGTGTAACCCTCATGTACCAATGCCACAGCATCTCTGTGTGTTATTGTTATCACAAGTGTGCTATAAATAGCAGTGTGTATAGCAACATTGCTGACGTGTTTAGAACATAACAAATCCTATTAAAGCGTGTATGTAACGTCAAGTGTGTGCTGTACTTTCATCGTGTCTTAGAACGTTCGTGTTTGGAGGACGGTGAAATCAATTACCCGTTAGGTATCAAAATTGAAATTGCTGCCATCAGACTCCTCATTACATTTTTGTGTGTGTTGGATTTCAACTCATTCATTAAATGACCTTTCGTTTAGATTTCAAATTACTCATATTTTCGTCCGAATTTCAGCTTTCTTATTGTATTCCATTGTTCACGATCTCAGAGCCCTCGTTGTGTTTTGTGGTTGAGAATTAGAGCCCCCTCATTACGTCTTGTGGCTCAGGATTTCACATCTTTCTTTACACCTTGTGGTTCAGGGTATCACATCCTTCATTACATCATATGGTTCAGGATATCACATCCTTCATTACATCATGTGGTTCAGAATATCACATCCTTCATTACATCATGTGGTTTAGAATATCAAGAATGCCAGAGCGCCTATGGAGCAAAACTACCCAAGGAGAAAACACCTCCAAAGAAATCCAGACGCCAAGAAGAGATGGACAAGATCAGGGTCCAAAAGAAAAACCTCAAGAAGCAAATGAAGACCGCACTGCCAGCTGAAAAACAAGGCTAGGAAAAACTCTGGAAAGACCTGAAAGCAAAAACAACGCCCTCAGCAAAGCGGAATCTGCGAGGAAGAGGAAGAGCAAAAAAAAAAAGAAAACACGAGAGCGCTTCTTCAGAGACCCCTTCCAGTTTGCCAGAACACGTTGAGCAGTCAAAATCTGGGACCCTAAGTGTGGACAAAGGAGTTCTTGAGCAGCATCTGAGGAAAACATACTCTGACTCACAGAGCAAAGCACTACTCGACGTTCAAGGTCTGGTGTGGCCAACCAACCCTGAGGAACAGTTCAGTGACACGCCTCCAACGTTGGCGGAAATCAAAAAGGTTGTCGACAAAGCCAGAGCCAAATCATCACCAGGGCCAAACGGAATACCTTACCAGCTGTACAAGAAATGTCTCAAGGTGCTGGAGTGGCTCCACAGGCTGCTGTGATCAGCTTGATAAACCAGAAGATCAGCGGCCAGTGGATGACGGCAGATGGTGTGTACATCCCCAAACAGCAAAACTCAAGTGACATCAGCCAGTTCAGGCCAATATCACTACTGAACGTCGAAGGGAAAATCTTCTTCTCTGTCATGGCAGCAAGGCTGACCAAGTACCTGATGGAAAACAAGTACTTGGATGTGTCAGTCCAGAAAGGTGGCATCCCAGGCGTGGCGGGCTGTGTAGAACACGCCACAATGATCTGGGACGCAATCCAAAGAGCAAAAACAGAAAAGAGAGACCTGGACGTAGTGTGGCTTGATCTGGCAAACGCATATGGATCTGTACCCCATGAGATGATACAGTTGGCTCTTGAGATGCACCATGTGCCAAAGAACATCTGCGACATGCTCAAGAAGTACTTCAATGGCTTCTCAATGCGGTTCTCTACCAAGGAGTACACAACAGATTGGATCAACTTGGAAGTGGGCATTGCAATGGGCTGTGCAATTTCCCCAATACTGTTCGTGTTGGCAATGGAAGTCATCTTGAAAGCAGCAACAAGCAACGCAAGACAAACAGACCTTGGCGATAGATACAAGATGCCCCTTCTTAAGGCCTTCATGGATGACACTACAGTGATTTTATCCAGAGAAGACGAGACACGTCATGTGCTGGAGAGGCTAGACGACATAGTTGCCTCATCCAGAATGAAGTTCAAGCCAAAGAAATCATTGAGTCTCTCACTGAGGAAAGGAAAAGTGGCCGAATCTGTGGTCTTCAGTGTTGCCAACCAGGCCATTCCAACAGTC
The DNA here is from genome assembly GCA_033310375.1 of Conus canariensis. Taxonomy (NCBI): domain Eukaryota; kingdom Metazoa; phylum Mollusca; class Gastropoda; order Neogastropoda; family Conidae; genus Conus; species Conus canariensis. Next base: position 2,596,835 of record CM065743.1, read on the forward strand.
ACAGAAGAGCCAGTCAAGAGCCTTGGAAGATGGTATGATGATACGCTGAAAGACACACAAAGAGCAAAAGAAACCAAACAGATGTCGGAAGAAGGCTTGGAGACCATTGACCAGTGTGGGCTCCCTGCCAAAAACAAGGTCTGGTGTCTGCAGTTCATGCTGATACCAAAGCTCCTATGGCCTCTGATGATATACGACATCTGCACCAGCATAGTGGAGGCAATGGAAACCAAAATCAACAAGTTCACAAGGAAATGGCTTGGTGTCCCACCCTGTCTGACTGACATAGCGCTGTACTGTCGCCAAGCAAAGCTGAAACTGCCACTGAAATCCATCCTGGAGGAATACAAAGCAGGGAAGAGATCAGACTTCAAAGCATGCTGGAGGACTCAGGAGACAAGGTGGTAGAAGCAATCAAGCCCCAGCTGAAGACAGGCAGAAAATGGAAAGTTCAAGAGGCGATGGATTCTGCAAAATAAAGTCTCAAGATCAGAGAAATAACAGAACACACACAGACCAACAGACAAGGACTGGGGGTGACCAAAACTGAATGGTGGTCAAAGGCCAAAGGAAAAGCCAAAAGAGAAATGATGATTCAGGAGATGAGAAAAGAAGAAGACCAAAAAAGATTCCAAAAAGCAGTCCAGCAGAGCCAGCAAGGACAATGGACAACGTGGGAGAATGCACTCCAAAGAAGTCTCACTTGGAATGACATTTGGCACATGGCCCCTCTCAGGATCAGCTTCATTCTCAGATCTGCATATGACCTTCTGCCCTCAAATGCAAACCTGGTGAAGTGGGGAAAAACAGACGATCCTGTCCCCTCTGCCATGAAAAATAAACAGTGGTGCATGTCCTAAGCCCATGTAAAGTAGCCCTGGCTCAAGGAAGGTACACATGGAGGCACAACCAAGTGCTCAAAGAGATTGTACAAGTAGCCTGGGCTAGTACCAACACCACAAAAGGGAAAATCAGGACTCCAAACGCACCCGCAACATTCTTCACGGCAGGAGGCAGCAAATCATGCCCAAGAACAACAGTGCCACTCGGAACATGCAGGCAGAGTCTGCTGGACGGGGCAGATGACTGGGAGTGCACTGCAGACCTCCCAGAATGGAAAAGTTACCCAGAGATCATCAGCAAGAGTGGCATGAGACCAGACATAGTAGTCCACTCTCAGTCAACCAAGCAGCTGATCATGATCGAGCTCACGGTGCCATATGAGAACAGAATGGAGGCAGCTCAAATCTACAAGACTGAAAAGTATGCTGATCTGGCAAACAGCCTGAGGAGAGAAGGCTATCAGGTCAAAGTCCTTACTGCAGAAATTGGAGCTAGGGGGTTTGTAGGAACGTCTGCATACAGCCTCATGAAACAGCTCTCAGTAGCAGGGAGGGAAAAAACCAGAGCCCTGAAAGCAATGGCAGAAGCAGCAGAGAGGTGTTCAAGCTGGATCTGGTCAAGGAGCAACAAAAGTGAACTTCATAAGGCTTAACTTTCCTATAAATATCAGGTGTCCCAGTGGCTCAGTGGTTAGAGTGCGAGTCATTAAGTGGAAAATGAGCAATATCAGCCATTCGATTTTCTTCCTTCATTTTTACGATTGTTCACGAAGGGTGCATGCTGTGTGTACCGTGTCATCCATACCAACGACCAGACTGCCCTTCTCTTCCGACGACCAAACTGGCCTTCTCTTCCGACGACCAAACTGGCCTTCTCTTCCGAAAGTTGGTGATAGGATTTTACGTATGCGCAAGATGTTATGCGTATGTTCACACGCGAGACCTTGGTTTACAGTCTCATTCGAAGGACTATTTTGGGTAATGGAGTCAAAACCAAAGGGTTTTTTTTTTTCCGAGGGGAAGTCCCCCTGTCTTGAAGCAGCCCAGTAGGGATTCGAACCTGCAACTCCAGGTTCAGCAGAATTAGGAATTCAGTGCTCTACCAACAGAGCTATTCAGGCCACGAAATATATAACCTCATCCAATCTGATAGAGTCAAATCCAATCCGACATATCCAGTTCAGTGCTAAGCAATGCAGTCCAGTGTTCTACCATACAACCCAGTCCTTTCCAACCCAGTCCAATCCAATCAATCCTGTCCAAGCCCATCCAGTCCAAACTCCACTCCAGTCCACTCCAGACCTGTCCAATCCAATCCAGTACAGTCCAATCCAAACCAGTCCAGTCCAATCCAATCCAGTCCAGTCCAATCAATGCGGTCCAGTCCAGTCCAATCCAATCCAATCCAGTCCAGTCCAATCCAATCCAGTCCAGTCCAGTCCAGTCCAATCCAATCCAGTCTAATTCAGTCCAGTCAAGTCCAACCCAGTCTAATCCAATCCAGTGCAGTCCAATTCAATCCAGACCAATCCATTCTGGTCCAGTCCAGTCCAGTCTAATCCAATCCAGTCCAGTCCGATCGAATCTAGTCCAGTCCAGTCCAGTCCAATCCAGTCCAGTCCGATTCAGTCCAATCCAGTCAATCCAATCCAGTTCAATCTAATCCAGTCCAGACCAATCCAGTCCAGTCCAGTCCAACCCAGTCCAATCAAAAACCAGTCCAATCCAGTCCAATCAAATCCAGTCCAGTCCAGTCCAGTTAAATCCAGTCCAGTCAGTCCAATCTAATCCAGTCCAGTCCAATCGAATCCAGTCCAATCGAATCCAGTCCAGTCCAATCCAATCCAGTCCAGTCCAGTCCAATCCAGTCCAGTCCAATCCAGTCCAGTCCAGTCCAGTCCAGTCCAGTCCAATCCAGTCCAGTCCAATCCAACCCAATCCAGTCCAGTCCAGTCCAATCCAATCCAATCCAGTCCAGTCCAGTCCAGTCTAATCCAATCCAGTCCAGTCCAATCCAGTCCAGTCCAGTCCAATCCAATCCAGTCCAATCCAATCCAGTCCAAACCACTATAATACTATACAGTGATGTCCAGCCCGTTCCACTCTGATGTCCAGGACTGCCAGGAGACAACACCTGTCCACTGCCACAGCCACCGGACTCAGGAGCGGTCAACTGTGAGAGGAACGGAAGCCACGTGTGAGTGGTCGGCTGTCTCTCTCTGCTTGTCTTTGTTTCGTCCATACAAATCATCTCATTGTCTGTCTGCCTGTCACCCCCTTTCTTCTTCCTTTTGTCTCTCTGTGTCTCGCTCCCACCTTCCTCTCCTGCCCTGCTTCCATCACTCCCCCCTCCCTCCTTTCTCTCTCACACGATCTCAGCAGCACTGACTTCCACCCCCAACACACACACACACACACACACACACACACACACACACACACACACACACACACACAACACATACACGCGACCACTCTCTCTCTCTCTCTCCCCCCTCTCTCTCTCTCTCCTCCCCCCTCTATCTCGCTCTCTCTCTCTCTCTTCGTACCTAAGAGTACCATGTAGGAAACAGCTGATTCAAAACTACGAGCGCTTTCCAAACATAGAGTTTTGTTTGTGATCTGGTGATGGTGGTGACGTTGTTGTTTTCTTTCGGAGTTTCTTGCTCGTTTGCCTTTTGTTTTCGCGTTTCTCTGGTTTTCCCTGATTGCCTTACTAACCAGATTGAAGATATAGCCTGGCCGGGAACTTGAAAGAAGAAAGAAATATGCGGTACAGGGATGCTCTTCTTTTTATATAAAGAACAAGGATACTCTTCTTTTTATATAAAGTACAAGGATACTCTTCTTTTTATATATAGTACAGGGATACTCTTCTTTTTATAAGCAGTACAGGGATACTCTTCTTTTTATGTGTAGTACAAGGATACTCTTCTCTTTATATGTAGTACAACGATACTCTTCTTTTTATATGCAGTACAGTGATACTCTTCTTTTTGTATGCAGTACAGTGATACTCTTCTTTTTGTATACAGTACAGTGATACTCTTCTTTTTATGTGCAGTACATGGATACTCTCCTTTTTATATATACTAGGATACTCTTCTTTTTATATGCAGTACAGGGATACACTTTTTTTCATATGCAGTACCCTCGCGCCGGGGCTATACCGCGTAGAAGCGCGTCCCCTGGTTGGTGGATTGGGGATGCGCTGGGGGGATGCACTGGATGATACAGAAGAAGCTGCCGCCAACCAACATAGCCTAGGAGAACGAAAACTTGGAGTCCAAACACGCACTGTCTGATGTACGTTAGCCCCGTGTTACCAGGGTAACCTGACAACCATGAGCTGCTCTGAAGTCGGAATGTGTCGGCTGAGGCCAGCAGGCAGACCTCCTGCAGAGTCACAAGCACAGGAGAAGACCAGACACTACGTATCTCACCCATTATGGCCATGCAGACTGATATTTGATGGTATAGTGCTCGTCCCGTGGTTCACCCGGCGGTGACAGCGCCCGCAACCTTAAAGGGGCCCAGCCACAGCGACTGGAGAAGCATAACAGGGACGCCATATGTGGCCCAGTCCAGTTGAGATCCAGGAGAAGCTATGGGGACCTCTCTGCGGCAGACCGTGGACTTTGCCTTACTAACCGGATTGAGGATATAGCTGGCCAGGAACTTGAAAGAAGAAAGAAATATGCAGTACAGGGATACTCTTCTTTTTATATGCAGTACAGGGATACTCTTCTTTTTATAAGCAATACAGGGATACCCTTCTTTTTATATGCAGTACATGGATGCTCTTCTTTTTATATGCAGTACATGGATACTCTTTTTTTCCCCCAGGGTATGCACGGCTTACTGTCTGGGCAATCGGATTTTCCCTGACCTTGGCCCTGCCCTTGACCTGACCTGTGACCCCAGCGTTGGGGAGTTCACCAATACTCCTCTTCCTGGCTGCGTAGGTAAGTGACCCGACCTCTGACCTGCGCCCTCCTCCCGCTTCTCTCCTTGCTCTCTCTCTCTCTCTCTCTCTCTCTCTCTCTCTCTCTCTCTCTCTCTGTGCGCGCGCACGTGTGTGTGTGTGCGTGCGTGCCTGCGTGCGTGCGTGCGTGTGTGTGTGTCTGTGTGCGCGTGTGTGTGTGTGTGTGTGTGTGTGTGTGTGTGTGTGTGTGTGTGTGTGTGTGTTGTGTGTGTTTACGTGCGATTGAGGGGCTAGACAGAAATGGAAGAAAAAAGGGGCTAGGGCTTCATTTGGATGTACCTCCATGTGCATTCACTGGATATTCCTTTCATTTTTCTTGTTCATTTCAGAACCAGACACAACAGTGCCTCCGCTCAATATCTGTAAGTATATACCGGAAAGCATCCTTCCTCGAAAAGTTCAGTTTCCGTGTAACTGAATGCAAACACACACACACACTCACACTCACACACACACACACACACACACACACACACACACAAAGGTGCATAAAATTACACACACACACACACACACACACACACACACGCACGCACGCACGCACGCACGCACGCACGCACACACACACACACACACACACCACATGACGATACTAAACTCGTTAATTACTCATCAAACCGTGCAGCGAACCACACACCATGTTAGTCCAGCCTACCCACTATGCAATCAGTCAAGCAACTAAAGCAAGCAAGCCAGACAGCGCTGTCACACACTGACTCATACTAAGCTGACAGCCCTGTCACCCACTGACCCACACCAAACCAGACAGCCCTGTCACCCACTGACCCATACCAAACTAGACAGCCCTGTCACCCACTGACCCATACCAAATTAGACAGCCCTGCCACCCACTGACCCATACCAAGCCAGACAGCCCTGTCACCCACTGACCCATACCAAACCAGACAACCTTGTCATCCACTGACCCATACCAAGCCAGACAGCGCTGTCACCCACTGACCCGTACCAAACCAGACAGCCCTGTCATCCACTGACGCATACCAAGCCAGACAGCTCTGTCACCCACTGACCCATGCCAAACCAGACAGCGCTGTCACCCACTGACCCATACCAAGCCAGACAGCCCTGTCACCCACTAACCCATACCAAGCCAGACAGCCCTGTCACCCACTGACCCATACCAAGCCAGACAGCGCTGTCATCCACTGACCCATACTAAGCCAGACAGCGCTGTCACCCACTGACCCATACCAAGCCAGACAGCTCTGCCACCTACTGACTCGTACCAAGCCACCCGCTCACAACCAGCCCGTACACAAAACGCACCCACCCAGTGGCCTACTAGCCGCACACGCCCCATTAATCAGCTCACTTATCCTCCAGTCCATCCAGAGACCAACGCGCTTGCAAACGACCCAAACACCAAACCCACATACCCACCCGATGCCCCCTTACCCCCCCACCCCCTCCCCCCATCCCCCATAAACCAACCAGCCCACACACTCACCCACCAATCTACCAACGTATCCAATCGCTCGCCAAATCACCTTCCCAACCAACCGACCAACCCACAACACCCAACCACCTAGCAACTCACCAACCAAATAGTTCACCCACCGACCAACAACTTCGTAAACGAAGCAACCCTATCACCCGGCAGCCAACCAACTCATCCGCCAATTGATCAACTATCTCACCCCACCAATGAACCAACTCATCCACACCAACCTACCCACACAGACCATCCACCAGTAAAAAACTATCTCACCCCACCAATTAACCAACTCACCCACCAACCGATTCAAACAGCCCTTCCACCTCCTCTCCCTCACTCTCCCCAGCTCTCATCCAACCATCTAACCAAGCCATCCTCTCCTCCCCCCACCCCTCCCCACCTCTCTCCCCCGTCCTCTCTCTGTCTTTAGCGGGGCCGTGTCTGCAGGAAGAGAGGGACTGCAGTCTGACCCCAAACGGCGACTACCAGTACTGCAGCCACTGCCACTACTTCAGCACGTGCAGCCACGGCTACTTCTTCGTCAGACCCTGCCCCGAACAGCTACAGTTCGATTCCCGCCAGGGCCTGTGTGACTACCACTCGGCCACGTGTCGCAACCACTCCCACACCCTGACTCGTCCTTAAGCCGTTAACCCTCCCTCATCCCCCTTGCCCCCTCTCCATCACCCCTTTACCCCCCCAGCTCCGAGGATTCTTCCCCGTTCTTCATCCTGTTCTGCCTCATCTTCTTCGTCCATCCCACTGGCACTGTTACCGCGCCATTCATTCCAACTGCTCAGCCGTACCCACAGTTTTCTCGTCACAACCCCAGGGAGCAGTCAGTGTCAAGTCGTCATGAGACATCCCACCAGAGGAGACACTGCACTGCTGCCGAATCTCTTCACGTCAGTGGTGCCTCCACTGATCCAACGTTCCCAGGACAGTACCACTGAGCCAACGATCAGCAGATGGCGCCACCACATCCCCCAACACCAGTCCCTGCGAACCTGTTGATGTTGTGGAGTTGGATACGACCTCTTCACAGGTCTGGACATGGAGAAGACATTAGAACGACCTCTTCACAGGTCTGGACATGGAGGAGACATTAGAACGACCTCTTCACAGGTCTGGACATGGAGAAGACATCTCCTCACAGGTCTGGACATGGAGAAGACATCTCTTCACAGGTCCGGGCATGGAGAAGACATTAGAACGACCTCTTCACAGGTGTGGACATGGAGAAGACATCTCTTCACAGGTCTGGACATGGAGAAGACATCTCTTCACAGGTCTGGGCATGGAGAAGACATCTCTTCACAGGTCTGGACATGGAGAAGACATCTCTTCACAGGTCTGGACATGGAGAAGACATCTCTTCACAGGTCTGGACATGGAGAAGACATCTCTTCACAGGTCTGGGCATGGAGAAGACATCTCTTCACAGGTCGGGCATGGAGAAGACATCTCTTCACAGGTCTGGATGGAGAAGACATCTCTTCACAGGTCTGGGCATGGAGAAGACATCTCTTCACAGGTCTGGAGCATGGAGAAGACATCTCTTCACAGGTCTGGATATGGAGAAGACATCTCTTCACAGGTCTGGACATGGAGAATGACATCTCTTCACAGGTCTGGACATGGAGATGACATCTCTTACAGTCTGGACATGAGAGACTCTCTCACAGGTCTGGCATGGAGAAGACATCTCTTCACAGGTCTGGACATGGAGAAGACATCTCTTCACAGGTCTGGGCATGGAGAAGACATCTCTTCACAGGTCCGGGCATGGAGAAGACATCTCTTCACAGGTCTGGACATGGAGAAGACATCTCTTCACAGGTCTGGACATGGAGAAGACATCTCTTCACAGGTCTGGACATGGAGATGACATCTCTTCACAGGTCTGGACATGGAGATGACATCTCTTCACAGGTCTGGACATGGAGAAGACATCTCTTCACAGGTCTGGACATGGAGAAGACATCTCTTCACAGGTCTGGACATGGAGATGACATCTCTTCACAGGTCTGGACATGGAGAAGACATCTCTTCACAGGTCTGGACATGGAGAAGACATCTCTTCACAGGTCTGGACATGGAGAATGACATCTCTTCACAGGTCCGGGCATGGGAAGACATCTCTTCACAGGTCAGAAGGAGAAGACATCTCTTCACAGGTCGCATGGAGAAGACATCTCTTCACAGGTCCGGATATGGAGAAGACATCTCTTCACAGGTCTGGACATGGAGAAGACATCTCTTCACAGGTCTGGACATGGAGAAGACATCTCTTCACAGGTCTGGACATGGAGAAGACATCTCTTCACAGGTCTGGACATGGAGAAGACATCTCTTCACAGGTCTGGACATGGAGAAGACATCTCTTCACAGGTCTGGACATGGAGAAGACATCTCTTCACAGGTCTGGACATGGAGAAGACATCTCTTCACAGGTCTGGACATGGAGAAGACATCTCTTCACAGGTCTGGACATGGAGAAGACATCGGAACTGAGGTCACCATGGCTGCCTTCCACTTTGTGGGCATTGTGGTTGACAGTTTGAACTGCACGTAGAATAAGCATCAGACGGCGTTACTAAACATGGCGCATTGAGAAGAAGAAGAAGAAGAAGAAGAAGAACAACAACAACAACAACAACAACAACAACAACAAACAACAACAACAACGGCGGCACATTTTTGGAAAAGGTGACCTCTCTGACCTCTGATCCTATAAAGATGGCATCCATATTTTGAACAAAAGATAACTCAATCAAAACCAAGATTGCTTAAACTTTGTTTTTGTCATCTCTGTCTTTCTGATATCCATGTATGTGTCTGGCAATGCAGTGCACCGGATCCTGCGAACTTCTCGCAATACATTTTTTTTTAAAACAACAACAGTGTGTTATTCTTCTTCACAATGTTTTTTGCAGCGGTTCTAAAAAAAATATTCGTTTTAATCATTCTTTTTGAAAGAGACCATCACTGAGTTCTTGCGCTGATGGAGATGGCGTGATTTTGTTCCTTTTTTTTCTTTTTCAAGTGATTTCTCTTGAAGAAACGTCACTAGCTTCCTTTGTGGCGTTTGTGATTATGTGCTGCTATTTTTAAAGACAGTCGTCAGAGAAAGTTGGAAAGCTCTGAGGGGCTGCAGCTTTCACGGGTTAGTTTTAAGCACGTAAAAACAGAACTTAATTCCATTATTCTGTTTCCTATATGCTTTGCAGACACAGAATCTGTAAAGATAAGCATACTGCTCAATTTTGCATGTGGATCTAAGAAATGGCAGAAGTCACTTCGTGCCTAAATCACGTAGAAGTAACATACACAGAAAAATGGAAAATAAAATGTATATCACAATAGATAATGGTATGTATATATCAAATGTACTGCTAGCATTACGTGATAAATTGGTGGTTCTTTTTCTTTTTTTTACTGTTGATGTCTGCTGACTGATTTTATTTTTCATATAGCAACTGTACATGTGTGAGTTAGTGTGATTTCTTGTCTAATACAACCTTTCTTCGAAATCATTGTGCTTTTGTGCATTTCACAAAGTGTGTTTTATTTTTATTGTGTATATCCAGTCGTGAAAAATAAAAAGTAAAACACCGAGGGACGGAAAAGGTTGGCTTTTTTGTAAAGTACGATGAAAATGAGGATTGTCCAATTCTGTGGGCCTTCATCATGCTCTACTGTCAAGGTGACCTCAGTTCCCATCTCCTCTACACTCCACGCCCTTTCTGAGTGCGTGTCAAGGTCACTGGTCTCAGTAAACTCGTGCAGACTGGATGAATGGATGTAGTGACGCCGAAACAATCATCGTCATCGCTAGTGTCCTGTGTGTGCTGGACCACAGTAAGCTCACATCAACTCCGTGTGAAGTGATACAACCAGCAGAATGAGCTCACATCAGCTCCATGTGAAGTGATGCAACCAGCAGAATAAGCTTGGAGAAAAAAAAAGAGAGAGAGATAGTGGAATTTGAATAAGACGTGCTTTTCCTCCACTAGATTTAGTGAGTAACTGAGTAGGTGTTCTAGTGTTGATCATTACTGTAACAGTGTGTAACACTGATCTGTTGTGACATAGATGTAATGTCGATCATTACTGCATCACTGTGTAACACTGATCTGTTGTGACGTAGCTGTAATGTCGATCATCACTGTATCACTGTGTAACACTGACCTGTTGTGACGTAGCTGTAGTGTCGATCATCACTGTATCACTGTGTTAAATTGACATGTTGTGACGTAACTGTAATGTCGATCATCACTGTATCACTGTGTAACATTGACCTGTTGTGACGTAGCTGTAGTGTCGATCATCACTGTATCACTGTGTAACATTGACATGTTGTGACGTAGCTGTAATGTCGATCATCACTGTATCACTGTGTAACATTGACCTGTTGTGACGTAGCTGTAATGTCGATCATCACTGTATCACTGTGTAACATTGACATGTTGTGACGTAGCTGTAATGTCGATCATCACTGTATCACTGTGTAACATTGACATGTTGTGGAGACAGCGTGAGCTTCTAGCCCCGGAAGAGGGTCTCTACCATGTCCATCTAACAAATCACCAGGAACTTGGCGAGATGGACCATTTGTTTGTTTGTTTGTTTTTCCAGGCTAATATTCTGTGCCGCCTCAGTGGCAACACACCCACACCACTCGTTCTGTCCACAGCCACAGCCTGGCCCGGCCTGCCACAGCACCGACACCGGCAATCCACAGGGAGCAGTCAATGTCAAGTCGTCATGAGGCAACCCTTCAGAGGAGACACTGCACTGCTGCCGAGTCACTTCGGTGGTGTTCAGTGGTGTTCAGTGGCGCCTGTTCTGATCCAACATACGCAGGAGACCACCTATTACGCCCCCTACTGACGACAATAATTGCTTAGTCATGGAGCCGGCGTGAGTAAACTGTCCCTCCAGAGGGCGCCACTACAGCCGTCCAACTACTAGTTCCCATGAATTTACCGATCCTGGTGATCTCGACAACCAAGGATACAGACATGGAGAGGTATGAAATATGAGGTCACCATGGCAGCAGGGCACGAAGGACAAGAGAATCTGAGCCTTTCTTTATGCTGATTGTAAAGGATGAAGATGATGAACAGATCCCACGTTTTTCCATTCCGGTCTGAGACTGCAGAAGGGCTTAGGTCGCGCTTACTTTTGTAATATATCTAAGCGTCAACCAGGCCCAGTTGATCCGGACACCTGCAGTGTTAGTCAGGGACTTCGAGCAAACTCTAAGAGACACATTCATTAAGTGGATTAGTCTCGACTATGCGGTCTCATTCTTCTCATTGCAGGCTACAGCCAAGTCAACTCTTGGTAAGTGATGGTCATTACACAGAAATCCCACAAATGAATGGCTCTGATTAGAATCGAACCCACGATCTCCCAACCGGGAGCCCGCAATGACGGATGGCAGAGAACTGGAAGATTTCTACACGACCTGATTGCCACAAGCATGGATAGTTTTATTTGTTTGTTTCCTTTGACAATCATTATCAATCCTGTTTGTTTTTTGTTTTTTTTTTCGAAGAAAGGCTTAGTTACTGCTATCAATCTCTGTCACTCCGAGTGGCCACTTCTCATCCTATCCACTCTCCTCCCCTCTTTTCAGCAAACATCTTACACATCATCATCTACGTTACGTGTACTCGTATCAATGCCTTGCTAGACTTCATGTACATAACATTTGAAACCTGCTAAACAAAAGCCAGGTCCGCTTAATGATAATCTTGTTGATTTCCCAATCTATGCATACACACACGCACGTGCGCACATACACACACGTCTCTGCCACATCACACACACACACACATACACACCGCGCGCGCGCCGCGCGCGCGCACACACGCATGCACGCACGCACTCACGCACGCACGCACTCATCGCACGCACGCGCGCTCGCACACGATGCACGTAGGACCTAAGCACGCGCGCAGTCTCTTCTCTCCTCCCCCCCCTCTCTCTCTCTCTCTCTCTCTCTCTCTCCCCCGGGTCAGTTTACAGGAACGGCTGGTAGTGTAACAATCAGTGTCGATAGTTAAATCGGGTGTCGCTGTCTTCTCCGAATTAGGAAAGTTAAGACCGTCTTACCCGATAGACCTGGGAGTCTGCGATTTTCTGTCTGCCCTGCCAGGACTGCCTTGACGGTGTGATGGATTTAAGCCCCCCCTCCCCCTTCTAGACTAGTTCCCGGACATTTTTTTGTTGCCTCCAACTCCTATTTTGCTGCCTTCTTGTTTATGTGGGGCTTCCATCCGCCTATTTTTCCCACTTTTTTCCCCCATTTATTTCCGTTCCTTTTTTCCGTCGGCATTGCTCACCATGGAGTTCCCTGATATTTAAATGCCACGCTAAGAGACGACAGGCAGACAAAAAAGTGACAAGGAAGGGGAGAAGCAAGGGAGGAATAAACAAATGGAAGAAAGAATGGACGAAGAAAACATATACGTCTTCAATACTGAAGGAAAAACAGTAATCTTCTTGTCACATAAGGTGAGTCCCGCGTGCAAGTGCAAGAACAAGACTGTTCTTTGGCTCAATCTTTCAGTGGGTGAATTTCGTTGGCTCATCCTAGACTACCAACGGCAATTAAGTTTACACAATTGACCCAGTAATGTTGCCTGACATATATGTTGATATTCAGAAGTACAAAAGACAGAAATGAGAAAGCAAAGACGAAGTTTAAACAGTCTAGGTTATCATCCAGCTTCTTTCTGTTTAAATCCGCTTTATTTCCATAGAAACAAGATACATGTTTTCTTTAAGGGTTACAGGCCAGAAATCAAATCAAATGATGCCCAGCTATTGTTTTTTTTTTCCAGTGCATAACAATGGTAACATTCTCCGATTGGTGGAAGGAACCATCGGCATTTTTACACGGCCTTTACCCATGTGACCAGTTTGCGGTCACATAAAGTGCGATTGGTAGAAGGAACCGTTGCCTTTTTACACGGCCTTTACCCATGTGACCAGTTTGCGGTCACATAAAGCGTGACTGTAGACCAGTAGCATGAAAATCTGGTTACTTGATTCGTTATCGTCAGTACGTTGGTCAGTGCTTACTTTGGCACTTCACTGTATGCTGTTTACACTGTGTAACAGACACACTATGACGTGGTTGTTGTAAATTACGAGCAGAATCGTGTCATCACAAATGTGACAGTGAGCACGAATTCTTGATCGTGATTACAACTGCACTTACAGAAGAACAGAAAAAAAAAGAAAAACAAAAGAAAAATGGCGCCGAGAGGCGATGGTGGAGAGGACTTGACCTTCACCTTTGATCTGATTGGCTGATCACCGTCGCTGAGTCCAAGCTAAATTGATGTCTTGCCCAAAAATTGATCATCCTCAAGTCTTCCGAACTGGTAATGTGCTCACATATCTGGTCACACCTGTCATTTCATGCATCAAACGCAATGTTGCTGTTTACAGAACAGACAACGCGCGCGCACACACACACACACACACACACACACACACACACACACACACACACACACACACACCAAAAGAAAAGTAGGGCAGTATGTGTTTAGAAAAGATGTCCTTTTTGACTTTTAGTCTTTACAGACAATGTGTATCTTGTTTGAATTGAAAATCGCATGAATAAAACAAACCCCAGTGTGACGGGCCTCCGACGCTCCCCCTCGTTATTAAAATATGATTATCATCTGCAGGGATGCAGGAGGGTATAGACAGAAGTATTTACGCTTTCACAACCAAAATGCGCTCTCGCATAGGCACACGCACTCTGTCACTCACATCGGGCCCGCACAAAGGTGACGGGAAATCAATAACATTTCATAGAAAATAATCAACTTTTATTTAACTTGACTCCGAGCCCCCACCCGTCACTACACCACACGCTTATCTGCATTATACAAAAATGTAAACATCATACAGATAACCTCATAATCGCATCCCCTGTTCTTCAATGACTCTTACTTAACCAGGAAAAACAGTATTCCACAATTTTGTTTATACACTTATAAACTTAAGAACAAATACACGTCCATAACTTGCCAGCATTCCTTGGTTGACCAGTCAGTTTCTCTCATCACACTGTGCGACTACGAGCTGAAGCTGCCACACTGTTGTGTCCTCCCTATTGGCCAAATCCCAGTTGGGGGAGACTGGCAACGTACTTGCACCCTCAGACCGAGCCTCCCGGACTCCACTGCATGTCACCCTCTCCACAGAAAGGGCTCCTGTCGGCCTCTCCCACAGGTCTTCTCTGGCTGCAAACACCCTACCGTTGTCTGGCAGCTCCCTGTCTAGGCTCCAACAGGCTGACACGTCTTGCTGTTGACCGTCCCCACACAGGAAACACTTCTCGTCGTCGGCTCCGAGGCTACAGCAACCTCCACTGTCTTACGTCCCCACCCAGGAGACAAATCTAAACCGTCGTCAGCTTCGAGGTGACAGCAAACCCCTGCTTCTCGCTGTATTTTCTTGAGCCCTCAGCAAGACGGGTGAGTTCACTTTCCCAGTCACACATTTCCTGGTTTTCTGAGGATCTTATATCCATTCTCAAAGAAAAAGAGAACCCGAGTTAAACTGGTTCAACCAATGGAATCACTGGCACACACACACATCATAACGGTTTGCACCAATAACTCCCCGGGTTATTTTTATTTCACCAATGGAATCACTGGTCACCTACACATACACACACACACCACAGCTGCTAGCACCAACAAAGACTTGGGTACCAAGTGGTTAATGCATAACCTCCATTCCAAACTCATGTTCGATTCCCTGAAGCTACCCATTGTATTAACAGCCTGGACTTCTCCACAAGCCAGGACTGATGCTTCCAGTATTTACTACACTCTATAGACAACAAGGTGCAAATCACTCAATAGACCGGAGCCTTCCATTCATTCCTCAGAACAAGAACGACTGAATGGTCACTGTACCCTGCCTGCAAGCTGACGGTCACCAAACCGTGACGGTCGCCTTCCCTTCAGGCCCACTGGAGAACCCAGTGAATAGGCAGTGGTCGAAGTGGACACTCTCCTCCACCCAGGACCGGCAGGTCAGCATGTACTTGTTACTATCCCTCACTGGACATGCGAACAACTTCCCAGTAACTCTCCCTCCTTCAGTGTACGACTTGGGGCATTCCCCTCTGGTGATGCCTGAGTTCGCACACTTGAACAACCCAGGGAACTTGCTCTCAACAAC
>CM065743.1:2614839-2647559 GCA_033310375.1 Conus canariensis
GGGAGACGCATGCAGCAGTGGAAATGGAAGATAACTCCAGAAGAATATCTTCACCTGGAGGGCGGGAGGTGGGTCGGGTATATACACATGTCCACTTTACCAGATATGTGGTGCCCCACTTCAGTCATGACTTGCAGAAGCCTCTCTGACACAATGCTGTAGGGAGAGAGTCTTCAGAAGCAGGGAGGGAATCTTCAGAAGCGTCTGTGACACAGTGCTGTAGGGAGGGAGTCTTCACTCTATGACACAGTGCTGTAGGGTGGGAGTCTTCAGAAGCCTCTGTGACACAGTACTGTAGGGAGGAAGTCTTCACTCTATGACACAGTGCTGTAGGGTGGGAGTCTTCAGAAGCCTCTATGACACAGTGCTGTAGGGACGAAGTCTTCACTCTATGACACAATGCTGTAGGGTGGAGTCTTCAGAAGCCTATGTGACACAGTGCTGTAGGGAGGGAGTCTTCACTCTATGACACAGTACTGTAGGGAGGAAGTCTTCACTCTATGACACAGTGCTGTAGGGATGGAGTCTTCAGAAGCCTCCACGACACAGTGCTATAGGGAGGGAGTCTTCACTCTATGACACAGTAATGTAGGGAGGGAGTCTTCAGAAGCCTCTATGACACAGTGCTGTAGGGAGGGAGTCTTCAGAAGCCTCTGTGACACAGTGCTGTAGGGAGGGAGTCTTCACTCTATGACACAGTGCTGTATGGAGGAGTCTTCAGAAGCCTCTGTGGCATAGTGCTGTAGGGTGGGAGTCTTCACTCTATGACACAGTGCTGTAGGGAGGGAGTCTTCAGAAGCCTCTGTGACACAGTGCTGTAAGGAGGAGTCTTCAACTCTATGACACAGTGCTGTAGGGAGGGAGTCTTCAGAAGCCTCTGTGACACAGTGCTGTAGGAGGGAGTCTTCAGAAGCCTCTGTGACACAGTGCTGTAGGGAGGGAGTCTTCACTCTATGACACAGTGCTGTAGGGAGGGAGTCTTCAGAAGCCTCTAGTGACACAGTGCTGTAGGGAGGAGTCTTCAGAAGCCTCTCGACACAGTGCTGTAGGGAGGGAGTCTTCACTCTTGACACAATCTGTAGGGAGGGAGTCTTCAGAAGCCTCTATGACACAGTGCTGTAGGGAGGGAGTCCTTCAGAAGCCTCTATGACACAGTGCTGTAGAGGATTCACTACACACGTAGGAAGTCTTCACTCTATGACACAGTGCTGTAGGGAGAGGAGTCTTCAACTCTATGACACAGTGCTGTAGGGAGGGAGTCTTCACTCTGTGACACAGTGCTGTAGGGAGGGAGTCTTCACTCTATGACACAGTGCTGTAGGGAGGAAGTCTTCACTCTATGACACAGTGCTGTAGGGAGGGAAGTCTTCACTCTATGACACAGTGCTGTAGGGAGGGAGTTTCACTCTATGACACAGTGCTGTAGGGAGGGAGTCTTCACTCTATGACACAGTGCTGTAGGGAGGAGTTATCCGTTCACTCTATGACACAGTGCTGTAGGGAGGGAGTCTCTCTGCCATGCTGCAGGAGTCTCACTCTATGACACAGTGCTGTAGGGAGGGAGTCTTCACTCTATGACACAGTGCTGTAGGAGGGAGTCTTCACTCTATGACACAGTGCTGTAGGCAGGGAGTCTTCACTCTATGACACAGTGCTGTAGGCAGAGTCTTCACTAGGCACATGGTAGGGGGAGTCTTCAGAAACCTCTGTGACACAGTGCTGTAGAGAAGGAATCTTCAGAAGCCTCTATGACACAGTGCTGTAGAGAAACAATATTCAGAAGCCTCTGTGACACAATGCTGTAGGGATGGAGTCTTCAGAAGTCTCTGTGACACAGTGCTGTAGGGATGGAGTCTTCAGAAGTCTCTGTGACACAGTGCTGTAGGGATGGAGTCTTCAGAAGCCTCTATGACACAATGCTGTAGGGATGGAGTCTTCAAAAGCCTCTGTGACACAGTGCTGTAGAAAGGAAGTCTTCAGAAGCCTCTGTGACACAGTGCTGTAGAGAGGAAGTCTTCAGAAGCCTCTGTGACACAATGCTGTAGGGAGGAAGTCTTCAAAAGCCTCTGTGACACAGTACTGTAGGGAGGAAGTCTTCAGAAGCCTCTGTGACACAGTGCTGTAGGAGGAAGTCTTCAAAGACTCTGTGACACAATGCTGTAGGCAGGAAGTCTTCAAAAGCCTCTGTGACACAGTGCTGTAGGGAGGAAGTCTTCAGAAGCCACTGTGACACAGTGCTGTAGAGGATGGAGTCTTCAGAAGCCTCTGTGACACAGTGCTGTAGGAGGGGAAGCCTCTGTGACACAGTATGTAGGCAGGGAGTCTTCAGAAGCCTCTGTGACACAGTGCTGTAGGGAGGGAGTCTTCAGAAGCCTCTGTGACACAGTGCTGTAGGAAGGGAGACTTCAGAAGCCTCTGTGACACAGTGCTGTAGGGAGGTAAGCCTCTGTGACACAGTGCTATAGGAGGGAGTCTTCAGAAGCCTCTGTGACACAGTGCTGTAAGGAGGGAGTCTTTAGAAGCGTCCACGACACAGTGTTGTAGGAGGAGTCTTCAGAAGCCTCTGTGACACAGTGCTGTAGGGAGGGAGTCTTCAGAAACCTCTGTGACACAGTGCTGTAGGGAGGGAGTCTTCACTATATGACACAGTGCTGTAGGGTGGGAGTCTTCAGAAACCTCTGTGACACAGTGCTGTAAGGAGGGAGTCTTCACTCTATGACACAGTGCTGTAGGAGGGAGTCTTCAGAAGCCTCTGTGACACAGTGCTGTAGGGAGGGAGTCTTCACTCTATGACACAGTGCTGTAGGGAGGGAGTCTTCACTCTTGACGCAGTGCTGTAGGGAGGAAGTCTTCACTCTATGACACAGTGCTGAAGGGAGGGAGACTTCACTCTCTCACACAGTGCTGTAGGGAGGAGTCTTCACTCTGTGACACAGTGCTGTAGGGAGGGAGTCTTCACTGTATGACACAGTGCTGTAGGGAGGGAGTCTTCACTCTATGACACAGTGCTGCAGGGAGGGAGTCTTCACTCTGGCACAGTGCTGTAGGGAGGAGTCTTCACTCTATGACACAGTGCTGTAGGGAGGGAGTCTTCACTCTATGACACAATGCTGTAGGGAGGGAGTCTTCACCTATGACACAGTGCTGTAGGGAGGGAGTCTTCACTCTGACACAATGCTGTAGGGAGGGAGTCTTCACTCTGACACAATGCTGTAGGCAGGGAGTCTTCACTCTGACACAATGCTGTAGGGAGGGAGTCTTCACTCTATGACACAGTGCTGCAGGGAGGGATTCTTTACTCAGGCACAATGCTGTAGGGAGGGAGTCTTCACTCTATGACACAATGCTGTAGGGAAGGAGTCTTCACTCTTGTACACAATGCTGTAGGGAGAGAGCCTTCACTCTATGACACAATGCTGTAGGGAGGGAGTCTTCACTCTGACACAGTGCTGTAGGGAGGGAGTCTTCACTCTATGACACAGTGCTGTAGGGAAGAAGTCTTCACTCAGACACAATGCTGTAGGGAGGGAGTCTTCACTCTCTGACACTGTGCTGTGGGGTGGGAGTCTTCACTCTATGACACAATGCTGTAGGGAGGGAGTCTTCACTCTATGACACAATGCTGTAAGGAGGGGAGTCTTCACTCTGACACAGTGCTGTAGGGAGAGAGTCTTCACTCTGTGAAACAATGCTGTAGGGAGGGAGTCTTCACTCTATGACACAATGCTGTAGGGAGGGAGTCTTCACTCTGACACAATGCTGTAGGGAGGGAGTCTTCACTCTGACACAAGGCTGTAGGGAGGGAGTCTTCACTCTGACACAATGCTGTAGGGAGGGAGTCTTCACTCTATGACACAGTGCTGTAGGGAGGGAGTCTTCACTCTATGACACAATGCTGTAGGGAGGGAGTCTTCACTCTATGACACAGTGCTGTAGGGAGGGAGTCTTCACTCTGACACAATGCTGTAGGGAGGGAGTCTTCACTCTGACACAATGCTGTAGGCAGGGAGTCTTCACTCTGACACAATGCTGTAGGCAGGGAGTCTTCACTCTATGACACAGTGGTGCAGGGAGGGATTCTTTACTCTGACACAATGCTGTAGGGAGGGAGTCTTCACTCTATGACACAATGCTGTAGGGAGGGAGTCTTCACTCATGACACAATGCTGTAGGGAGGGAGTCTTTCACTCTGTGACACAATGCTGTAGGGAGAGAGTCTTCACTCTATGACACAATGCTGTAGGGAGGGAGTCTTCATTCTGACACAGTGCTGTAGGGAGGGAGTCTTCACTCTATGACAGTGCTGTAGGGAAGAAGTCTTCACTCAGACACAATGCTGTAGGGAGGGAGTCTTCACTCTTATGACACAGTACTGTGGGGTGGGAGTCTTCACTCTATGACACAATGCTGTAGGGAGGGAGTCTTCACTCTATGACACAATGCTGTAGGGGAGTAGTCTTCACTCTATGACACAATGCTGTAGGGAGGGAGTCTTCACTCTGACACAGTGCTGTAGGGAGGGAGTCTTCACTCTGTGAAACAATGCTGTAGGGAGGGAGTCTTCACTCTGACACAGGGCTGTAGGGAGGGAGTCTTCACTCTGACACAGTGCTGTAGGCAGGGAGTCTTCACTCTGACACAATGCTGTAGGGAGGGAGTCTTCACTCTGACACAGGGCTGTAGGAGGGAGTCTTCACTCTGACACAATGCTGTAGGGACGGAGTCTTCACTCTGTGACACAATGCTGTAGGGATGGAGTCTTCACTCTATGACACAATGCTGTAGGGAGGAAGTCTTCACTTTGACACAATGCTGTAGGGAGGGAGTCTTCCCTCTGACACAGTGCTGTAGGGAGTGAGTCTTCACCCTGACACAGGGCTGTAGGGAGGGAGTCTTCACTCTATGGCACAAAGCTGTAGGGAGGGAGTCTTCATTCTGACACAATGCTGTAGGGAGGGAGTCTTCACTCTGACACAATGCTGTAGGGAGGGAGTCTTCGATAGGAGCCAGGTGAATCGAAGTGTCGACGAAGACGAAACTATGCCAGAAAGGGGAGATGGAGACAGGCAATAGGGACCAACGACATCCTTTCAGGCATGTGTATATACAGAATTGGTTGCTTATGCATAGTTTTTGCTTTCGTATCGTGTCGTGCATTTAACAGGTAACTTAGTATATTTGAGAGAGAGAGAGAGGAGGGGGAGGGGGGGGGAGGGGGAGGGGGGAGCGAGAGTGTGTATGCGGGTGTATGTGTAAAACAAAATGAAAAACTAAAAATCCTTTGTTTCATCTATGTTGGTTCCGTTTCCGTATAATACAACACATTATCGGAGTGAGTGTGCCAGTACACCACACATTGGTACATTAACAAACCCAGACACTTTGTATCAATTGCCAGAACACTAAAATCAGCAAAGATATGTCCATTTGTAAAAGAACATACAGACTATGCATGGTGCGTAAGAGATTGGCTGGGAAAGAAAAAAAAAAAAAAAAAACAAGTGAGAAAAAAACCTAGTAGTGGAAATTGTTCTTGGTTTTTTTTCCGCTTTTTGCTTTTTGGCAGATGAAGAGGACAGTATGAAGTACCAAAAAATGAAGAGGTGGATTTTGGCCCTAGGGAAGAAAAAAAGAAAAAAAGTAAAAAAATAAATAAATAAATAAAAAATAAATAAAAAGAAAAAAATCACTACCTTAGGTGCTCCATTGATCCGAGAACTGATGCCACACACACACACACACACACACACACACACACACACACAATGCCAGAAATCTACAGGTGAATCCCGATGTCTCTCCCTACCAATCGGATAGAAGTTAACAAAATTGGGTTAATCACGTGGCGTGACAGCTATATCATTGCTCCTAATTTGAGAGAGAGAGAGAGAGAGAGAGAGAGAGAGAGAGAGAGAGAGAGAGAGAGAGAGAGAGAGAGAGAGAGAGAGAGATTTCCCACTTGATCTGAATTCTCAATGTTTGAAGATCAGCATCTTCGAACTGATCTAAATTTTTACGAAAAGATTTTAAGGAAATTCCGGTGTACTTTTGGAAGATGCGTTTGGGTGAGCAGTGTGAGGGAGTATAAGTTTTCTTTCTTTTAATCTGATTTGGGAGTTGACTTTGATGGTGTGATAGCCCTGATATGGTCCTTTGCAGTCGGCTGGGCTATAAGCATCATCATCATCATCATCATCATCTCTCTCTCTCTCTCTCTCTCTCTCTCTCTCTCTCTCCCTAGTTTATGTTACATACGTGACCATAGTGTCACGGGTTTGCTGATCGTCATCTTCATCCATGGGACGGCCACAGTCAATCATGCTGATCGCTCTGCCGCTTCAAGGACTACGTCTGAACAGAAGAGAAAAGTATCTACGACAGTAAGCGGTGAAACTTGACCCTTCTTTACCTAGGAGAGAAAAAGACCGAGGACAGTAAGGGTTAAAAATTACCCTTCTTTATGCAGGGGACAAAAGGACTTAGGACAATAAGGGTTTAAATGGCAACCCACTCCATGTAGGAGAGAAAAAGACCTAGGACAGTAAGGGTTTAAATGGCACCCCACTCCATGTAGGAGCGAAAAAGACCTAAGACATTAAGGGTTTAAACGTTACTCCACTCTATGTAGGAGAAAAAGAGACCTAGGACAGTAAGGGTTAAAACGTTATCCTTCTTCATCTGGGAGAGAAACATACATAGGACGGTAAGGGTTTAAATGTTAGCCCAATCTATGTAGGAGAGAAAAAGTCCTAGGACAGTGAGGGTTTAAACGTTACCATACGCTATGTGGGAGAGAAAAAGACCTTGGCCAGTAAGGGTTAAAACGTAACCCGACTCTCTGTCGGAGAGGAAAAGAGCTAGGACAGTGAGGATTCAAATGACACCCCACTCTATGTAGGAGAGGAAAAGACCTTGGACAATAAGGGTTAAAACTTTACACCATTCTATGTAGAAAAAAAAAATCAGAACAGCAAGGGTTAAAACGTTACCCACTCTATGTAGGAGAGAAAAAGTCCTAGGACAGTTAGGGTTATAATGGCACCCACTCTATTTAGGAGAGTAAAAGACCTAGGACAGTAAGGTTAACACCTTACCCCACTCTATTTAGGAGAGAAAAAGACCTAAGACAGTAAGGGTTAAAACGTTACCCCACTCTAAGTGGGAGAAAAAAAAAAGACCAGGACAGTAAGGGCTAAAATGTTACCCCATTCTCTGTAGGAGAGAAAAAGACCTAGGACAGTAAGGGTTTAAAGGTTACCGTTCTTTATCTAGTGGAGAAAAAGACCTCGGACAGTAAGGCTTAAAACGTTACCCCACTCTATGTAGGAGAAAAAAAAGACCTAAGACAGTAAGGGTTGAAATGGCATCCCCCTCTCTGTAGGAGAGAAAGGGACTTGAGAGAGTAAAGGTTTGAATGTTATCCCACTCTATGTAGGGCAGAAAAAGGGCTAGGACAGTAAGGGTTAAAACGTTACCCCACTCTATGTAGGAGAGAAAAAGACCAAGACAGAAAGTGTTGAAATTTTACACCACTCTAGGTGCCATTTAAACCCCTATTGTCCTAGGTTTCTTTATGCACTGCATACAGAAGGGTGTCCTTTTAAAACTCTTACTGTCGTAGGTCTTTTTCTTTCCTACATAGAGTTGGGCGCCATTTAAAGCCTTACTGTCCTAGGTCTTTTTTTCTCTTACATAGAGTGGGGTGACGTTTTAGCCCTTACTGTTCTAGGTATTTTTTCTCCCACATAGAGTGGGACGCCATTTTAACCCTCACTGACCTAGGTCGTTTTTCTCTCCTACATAGAGTGGGGTAATGTTTAAACCGTTACTGTCCTAGGTGTTTTTTTTTCTTCTCTACTACATAGAGTGGGGTGCCATTTAAACCCTTACTTTCTCAGTTTTTTTTTTTTTTTTACATAAGTAGGATAACGTTTTAACCTTAGTGTCCTAGGTCTTTATTCTCCTACATAGAGTGGGGTAACATTTTAACCCTTACTGCCTTAGATATTTTCTCTAATAGATGAAGAAGGATGGCATTTGAACCGTTACTGTCCTAGATCTTTTTTCTCTCCACCATAGAGTGGGGTAACATTTAAACCCTTACTGTGTTAGGTCCCTTTCTCTCCTACATAGAGTGGGGTTCCATTTTGACCCTTACTGTCCTAGGTCTTTTTTTCTCAACTGCATAAAAAAGGATATCGTTTTAACCCTTACTGTCCTAGGTCTTTTTCTCTCCTATATAGAGTGGGTAATATTTTAACCCTTACTGTCATGGATCTTTTTCCATCCTACATAATGTGGGGTAGCATTTTAGCCCTTACTGTCCTAGGTCTTTTTTCTCCTACATAGAGTGGGGTAATATTTACACCCTTACTGTCCTAGGTATTTTTCTCTCCTACACAGAGTGGGGTAACATTAAACCCTTAGTATCCTAGGTACTTTTCTCTCCTACACAGAGTGGGGTAATATTTAAACCCTTACTGTCCTAGGTATTTTTCTCTCCTACACAGAGTGGGGTAATATTTAAACCCTTACTGTCCTAGGTATTTTTCTCTCCTACACAGAGTGGGGTAATATTTAAACCCTTACTGTCCTAGGTATTTTTCTCTTTAAAATGAAGAAGGATAACGTTTTAACGCTTACTGTCCTAGATCTTTTTCTCTCCTACATAGAGTGGGATGCCATATAAACCCGTACTGTTCTAGGTCTTTTTCTAGGCTGCAAAAAGAAGGGTAACGTTTTAATCCTTACTGTCCTATGTCTTTTTCTCTCCTACATAGAGTAGGGTAAGGTTTTAACCTTAGGACAGTAAGGGTTAAAATGGCACCCCACTCTATGTAGGAGCGACAAAGACCTAGGACAGTAAGGGTTAAAAGATTATCCTTCTTTATGTAGGAGAGAAAAAGACTCAGAACATTAAGGGTCTAAATGGCACCCTACTCTATGTATGAGAGGAAAAAGACCTAGGACATTAAGGCTTTAAACGGCACGCCACATTATGTAGGTGAAGAACAACCTAGGATAGTACGGGTTTAAACGTTATGCCATACTGTATGTAGGAGAAAAAAAAGACCTAGGACAGTAAGATTTAAAATATTACCCATTGTATGTAGGAGAGAAAAAGACCTGGGACAGTAAGGGTTTACATGGCACCCCACTCTATGTAGGAGAGAAAAATACCTAGGAAAGTAAGGGTTAAAACGTTATCCCACTCTATGTAGGAGAGAAAAAGACCTAGGACAGTAAGGGTTTAAATGGCACCCCACTCTATGTAGGAGAGAAAAATACCTAGGAAAGTAAGGGTTAAAACGTTATCCCACTCTATGTAGGAGAGAAAAAGACCTAGGACAGTAAGGGTTAAAACGTTACCCCACTCTTTGTAAGAGAGAAAAAGACCTAGGACAATAAGGGTTTAAATGGCACCCCACTCTATGTAGGAAGGACAGTAAGGCTTGAAATGTTACTCCACTTTATGTAGGAGAGAAAAAGACCTAGGACAGTAAGGCTTTTAATGGCACCCAACTGTATGTAGGAGAAAAAAATGCCTAGGACAGTAAGGGTTAAAACGTTTCCCTTCTTTATCTAGGAGAGAGAAAGACCTAAGACAGTAAGGGTTCACACCTTACCCCACTCTATGTAGGAGAGAAACAGACTTAGGACAGTAAGGGTTTAAATGGCACCCCACTCTATGTAGGAGAAAAAAATACCTAGGACAGTAAGGGTTTGAATGTTACCCCACTCTGTGTAGGAGAGAAAAATACATAAGACAGTAAGATTTAAAATGTTATCCCACTCTCTGCAGTAGAGAAAAAGACCTGAAACAGTAAGGGTTTAAATGTTACCCTACTCTTTGCAGAAGAGAAGATCTAAGACAGTAAGGGTTAAATTACTACCCTATTCTATGTAGGAGAGAAAAAGACCTAAAACAGTAGGGGCTAAAAAAATGTTACCCCACTCTATGTTGGAGAGAAAAAAACATAAGACAGTGAGAGTTAAAATGTTACCCCACTCTATGTTGGAAAGAAAAAGACATAAGACAGTGAGAGTTAAAATGTTACCCCACTCTATGTAGGAGAGAAAAAGACATAAGACAGTGAGAGTTAAAATGTTACCCTACTCTATGCAGGAGAAAAAAAAAACAACTAAAATTGTAAGAGTTAAAATGTTACAAATTGTCTATGTAGGAGAGAAAAAGACAAGACAGTGAGGGTTAAAATGTAACCCTACTCTACGTGTGTTTCATCAGCAGTTCGCTTTTTGCCCCCAAAGACTGCTAATCTCTGAACATCCTAACACAGAACCAGGTAAAAAAGCTATCTACGGTCAAAAGATGGGAGGGTGGGGGACAACATCTACCCACTGCTCTAACCACGGTCTGGCTTTTCTGTATGTGCGTGGCACCCACAGAGGTGAACGGTCAAGCGTGTCTACCGACATAGGTGCTTCAGGCCATAGTTCCCGACCGATGGAGACAACAACAGAACATCGCCTGGGGGTGAAGTCTGCTGACGGAACACAAAGTCTGTTAAGCCACTGTGCATAGTGGCGGTGGCACCAACAATAGCCACCGTCTGCTGACCTCAGACACTTTGGCCATTAGTCAGGCCAAGACTACAGTAATATGGTAAACCAACAGCGTCAAAATTTAGTTACTTTGTTTTGTTCATTAAAACAATAATCTCAGCGTCAAAAGTGGTAATTACTGTTTTCAGTATTATTGATCATGTCACTTCATGATTGTCATTAACTCACTTTTCTGACCTGGCATTTTGCCTTTATGTTATTTCACTCTGAAAGCAGTGATTGTGTCCCACATGCTCTGACACATGGAACTCGGCAAGGAGAGTAGGATGAAACAGACTGCAGCGTAACTAGTGAAAACTAGGAAAAATACAATTTAACACACAAAACAAAGTGCAGACTCACGGTCGTTTGATACACAGTGCGAGACAGACCACGGTAACCTCGACATGCATCACTACTACTTCGGTGGTAACAGATTCCACTGACATAAAAAAAAGCACCTAAAAACACTCCCCACATGGTTGTAACAGCGATATGATATTAAAATGCAACACAAGACACTCTGTCAACAGTAGTGTGACATTAGAAAAAACACCCAACAACACTCCCAACATGGTTGTAACAGCAGTATAATCTGAAAATGCATCACAGAACACTCTGTCAACAGAAGTGTGACATTAAATGCTCCCAATAACACTCCCGACATGGCTGTCAGTAACAGTATGACATGAAAACGCTCCCAATAACGCTCCCGACATGGCCATCAGTAACAGTGTGACATAAAAATGCTCCCAGTAACACTCCCGACATGGCTGTCAGTGACAGTGTGACATAAAAATACTCCGAATAACACTCTCGACATGGCTGTCAGTAATATCATAACATAAAAATGCTCCCAATAACACTCCCGACATGGCTGTCAGTAACATTGTGACATGAAAATGCTCCCAATGACACTCCCGAAATGGATGTCAGTAACAGTGTGACATGAAATGCTCCCAGTAACACTCCCGACATGGCCATCAGTAACAGCGTGACATTAAAATGCTCCCAATAACACTACTGAAATGGATGTCAGTAACAGTGTGACATAAAAATGCTCCCAATAACACTCCCGACATGGCTGTCAGTAACAGTATGACATAAAAATGCTCCAATAACACTCCCGACATGGCTGTCAGTAATATTGTAAAATAAAAATGCTCCCAATAACACTCCCAACATGGCTGTCAGTAATAATAGTGTGACATAAAAATGCTCCGAATAACACTCCCGACATGGCTGTCAGTAACATTGTGACATGAAAATGCTCCGAATAACACTCCCGAAATGAATGTCAGTAACAGTGTGACATAAAATGCTCCCAGTAACACTCTCGACATGGCCATCAGTAACAGCGTGACATTAAAATGCTCCCAATAACACTACTGCAATGGATGTCAGTAACAGTGTGACATTAAAATGCTCCCAATAACACTCCCGACATGGCTGTCAGTAACAGTATGACATAAAAATGCTCCGAATAACACTCCCGACATGGCCGTCAGTAATAGTAGTGTGACATAAAAATGCTCCCAATAACACTCCCGACATGGCTGTCAGTAACAGTGTGACATGAAAATGCTCCCAATAACACTCCAGACTCGGCTGTCAGTAACAGCGTGGCATAAAAATGCTCCCAATAACACTCCGACATGGCTGTCAGTAACAGTGTGACATAAAAATGCTCCCAATACACTCCCGAATGGCTGTCATAACAGTGTGACATGAAAACTGCTCCCAATAACACCCCGACACGGCTGTCAGTAACAGCGTGGCATAAAAATGCTCCCAATAACACTCCGACATGGATGTCTGTAATAGTAGTGTGATATAAAAATGCTCCCAATAGCACTCCTGATATGGCTGTCAGTAACAGCGTGGCATAAAAATGCTCCCAATAAAACACTCCCGACATGGCCGTCAGTAACAGTGTGGCATAAAAATGCTCCCAATAACACTCCCGACATGGCTGTCGTAATAGTAGTGTGACATAAAAATGCTCCCAGTAGCACTCCTGACATGGCTGTCAGTAACAGCGTGGCATAAAAATGCTCCCAATAACACTCCCGACATGGCCGTCAGTAACATGTGGGATAAAAATGCTCCCAATAACACTCCCGACATGGCTGTCAGTAATAGTAGTGTGACATAAAAATGCTCCCAATAACACTCCCGACATGGCGTCAGAAACAGAGTGGCATAAAAATGCTCCCAAAACACTCCCGACATGGCTGTCAGTAATATGTAAAATAAAAATGCTCCCAATAACACTCCCAACATGGCTGTCAGTAATAGTAGTGTGACATAAAAATGCTCCCAGTAAGCACTCCTGACATGGCGTCAGTAAACAGCGTGGCATAAAAATGCTCCCAATAACACTCCCGACATGGCCGTCAGTAACAGTGTGGCATAAAAATGCTCCCAATAACACTCCCGACATGGCTGTCAGTAATAGTAGTGTGACATAAAAATGCTCCCAAAACACTCCGACATGGCCGTCAGAAAAGAGTGGCATAAAAATGCTCCCAATAACACTCCCGACATGGCTGTCAGTAACAGCGTGGCATAAAAATGCTCCATAACACTCCCAACATGGTTGTCAGTAATAATAGTGTGACATAAAAATGCTCCCAACAACACTCCCGACATGGCTGTCAGTAATAATATTGTGACATAAAAATGCTCCGAATAACACTCCCGACATGGCTGTCAGTAATAATAGTTGTGACATAAAAATGCTCCGAATAACACTCCCGACATGGCTGTCAGTAATAATAGTGTGACATAAAAATGCTCCCTATAACACTCCCGACATGGCTGTCAGTAACAGTGTGGCAATGTAGGGATGGACGAAAGAGAAGTGAGACGAGAAAGAGAAGTGAGCACGTCAGGAGAGAGACAGAGAAGAGAGAGAGAGAGAGAGGTAGAGGAGGAGAGAGAGAGAGAGAGAGAGGGAGAGGGAGAGAGAGAGAGAGAGAGAGAGAGAGAGGACATAACAGGATGGTGAAGAAAAGAGACAAAGATGATTGAAGACAGCTGACCAGTGTGTTGCTCTGTCATTCACATACATTGACTATTTTTATCATGCAATTGATTGAATGATAATGTTCGTCTTATTTCTGCTTGACATCTTCGCTACATGTCAATGCAAATGTTAAATATGCTGTAGTCTTCAATATCATGATTTCAAAAGTAGATGGGAAAAAATGTTCAATAATCTCTTTGACAAAAATAACGGTTTTCGGTAATTACCGGCTTTTGACGCTAGTCGTTTACCATACCAGACATGCATGCCGTTGGATACGGAGGGGAGAGAGAGTGACAGGCATGTGAGCATGTTAATTGCAGTCAGCCTTGACCAATCGGAACGGTCCGCTTTGGCGACCAGCCAGCGGACACAAATCTGGCGTTAGTTCCGCGCGGGTAACGAAGCGTAACGCTGAGCAGATTATCATCTCAACTCTGACACCAACGCCTGAGTGCCAGAATTTGCAGCGCTGTGTGTGTGTGTGTGTGTGTGTGTGTGTGTGTGTGTGTGTAGAGAGGAGAGAGAGGAGAGAGAGAGAGGAGAGAGAACGCATGCATGTTGTGTGTGTGTGTGTGTGTGTGTGTGTGTGTGTGTGTGTGTGTGTGTGTAATGCCTTACATATATATTGCACGCAATGGCAGTTAGAAGTAAATCCAAAGAAAACAAAAATAGTTGTCTTTCATGGTCGAAATAGTATGCGTGAAATTTTTTTCTTTGGGAATGAAAAAATAGAGGTTCTTAATTCAATGAAATACTTAAATATCGAGTTCAACAGAACAGGTTCTTTTTACAAAGCAAAAAAATGTGCTTATAATCAGGCTCTCAAGGCAATGTTTTCATTATTACAAACTGCAAGAAAACAGAAATTGCCAATTGATGTTTGCATACAATTATTTTATTCCATAGTTGTACCTGTGTTGTTGTATGGTTGTGAAATTTGGGGTTATGAAAATGTTGATATATTAGAAAAGTTACAGTTACGTTTTTTAAGGTATTTATTTAGATTAAATAAAACTACAATGACTTCAATGATTTATGGTGAAACCGGAATCTATCCTTTATCTGTACTGATTAAAGTGAGAATGATAAGGTTCTGGGCTAACTTAGTTGTTCCTGATTCTAAGAAGTATTCAAACAAAGTATATAATATCTTACATGAACTATATACAAAAGGAATTTTCGTTTCACCATGGCTTAGTTATGTTAAAAGCATTTTATTTGAAACTGGTTTTGATTGTGTTTGGGAATCTCATTCATTCACAAACAGAAGTAACTTATGTAAGTGTGTTAAAAAGGAGTTGCAAAATAATTATGCTCGTGATTGGCGCAGTTCTCTTGAAAACAGCAACAAGTGTGTATTCTATAAAAGTGTAAAGACTGTCTTTGGAAAAGAACATTATATTTCTACCTTACCAGATATTTATGTTATATCTTTATTTAAATTTAGATGTAGTAACCATAAATTGCAAATTGAAATTGGAAGACACCATAATGTTCCAAGAGAATTGCGTATTTGTCGTAACTGTGAAATGGGTGAAATTGGAGATGAATTTCATTGCATCATGGAATGTCCAAAATATAATGAACTTCGTGAAAAATTCATCCCTAAAAATATCTAAAACCAAAGTCTGTTTTCAACTTTTGTAATTTATTTCAAAAAGGAAGACGCATTTGTTTGAATATTAGTAAGTTTCTAAAAAATGGGAAGATTGTTTAATGAGATCATTACAGTTCACCAGAATTCAGCATTTCGCAACTATGTTCACACATTGTTCTGAGTGAGTTTCGTATTTCTCTTTGTTACATTTGTATCCTCCATGCCCCAACAGGGGTCAAAGGATTAAATTTGAATTGAATTGAAAAATTGTGTGTGTGTGTGTGTGAACGCTTACATGTTACACGTTTTGTCATGTCACTTATTGCTTGAGCTTGCATACTCAAAATTGTGCCCTATTGGTATCGGTGTATGCAAACCTGTGAACTGGTTTGACAAAGAAGTCCTTTGCACTGCATTTCAGATTAAAACACAAACAAAACATACATTGTATTGTGGATCAATTGCCAGCCGACGACCAAATGATGACGAATCAAGACGATGTCTGATTTCTGGAGACCAATGGTACTTTCAAAGGTCATGGACAAACCGATCAACGTGTTTAACAAATCGTACTGAAATGGTGTACCCCAGACGTATGCCACTAAAGGTGATGCGTGTATCAAAGACAGAAAGATAGACACTTTGAAAGCTTTACATGCCATCATACATCACTGGACAATAAGAACCCAGTAACCGGCTTGCATTACTCGACTCTGTATAAGCATTTGATTCAATAAACTAGAATTTGGTAAACTGGATAGAAAATTGAGAGAGAGAGAGAGAGAGAGAGAGAGAGAGAGAGAGAGAGAGGAGAGAATGTAATGTCTTATGTACTTGTGAAATGATGTGGAGCAGAAGAAAAATTTCGAAAGACAATAAAGTGATTGAATTGAATGAGAGAGAGAGAGAGAGAGAGAGAGAGAGAGAGAGAGAGAGAGAGAGAGAGAGAGAAGAGAGAGAGAGAGACCTGTCCAGTTTGTCTTTGTATGACACAATCATAACAGTTGAAATAAGCAGCAGATGTGAACAAGGTGATCCTACATCCCACTCCTTTTTGTACCATGTCCGGAAATCAAGCGGCGCTTCAAACTCTGTAAGGGCGGACGTACAAACGGAATAAAAACAGGATAGAATGGATAAAGAAAATGAACAATTTGCAGGCGATAAACTAAAACCCGTTTGATTTTTCGATTTGTATAACAGCACATAACATTTCAGATCTGACTGTTTGAAAGAAAATAATGATATCGATTGTTTTCAATCAAAGATCACTGGTTTTGAAGTTTATTTTGCTCAGTTGGAATGGTGATTCAATATGTAGTGGGTTCTGCATTGTATCATACTACCACCTGACAACCCAGCCCTCAATTCCTGGTTTGTTGTCTACTTTACTGTTAACCACCGTAGTTCCCATCACATTGTTTCCACATGGCCACTAGATCTCATCACACAACATGCTGTCGGGAGAATGACTGGCTGCCAATGTCCCATAAAGACAATTGAATGCCAATGTCCCATAAAGACAATTGAACCTCCTGCATACATCACCAAGAACTACTTATCTTTTAGCTGGACCAACTAGACATCGAAGTGAGGACCACTTATATGTCTGAAAAACTGATGAGTACTGCTATTAAAAATAAAGAAAAGAAAAAGAAAAGAAAATAGCGAGCATTGGTGGTCAGTGTTTGGAGGCCTAGTGGATTCTGCATGGAGAAAACGAAGTAACTTGTTGACAAGTGAATGATTGCTATGAATTGAAAAAAAAAGAGAAAAAAAAATCTGGTATGGAAAAAAAAAAGAAAAACGAATGTGTATTGAGAAGAGAGTATGAACACGAGAGTGTGTAGCACAAAAAATATGGAAAAAAAAAAACAAACAAAAACAAAACAAAACAAAAGCCCGAGTCCTTGCCATTAGCTGGCATCATGAGCATATTATGAAAATCAAGAATCGCCAGTCTTTCCCAGATCAGGAAAAACAGTCAGAGCATGAATTCACCATTTCCACGCCTCAACGCCTTTCAGACACCCTTGTTCCACGCTTCAGCACTTTCTAGGAGAAAGCAGACAACAACGATCCCCTCCCTTTCCCTCCTTGTCACCAATCAGGCGTAATCAAGTGTCTTCAGCCGCCACCCGGGCCGTACCTCTCCGGTAAAGTGTCAAACAATACAGGCTCTGACCGTTATGGTCCAACAGTCGGACGTCCTTGGACCATTGTCCCATGTTCCATCCACGGTTCGGTTCGGCTGATTTTCAGGTTAAACAATCTCCGCTGTGGGGGCTATGGCCAACGATGACAACCACTTCTGGATCGGAGAGGGAGGAGGAGAGGTTGAGGGCGAGGGGAAGGGAAAGATAAAATCGGTTTTTCACAAACTGGGTTCATAGAATGAGACAGAAACACACTGTGGCGACTGCTAGAAAACAAAGCAAAACAAAACACAGTGCGGCGACTGCTGAAAACAAAGCAAAATGAAACACAATGCAGCGACTGCTAAAAAAAAAAAAACAAAGCAAAATGACACACAATGCAGCAACTGCTAAAAAAAAAAAAAAACAAAGCAAAATGACACACAATGCAGCAACTGCTAAAAAAACCAAAACAAAGCAAAATGACACACAATGCAGCAACTGCTAAAAAAAAAAAAAAAAAAGCAAAATGACACACAATGCAGCGACTGCTAGAAAACAAAGCAAAATGACACACAATGCAGCAACTGCTAAAAAAACAAAACAAAGCAAAATGACACACAATGCAGCAACTGCTAAAAAACAAACAAAGCAAAATGACACACAATGCAGCAACTGCTAAAAAACAAAGCAAAATGACACACAATGCAGCGACTGCTAAAAAAAAAAACAAAGCAAAATGACACACAATGCAGCAACTGCTAAAAAACAAAGCAAAATGACACACAATGCAGCGACTGCTAAAAAAAAAAACAAAGCAAAATGACACACAATGCAGCGACTGCTAAAAAACAAACAAAGCAAAATGACACACAATGCAGCGACTGCTAAAAAAAAACAACAAAGCAAAATGACACACAACGCAGCAACTGCTAAAAAACAAAGCAAAATGACACACAATGCAGCGACTGCTAAAAAAAAACAAAGCAAAATGACACACAATGCAGCGACTGCTAAAAAACACACACACACACACAAAAACACAATGCAGCGACTGCTAGAAAACAAAGCAAAATGACACACAATGCAGTGACTGCTAAAAAACACACACACACACACAAAAACACAATGCAGCGACTGCTAGAAAACAAAGCAAAATGACACACAATGCAGCGACTGCTAGAAAACAAAGCAAAATGACACACAATGCAGCGACTGCTAGAAAACAAAGGAAAATGACACACAATGCAGCGACTGCTAAAAAAACAAACAAAGCAAAATGACACACAATGCAGCGACTGCTAGAAAACAATTAAGCAAAAGGAAACACAATGCAGCGACCACTAGAAAACAAAGCATACAGGCAAAAGAAGGCGCAACGTGACAAATGCAATCACCTACTGCTAGCCATTAAAGAGCACTGTTTTGTGCATGATTAGGTTTGTTCTTGTGAGTTGTGAATAAGACCGGCGTTATTCCATTGGGGAGCACTGTTTTGTGCATGATTAGGTTTGTTCTTGTGAGTTGTGAATAAGACCGGCGTTATTCCATTGGGGAGCACTGTTTTGTGCATGATTAGGTTTGTTCTTGTGAGTTCTGAAAAAGACCAGCGTTATTCCATTGGGGAGCACTGTTTTGTGCATGATTAGGTTTGTTACTTTGAGTTCTGAATAAGACCAGCGTTATTCCATTGGGGAGCACTGTTTTGTGCATGATTAGGTTTGTTCTTGTGAGTTCTGAAAAAGACCAGCGTTATTCCATTGGGGAGCACTGTTTTGTGCATGATTAGGTTTGTTACTTTGAGTTCTGAATAAGACCAGCGTTATTCCATTGGGGAGCACTGTTTTGTGCATGATTAGGTTTGTTCTTGTGAGTTGTGAATAAGACCAGCGTTATTCCATTGGGGAGCACTGTTTTGTGCATGATTAGGTTTGTTACTTTGAGTTCTGAATAAGACCGGCGTTATTTGTCCAAATTCACGTGTCTATTATGCATCGGTTTTTTTTTTGTTTTTTTTTTAATTAGCGTCACTTTGTACCTTGTTCTGTCTCTTTATATGTATTTTGCTTTCAGTTCATAGAACAAGGCCATTTCCACCAGTCAAAAGCGTGAGCTACCGCGTACTAATTTCGTTGCTTTTTAGATTTATCCGTGTCATTTTCGATTTATCCGTGTCATCGATCGATTTATCCGTGTCATCGATCGATTTATCCGTGTCATCGATCGGCAAACTTGGTCGACCAGAAAAATCGCGATGAGATCTCACGGTATTGGCTGAGAATCTTCTCTCTATCTCTCTCTCTCTCTCTCTCTCTCTCTCTCTCTCTCTCTCTCTCTCTCTCTCTCAATCTCAAACATTTGACACTGACTTGGATACCACAGAGACTGATGCAGCTCTTAAACTTAAGGTAGCCAACATGGAACTGCCGACGAATTCTGCCTCTATATGTATGGTACACCAAGAGCGTCCAGACCTAGTAACCTTCTTTCTTTTATGAAAACAATAATTTCAGTATGAAAAGTGGAATTCTGCCTCCATTGCTTCATCTTTCTTTTTGAGAAAAGTGAACACACTCGTAAGAGGTGCCAGACATTTATTCTGACAGGGAAAAAACTCTACAGGCAGTGCCAATCGACCAATCAGAGGTTGTTACTATTTACAGAGCACTGCCATCATCTGATAGCAGTACATACCTTCCTGACCGCCAACTCTCGCAGACAAATAGTCTTGCTGCTATAGATGATGATGTGGACTTTCAGCAGGAGGGAGCTGAACCAGAGACTACGTTGTTGAAACAAACGCAGGCAGCCATACCAAAATATTCTGATGTACAATATAGAATGTGTGTGTGTGTGTGTGTGTGTGTGTGTGTGTGTGTGTGTGTGTGTGTGGTGCGCGCGTGTGTGTACGTGCGCGTGTGCGAGCGTGCGTGTGTGTGTGTGTGCGTGTGTGTGTGTGTGTGTGTACTTGTGCGTGCGTGCATGTGTGTGTGTGTGTGTATGTGTGTGTGTGTGTGTGTGAGGACGTGCAT
The DNA here is from genome assembly GCA_033310375.1 of Conus canariensis. Lineage (NCBI taxonomy): Eukaryota > Metazoa > Mollusca > Gastropoda > Neogastropoda > Conidae > Conus > Conus canariensis. Next base: position 2,635,198 of record CM065743.1, read on the forward strand.
GCGCATGCATGTGTATGCATGTGAGTGTGTGGGTCCATGTGTGCCTGTGGAGGCGAAGGAAGTATAAAAGAGAAGTGAGGGGGTCACATTGTACAAAACGAGTCAAAGAGTGAAAGCTTTACTGAATCACACTTTGACAACTGTCGGTGATGGGGGTGACAAGTCAAGGAGTATAAAGCTTTACTGAATCTCACATTGACAACTGTTGGTGATGGGGGTGACAAGTCAAGCTTTACTGAATCTCACATTGACAACTGTTGTGATGGGGGTGACAAGTCAAGGAGTATAAAGCTTTACTGAATCTCACATTGACAACTGTTGGTGATGGGGGTGACAAGTCAAGGAGTATAAAGCTTTACTGAATCTCACATTGACAACTGTCGGTGATGGGGGTGACAAGTCAAGGAGTATAAAGCTTTACTGAATCTCACATTGACAACTGTCGGTGATGGGGGTGACAAGTCAAGCTTCACTGAATCTCACATTGACAACTGTTGGTGATGGGGGTGACAAGTCAAGGAGTATAAAGCTTTACTGAATCTCACATTGACAACTGTTGGTGATGGGGGTGACAAGTCAAGGAGTATAAAGCTTTACTGAATCTCACATTGACAACTGTTGGTGATGGGGGTGACAAGTCAAGGAGTATAAAGCTTTACTGAATCTCACATTGACAACTGTTGGTGATGGGGGTGACAAGTCAAGGAGTATAAAGCTTTACTGAATCTCACATTGACAACTGTCGGTGATGGGGGTGACAAGTCAAGGAGTATAAAGCTTTACTGAATCTCACATTGACAACTGTTGGTGATGGGGGTGACAAGTCAAGCTTTACTGAATCTCACATTGACAACTGTCGGTGATGGGGGTGACAAGTCAAGGAGTATAAAGCTTTACTGAATCTCACATTGACAACTGTTGGTGATGGGGGTGACAAATCAAGCTTTACTGAATCTCACATTGACAACTGTCGGTGATGGGGGTGACAAGTCAAGGAGTATAAAGCTTTACTGAATCTCACATTGACAACTGTTGGTGATGGGGGTGACAAGTCAAGGAGTATAAAGCTTTACTGAATCTCACATTGACAACTGTGGTGATGGGGGTGACAAGTCAAGCTTTACTGAATCTCACATTGACAACTGTTGGTGATGGGGGTGACAAGTCAAGCTTTACTGAATCTCACATTGACAACTGTCGGTGATGGGGGTGACAAGTCAAGGAGTATAAAGCTTTACTGAATCTCACATTGACAACTGTTGGTGATGGGGGTGACAAGTCAAGGAGTATAAAGCTTTACTGAATCTCACATTGACAACTGTCGGTGATGGGGGTGACAAGTCAAGCTTTACTGAATCTCACATTGACAACTGTTGGTGATGGGGGATGACAAGTCAAGCTTTACTGAATCTCACATTGACAGCTGTTGTGATGGGGGTGACAAGTCAAGGAGTATAAAGCTTTACTGAATCTCACATTGACAACTGTTGGTGATGGGGTGGAAGGGGGGGGGGGGTGGACATTTTGCAGGAGAAATCAAAGAGGGAAAGGCCTACTGAGCCTCAAATTGGCTTTGCCTTTATCAGCGACACGCAGAGCGTCCAGTCACAGGAGTCAACCCCCCCCCCCCCCCCTCACCCCACCCTCCACCATCCCAGCCCACCCCCTGACACCGATACCTCCGGCCAAAGTCAACAGGGCCGATCCCTTCAACACCGGTCCCTGGACGAGAGGTTTGTTGACTTCGCAGCGGTCCCCCCACCAGGGGAGAACACCCCCAGACAAGCAAGCGACGCACAGCGGCGTATTTGATCACCCGGTGAAATGTCGCGGCTAGTGTTTGGGTGTTTTCGTTCCCCATTCTGTCACGGCTGGTCAAACGCGTGACAAGGTGGTTCGGTGATTGAGACCCGTCACGGTTTGGGGGGGGGGGGGGGGGGGGGGGGGTGGTGTGGTGTGTGTGTGTGTGTGTGTGTGTGTGTGTGTGGGAGGGGGGTGGGGGTATGAGTCTGTGAACTAAATGTGTGTTGTTGAGGAAGAAGGTGAGAATTCCCGCCCTTGTGTTGAGTCGGTTGGGGCATGATTTGTATGAGAGAGTATGATCGACTGATTGGACGTAATTTGAAGTGGCACGTGTGCACACACATGCACACTACTAATACAGCCGCTACTACAATCAGTTATTTCCTGTACCCCCAACCCCACCCAGCCCTACACCCACCCATCTTCTCTTTTTTCGTCCTCTTTCTTTCGCTCTGTCAATACTTTACCCTTGTCACGCTAACTGTTTTAGTTTGGTTTTCAAAAATAAACGTGATCTATAAAGCAAGCCCAAGGCCCACAGAGCTGCAGTTTGGATGCAGGCAAGAACAGATTCTCTCTCTCTCTCTCTCTTTCTCTCTCATTTGATCGCTCACACACACACACACACACACACACACACACACACACACACACACACACACACACAAAGATTCAAAGATTTTGATCCTGTGACCCATTTTGGGGTATGGAGGACTTGAAACAAATCAAGCAAATGTGAATGAAACACATCAAACATCCGAAAATGTTTCCGATAATTAACACACTGAATTTGATGTTACACAGCTGTACTAAGTTTTTTTTTCACCTTTTTTTTTAACGTTTTTGCAACTGGTATGTGACAAGACTTTTTAAAAAATTAAATACATATTTTATTACAAAACATAAGAACAAATTACAAGTAACGAATACAAAACACAAAACGCATTCTTATCGCAGTAAGACAATTACAACAACAGCAAAATATCATCATCATCATCATCATCATCATCATCATCATTATCATCTTCATCATCGACATCTTCAACATCATCACCTTGCTACTACTGTGAATACTAATACTATCAAAGAACTACTACTACCACCACAACTACTACTGTTATTACTTCTACTACTATCAAAGTGATAACAGTCACTTAATAAACACTGTATGCGTTTTTTCTTAATCTTATCATAGGCATATATAGACATACTAATAACCACAAAGGGTAAACACAAAAAGAATAATACTTAAATAAATGAAAACAAAATGACTGAACCGAACAAATAAATTAATCAAACAGGGAAAACAAAGCAACTGACCGTTGTCATGTTATTTCGAAACTTTGCCAAAAAGAAATGCATTAACTCTCAACAGTTTTTGAGATTTTTGCATTCTGCATGAATTTTTCGTAATTTTCCTCAACATTCTGCGCATTATTTCTAAAATAATAATATTTTTGTGATGAATGTGTCTATTTTGTGTTTTTTAAGACAAAACAGTGCTTCAGATAACAAAAATGTTGTTTTATATACCATAATTCCGGGAAGAAACCGTTGATCACTGTGATCGAAATTCATGGGAAAGAACTGAAGAGAGTTAATCTAATAAAAAAAGAATATGGGAGCCACTGTGTAACGAACTTTGTGATGGACATTTGAAGACATGCAGCATACTTTTCTATTTCATATCCTGCTTTCAAATACACGATGAAAACTTGAAATAATGGCAAATCTTTTTCATATTTACATTTGTAAATATAGAATTTGGCATGTAACAGGATTAAGTCAAATGTTTTATCTGATCTAAAATCATTGTCACAACCAAACAAATTTCCCCTGATAACTGTGCAAACCCCACACAAAAGTGCGGCAAAGATTCTGAGTAACAAAACAGTTACTACCATACGGTGCACCCAACAGGATGTCACACGTCCGAGCTCATCATTGCATCTGACAAATCCAGGGGCCTCCCCAGTTCAACACACACGGAGCGACGCCGCGGGATGAACACAGCGCGCACTGCACAAAATTTCAAACAGTACTCTTAACCGGCGGCACGCTACTCAGCACAACACACACACAGTGCTATGAAAACTCGCCCAGATCTAACATAGATCCTAGACAAAATATGTGCCGCGACAGTATCCTATTATTAATTCTAACCTGAAACCATCTTAACTTAATATCTTTTATCTGCTGGATTTTCTGAAACGTTTTAGCCCAATTAACGTCCTTCGGTAATCTTTCATTCCATTTATTGCAAAAAGTTGGCTCTAGAGTGTCTTGATTCAATAGATCATAATAAAGTGCGGCTCCTCTTGAAACTGAACATATCACAGACATTAGTTTACTTGACTCACCTTCTTCATAACATGTTATTTCTACTCCAGCTTCTCTCGAATACTTTTTCACAGCACTTATGTAACCGTTATATGTTACAAAATCTGTATTGATGTTATGTCTATCAACAAAGGACTGGAAACTAAAAAAAAATGACCATTTTCTTCTAAAAGACTCCGTACGCAGAATACACCATTTTCTATCCAGTTTTTATAAAATTTAGATCTGCCCCCAATCATCAAGTTCCTCTTACGAAATAAAGGCTCTAAACAGAATTCACCCGCAGTTTTGACACCAACAATCTCATCTATTTCTTTATATGCTTTGAATACATCTCTCCAGAAATTATTTAAATTATCCTGCCTAGACAAATCAGCACCTAATTTATGAATAATTTCTGCCTTGTAATATAATGAGCAGAGTATTTTTTTTTTTCCAACTATGGTTACTTGATGAAAGTTTTCGAATCCAAGTTAATTTTAATGCATTTATTTGCTTCCATATGTTTGGTATTCCTATACTCCCATGCTGTATATTTTTTACAGATGTTTTTCGCTTAATTTTATCTCTTTTTTTTTTTACCCCATACAAACTTAAATGTAAATTTCTTAATTTCATCGGTCATGTAGTCTGGTGGGTTCGGTAGTAACATCCATAGATGGGTTAGTTTTGATAAGATCAGGGATTTAAGTACTGCTACTCTGCCAAGAGGTGTTATCTGCCTTTTTAGCCAAGTTTTGTACAATGTTTTTATCTCTGCAAATTTTTCTTCGAGATTCATAGTTTCACAATTTTTTAAATAACTCGTAAACCAGATACCCAAAATTTTAAATTTAGGAGGGTTCCATTTGATATTTAAATGTGGCATATACTTAACGGGCGAGTTTCGTTTACTTCCTAACCATACTGCATTCGTTTTTTTCCGCATTTAGTAAGAGTCCAGATACTCTTCCAAATTTTTCAAGAACCGTAGTTGATTCTTCGAATGATTTTCGATCGCCTTCTTGTAAATGTTCAGTATCATCTGCATAGTGTGATATTTTATTGTCAGTATTAGCTATTTTAATTCCTTTTATGTCATTTTGTCTAATCATGTTTGCTAAAATTTCAACACAAATAACAAATAAATATGGCGAGATTGGATCCCCTTGGTGACATCCTCTCTCAACAGGAAACCAACCAGCTAGTTTTCCATTAACTGAAACAGTTGACTTAATATTTGTGTAGAAGGTTTTTATCCATTGACAGAAACTTGGACCAAAGCCAAAGGCATGTAATACCTTAAACTTGAAATCATAGCTTACACTGTCGACCGCTTTTTCAAAGTCTAAACATAAAAGTATCCCAGGTTTTTTGGATATAATCATATAATCAAGTATATCATAAAATAAGACGAATGTTATCTCCCAAATATCTGTTTGGAATAAAACCAGTCTGGTCTTCATTAATGATAGAGGGAAGCACACATTTTAATCGGTTGGCTATACATGTAGATCCTATTTTATACGCAGTGTTCAAAAGCGAAACTGGTCTCCAATTTTTGATTCGGTCTTTGGGCTTGTCACCTTGGAATGCATACGATAATGCCTTCTTTTTGCGTCGAAGATAGTTCCTTTCTATCGAATCCATCGTTAAGCGCTCTTACAACATATGGACCAAGTTGTAACCAGAAACATTTGAAGAATTCTGCTGTGAAGCCATCGCTGCCAGGACTTTTTATATTACGCATGTGTTTAAGAGCAATACCGGCTTCTTCTAAAGTAATTTTGCCTTCCAAAGAACTTACCTGACTCCTAGTTAGTACTGGTAAATTATTTACTAAATCTAGAATTTCAGGAAGTTTAGCAACACTTTCTTTAACCACCACAGAGCAAACGACGATAGCTAAATACGGACTTAATACATGTACATTTTCTTGGTATAAACTGATTTCTAATGTCGTATAGTTGGTGCATTTCATTATAAAATGAATTTCATCACAAGGTCATTCTAGTCGCAGTCTCTCTCTCTCTCTCTCTCTCTCTCTCTCTCTCTCCTCACACACACACACACACACACACACACACACACACACACACACACACACACACTCCTTAATCCAGACGTGCAGTGGTAGATCTTTCAGACTTTATTTTTTATTGAGACAAACTGGTAGCTGTTTTGTGCCAGCATTCAAATCTCACTATTGTTTCGGAAGGCGCTCAAAGACTTCTGAATATCGTTGTTGATTCTTCAAAGGCACTGTGTCTTTTCCTTAAGAAAAAAACAGGCGGACATGTTAAAAATGATACACGCTGAAATAACTTGCTAAAAAAAAAGAAGAAATAGTACCATAATTCCATTAGTGTACACTGCTAGAACAGTTTTTCCATCTTTGAAGAATAATCAAAACAAGGCCCTATAAAAGAATGCTGCTCTTTTCCACCATTTTAAAACACAAAGACATCTGATAGTTCTAAACTTGATTCAGCATCAGACTTGATATCAGCATACATAATGTAAAAGACGATGGCGTTCGCTTCAGACTGGAACAGTTATTTTCCCCAGGGAAGAATCGCCTCTAATGCCTTTGCCGGTCAGTAACAATACAATATAAAAGCTTTTGCTTTGTGAACATAAACAACGAAGACAATGGCAAGAAAAATAATTATGAGTGGCTAAGCGATCTTTGAAAAACCCTTCTCGCTTCCTTTTGTTGACATCCATAGAAGAATGATATCAATAATTCATGACACTGGGAAGTTTCCTCAAGCAGCTTATCACAGTGAAAGCTCTCAACTGACTGGATCGTTCAAATTCTATTTACATATACATATCAGTGTGATATATCCAGCAGACAATTTTTTTTTGTTTTTTTTGTTTTTGTATTTTCAGGATAAATATAAGATAAATAATGCAGTCTGTCATTCTACCGGAACCGGTTTTCGAAAACAGACAATTCCATCCTGTCCGCCAGATTCATCGTTCTTTACTCCATCCTGTTCGCTAGATTTATCGTTCTTTACTCCATCCTGTTCACCAGATTTATTGTTGTTTACTCCATCCTGTCGCCAGATTTATCGTTCTTTACTCCAACCTGTTCGCCAGATTTATCGTTCTTTACTCCATCCTGTCCGCAAGATTTATCGCTCTTTACTCCATCCTGTCCACCAGATTTATCGTTCTTTAGTCGCTAACTTAAAAAAACTGGAATAAAAGGGAAAATCAGAAACCTTTCATCGATAGTTCAGTCATCTTTACAAGCGCGTTCAGTTATAAGGATGATTGTATAAATGGAGTGGATGAGGAGATATATGTCTCAGAGTCTGTTACAGGGTGTAAAGAGATAAACTGACTGCGTGAGATTGTCAAAGAAAATGCCCATATGTCAATTTCATTTTTTTTCATCGTGTATAAAATGTCCATTTTCGTTTTTTCCCCCCCAACTTTATTTGCTTAATTGATTAAGTTACTGAAAAGGTTTAAACTCGAATGGAAAGAATTTCGTAAGATCTTGTAATTGAAAAAAAAAAAAAAAAAAAATGGAGTTCCGCAAGCAAGGGAAAGAACCGCACTCAGTCCCCTGGTGTTTGCCTTGGGACGGGAGGGTACCGAGTGAACTCCTGAATGTTGGTTCAGCTGAAGGCGGCCGACATAGGACACAACATCAGCAAATCCTGTTTAATGGCCACGATAATCATACGAGTTACTTCAAAGAATAGACCAGTGTAGATGTGTGAATATCCGCACTGGGACGGCTGACCCATAACGTCAAACACTGATTGTTTTCCGTCCACTTATCCCCCTCCCCCTCCACCCCCCCCCCCCGCCCCAAAGTATCCCACATTCAACACAACCCTCTCTCTTTGTGTGTGTGTGTGTGTTGTGGTGTGTGTGTGTGTGTGTGGTGGTGGTGGTGTGTGTGTGTGTGTGTGTGTGTGTGTGTGTGTGTGTGTGTGTGTATACGTGTGTGTCTGTACGTGTGTGTGCCTGTGCATGTGTATTAGTGTAGAAGAGAGAGAGAGAGAGAGAGAGAGAGAGAGAGAGAGAGAGGAGAGAGAGAGAAGAGAGAGAGAGAGAGAGAAACGTGGAACTCGGAACTCCACATTTCATTTGTGAGGTCAACGACCTGCACACAAATACGAGTTTGTCCTAAAGAAAGAAACATAATTTCAACAACCTCTACGTGTGTACATGTGTGTGCGTGCATGTATCATGCATGCTTGTGTGTGTGTGTGTGAGACGGTGATGAATTCTATACAACCTTCACCATCAATCGAGTCATTGATCACCCCCCCCCCCCCCCAAATTTTTTATTTTAATTCAACTGGCATTATCATGCCAATGCTATCATGCTATTTCACTTATGGCAATGATCAACATCCTGTAGCGCTGTTTGTCCCACTTAAGACGATGACCAATTATCCATGAATCATCTTTTTTTCCCCCACCCCCAACCGGCATTACTACATCAATGCCACCACATTATTTCACTTATGACAATGGCCACCCCCTATAGTACTGTAGATCTCATCACAGTGATCAACATCCATCAGTCACTGATCATTTCCTTTATTCCCCCACTGGCATTATCACACTTGCCAATACACTATCCTACTCCTTTTACAAAATGACCATCATCCTACACCATTGTGGATCATACCTACACCTTGACCATGATCATCATCCACCCATCTTTGAACACCTGCCCCATTCCCCCACCGGCATTTTACACCATGCCACAACATTATCCCACTTATACAACAATTAACATCATCCTACAGTATCTCAAATGATCCATGATCATCACCCACCAGTCATCTACCCCAACCCCCCTCCACCCACTTTCTCAACCTGCAATATTATACCAATGCCACCTTATTATTCCACTTACCTCAGTGACCATCATCCTACAGTACCATTGATCTCACCCATGCCAGTGAGCATCACCCACAGGTCATTGGTATTTTCCTATGCCCCCCCACCTTGCACCATTGCACCATCACCACTACATTTTTCCACTTGTATAACAATGGTCATCATCCTGTGGTACTACTGATTTAAAATTATTACCATTTATCAGTCACTGAAAATACTCCCATCCAGTGAACACCGTCATACTGCACTATATGGAAATGAAGAAGCTGACCAACTGACAAAGGAAGGAGGACAGCAGCCCCAACTGTAAAAGGTAGCCTCCTTGGAATAAATCAAAAATATTTCCAAGGAGACAAATAGGAAGATGACTTGAGCAGTACCCAGACTTCAGCAAGAAGGATGCATACTACCGGATGCCCAGATCAGACCAAGTGAACATTGTGAGAGTGAGGATAGGGCTCTCCAGACTTTAACATCACAGGTCCACTATACTTCACACCTGTGAGTCTTTCAAATTATCAATGCAGTGCAGCCCCAGAAACAGCGGGCCCCAAGCATTCCCAGCTAGGCCCCAAGTGGAAACCTGGCCTGCCAACTCACCAATGAGTGCAAAACCCTACTGACCACTGGAGGGTCTTCACCATACAGCACCCTCCGTCAGTACCTCCAGGATTCCTACCTAAGTAAACAAAGAAGAAGACCATCATTGTGAGACTGAGAACTGGGCACTCCAGACTGTGACATCACATCTCTGCAATATTCCACACTGGCGAGTCTTCAATTTATCCATGCAGCCCCCACGGCGAAACATTCCCAACAACACCAAAAGTAGAAACCTGGCCTGCCAACACCCCGATGAGTGCAAAACTTTATTGACCACTAGAGGGCCTTCACCATACAGAAGCCTTTGCCAGTACCTCCAGGATTCCTGCCTAAGGGAACGGAGAAGAATCTCTCCCTATAGTACTGTTGATCTCACATGATCATCACCCATCAGTGACTGATTGATGATAATATATTTTTTTTTGTGAATGAGTGCATAATTTATATATATATATATATATATATATATATATATATATATATATATATATATCTTGCACACCAGCCTTTTTCTGGGATAGCATTCTTCTTAAAACCGAAAAGGCAGAGGAGTCAAATGACCACTTTCCGCGGTCACTGAGGAGAAACAATCAGGTTTCGAAATATCGGTATCTGACCAGAGTTATATGCTAGTGAGTTTCCTCCCCATTGGAGATTGTCTCCCCCTTGGAGACTGTAAGCTTGCTGAAGGCTCATTTTGAGAAGCATTTATTTTATTTTATTTTTCCCCATTCACCCACTCAAGCACATACTGGTAGTTAGGCAGAATTATCTACCACTGCAGATATGAATGCTTATCTCCCTCTCTTTCTTCAATCTAAGACATAAGAGCAAGCTTTGTTTATAATTGAATATTTCTTGCAGTCATTGCAACACCAAGCTGCTCTGTAAGTTGCTGGAATGGTGCTCGGTACTTATCCTTGGAATTTATTAGTCTATTATATATATATATATATATATATATATATATATATATCATTCCAAGAACTGGCCCTCAGCACTTGTGTCTTAAGAGGTTATCTTTTTATATTTTCTACTTTCATAAGAAAATGTAGCTTGTTTTGCTCTTTCATGATTTTCTTTTGCTTCTTAGGTGGCACCTTTGGTTGTTTTTTATGAAAACTCAACAAACATACTACGGTATTGCACACCAGACTTTTCTAGAATAGCATTCTTGTTAAAATCGAAAAGGCAGAGGAGTCAAATTACCACTTTCCGCGGTCACTGAGGAGAAACAATCAGGTTTCGAAATATCGGTATCTGACCAGGAGTTATATGCTAGTGAGTTTCCTCCCCATTGGAGAATGTCTCCCCCTTGGAGACTATAAGCTTGCTGAAGGCTCATTTTGAGAAGCATTTATTTCATTTTTTCCCATTCACCCACTCAAGCACATACTGTTAGGCAGAATTATCTACCACTGCAGATATGAATGCTTATTTCCCCCTATTTCTTCAATCTAAGACATAAGAGCAAGCTTTGTTTATAATTGAATATATATATATATATATATATATATATATATATATATATATGTGTGTGTGTGTGTGTGTGTGTGTGTGTGTGAAAACTTTCCACAGTTAGTCTCATTATGATCATATGATCATAACTCACCCAGAACATTGTTTACATGTGGTCCCCCACCCACCCACCCCTTTATGTGTGTGTGTGTGTGTGTGTGTGTGTGTGTGTGTGTGTGCAACACATGATACCCTGTTTTTCATTGATCACTGCTATCTTCTCTCAACCAACATCAGCATATTGATGCCAACACATTATTTCACCTGTTACAATAAACATCATCCCACAGCATTGTTTACTTTTTCAACAACACTATTTGTATGAACCTCCCAACCTCCCACCCCCACCCCATAGTGGATGAAGAGATATGAGCTCTCCTTCTCTTGTCCCCCCCCCCCCCCCCCCCCCACACACACACACACTTACCCTCCTCCCCACCCACCCTACCCCTGTGACGGATTTATGTAAGCCCCATTCAATAAGTGATGGTTGATTGTTCAGACAAGGATGATAGACCGTTGTAGGAAAGTTGAACTTTCGTCCACTCCCTTCACATTCTTTCTAAAGATGGAACAAGAGGTTTTGATCTTCAACAATAACAACTAAATTTAATAAAATATGAATGACGATGAAGATGATCTGCAGTGAGTATGTCGTTTTGTTGTTTTGAATGTTGATGTCCGTTTGCTCTTTATGAAATGGATTTCATACAAAAGAAAAAAACTAATCATATACAATCACATTGAAATAGCAAAGTTCCTATTCTTCTCCGTTCGTTCATCCAATAGCACAAGTATTGACTGTCCGTTTGTGCTTAAAATGTCCTTCGGAGAATACTCAAAGAAATATGGTTATATATTACAAAAATAAAAGAAATTGCAATGATGATCAAAAAAAAATATCTGAGTGTGTTGTTGCGTGATTGAATGTGGAAGGATGTGTTCGTATGACTGGTACTCAGCTTCACGGAATCCTGTTGTCCTCCGGAGTTCCACTGATGCTCAGAGTCCACCTCCAGACCTCAGCAACGTTGACACGTCAACACGTTCCTCAGCAATGAAGAATGTAGTAGGATAATGAAGATGCATGACACAGATAAAGAACCTCAACACAGTCTTCAATGGCTACAGCTATCGACTTGACCACGGAACGATGAAACTCGTCAAAGCCTTCCCCGCAAAGGTTGTAGATATTATCGATCTGCTCTGCAGTCCCCTCTCAGTCTGGCCTTGACTGATTC
>CM065743.1:2647659-2672659 GCA_033310375.1 Conus canariensis
TGTGTGTGTGTGTGTGTGTGTGGTGGTGGTGGGTGTGTGTGGTGTGTGTTGTGTGTGTGTGTGTGTGTGTGTGTGTGTGTGTATACGTGTGTCTGACGTGGTGTGTGCCTGTGCATGTGTATTAGTGTAAGAAGAGAGAGAGAGAGAGAGAGAGAAGAGAGAGAGAGATAGAGAGAGAGAGAGAGAGAGAGAGAGAGAGATAGAGAGAGAAAACGTGGAACTCGGAACTCCACATTTCATTTGTGAGGTCAACGACCTGCACACAAATACGAGTTTGTCCTAAAGAAAGAAACATAAATTTCAACAACCTCTACGTGTGTACATGTGTGTGCGTGCATGTATCATGCATGCTTGTGTGTGTGTGTGTGAGACGGTGATGAATTCTATACAACCTTCACCATCAATCGAGTCATTGATCACCCCCCCCCCCCCCAAATTTTTTATTTTAATTCAACTGGCATTATCATGCCAATGCTATCATGCTATTTCACTTATGGCAATGATCAACATCCTGTAGCGCTGTTTGTCCCACTTAAGACGATGACCAATTATCCATGAATCATCTTTTTTTCCCCCACCCCCAACCGGCATTACTACATCAATGCCACCACATTATTTCACTTATGACAATGGCCACCCCCTATAGTACTGTAGATCTCATCACAGTGATCAACATCCATCAGTCACTGATCATTTCCTTTATTCCCCCACTGGCATTATCACACTTGCCAATACACTATCCTACTCCTTTTACAAAATGACCATCATCCTACACCATTGTGGATCATACCTACACCTTGACCATGATCATCATCCACCCATCTTTGAACACCTGCCCCATTCCCCCACCGGCATTTTACACCATGCCACAACATTATCCCACTTATACAACAATTAACATCATCCTACAGTATCTCAAATGATCCATGATCATCACCCACCAGTCATCTACCCCAACCCCCCTCCACCCACTTTCTCAACCTGCAATATTATACCAATGCCACCTTATTATTCCACTTACCTCAGTGACCATCATCCTACAGTACCATTGATCTCACCCATGCCAGTGAGCATCACCCACAGGTCATTGGTATTTTCCTATGCCCCCCCACCTTGCACCATTGCACCATCACCACTACATTTTTCCACTTGTATAACAATGGTCATCATCCTGTGGTACTACTGATTTAAAATTATTACCATTTATCAGTCACTGAAAATACCCCCATCCAGTGAACACCGTCATACTGCACTATATGGAAATGAAGAAGCTGACCAACTGACAAAGGAAGGAGGACAGCAGCCCCAACTGTAAAAGGTAGCCTCCTTGGAATAAATCAAAAATATTTCCAAGGAGACAAATAGGAAGATGACTTGAGCAGTACCCAGACTTCAGCAAGAAGGATGCATACTACCGGATGCCCAGATCAGACCAAGTGAACATTGTGAGAGTGAGGATAGGGCTCTCCAGACTTTAACATCACAGGTCCACTATACTTCACACCTGTGAGTCTTTCAAATTATCAATGCAGTGCAGCCCCAGAAACAGCGGGCCCCAAGCATTCCCAGCTAGGCCCCAAGTGGAAACCTGGCCTGCCAACTCACCAATGAGTGCAAAACCCTACTGACCACTGGAGGGTCTTCACCATACAGCAGCCTCCGTCAGTACCTCCAGGATTCCTACCTAAGTAAACAAAGAAGAAGACCATCATTGTGAGACTGAGAACTGGGCACTCCAGACTGTGACATCACATCTCTGCAATATTCCACACTGGCGAGTCTTCAATTTATCCATGCAGCCCCCACGGCGAAACATTCCCAACAACACCAAAAGTAGAAACCTGGCCTGCCAACACCCCGATGAGTGCAAAACTTTATTGACCACTAGAGGGCCTTCACCATACAGAAGCCTTTGCCAGTACCTCCAGGATTCCTGCCTAAGGGAACGGAGAAGAATCTCTCCCTATAGTACTGTTGATCTCACATGATCATCACCCATCAGTGACTGATTGATGATAATATTTTTTTTTTTTGTGAATGAGTGCATAATTTATATATATATATATATATATATATATATATATATATATATATATATATATATCTTGCACACCAGCCTTTTTCTGGGATAGCATTCTTCTTAAAACCGAAAAGGCAGAGGAGTCAAATTACCACAGGAGAAACAATCAGGTTTCGAAATATCGGTATCTGACCAGAGTTATATGCTAGTGAGTTTCCTCCCCATTGGAGATTGTCTCCCCCTTGGAGACTGTAAGCTTGCTGAAGGCTCATTTTGAGAAGCATTTATTTTATTTTATTTTTCCCCATTCACCCACTCAAGCACATACTGGTAGTTAGGCAGAATTATCTACCACTGCAGATATGAATGCTTATCTCCCTCTCTTTCTTCAATCTAAGACATAAGAGCAAGCTTTGTTTATAATTGAATATTTCTTGCAGTCATTGCAACACCAAGCTGCTCTGTAAGTTGCTGGAATGGTGCTCGGTACTTATCCTTGGAATTTATTAGTCTATTATATATATATATATATATATATATATATATATATATATATATATATAATTCCAAGAACTGGCCCTCAGCACTTGTGTCTTAAGAGGTTATCTTTTTATATTTTCTACTTTTCATAAGAAAATGTAGCTTGTTTTGCTCTTTCATGATTTTCTTTTGCTTCTTAGGTGGCACCTTTGGTTGTTTTTTATGAAAACTCAACAAACATTACTACGGTATTGCACACCAGACTTTTCTAGAATAGCATTCTTGTTAAAATCGAAAAGGCAGAGGAGTCAAATTACCACTTTCCGCGGTCACTGAGGAGAAACAATCAGGTTTCGAAATATCGGTATCTGACCAGGAGTTATATGCCTCATGAAACAGCTCTCAGTTGCAGGGAAGGAAAAAACCAGAGCCCTGAAAGCAATGGCAGAAGCGGCAGAGAGGTGTTCAAGCTGGATCTGGTCAAGGAGGAACAAAAGTGAACTTCATAAGGCTTAATTTCCCTACAAATATCAGGTGTCCCTGTGGCTCAGTGGTTAAAGCGCGAGTCATTAAGTGGAAAATGAGCATGTCCAGAGGGTCATGGGTTCGAATCCCAGCCATGGCTCGTCCCAAGATGGGAAAAAAAGGGGCAGCAGAGGGACATCCGGAGTCATGAACCGGGTGTGGCCCAACCCCCCTAGAGTGTCAGGAGATAAGGGCCGAAACACTTGCTTGAAGGGGGCTTCTCTTCTGAGGACTCTCTGCTGCCACGCTCTCCACGAGTTTCTTTCTACTGATGAATGGGTAAACCATTGACTTCCGGGAATAGGCCGGAGGACGTCCGGGAAAGACCGGAGGACACTGGGAAAGACCAGAACCAAGGGCTCTGTGGGCTGGCTCCCCACTTTGCCTTAAACATGTGGCTACTAAAAATAAAAGGAAAAGATGCTCCCAGGATTCACCGAAAGGGGGAGAGAATGATGAATCCATCGGTGCTCAACCAATCATGACTGCAAATCCCAAACGGACTATGAACATGGACCAAATGGAATATCCATGTGTCTGTGGAAAGCGTTTCGCTACCACCCGTGGCATGAAGATCCACAGAACAAAGATGGGATGTGTGAAGACTCATCTGAATGAGCAGCAGCGCACTGCATCAGCAGATAAGACGTCGGAAGACCAAGGCCAGGATTTAAACCACAGTGCCAAGGACATCCACGCTGTTGGTTCGGATGAGGAATTTGCACAGGCCCTCGATGCCAGGCGCCTGAAACTCAACCTGCCACGAGCAAACGAAACTGAAGATTGGGAGAAACTGGATGCAAAAATCGTCCAAAGACTCGATGCACTGATAGGGAAAAGCACCCTGGAACACAAACTAGCCACATATGGGGACATTGTGTATGCCACATGTAGAGACGCCTATGGAGCAAAACTACCCAAAGAGAAAACACCTCCAAAGAAATCCAGACGCCAAGAAAAGATGGACAAGATCAGGGTCCAAAAGAAAAACCTCAAGATGCAAATGAAGACCGCACTGCCAGCTGAAAAACAAGGCTTGGAAAAACTGTGGAAAGACCTGAAAGAAAAACACAGTGCCCTCAGCAAAGCGGAATCTGCGAGGAAGAGGAAGAGCAAAAAGAAGAAGACACAAGAGCGCTTCTTCAGAGACCCCTTCCAGTTTGCCAGAACACTGTTTGAGCAGCCAAAATCTGGGACCCTAAGTGTGGACAAAGGAGTTCTTGAGCAGCATCTGAGGAAAACATACTCTGACCCACAGAGCAAAGCACCACTCGACATTCAAGGTCTGGTGTGGCCAACCAACCCTGAGGAACAGTTCAATGGCAAGCCTCCAACGTTGGCGGAAATCAAGAAGGTGGTCGACAAAGCCAGAGCCAAATCATCACCAGGGCCAAACGGAATACCTTACCAGCTTTACAAGAAATGTCCCAAGGTGCTGGAGTGGCTCCACAGGCTGCTGCGATCGGCTTGGAGAAACCAGAAGATCAGCGGCCAGTGGATGACGGCAGATGGTGTGTACATCCCCAAAGAGCAAAACTCAAGTGACATTAGCCAGTTCAGGCCAATATCACTACTGAACGTCGAAGGGAAAATCTTCTTCTCTGTCATGGCAGCAAGGCTGACCAAGTACCTGATGGAAAACAAGTACTTGGATGTGTCAGTCCAGAAAGGTGGCATCCCAGGCGTGGCGGGCTGTGTAGAACACGCCACAATGATCTGGGACGCAATCCAAAAGCAAAAACAGAAAAGAGAGACCTGGACGTAGTGTGGCTTGATCTGGCAAACGCATATGGATCTGTGCCCCATGAGATGATACAGTTGGCTCTTGAGATGTACCATGTGCCAAAGAACATCCGCGACATGCTCAAGAAGTACTTCAATGGCTTCTCAATGCGGTTCTCTACCAAGGAGTACACAACAGACTGGATCAACTTGGAAGTGGGTATTGCAATGGGCTGTGCAATTTCCCCAATACTGTTCGTGCTGGCAATGGAACTCATCTTGAAAGCAGCAACAAACAACGCGAGACAAACAGACCTTGGCGTTGGATACAAGATGCCTCCTCTCAAGGCCTTCATGGATGACACTACAGTGATTTCATCCAGAGAAGACGAGACACGTCATGTGCTGGAGAGGCTGGACGACATAGTTGCCTCATCCAGAATGAAGTTCAAGCCAAAGAAATCACGGAGTCTCTCACTGAGGAAAGGAAAAGTGGCCGGATCTGTGGTCTTCAGTGTTGCCAACCAGGCCATTCCAACAGTCACAGAAGAACCAGTCAAGAGCCTTGGAAGATGGTATGATGATACGCTGAAAGACACACAAAGAGCAAAAGAAACCAAGCAGATGGCGGAGGAAGGCTTGGAGACCATTGACCAGTGTGGGCTCCCTGGCAAATACAAGGTCTGGTGTCTGCAGTTCATGCTGATACCAAAGCTGCTATGGCCTCTGATGATATACGACATCTGCACCAGCATAGTGGAGGCAATGGAAGCCAAAATCAACAAGTTCACAAGGAAATGGCTTGGTGTCCCACCCTGTCTGACTGACATAGCGCTGTACTGTCGCCAAGCAAAGCTGAAACTACCCCTGAAATCCATCCTGGAGGAATACAAAGCAGGGAAGATCAGACTTCAAAGCATGCTGGAGGACTCAGGAGACAAGGTGGTAGAAGCAATTAAGCCCCAGCTGAAGACAGGCAGAAAATGGAAAGTTCAAGAGGCGATGGATTCTGCAAAAGAAAGTCTCAAGATCAGAGAAATAACAGGACACACACAGACCAACAGACAGGGACTGGGGGTGACCAAAACTGAATGGTGGTCAAAGGCCAAAGGAAAAGCCAAAAGAGACATGATGATTCAGGAGATGAGAAAAGAAGAAGACCAAAAAAGACTCCAAAAAGCAGTCCAGCAGAGCCAGCAAGGGCAATGGACAACGTGGGAGAATGCACTCCAAAGAAGTCTCACTTGGAATGACATTTGGCACATGGCCCCTCTCAGGATCAGCTTCATTCTCAGATCTGCATATGACCTTCTGCCCTCAAATGCAAACCTGGTGAAGTGGGGGAAAACAGACGATCCTGCATGCCCCCTCTGCCATGAAAAACAAACAGTGGAGCATGTCCTAAGCTCATGTAAAGTAGCCCTGGCTCAAGGAAGGTACACATGGAGGCACAACCAAGTGCTCAAAGAAATTGTACAAGTAGTCTGGGCTAGTACCAACACCACAAAAGGGAAAATCAGGACTCCAAAAGCACCCGCAACATTCTTCACGGCAGGAGGCAGCAAATCATGGCCAAGAACAACAGTGCCACTCGAAACATGCAGGCAGAGTCTGCTGGACGGGGCAGATGACTGGGAGTGCACTGCAGACCTCCCAGAATGGAAGAGTCACCCAGAGATCATCAGCAAGAGTGGCATGAGACCAGACATAGTAGTCCACTCTAAGTCAACCAAGCAGCTGATCATGATCGAGCTCACGGTGCCATATGAGAACAGAATGGAGGCAGCTCAAATCTACAAGACTGAAAAGTATGCTGATCTGGCAAACAGCCTGAGGAGAGAAGGCAATCAGGTCAAAGTCCTCACTGCAGAAATTGGAGCTAGGGGGTTTGTAGGAACGTCTGCATACAGCCTCATGAAACAGCTCTCAGTTGCAGGGAAGGAAAAAACCAGAGCCCTGAAAGCAATGGCAGAAGCGGCAGAGAGGTGTTCAAGCTGGATCTGGTCAAGGAGGAACAAAAGTGAACTTCATAAGGCTTAATTTCCCTACAAATATCAGGTGTCCCTGTGGCTCAGTGGTTAAAGCGCGAGTCATTAAGTGGAAAATGAGCATGTCCAGAGGGTCATGGTTCGAATCCCAGCCATGGCTCGTCCCAAGATGGGAAAAAAAGGGGCAGCAGAGGGACATCCGGAGTCATGAACCGGGTGTGGCCCAACCCCCCTAGAGTGTCAGGAGATAAGGGCCGAAACACTTGCTTGAAGGGGGCTTCTCTTCTGAGGACTCTCTGCTGCCACGCTCTCCACGAGTTTCTTTCTACTAGTGAGTTTCCTCCCCATTGGAGAATGTCTCCCCCTTGGAGACTATAAGCTTGCTGAAGGCTCATTTTGAGAAGCATTTATTTCATTTTTTCCCATTCACCCACTCAAGCACATACTGTTAGGCAGAATTATCTACCACTGCAGATATGAATGCTTATTTCCCCCTATTTCTTCAATCTAAGACATAAGAGCAAGCTTTGTTTATAATTGAATATATATATATATATATATATATATATATATATATATATATATGTGTGTGTGTGTGTGTGTGTGTGTGAAAACTTTCCACAGTTAGTCTCATTATGATCATATGATCATAACTCACCCAGAACATTGTTTACATGTGGTCCCCCACCCACCCACCCCTTTATGTGTGTGTGTGTGTGTGTGTGTGTGTGTGTGTGTGTGTGTGTGTGTGTGTGTGTGTGTGTGCAACACATGATACCCTGTTTTTCATTGATCACTGCTATCTTCTCTCAACCAACATCAGCATATTGATGCCAACACATTATTTCACCTGTTACAATGAACATCATCCCACAGCATTGTTTACTTTTTCAACAACACTATTTGTATGAACCTCCCAACCTCCCACCCCCACCCCATAGTGGATGAAGAGATATGAGCTCTCCTTCTCTTGTCCCCCCCCCCCCCCACACACACACACACATTACCCTCCTCCCCACCCACCCTACCCCTGTGACGGATTTATGTAAGCCCCATTCAATAAGTGATGGTTGATTGTTCAGACAAGGATGATAGACCGTTGTAGGAAAGTTGAACTTTCGTCCACTCCCTTCACATTCTTTCTAAAGATGGAACAAGAGGTTTTGATCTTCAACAATAACAACTAAATTTAATAAAATATGAATGACGATGAAGATGATCTGCAGTGAGTATGTCGTTTTGTTGTTTTGAATGTTGATGTCCGTTTGCTCTTTATGAAATGGATTTCATACAAAAGAAAAAAACTAATCATATACAATCACATTGAAATAGCAAAGTTCCTATTCTTCTCCGTTCGTTCATCCAATAGCACAAGTATTGACTGTCCGTTTGTGCTTAAAATGTCCTTCGGAGAATACTCAAAGAAATATGGTTATATATTACAAAAATAAAAGAAATTGCAATGATGATCAAAAAAAAATATCTGAGTGTGTTGTTGCGTGATTGAATGTGGAAGGATGTGTTCGTATGACTGGTACTCAGCTTCACGGAATCCTGTTGTCCTCCGGAGTTCCACTGATGCTCAGAGTCCACCTCCAGACCTCAGCAACGTTGACACGTCAACACGTTCCTCAGCAATGAAGAATGTAGTAGGATAATGAAGATGCATGACACAGATAAAGAACCTCAACACAGTCTTCAATGGCTACAGCTATCGACTTGACCACGGAACGATGAAACTCGTCAAAGCCTTCCCCGCAAAGGTTGTAGATATTATCGATCTGCTCTGCAGTCCCCTCTCAGTCTGGCCTTGACTGATTCTTTCCAACAGGCTTCTTCTTCTCGAAAAAAATCGACCTTTCGTGTCGAGCCAATTCTTGTCGACTTTGGTTGATCAGTTTACATGAAGCAACGGCCAACACTTACTGCACATGCGCGGATGAAAAATACTGATATTTCGATAATTATGATTGGTCAATACCATGGTTTTCCATACTCTAAGATTGTAAATTATTTTATTATTAATACAAATACAGATTTACACAACGTTTAAAATCATAAGCGTACTGCACTAAAGCAAACTAACAATTAGTTTCGTCGTTTGGAGATAGAAATATAAAACAAGTGCAGAGCAAATAAACGTCATGCATCAATTGCGTCATTTTCTCAGTGAAAATGACCCGAGCTTATGAATGAACGTCACAAATACCCCCCTTCTTAGCGACAAATCCTATTTAAGCAAAAGACTAAGAAAAGTGACAGTCCATTAATAAGTCAAATACAGTAATATGTTATTAAACATTATAAATAACACTGATGCAGGATCAAATAATCAAATTACATGCAACTCTTCTGTATTGCTCAATGTATATACATTGGCAGGATTCCAGAGTGCTTCACTCTCCAACAACTGTACTTCTGCTCATGTAGTCTGCACCAACATTATCTTTCCCAGCGATGACTCTGACTGTGAAATCATGATCTTGCAGGAGTATTGCCCAACGTAGCAAGCGACCGTTTGCAGTCTTGTTCTTTTTCAGGCATTGCAAAGGTTGATGGTCTGTTTCCAGTACAAAGTTCGTACCGTAGAGATATGGTTCAAACTTTTTGACTGCCCACACAACTGCCAAGCATTCTTTCTCAACTGTGGCGTAGTTCCTTTCAGGCTTGTTGAGTTTCTTACTAGCGTAAGCCACTGGCTGTAGCATTTCATCATGCTCTTGTAGTAGAACTGCTCCCAGTCCTAGATCACTGGCGTCTGTGCGTAGCACATAGGGCTTTTCCCTATCTGGCAATCGCATGATAGGTGCGCTGACGAGTTTGTTCTTCAGCGTCCTCATGGCTTTCTCACATGCTTCTGACCATGTAATCTTCTCCGGCTGGTCTTTCTTTGTCAGATCTGTCAATGGTGCAGCAATCATGGCGAAGTTCGGAACAAATTTTCGATAATATCCTGCCAAACCCAGGAATGACCTGAGCTCTTTCTTGGTCTCTGGTCTTTCGGCTTTCTCAAGCTTCTCCAACTTGTCCGATTCTGGTTGACCTGACCTCGTCCAATCTGATGTCCCAAGAATGGTATCTCATGAAATCCAAAAAAGCATTTGGATGGTTTTGCAGTGAGCCCTGCCTCTTGCAGTCTCTTGAGTACGGCTTTGATTGCCTCAACATGTTCCTCCCAAGTCTCAGAAGCGATCAAAATGTCATCAATAAAGTTGTGGACATCTTTCAACTTTATGTCACTCAGTAATTTCCTCATCATCCTTGTGAACACGGCACTTGCGTTTCTCATGCCAAAGGGCATACGTTTCCACTGATATTGTCCCTTGGGGGTACTGAAAGCTGTCTTTGGCTTGTCTTTCTCATCCATCTGAATCTGCCAAAATCCCTTGGACAGATCAATTTTGGAAAAGTATTTTGCTTTTCCGATCTTCGCAAAGATAGTTTCGATGTCTGGTAGTGGCTCTGCATCAATTCTGTCATGAGATTCAGTCTCCTGTAGTCGATACAGAACCTGACTGTTGAGTCTTTCTTCTTGACTAACACAATGGGCGCATTGTACGGTGATATGGCTGGTTCTATCACTCCCATGGCTAACATTTGATCAACCTCCTTTTCAACAGTTTCTATCTGAGAATGTGGCACTGGGTACTGATGTACTTTCACTGGTTGTTGTGATGTCAGTTTCAACTCACAGGTAACCAGATTGGTTTCACCTGGCAAGTCCGTGATGATTTTGTCATGACGACAAACAATATTTTCCAGCTCTGTCTTCTGTTCCTTGGATAGCTGTGGTCCATACACAACATTGCTGGTGTCCTCGGTTCTCTTCAAAGGTATGAGCGGTATATGATCAGTCAAATACTCTTCATGATCCTCCTCCTGCATAACAACTGCGACGTACTCTTGTTGTTTCAGTCCTTCTCTTTCGAAGTATTCCTTGAGGAGATGATGTGGTATGTCTTCTCCTTGCCGTTGATTTCAATCTTGTAATCGACTGGATTCACCCTTCTGGAAATGGTGTACGGTCCTTTCCATGTTAACTGGAGCTTGTTGTGTTTCTGTGGAAGTAGCACTAGTACTTTGTTTCCAGGAATGAGATGTCTCATTTTCGTTTTCCTGTTGTAGTGCTTCGCTTGACGTCCGGCAGCCTTGTCCAGATTGTCACGAGCTATCTTGCATGTTTCTTCGATCCTCTCCTTCAGATCAATGACATATTCTGCTGTTGTTCTGACGTCTGTTTCTAGCTCCTCGTCTGTCCATATCTGTTTTAAGACTTGCATTGGTCCACGCACATGTCTCCCATAGAGTAGTTCAAATGGTGAGAACTTGAGTGACTCTTGTGGTGCTTCCCTGTAAGCAAACAATACTGCTGGAAGAAATCTGTCCCATTCTTTGGGCTGATCCAAACAAAGTTTCTTCAACATGATCTTCAATGTGCCATTGAATCTTTCCACGAGTCCGTTGGTCTGAGCGTGGTATGGCGTTGTGGTGATACCTTTGATGTTCAAGAGTCTGTTGACCTCTTGCATTGTCCCAGAAAGAAATTGACTACCTCTGTCCGTGAGAATTTGTGTTGGTATTCCCACTCGCGTCCAGATTTCCCACAAAGCTTCAGCCACTGTTTCTGTGTTGATGTTACAGAGTGCTGTTGCTTCTGCGTAGCGTGTAGCATAATCAATTACAGTGAGAATGTATCTCTTCCCTGATGATGACATGGGGTTGATGGGTCCAATGATGTCCACTGCAACACGATGGAATGGTATCTCTATCAGTGGCATCCTCTGAACTGGTGCTTTCCTGATACTATTTCTGCCGATACATCTCTGACACGTATCGCATGATGCACAATATCTTTTGACGTCACCTTCCACTCCTGGCCAAAAGAAATCATGTAGTAGACGCTCTTTTGTACGTCTCACACCAAGGTGTCCAGACATAGGTATGTCATGAGCTACTTGTAGTACATTAGATCTAAGTTTCCTGGGTACCACAACTTGGGTTGTTGCGTCGTTGGTGTACGCACCTTCCTGTACAGTATTCCTTTCTTGATCAAGAATGATGTTTCAACACCTGTTTTGTTGGTACGTGCGTTGTCCGGCTTGCTGGCTAACTCAAACAGCTTCTTGAGTGATGTGTCTTTTGCCTGTTCTTCTTTCAACTCTGCAGGAGATATAATGCTGCATGTTGTTTCCTTAATCTTGAGCGGTTTCTTCTGTTTACCGGTAACTGCTGCTGCTTGGATGGGATAGACAGGTACACTGATGATCCCTCCTGTTTCTTGCTTGCGTGTATTTCCAATCAATACTGGGCAAACGGGTTTCTCCATAACGAGTACTTCAGTTTTGTCCGAGAAGTAGGGAGTCTCCATGTGTACATTCGCCACAGGAAGATTTTGTCTGACTGATGACGATGCCAGTGATACCTCTTTTTTTTACCTGTATAGCAATGTTCTGGAACTAAGTCCTTCCTCACGATTGTCATGGTAGAGCCTGTATCTCTCACAGCATCCACTGTTTTTCCCTCGACTTCCACTGTGCAATGAGGATTGAATTCGATCCCTTTACAATTATCACACAATCGTTGATCATCCTTCGGTTGACATTGTGCAGCCGTTATCGTAGTACACAACGCTGTGTCATTTCTCTTTTGCGTGCAATCCCTCTGGTGATGTGGTCCTCCACATCGGTAACACTTTATCTGAAAACGATAACTTCTCTTGTCGTTGCCTCCCTTGTCAGGTACAGATCCCTTCGGCTTATCCTCCTTCTGAGCTTCCTTGTGTGGACCTCTGTTCTCATTTCCATGACTATTCCTACGATGATCAGGTTTGTTGTCACGGTAATCCTCTCCACAAGTCTCGTCTGTTCAAACAGATCTGCTGCTGCAACAGCTTCCTTTCCAGTCTGTGGATCTCTTTCTCTGACAAATCTTGCCTGATCAAAAGGCAATGCTTCCAGAAATTTCTCCAAGATCAACATTTCTTTCAAATCCTTTTCTGTCTTGTTGGACAGATTCAACCACCTCTCTAGCCACATAGACAAACGATCCCATAATGACAATGACGTGTCAGTGCTCTCTTTGCGTGCTGTACGAAATTTCTGTCTGTAATGACCAGCACTCAGTTGGTACTTATGCAAAAGTGCCTGTTTGATGAGTTTATAGTCCGCCGACTCTGCCGCGGGTAGTTTCACATACGCTTCCCTAGCTCTGCCCTTGAGTAATGGAGCTAACCTGGCACCCCATTCCTCCTCGTTCCATCCATTGATGACTGCCACCTTCTCAAATTGAGTCAAATATGACTCAAGGTCGTCCTTGTCTTCTAAGTAAGGTAACTTGACCTTAGCCGACACTGCAGTCTGTAGAATAGATCGGGCGCTAGCACTTGGTTGAGCATCACCACTGCTTCCTGCTTTTACTCTTGCTAACTCTAACTGTAATTGTCTCTCGGCCTCTCTTTCTTCTCGATCTCTTTCCTCCTTTCTTTCTTGTTGCTCTCGTTCTTGTTCTTCACGTTCCTTCTCTCGTTCTCGTTCCTTTTCACGTTCCTCTCGTTCTCGTTCCTTTTCATCCTTTTCCTTGATGTAAAGAGCGAGTTCTGCTCCTTTTAAGCCTAGCTCTAGTGCCTCGGCTTTCCATTGTTGGAATTGCGCACTAGTTTGAATTTGCTGAGACTGACTTTCGTCAGTGGCAGATGCCTGACGTCGGGACTTTCTTGTCGGCATGTCCCCTACCACTACAAGTCCTGTTGTCTTAACAAATTTAATAAATACAAATAACGCGGAAACCGAATACCGTCACGCGTTAATGCCAAATGATATTGACACACGTTTCAGAACACAGAGTGCAAAAAAAAAACAACCTTCCCACCACGACTGGAAAACACACTACACAACCCCGTGTAGTAAAATTGGGGATAGCTACACTCGAAACCCCAAACACGTGTATTCAAAACACGTCAACAAACCAAACCAAGGTTTGCACACACAGCTACCGAACGAACGTACTAGCTGACGAACGGACGCGCTGAAAAATATATCTCCGATATCGTACGTACGGTTCACCAAAACAATGCGGCGCACGAAAAATAGCCCGTGGTGTCACCTTACACCCACGTTAATAGCCTACGTTGAAAATGCCGCTTTAGAGTATCAATACTTTACTCTAATCCTTGTGTCCAAATCCGACACAAATACAATACTACCGCACCACTCCAATGCAGTAATGTCAAGATTGCACTAACCTGGCAACTTGAATAAAATCTTCTTCTTCACAATAGATCTAGTGAAATAGATCTAATAAGAAGTTAAACATGTGGTAATATGACGTGAATTGACCAAGGTCGTTACTTTCTCTGTACTGTGTTGAGGCCTTTTCTAAAATTTGGGAAATAATAAACAAATAGCGTCGCGACTAACGAAATAAATATAAATAATTTATGAACAAAAATGTAAAATTTAAATTTTTGATCTAGTTATATGTTTGGATGGTCAACACATATAACAGACCATGGAGCGCACCGCCCAACCTCCCACTAGAAAAAAGGTGAAGGTTGCGGTCTACAATTCTTGCCTGCGTCACTGAACCTCCAGGTACTTTCAGATCGAAGGATCCCCGGGACGAGCCCCCATATAATATGTGACGGATTTATGTAAGCCCCATTCAATAAGTGATGGTTGATTGTTCAGACAAGGATGATAGACCGTTGTAGGAAAGTTGAACTTTCGTCCACTCCCTTCACATTCTTTCTAAAGATGGAACAAGAGGTTTTGATCTTCAACAATAACAACTAAATTTAATAAAATATGAATGACGATGAAGATGATCTGCAGTGAGTATGTCGTTTTGTTGTTTTGAATGTTGATGTCCGTTTGCTCTTTATGAAATGGATTTCATACAAAAGAAAAAAACTAATCATATACAATCACATTGAAATAGCAAAGTTCCTATTCTTCTCCGTTCGTTCATCCAATAGCACAAGTATTGACTGTCCGTTTGTGCTTAAAATGTCCTTCGGAGAATACTCAAAGAAATATGGTTATATATTACAAAAATAAAAGAAATTGCAATGATGATCAAAAAAAAATATCTGAGTGTGTTGTTGCGTGATTGAATGTGGAAGGATGTGTTCGTATGACTGGTACTCAGCTTCACGGAATCCTGTTGTCCTCCGGAGTTCCACTGATGCTCAGAGTCCACCTCCAGACCTCAGCAACGTTGACACGTCAACACGTTCCTCAGCAATGAAGAATGTAGTAGGATAATGAAGATGCATGACACAGATAAAGAACCTCAACACAGTCTTCAATGGCTACAGCTATCGACTTGACCACGGAACGATGAAACTCGTCAAAGCCTTCCCCGCAAAGGTTGTAGATATTATCGATCTGCTCTGCAGTCCCCTCTCAGTCTGGCCTTGACTGATTCTTTCCAACAGGCTTCTTCTTCTCGAAAAAAAATCGACCTTTCGTGTCGAGCCAATTCTTGTCGACTTTGGTTGATCAGTTTACATGAAGCAACGGCCAACACTTACTGCACATGCGCGGATGAAAAATACTGATATTTCGATAATTATGATTGGTCAATACCATGGTTTTCCATACTCTAAGATTGTAAATTATTTTATTATTAATACAAATACAGATTTACACAACGTTTAAAATCATAAGCGTACTGCACTAAAGCAAAACTAACAATTAGTTTCGTCGTTTGGAGATAGAAATATAAAACAAGTGCAGAGCAAATAAACGTCATGCATCAATTGTGTCATTTTCTCAATGAAAATGACCCGAGCTTATGAATGAACGTCACAACCCCCTCCCCTTTTTGCAACCCCCCCCCCTCCCCCAATTATACCTTATCACCCATTTATCTTCCATCCCCTTCCTCCCTTATTAACATTACCCACACACCTTTCACAACTACCCACGCATAACTACTACCACCTCTTTCATCACCCAGCGAAATCATTTATTTTATTCACCTAACCTTTTTTTTTTTTCCAAATTACAGTTGCTTTCATTTTATTTATTTACTTATTTATCCCTATATATATATATATATATATATATATATATATATATATATACAATTTTTTTCTCCCAATCCCCCCCCCCCCCCCCCCCCCCCCACACACACACACACACACACTTATCATTATTATCAATCCACCTTTACCACAACCGTCACAAATATATCACACCACCCCACTAAACTAGACACACAGCCCCATCGTATCACCCCCCTCCCCCCACGCAGCCCCTCCTCCTTTTCCTCTCCCATAATCCCCTCTGTCATTTCCGCCTGGCGGCCATTCTCCCTACCACATGGACAACAGATGAGTCACTCTTCGTTCTTTGTTTGTACTGTCCTAAATGTTAAATGTGATCTGTTTTTGTGCCTGAAGAAGACCCAAGAGGTCGAAATGCATCGTGTCTTGTCCTGTGCTTTGTTTGTCAATGTCATTGGCGGTAACTAACACCCTCTCTTTCTAAATTTTGCTTCGTTCTCCGCCATCAGTCACTCCATTTTGAAACTCTGTCGACATTGTCAAACGCCTCTGATAGGAGAGAGGCAACATGAAATTTGCTCTTGTTCTGCCTGAACAAACGTTTCTAATCATTGACATGAGCGAAAAGAAAAGTGGTCAGTGGTGGAAGTTTTGTTTCACAATCTTGCCTGTTCGGCACTGATTTTCTCATCACCTTCAGCCGATTTATATGAGCGCTGGTTTAGAATGGAAGTAAACACCTTGCGAATTATGCTAAACAGCGATACAGCCCTGTAATTTTCTGGGGTCTGAAGCATCACTTTCCCTAAGTATAGGAACAATAAGTATTCATACTATGCTTCTGGCCACTAGCCAGTGTCATATACACCGTTAAACAGTTTGTTAGGAAAGGAACGATTTGAGGTTCAGAAACTTGTGTAAGGCTCTGCCCACTCCACGCGTTGTTGTTGTTGTTGTTGTTGTTGTTGCTATTGTTGTTGTTGTTTGTTGTTGTTGTTGTTGCTGCTGCTGCTGTTGTTTTTTAAAGCAGCTTTCGTCAGACCATTTATTTCTTCTGTGGTGTGAGATTAACGGTCTGTTTCACTCACTGTCCAGCATCCAGTAACAGATACGTAAACTTTTCCAAAGCAAGGTCTACAATTTCTTCCGCCACATCCGAAGCATCTTTTATTGCGGTTCCACACTCCAGAAAGCAGAGACATTCTAAAACCACAGGAGTTTGTCAGGACCCTGCTTAGGCTTCTGCACTGACTGTTTTTTGACTTCATGACAGGCTTCTGCACTGACTGTTTCTTGACTTCATGACAGACTTCTGCACTGTTTCTTGACTTCATGACAGGCTTCTGCACTGACTGTTTCTTGACTTCATGACAGGCTTCTGCACTGATTGTTTCTTGACTTCATGACAGACTTCTGCACTGTTTCTTGACTTCATGACAGGCTTCTGCACTGTTTCTTGACTTCATGACAGGCTTCTGCACTGACTGTTTCTTGACTTCATGACAGGCTTCTGTACTGTTTCTTGACTACATGACAGGCTTATGCACTGACTATTTCTTGACTACACGACAGGCTTCTGCACTGACTGTTTCTTGACTACATGACAGGCTTCTGCACTGACTGTTTCTTGACTACATGACAGGCTTCTGCACTGACTGTTTCTTGACTTCATGACAGGCTTCTGCACTGTTTCTTGACTTCATGACAGGCTTCTGTACTGAGTGTTTCTTGACTTCATGACAGACTTCTGCACTGACTGTTTCTTGACTTCATGACAGGCTTCTGCACTGTTTCTTGACTTCATGACAGGGTTCTGTACTGACTGTTTCTTGACTTCATGACAGGCTTCTGCACTGTTTCTTGACTTCATAACAGGCTTCTGTACTGACTGTTTCTTGACTTCATGACAGGCTTCTGCGCTGTTTCTTGACTTCGTGACAGGTTTCTGCATTGTTTCTTGACTTCATGACAGGCTTCTGCATTGTTTCTTGACTTCATGACAGACTTCTGTACTGACTATTTCTTGACTTCATGACAGGATTCTGCACTGTTTTCATGACTTCATGACAGACTTCTGTACTGACTGTTTCTTGACTTCATGACAGGCTTCTGCACTGACTGTTTCTTGACTTCATGACAGACTTCTGTAATGACTGTTTCTTGACTTCATGACAGGCTTCTTCACTGACTGTTTCTTGACTTCATGACAGACTTCTGTACTGTTTCTTGACTTCATGACAGACTTCTGTACTGACTGTTTCTTGACTTCATGACAGGCTTCTGCACTGACTGTTTCTTGACTTCATGACAGGCTTCTGCACTGACTGTGTCTTGACTTCATGACAGACTTCTGCACTGACTGTTTCTTGACTTCATGACAGACTTCTGTATTGACTGTTTCTTGACTTCATGACAGGCTTCTGCACTGTTTCTCGACTTCATGACAGGTTTCTGCATTGTTTCTTGACTTCATGACAGACTTCTGCACTGTTTCTTGACTTCATGACAGGCTTCTGTATTGACTGTTTCTTGACTTCATGACAGGCTTCTGGACTGTTTCTTGACTTCATGACAGACTTCTGCACTGACTGTTTCTTGACTTCATGACAGACTTCTGCACTGACTGTTTCTTGACTTCATGACAGACTTCTGCACTGACTGTTTCTTGACTTCATGACAGACTTCTGCACTGACTGTTTCTTGACTTCATGACAGGCTTCTGCACTGACTGTTTCTTGACTTCATGACAGACTTCTGCACTGACTGTTTCTTGACTTCATGACAGACTTCTGCACTGACTGTTTCTTGACTTCATGACAGACTTCTGCACTGACTGTTTCTTGACTTCATGACAGGCTTCTGCACTGACTGTTTCTTGACTTCATGACAGACTTCTGCACTGACTGTTTCTTGACTTCATGACAGGCTTCTGCACTGACTGTTTCTTGACTACATGACAGGCTTCTGCACTGTTTCTTGACTTCATGACAGACTTCTGCACTGACTGTTTCTTGACTTCATGACAGACTTCTGCACTGTTTCTTGACTTCATGACAGACTTCTGCACTGACTGTTTCTTGACTTCATGACAGACTTCTGGACTGTTTCTTGACTTCATGACACGTTCTGCACTGACTGTTTCTTGACTTCATGACAGACTTCTGTACTGACTGTTTCTAGACTTCATGACAGACTTCTGCACTGACTGTTTCGTGACTTCATGACAGACTTCTGTACTGATTGTTTCTTGACTTCATGACAGGCTTCTGCACTGTTTCTTGACTTCATGACAGACTTCTGTACTGACTGTTTCTTGACTTCATGACAGTCTTCTGCACTGACTGTTTCTTGACTTCATGACAGGCTTCTGCACTGATTGTTTCTTGACTTCATGACAGGCTTCTACACTGTTTCTTGACTTCATGACAGGCTTCTGCACTGTTTCTTGACTTCATGACAGGCTTCTGCACTGACTGTTTCTCGACTTCATGACAGGCTTCTGCACTGTTTTCTTGACTTCATGACAGACTTTTTCACTAACTTTCTTGACTTCATGACAGACTTCTGCACTGTTTTCTTGACTTCATGACAGGCTTCTGCACTGTTTCTTGACTTCATGACAGGCTTCTGCACTGACTGTTTCTTGACTTCATGACAGGCTTCTGCACGGACTGTTTCTTGACTTCATGACAGACTTCTGCACTGTTTCTTGACTTCATGACAGGCTTCTGCACTGACTGTTTCTTGACTTCATGACAGGCTTCTGCACTGATTGTTTCTGGACTTCATGACAGACTTCTGCACTGTTTCTTGACTTCATGACAGCTTCTGCACTGATTGTTTCTTGACTTCATGACAGGCTTCTGCTCTGTTTCTTGACTTCATGACAGGCTTCTGCGCTGACTGTTTCTTGACTTCATGACAGACTTCTGTACTGACTGTTTCTTGACTTCATGAGAGGCTTCTGCATTGTTTCTTGACTTCATGACAGACTTCTGCACTGTTTCTTGACTTCATGACAGACTTCTGCACTGTTTTCTTGACTTCATGACAGGCTTCTGCACTGTTTCTTGACTTCATGACAGGCTTCTGTACTGACTATTTCTTGACTTCATGACAGGCTTCTGCACTGACTGTTTCTTGACTTCATGACAGGCTTCTGCATTGTTTCTTGACTTCATGACAGGCTTCTGCGCTGTTTCTTTACTTCATAACAGACTTCTGATTGACTGTTTTCTTGACCTACCATTGACAGCTTCTTCTGCACTGACTGTTTCTTGACTTCATGACAGGCTTCTGCACTGTTTCTTGACTTCATGACAGACTTCTGCACTGACTGTTTCTTGACTTCATGACAGACTTCTGCACTGACTGTTTCTTGACTTCATGACAGGACTTCTGCACTGACTGTTTCTTGACTTCATGACAGACTTCTGCACTGACTGTTTCTTGACTTCATGACAGACTTCTGCACTGACTGTTTCTTGACTTCATGACAGACTTCTGCACTGACGTTTCTTGACTTCATGACAGGCTTCTGCACTGACTGTTTCTTGACTTCATGACAGACTTCTGCACTGACTGTTTCTTGACTTCATGACAGGCTTCTGCACTGACTGTTTCTTGACTACATGACAGGCTTCTGCACTGTTTCTTGACTTCATGACAGACTTCTGCACTGACTGTTTCTTGACTTCATGACAGACTTCTGCACTGTTTCTTGACTTCATGACAGACTTCTGCACTGACTGTTTCTTGACTTCATGACAGACTTCTGCACTGACTGTTTCTTGACTTCATGACAGGCGGTTTCACATGCTGAAAACAATTCAAACAGTTTGGTTCTAGCGACAGCTTTAAGAGAAATGTTTTACCAATTCGGCATTCACGCGCCAAGAGAGAGAGAGAGAGAGAGAGAGAGAGAGAGAGAGAGAGAGAGAGAGAGAGAGAGAGGCGGACAGACAGACTGACAGAGAGAGAGAGAGAGAGAGAGAGAGAGAGAGAGAGAGAGAGAGAGAGAGAGCAAAACCTGTTAAGCTGTTGTTCTTCGAATTAGATCCTGTCTGGGCAAAACTGGCTAACGAAAGAAACATTTTACAGTATAATTATCACTGACAGCGCAGATATCACTGGCAAAATACAGATGACAGACAATACAGCTTCTGTTGTGAATACAGAAGATCTGGATCCAAGGCGGAATCCAGGATCCGTCAGAAAGACTCTGCGAACTCTAAGGAACTGATCCAAACGAGTCTCAATGAAAAGACAGAAATGTGACCCAAGAATTGAACTCAGACACAGAGGATGCAGCGAACATTACTTTATACCCCAGGCTGACCAGCAATTTCCAGCCCCATTCCTCGCGCCCCACCACCCCACCCCTTCCCCCTTTCCTTCCCTCGCCCCTCATCCCACTCACCTTTCTCTCCCCCCCCCCCCCCCCCCTTTCTCTCTTCCAGTGTGGCGTGTGAGTTTGTGTCCGACATGCAAGTGCAGCATTTCAGTTAGCCTGTCCAACGGCATTAGTTGGTCCGTGGTCAGTGCAGCATGCCCCGTGCATTAACCCCGCAGTTTGACCTCCACCGATCCACGTGAGAGTGGCCGCGTTACGTCAGGGAGGTGCACGAGGCGCTGCACGTGAACGTGTCCTTCATATCACCGATGCTGCGGTAGTCGCCCCTGGGAGGGAGGGCTCTGTGCAAACAAACAGACAAATCAATCAATCAAATCAATCATCAATCAATTAATCAAGTAATCAACAAATTAATCAATTAATCAACTTGTAAAAATATGTACGAACAACAAAGACCAAAAAACGGTTCTCTTATTTGGATAACACTTCTTGCACATGGAAAATATGCCTCCTCCCTCCCCCTCCCCAGCACCCCCCCTCCCCCCTCCTTGTCACTTCCCATCGATGGAAATCAGCATTCAGTATGGGAGAAAAAGAAGACATGTCATAGAATATAATGAACGGAGCAGTCTTGTCAAAAAACAGCATTCAGTATAGGAGAAAATGAAGAAACGCAATAGAAGATAATGAACAGAACTGTCTTGTCAAAAAAAACAGCATTCAGTATAGGAGAAAAAGACATGTCATAGAAGATAATGAATAGAGCTGTCTTGTCAAAACGACAACGACAGGCGGAGAGTAGAGGATTTAACAGAAATAGTACCCCCCCCCCCCCTCCCCCAAATCCCCTGATAAAACACAACTGGAATTCGAAGTAGAATCTATCACCACTTTGAACTTGACTGTTCCAATTCGCCACCATTTGAAAGACATGCTCTCACTAAACATACATATAAAAGCACTTTCGTCTTCTTCACTTTGATTTAACCACACATTCATTTCAAACATCTCCATTCTCACATTTCAACCACTTTTTCCCCACATCTGTTATGGAAGCGGAACCACATCCATTTTGCGTCTAATTTGAGGAGGTAAGTGATTGTTCATTCTTCGTTTTCATTGTCTTGAATGTTGTTTGTCTAACCTGAAGAAGACCAAAGAGGTTAAAACGCGTCGAGTTCTCTCTAGTAATCTATTTGTCTGTTTTCTTCAGCGGAATAGTAATCCTTTTGTACAACAATAACGACAATGAATACTTATAGAGCGCCTATTGTCGGCTAGAGACCAAGCTCGAAGCGCTTTACAATCAACACTCGTTTACACAACGGGCTACCTACCTGGGTAGTGCCGACTGAAGAGCTGCCAGCTGGCGCTTCATTTAGTCGTTTCCAAATCATCCAGTCAATATCGTTCAATTTCGTTCACTCAATATCATTACTTCCTTCATTCTTTCCATTTCTCACGCAGGGTGCATGCTATGTGTAACGTGTCATCCATACCAACGGCCAAACTGGCCTACTCTTCCGAAAGTTGGTGATGGGATTTTACGTGTTGTGCAAGATGTTATGCGTGCGTTCACACACGGAACCTCGGTTTATAGTCTCATTCGAAGGACTGTATGGGAAAAGGAGTCAGAACCAATGTTAACTCTGAGGGAAAAATCCCCCTGTACCGAAACGCCCCGGCGGAGATTCGAACCCGCAACCCCAGGATCACCAAGATTACGAGTCCGGCGCTCTAGCAACTGAGCCATTCCGGCTTGTTTCAATTTCCGCCGGCAGTCACCTCACTTTAAAGCCAGAAATCGAAGAGGGGTCCGTGGTCAAGTATTTAGTGTCATTTCCTTGTAACCCCCGGCAGGGTCCATTTGTTTACAGCTGGAAAACCCTGTCTGTCCACCAGGTAGTAAACAAAGACCTGATTCAGTCCAGGGAAGGAGAAGGCAACGGAGGGACAGAGATGGGCTTCGCCGTCTATACTGTCATGCCCTAGGCTATGGGAGCCTGTGGCAGTTTACTGTTTCACTGATCATAAGGCAATGGCACTTTAAGGGTTATGGGACTTTCACATAGTGCAAGCTACGTTTGCTCATTCAGCTATGAAAAGAAGAAACATTAAATACATGTGTGTGTGTGTGTGTGTGTGTGTGTGTGTGTGTGTGTGTGTGTGTGTGTGTGAGAGAGAGAGAGAGAGAGAGAGAGAGAGAGAGAGAGAGAGAGAGAGAACAATCCTTTTCCACATTTACTTCCAACCATCGCTTTGGCTGGCGAAGGGGGTGAAGAGGAAGTGGGATTGGGGTGGGGGTGGGGGTGGGGGTGGGTGGTGGGTGGGGGGTAGGAGGTGAAACAGGAACAGGAGCTTTGAAACAACAGACACTCATGCAAAAACCACAAATATACTGATCTACATCCGAGAATACCTCCCTCCTCATCCTACCTCCTTTCTGTCCCCTCTCTGTCTGTCTTGTCTGTCTCTCTATCTGTCTGTCCGTCTGTCTGTGTGTGTGTCTCTCTCTCTCCCTCTCTCTCTCTCTCTCCTCTCTCTCTCTCTCTCTCTCTCTTTCTCTTTCTCTCTATATCTTTCCTTCTCTCTCTCTCTGCATGTGTGTGTGTGTGTGTGTGTGTGTGTGTGTGTGTGTGTGTGTGGTGTGTGTGTGTGCACATACATTCACACACAGACAAAACAAACCTTCATGCATGAAGTGTCATTTTAGGGGAACCAAATAGTGTCAGCTTAGTAATGGACTGAACGTCAGAACATCAGGAACTTGAACCTCAAACCCGAAAGGCTAGTCATTGCACTGGTCGTATTGAACGTCATCCGCGTAACCCATCTTACTACTGAGACCGTAAAACAAGCGACAACAACAACATTCCAAATCCCAAACCTATTTAGAAACTAAGTCCAACGGCACTGACTCTGAATGGTGTCAGAGTCCAATGAACTAGCCGGACACACACTCCAGTGCAATCACACCCCTCAATAGTGCATCGACCTGGTAGTCTAATCTGCTGTCAAATGCTCTATTGTGTTTGCTTGTAGTATTTAGTCAACTCGTACGTCTTTATGCCATGTTCTGAGGCATGGTACACTGGTCCATTTCTTAACCCTTTTTTTTTGTCAGATGTCTGTCCTAACCCTACCTTGTCATTCCAGGGGTGGGGCTGTTTTTTTCCCCCCAGTGCAATTCGAGCAGCGAACTTGCCTTGGTTTAATATTTGCAGGTTGGAAGAGAAGAAGACCTTTTAAAGCTGTTCTTTGCATTAGCTTGTTGGCTTTTTAAATTTTCTTTTTAACTTGAGAGTAATGTATTTGTGTACACACACACACACACACACACACACACACACACACACACACACACACACACACACACACACATTCACGCACGCTCGCCCATATTAACGCATTCCCCTTTTGTCCATTCACAGTCTTACATTACCGCATGCAGTGCAAAGACACTACCAAACAACCGCAACGCAAACACCGTTAGTCTCAACTTACTTTGAACTCAGTACCATGTCCGTTTTGTTAGTAACTTTAGCCGACCGCTCTGTGTGAGGCAGGCAGACTCGGCCTGAGAGATTAGAGTCGAGCAGGTGTTGGACACAAGGTCAATACGGGGGTTTTAGAATACCTCCGCCCTCAGCAAAGTCCCAGCATAGGTGGCTCAGTGGTTTGTTGTTAAACGGTAGTTCAAATCTCAATGTCCACACACACACACACCACACACACACACACACACACACACACACGCGCACACGCACGCACGCACGCACGCACGCACGCACGCACGCACACACA
Organism: Conus canariensis; assembly: GCA_033310375.1. Lineage (NCBI taxonomy): Eukaryota > Metazoa > Mollusca > Gastropoda > Neogastropoda > Conidae > Conus > Conus canariensis. Next base: position 2,672,559 of record CM065743.1, read on the forward strand.
CACACACACACACACACACACACACACACACACATGCACTTGTCTGTCTCATGACTTCTTCGAAAATATCCTTCTCGCCCGTTCCCTCCGTTCTCTCTCTG
>CM065743.1:2675159-2687659 GCA_033310375.1 Conus canariensis
TTAAAAAAGAAAAAGAGGTTAGACGTTGCCCTGTATTTACAGACAAGTTTTGAAAATTCTTCATTACTATCATTTACGTAAAAAAAATATAAAAAAAATAAAAATTGACAAACGTCATTCCCCGTAAGAGTCCTCTCTAGACGCTCATTTTGAAGACGTTTCGAACAACTGTCAGAGCAAAACAAAACAAAATTAGACGTTGCCCAATCTTCACCTACAACTTTTGAACATTCTTAATGAATATGATTTATAAACAACGTTGAATATTTTCAGACGTACTTTGTTCCGTAAATGTCCTATCTATGAGGTCATTCAGAGGACGTTTTGAAGAACTGTACAGTCTCAGGCGAGAACGTGTTGTAAGACGGACTCTTCCTTCAAGAGGCTGCGTGGAAGAGGATGCGGCGGGGGGAGTGAGGTGAAACCTTTGTACATTTGGGGAGGGAGAGGAGTGTAGAAGTCACCTGTACGCTGGCGTGTTGATCCCCCTAAGCCACACTCAATCAAGCCCCAAATGACTTTGCTTTCTGCCGGCAGCTATTTGTTCAACAACACGGGCAGGGTGTCGGGAGGGTTCGTTTTGCACTGCCTGGAGCCGACTTCATAAACACGGGATTATCAGGCCAGAGCCAACTCCCCAAGGTGTGCGACAAAACGACTAACAAGGACCTGGACGTGTTAAGAGCTTACAAACAGCCCACATTTTGAATCCATCCCCCCCCCCCCCCCCCCAGTCCCCTCCCCCACCCCCCACCCCCACTACTTCATCGGTTAACGAGGCGGCGACCTTCTACGGCCGCATGTTAACGAATCCTCCAATCTGCCTCTTGCCCATGATCTGTTAATATTAGTCTTGGCTTCAGTTTCCTACCGCCTTTTTGTGACGTCATCCAGGATTCTTTCTTAGTCAGAGGTCGTGATTTTCTAGTTCAGAGTTAGTATTTAAGTGAGGGAATCGGCGGAACACACACACACACACACACACACACACACACACACACACACACACACACAGAGAGAGAGAGAGAGAGAGAGAGAGAGAGAGAGAGAGAGAGAGAGAGAGAGTTGGTTCAGACTTAACAAGCAATAAATGTGTTTTTATTCACCGAGAGTAACACGTACTTTCTCACAGCTAACAAGCGGTGAAATCGGAAACGATCGGCCGTGCTTGATTGACGTCAGTGGAGAACTCCTTGACCTTTGGAGCGCGGAGGACACAGAAGGGGGTGGGTTGGCGCTGACGGAGGGAGGCAGTGGGAGGGAAAGGGACGGTGAGAGGAGGATTAGGAGGTGGGGGATGGCAAGGAATTGCCAGAAGAGGCGGATTGGCAGGTGGGTTATGGAGGGAAATGGGCGATTAGAAGGAAGAGGATTGGGAGGTGGGTTATGAGAGGGAAATGGGCGATTAGAAGGAAGAGGATTGGGAGGTGGGTTATGAGAGGGAAACTGGCGATTAGAAGGAAGAGGATTGGGAGGTGGGTTATGAGAGGGAAATGGGCAATTAGAAGGAAGAGGATTGGGAGGTGGGTTATGAGAGGAAAACTGGCGATTAGAAGGAAGAGGATTGGCAGATGGTGTTATGAGAGAAAACTGGCGATTAGAAGGAAGAGGATTGGGAGGTGGTGTTATGAGAGGAAAACTGGCGATTAGAAGGAAGAGGATTGGGAGGTGGGTTATGAGAGGAAAACTGGCGATTAGAAGGAAGAGGATTGGGAGGTGGGTTATGAGAGGGAAACTGGCGATTACAAGGAAGAGGATTGGCAGATGGGGGATGAGAGGAAACTGGCGATTAGAAGGAAGAGGATTGGGAGGTGGGTTATGAGAGGAAAACTGGCGATTAGAAGGAAGAGGATTGGGAGGTGGGTTATGAGAGGAAAACTGGCGATTAGAAGGAAGAGGATTGGGAGGTGGGTTATGAGAGGAAAACTGGCGATTAGAAGGAAGAGGATTGGGAGGTGGGTTATGAGAGGAAAACTGGCGATTAGAAGGAAGAGGATTGGGAGGTGGGTTATGAGAGGAAACTGGCGATTAGAAGGAAGAGGATTGGGAGGTGGTGTTATGAGAGGAAAACTGGCGATTAGAAGGAAGAGGATTGGCAGATGGGGGATGAGAGGAAAACTGGCGATTAGAAGGAAGAGGATTGGGAGGTGGGTTATGAGAGGAAAACTGGCGATTAGAAGGAAGAGGATTGGGAGGTGGGTGATGGGAGCGAAATGGGCGGTAGAAAGGATTGGGCAGGTGGGGTATGGGAGGGAAATGGGCGGTAGAAGAGGGATTGGGAGGTGGGTGATGGGAGGGAAATGGGCGATGAGATGAGGATTGGGAGGTGGGGGATGGGAGGGAAATGGCGGTGAGGATGAGGATTGGGAGGTGGGGGATGGAGAGGAAATGGGCGGTGAGATGAGGATTGGGCAGTGGGGGATGGGAGGGAAATGGGCGGTGAGATGAGGATTGGGGGGTGGGGGATGGGAGGGAAATGGGCGGTGAGATGAGGATTGGGAGGTGGGGGATGGGAGGGAAATGGGCGGTGAGATGAGGATTGGGCAGTGGGGGATGGGAGGGAAATGGCGTGAGATGAGGATTGGGCAGTGGGTGATGGGAGGGAAATGGGTGGTGAGATGAGGATTGGGCAGTAGGGGATGGGAGGGAAATGGGCGGTGAGATGAGGATTGGGCAGTAGGGGATGGGAGGGAAATGGGCGGTGAGATGAGGATTGGGCAGTGGGGGATGGGAGGGAAATGGGCGGTGAGATGAGGAATGGGAGGTGGGGGGAGGGATGGGGAAATGGGCGGTGAGATGAGGATTGGGCAGTGGGTGATGGGAGGGAAATGGGTGGTGAGATGAGGATTGAGGGCAGTAGGGGATGGAGGAGGGAAATGGGCGGTGAGATGAGGATTGGGCAGTGGGTGATGGGAGGGAAATGGGCGTGTGAGGAGATGAGGATTGGGCAGTGGGGTGATGGGAGGGAAATGGGCGGTGAGATGAGGATTGGGCAGTGGGTGATGGGAGGGAAATGGGCGGTGAGATGAGGATTGGGAGGTGTGGGTGATGGGAGGGAAATGGGCGGTGAGATGAGGATTGGGCAGTGGGTGATGGGAGGGAAATGGGCGGTGAGATGAGGATTGGGGGGTGGGTGATGGGAGGGAAATGGGCGGTGAGATGAGGATTGGGCAGTGGGTGATGGGAGGGAAATGGGCGGTGAGATGAGGATTGAGCAGTGGGTGATGGGAGGGAAATGGGCGGTGAGATGAGGATTGGGAGGTGGGTGATGGGAGGGAAATGGGCGGTGAGATGAGGATTGGGCAGTGGGTGATGGGAGGGAAATGGGTGGTGAGATGAGGATTGGGCAGTGGGTGATGGGAGGGAAATGGGCGGTGAGATGAGGATTGGGCAGTGGGTGATGGGAGGGAAATGGGCGGTGAGATGAGGATTGAGCAGTGGGTGATGGGAGAGAAATGGGTGATAACAAGCAGATTGGGAGTTGGGCGATGGGAGGTTAAACGTCTCACAACATTCAACATTTGTCGACTCTTCATTCAACATTCAACACTTCACAAAACATTTGGTACTCCACAGGACATTTTACACAACATTCATCACTTCATAAAACATTTGACAGTCCACAGAACATGTCATACAACATTCAACACTTCATAAGACATTTGGCAGTCCACAGAACGTGTCATACAACATTCAACACTTCACAAAACATTTGGCAGTCCACAGAACATGTCATACAACATTCAATACTTCATAAAACATTTGGTACTCTACAGTACATTTCATACAACATTCAACCTTCATAAAACATTTGGTACTCTACAGAACATTTCATACAACATTCAACACTTCATAAAACATTTGGTACTCTACAGAACATTTCATACAACATTCAACACGTCATAAAACAGGTGGTACTCCACTGGACACTTCATACAACATTCAACACTTCATAAAACATTTGGTACTCTACCATACATTTCATACAACATTCAACACTTCATAAAACATTTGGTACTCTACAGAACATTTCATACAACATTCAACACGTCATAAAACAGGTAGTACTCCACTGGACACTTCATACAACATTCAACACTTCATAAAACATTTGGTACTCTACAGAACATTTCATACAACTTTCAACACTTCATGAAACAGTTGGTACTCCTCAGAATGCTTCATACAAAATTCAACACTTCATAAAACATTTGGTAGTCCACGAAACACCTATTCAACATTCAACGCTTCATACAATATTCTGTACTGCATGCAACGTTCCGTACTTCATACAATACTTCATACAACATTCGTTACTTCATACAATATTCAACACTTCACATAACATTCAACATTTCTTGCAACATTCAACACTTCATACAAAATTTAGTACTTCTTATAACATTTCACACAACACTCAACATTTATACATTCAAAACTTTGTACAACATTCAACATTTCTCATAACACAAACAAACTTTCAACAATACAAAGTATGTTTGAGGATACTCAGAAAATGTACAATAGAACAAAAAGCAGAAATCAACGTTTGGATGATAGACCGTCTTCAGGACCGATGACATCAAATGAAAGACAAATAAAATAACATGTTTAGACAATGACGTAGAAAAACATATACGAAAACGGACGAATACGTGTTTAAATGTGTGTGTGTGTGTGTGTGTGTGTGTGTGTGTGTGTGTGTGTGTGTGTGTGTGTGTGTGTGTGTGTGTGTGTGTGTGTGTGTGTGTGTGTGTGTGTGTGTGTGTGTGTGAGATAGAAACAAGCAAAAAGAGAGGTAGATAGAGGGAAAAGGCAAACAGAAATAAATATAGAGAAAAAGAATCGGAGAGACTGGTAGAGGAGGAGTCTTATGCTTGGAAGGGGGCGCTTGAGGGTGTGTATAAAGAGGAGGTGAAAAAAAAACGCGGGTGTGAGGGGTGTGGGTGGGGGTGGAAGGAGCGATGGGAAGTAGGTGCATCTGGATCGTCCTCATGTGCATGCGTCTACGAGTATGCATACCTGGATAGTGGAGATGGTGTTTGGGGTGGATATGTTATACTCTGTATGTTACGTTATAAGTATGTTATATGTGTAGATGGATATGAAGATAAAGATGGTGGGATGGGGAGGTGATGTAGAGTGATAAGGGGATGAAGGGGAGGATTGGGGAAAGGAGAGACTGGGCAAAGAGCTGGAATGATTCAAACTAAAAAAAGTCAGTTGTGGGAGTTGAGTCCATAGAGATTGTCGTGTCAAGGCAAGAGATGATCCCTGACTCCATGAATTTTCTTTCTAGATCTGTGGAGTGGTTTTGCCAAACAGCAGTGACGGAGATATGGGCCTGGCTGTGGCAATCAGCACTGAAACGAATCCCCACTGGCGTTGGATGGGACAGCTGGATGGCTGTGAGGTGCTCCACAAAGCGTTCGTTGAGGGTACTATATGTTTCCCCAACGTACAACTTTGAGCAGGGCTGCATCTCAGTACGTACACCAAGTTGGTGGACTGGCCGGTGGAATGGGAATTGACACTGAATTTTCATTTTGGGCCATTGATTAACTTTCAACACTTACTACTACATTCAAAGCTCATTTTTACATTCAACACTTCCAACAACATTCTTACAACATTTAACCTTCCATGCAATATCTAGAACTTCAAACAACATTCAACACATCCTACAACTTTCAGCAATTCTGACAACATTCAATACTTTATGCAGCATTCATCATTTCTTACAGCATTCAACACTTCATACAACATGCAACAGGTGTTATGAGATTCAACACCTACAACATGCAACACCTCGTACAACATTAAATTTTCCGTACAACATTCAGTACTTTAGACAACATTCCGCACTTCTTAAAACATTCGACACTTCAGACGACGCTCAGTACTTCATACACCCTTCAGTACTTCTTACATCATTCAACATTTCATACAGTTCATAACTTCACACAACACTCAATACTTCATACAACATTCAACACTTCCATCCCCACCCACACCCTTCACACCCGCGTTTTTTTCTCCTCCTCCTCAAACACACCCTCAAGCGCCCCCTTCCAAGCACAAGAGCTCAGACACAATCAGCCGTGTCTACCTGATGAGTCCGATCCAGCGGACGAAAGGCCTAGGAGCAGGCGATACATATAGATCTGCCTTCGAGAGGGATTGCGATGGTTCCCTCATGCAGCTAGTGAAGGGTTTTCATATCTATAATATACATTTTCCCATTTTCTTCATCTTCAAGCCCCCATTTTTTTTTTGCCAAGTCATTACTATAATGATGGAAGAATTGTTAATCTGTACTTGTTTTCCCCCACTACTTGATTGTTCAGCATTCAACACTTTTTGTAATATTCAACATTTGAAACCTTTTCTGACCTTCAACACTTTATGAAACATTCAACAGTTCTTACAACATTGAACTCTCTTACAACATTCAGCATTTCTTATAACATTGAACCCTCTTAAACCTTCAGCATTTCTTACGACATTCAACAATTCATACAACATTCAACAGTTCTTACAACATTGAACTCTCTTACAACATTCAGCATTTCTTACAACATTGAACCCTCTTAAACCTTCAGCATTTCTTACGACATTCAACAATTCATACAACATTCAACAGTTCTAACAACATTGAACCCTCTTACAACATTCAGCATTTCTTACGACATTTAACATTCATACAATATTCAACATTTCTTACAACACTGAACCGTCTTACAACATTGAACGTTTCTTACGATGTTCAACACTTCATACAACATTTAACATTTCTCACAACATTCGACAAAATTCAACATTTCATCCATATTCGACATTCAACACTCCATACAACATTTAACACTTCATACAACATTCAACACTCCATACAACATTCAACACTTCATACAACATTCAACACTCCATACAACATTCAACACTCCATGCAACATTCAACACTCCATACAACATTCAACACTTCATACAACATTCAACACTCCATACAACATTCAACACTCCATACAGCATTCAACACTTAATTCATACAACATTCAACACTCCATACAACATTCAACACTTTGTACAACATTCAACACTCCATACAACATTCAAACACTTCATACAACATTCAACACTCCATACAACATTCAACACTCCATACAACATTCAACACTCCATACAACATTCAACACTCCATACAACATTCAACACGCCATACAACATTCAACACTCCATACAGCATTCAACACTTAATTCATACAACATTCAACACTCCATACAACATTCAACACTTTGTACAACATTCAACACTCCATACAACATTCAACACTTCCATACAACATTCAACACTTTGTACAACATTCAACACTCCATACAACATTCAACACTCCATACAACATTCAACACTTTGTACAACATTCAACACTCCATACAACATTCAACACTCCATACAACATTCAACACTTCATACAACATTCAACACTCCATACAACATTCAACACTCCATACAACATTCAACACTCCATACAACATTCAACACTTCATACAACATTCAACACTCCATACAACATTCAACACTCCATACAACATTCAACACTTTGTACAACATTCAACACTCCATACAACATTCAACACTCCATACAACATTCAACACTTCATACAACATTCAACACTCCATACAACATTCAACACTTCATACAACATTCAACACTTCATACAACATTCAACACTTCATACAACATTCAACACTCGATACAACATTCAACACTTCATACAACATTCAACACTTTGTACAACATTCAACACTCCATACAACATTCAACACTCCATACAACATTCAACACTCCATACAACATTCAACACTTCATACAACATTCAACACTCCATACAACATTCAACACTTCATACAACATTCAACACTCCATACAACATTCAACACTCCATACAACATTCAACACTCCATACAACATTCAACACTTCATACAACATTCATGTCGGGAGGGTGGTTAGTGGTGATGGGCATGGGAACAGAGAGCGGATGGGAGGACTGGGTAGGGGGTGGGATGGAATGGATGGGGGATAGGGGGGGGGCACAGACAAGTTGCGATCCCATACCGATATCATAAGTTTGACTGACAGCATAGAGTCCACTGAATTCAATGGTAACTGGACAACACAGAGTTCACTGAATTCAATGGTGACTGGACAACACAGAGTCCACTGAATTCAATGGTGACTGGACAACACAGAGTCCACTGAATTCAATGGTGACTGACAGCATACATCCACTCAATTCAATGGTATGGCCGCAACTCTTTCTCACGCCTGGCCTTTCGCCTGCTTCAGAGGCTCATCAATTTCCCCGGTCCAGACAAGTGACGTTTCCCCATGGTATCTAACAGAGATAAATTGTATCTACAGATACCTCTTCTTCTGTGGTATTCTAGCGACGTTTCCCCATGGTATCTAACAGAGATAAATTGTATCTACAGATACCTCTTCTTCTGTGGTATTCTAGCGACGTTTCCCCGTGGTATCTAACAGAGATAAATTGTATCTACAGATACCTCTTCTTCTGTGGTATTCTAGCGACGTTTCCCCGTGGTATCTAACAGAGATAAATTGTATCTACAGATACGTCTTCTTCTGTGGTATTCTGGCGACGTTTCCCCGTGGTATCTAACAGAGATAAATTGTATCTACAGATACGTCTTCTTCTGTGGTATTCTAGCGACGTTTCCCCGTGGTATCTAACAGAGATAAATTGTATCTACAGATAGCCTACCACTTCTTCTGTGGCATTCTAGCGACGTTTCCCCGTGGTATCTAACAGAGATCCCTGGTATCTACAAATGCCTGTTCTTCTGTAGTATTCTCGCCACCAACGTTTCCCTATGGTATCTAACAGAGATCCATGGTATCTAACAGAGATCCTTGGTATCTAACAGAGATCCGTGGTATCTAACAGAGATCCGTGGTATCTAACAGAGATCCATGGATCTACAAATGCCTGTTCTGTGGTATCCTAGCCACCAACGTTTCCCTATGGTATCTAACAAAGATCCATGGTATCTACAAACACCTGTTCTGTGGTATTCTAGCGACGTTTCCCCGTGGTATCTAACAGAGGTCCATGGTATCTATAAATGCCTGTTCTGTTGTATTCTAGCGACGTTTCCCCATGGGATCTAACAGAGGTCCATGGTATCTATAAATGCCTGTTCTGTGGTATTCTAGTCACCAAGGAAAAACATCTGCAATCCAATTATGTTTATGTGCATTTAGCAAATGGTTGGGGATGTAATACAGAAGTACATATGCAAAGAAGAAAGGAAGAGAGGGAAAAGGAGGGAAGGAGGGGCGGATGGTATAAAGGAAAGGAAGGAAGGAGCAGGAAAAAAAGAAAAAGAAAGGTGCGGAGAAGACGGAAAAAGAAGACAGACAATAATGAAGGAATGAAAGTAAGAAGGAGAAAGAGAAGGAAAGAAGGAAGTGAAGAATGAAAAGAAGAAGAAAAGAAAGGAAAGGAAGTAAAACAAAATGAAGTAAAGAAGGAAAGAAGGAAAGAGAGAAGGAAGGATGAACGAAAAAAAGAGAAAGAAAGAAAGAAGGAGAAAAAAACGGAGGTGGATGGGAGGAAAAGAGGAAGGGAGGAAAGAAAAGCGGAAAAGGATAAAGAAACGAATAATGGTAGGAAGAAACGAGGGGAAAAAAGGAAGGAAAAGAGGAAAGAAGGAATGAAAGAATAAGCAAAATAGGCAGGACAGAAAGAATGAAAAGACACAAAGAAGGAAGAAAGGAAGAAAAAAGAAAGAAAGAAAAGAAAAAAGAAAAAAAAAGGCAGCTTGTCACAGCACAAAACCGCATCAAACCATTACCACACAATGAAACGCAATGAATTCAGTGAAAATTTTGGTCACTTGTTTTGAGAGGTCAAGAGCAGAGGTCAGCCCCAGGTCAGAAACTCAGAAAATGGGGTCAGCCACAATTGGAAATGACTGCACGTTAGCCCAGCTAATCCTTGACCAGTCGTCAGATTTATGCCTGGATTAGCGCTTTTCTTTCTTGTTTCTTTTTTTCTCTTCGTTTTGCTTCTTCTTTTTTTCCCTCTCAATATCCCTTTCTAATACATAACCAGGTTGCATATTTGCGGACGACGTGCGTGCGTGCGTGCGTGCGTGCGTGCGTGCGTGCGTGTGTGTGTGTGTGTGTGTGTGTGTGTGTGTGTGTGTGTGTGTGTGTGTGTGTGAGTGAGTGAGTGTGTGTGTGTGTGTGTGTGTGTGTGTGTGTGAGAGAGAGAGAGAGAGAGAGAGAGAGAGAGAGAGAGAGAGAGAGAGAGAGCTCGCGCGCACGCGTGTGGGAGCTCGTCTGTGTGTTCGTTCGTTCGTACTTCTGTTTAACGTCTGTTCACTTTGAGTGATATTAGACGTGAATGAAAGAAGAGAGTGACTGACTGACTGAATGATTAAATGAATAAGCCTATGTGTTGTGTAAGCATGAATGTAGGCCTTTGTATGTGAGTGTGTACCTGTATGTATCTGTGTATGTGTCTAAACTGAACAATAAACAGATCAATAATCTTAAATACAACAACTAGTGGGAAAAAAACTAACATATAGCAAGAAAACAAAAACCCTTCACTATCTTAAACAAAATGAGTTAGCTCAAAACTATCTAAATATAACCGCCAAAAATGTTTTAGTGCAATACGCAGATGATATCTGTATGTGGATAGAAGTAACTCTCAAAAGTCAACCCCACAAAGAGCACAGAATTATGTTAGAAGACTATATCAAAGAGATTTAGATAGCATAGGGAACTATATGAGAGAAAATGGTCTGTCCTTGTCCACTGAAAAAAACAAATATGATGTTGTTTAATGCAGGAAGCAATCCAGAAAATTTACCAGTGTTCAAACTTCTAGGGGAACCTTTAGAATATAAAGAAAGTATTAAATTTTTAGGACTTTTCTTTACTCCAAAATTATCTTGGAATATTCATTTTGAATATATATTAACAAAGGCTAGGAAAAGTTTGAATTTACTAAAGATCATAAGCAGACTACCCTGGGGAATGGATTCAAAAACTCTAATTCATCTTTCTATTGCTCTTGTTAGATCAAAACTTACATAATATGGTCAAGAAGTGTACTTTAGTGCTCCAAAAGTTCTTCTTAAAAAGTTACAAAGTTTGGATTGCAAAGCCATTAAATTTGCTCTCGGTATCCTTATTCATGCCTCAAACGCAAAGACACATAGAGAAGCTGGAATTTTGCCCCTTGATGATTATCGTGAACTAGCTGCATCAAAATTTGTCATAAAATCGAGTGCTGGTGATAATTACATTCAAGAAGAATTAAAAATTAGATCGGACACTGACTTTCCAAAAAGGGCAATTACGATTAAATCGCAAGAAACAATAGCTACATATACTTCTGATTTGATTAAATGTTCAAAAAAAGATATTAAAGAAGTGGCTAAAAAAACCATCTTCTTCATCTATTCCATCATGGGAGATACCAAAACCTATTCTTGATACTGGTTATTTTGATATCAAAAGGGGTAAATATTAATATCATCAGAAATTTAGCAAAATCACATGTATACGAAAGATATCAAAATCATTTTCAGGTGTTTACTGATGGTTCCGTTTTAGATGATGGAAACGTTGGTGCAGCATTTGCTATTCCTTCCTTTAAAACTCAAAGATCGTTCTTTCTGGGTAGCAATTTATCTAAGCTACACACAAAAAGTTAAGGATCACTTTCACAAACATTCATAACTGTCAAAATAAGAAAGTCAATGCGTTGAAGTTTGGCCAACATTTAATTCCATTCTTTAGTGATAACGATACACAATTGCCTTCAATCTCGAGCAATCGTTTGGTGTGTACATTTGATTAAAGTGGGTACGTATCCACATTTGATTTCCCAAAGTCATTGAAATCAAAAGACAGGGCATACTGATGCTCCCAAAAGCTCAGTAATGCGTGTAACCACCATGGCTGTTCTGGCACTCGACGCAGCGAGTCCTCATCGAGTTGACCAGGTTGGTGAAGATCCTCTGTGGAAGCGCCTGCCACTCAGCCTGCAGCATCTGGTAGAGGTGTTGGGCATCCCTGGGAGGGGGGTGGCTGCTCACTTTGTGATCCAGCTCATCCCAGAGGTTCTCAATCGGGTTGAGATCGGGACTGCATGCTGGCCACTCCATTCTGTTGACTCCAGACTGCTGCAGGAAGTCGTTGACCACCCTTGCCCTGTGGGGGCGAGCATTGTCATCCTGGTAGACAGCCCTCGGTCCCATCTGCTGCAGTATAGGCACAGCCAGCGGTCGAAGGATCTCATCCCGGTATCGGATGCCAGTCAGGTTACCCTGTACATGATACAAGGGTGTTCTGTGGTGAAGGCTGAAGGCCCCCCAGACCATTACAGAACCTCCACCAAAGGCCACCTTTTCTTGGACAGTGGCGTCAGTAAAGCGTTACCCTGGGCGCCTCCAGAC
>CM065743.1:2695159-2702659 GCA_033310375.1 Conus canariensis
TATGATTTGACCTCATAGACAGCATGATTTGGCCTCATAGACAGCATGATTTGGCCTCATAGACAGCATGATTTGACCTCATAGACAGCATGATTTATACCAGGAAACCTTATAGACAGCGTGATTTATACCAGCAAACCTTATAGACAGCATGATTTATACCAGCAAACCTTACAGACAGCATGATCTATACCGCGTTGGAGTCAGTGAATTACATGAGACAGGAAAGCAAAGAATATAAAGACAAAAAAATGATGACTGAAGATAGCCAAATGCTTGGGCTACAGTACCGAGTAAAACAAACATGTACAAGAACATGTAAAACAGCGCAAAGCTGTGTATAAGATAATGAAGAGAATACTTGTGTACTGGAAATAATAACTCTCTCCATCTACTACTACCTAGTTGCATAAGACAGTCAATACAAAAATTCTATTTGTTCACTTACCTGTTGTTGCATTTTACAAGCAACTGGAGACAAAAGGTGTGATGATGATCATTTAACCGACGCTTTCTGGTGTCCTTCAGTTCTAGCTAACAAGATTCTGTGGAAGGAATGTTCCAGCTAACAAGATTCGGTGAAAGGAATGTTCCAGCTAACAAGATTCTGTGGAAGGAAAGTTTCAGCTAAGAAGATTCTGTGGAAGGAATGTTTCAGCCAACAAGATTCCATGGAAGGAAAGTTTCAGCTAACAAGATTCTGTGGAAGGAATGTTTCAGCTAACAAGATTCGTGGAAGGAAAGTTTCAGCTAACAAGATTCTGTGGAAGGAAAGTTTCAGCTAACAAGATTCTGTGGAAGGAATGTTCCAGCTATCGAGAGTTTGTGGAAGGAATGTTCCAGCTAACAAGATTCTGTGGAAGGAATGTTCCAGCTAACAAGATTCTGTGGAAGGAATGTTCCAGCTAACAAGATTCTGTGGAAGGAAAGTTTCAGCTAACAAGATTCTGTGGAAGGAATGTTCCAGCTATCGAGAGTTTGTGGAAGGAATGTTCCAGCTAACAAGATTCTGTGGAAGGAATGTTCCAGCTAACAAGATTCGGTGGAAGGAATGTTCCAGCTAACAAGATTTTGTGGAAGGAATGTTCCAGCTAACAAGATTTTGTGGAAGGAATGTTCCAGCTAACCAGATTCTGTGGAAGGAAAGTTTCTGCTAACAAAATTCTGTGGACGGAATGTTTCAATTAAGAATATCATGTGGAAGGAATATTTCAGCTAACAAGATTTTGTGGAAGGAATGTTCCAGCTACCAAGATTCTGTTGAAGGAAACGTTACGCTTGTTAGCTCCACTAAGAAGTTCGTGTTTGCACTGCCATCCATGAGTTTACTTATTCTTTGTGTCTCTGTCAGCAGAATTTCACAGGCTCACGGAACCATTTTGAATAAACCTGGACTGAAAGAAAAAAGATGAGCCCAGTAAAGTTAGGTGCGTGTTCTTGCACTGGGTCTGCATCAAAGAGGGAACCTGACTACTCTCAACGTGATGACTGGAAAACAGCTGAACTGATTGGATTGAAACATGGTAGAAAGACACATTCAGGCCGGAACTGACTGGATTGAAACAGGGTAGAAAGACACAGTCAGGCCGGAACTGATTGGATTGAAACATGGTAGAAAGACACATTCAGGCCGGAACTGATTGGATTGTAACATGGTAGAAAGACACATTCAGGCCGGAACTGATTGGGTTGAAACATGATAGGAAGACATAGTCAGGCCGGAAGTGTGGCGTGTTGCCGGATATTACGCAAGGAATGAAAACAAAATCTAAATGCCTGCCGAAGACATAATTTTTTGTTTTCCTTTATTGTAAGCCGTGAAATGATTTGATGTCATTGTTCTTATTTTGATGTTCAAACCATGATATACATTTGTGCACAGTAAGGAGCACGTGGTTTTAGTTCTGGTTAAACCCTCCTGAGGCACCGTCTATGCTTCTGAGGCACCGTCTATGCTTCTGAGGCACCGTCTATGCTTCTGAGGCACCGTCTATGCTTCTGAGGCACCGTCTATGCTCTACTATATAGACAATTATACAACTTGGTTCGTGTATTATTGCAACGAAGAGTAGCATGGTCGGTGGAAAGAATTACAAATGACATATCTACGTGTTATGGGCGTTGGAAGATCATTTATGAAAAGTACAAAAGAAACATGGTCTGTGAACAAAGCCTTATGGAGTCCTACAACTGACGATTCTTTTATACACACACACACACACACACACACACACACACACACACACACACACACACACACACACAGAAAGAGAGAGAGAGAGAGAATGAGAGAGACAGACAGACAGACAGACAGAGAGAGACAGAGACAGACAGACAGACAGACAGACAGACAGACAGAGACAGAGACACAGAGAGGCACAGAGAGAAACACACACACACACACACACACACACACACACACACACACACACACACACACACACACACACAGTGCCAGATAAAACATAAAAGAGGATCAAAGGACAAGACGTGTCCACAGCTGGAGTCACTTACTGGGCTGTGTGCTAATGCATAATTGGTGGTAAGGAATGGGGACTGATTCAACATCTGGGCTATCGGCCACAAAGCTCCCCCCCTCTCTCTCTCTCTCTCTCTCTCTCTCTCTCTCTCTCTCTCTCTCTGTCTGTCTGTCTGTCTGTATCTCTTACGCACACACGCGCGCTCGCTCGCACGCACGCACACAAACACAAACGGCTTGACCGGATTTCTCTCTCTCTCCCCCCCCCCCCCCCCCCCCTCTTTAATCTCTGACCAAGGACAGATAGTCCCAGTTCTTGCCCCACTCTGTCTTTGGGCGGGGTGGGGATGGGGAGGGGTGGGGGGATGAAGGAAGGGCGGTTAAGGTCTTCAACGGCTGGCCTGTCAGCGTCACGTCATCTGTCCAGACCTGTTGTTATGCTTGGCTGATTTCGTCCAATTCCTCGTCTAAGTTCGCCACAGGAATTACACCGTCCAACTACGTCACACTAATCTGCAGGCAGACTGTGAAGAATTCCAGGTGTGGCTTCACTGGAACTTGGCATGGCATCATGCATGTTAACGACCAATCTGTCGCCCCTGCCCAATTTGGCGCCCGGCGACAGATTGGTCTTCAAACCAGGACCAGTCTGTCGCCCGGCGACAGATTGGGCCCGGGTGTTGCATATTTTGATGGGATAGACCTTATAGGGAAGACATCATGATTGAAGAGGAAATATTTGAGCGGATAGAAAAACACAGAGTCACAGCGAACTACTTTTGAAGTTGGAGTGTTTCTACTTCTGTGGCGGGGTAATAAAGAATTGCGGCCCCTGTAACTTCATGGTATTGGGGCCAATTCTCTCTCTCTCTCTCTCTCTCTCTCTCCTCTCTCTCTCTCTCTCTCTCTCTCTCTCTCTCTCTCTCTCTCTCGTCCTTTTCGGTTCCTAGTAATGCCAATGCTGCAACAAAGCCCAGTTAATTGAAATTCCTTGGGACTACTCCTTGACTTGCTCAGTTAATTTCAATTTGTTAGGTTTACTTTGAGTTTGTTTATATTGGGCAAAATTTAGAATAACTCAACACGCGGATAATTTTAAATTCGGATATATAAAAGTCCATAGCTGGTTCAAAGGCTCTTTCAATTAACCGGGTTTTACTGTACATGGTCAACAGTAAACAAGTTGGGTATTTTTTGCTCCCATAAGAAAACCTAACACAGAGTAACTTTTATTCAAGACTGGCACAGCCTTTTAAACTTGAATAAAGTCAGACAAATACATAGACGAACAATCTAATAGTGGGGGAAAAAACAAGCGCAGGCCAACAACTGAACTATCTTCATAGTAATGACTTGGCAAAGATTTGGACTTAAGTCATTACTATGAAGATAGTTCAGTTGTTGGCCTGCGCTTGTTTTTTCCCCCACTATTAGATTGTTCGTCTATGTATTTGTCTGACTTTATTCAAGTTTAAAAGGCTGTGCCAGTCTTGAATAAAAGTTACTCTGTGTTAGATTTTCTTATGGGAGCAAAAAATACCCAACTTGTTTACTGTTTATCGTTTACTGTTCCCTGCCTCATTTCATTTCCGATTTTTGTACATGGTCAGTTCAGTGGTGTTCATGATCTCTTTGATACAGAATCTATACAACCTATTTTGATCTATATCATATTAAGAGGAGACGTACATATTAAGAAATAGATAGATAGATAGATAGATAGATAGATAGATAGATAGATAGAAATAGATAGATACTGCATCAAAGTGACCACAGGTCATCTACGTCATGAAAGGTAGGAAAAAAAAATGCTCATCGCACAATAATATACAATCAAATAGAGAAAACATGGAATTTACATCACAGTGAAAACTGGTCATTCTTGCTGATTACCGGTCATCTGCGTTGTAAGGAGCAGAGAAACGCCCATACCACAACAATGTTCTGTCTGTCAAACATTTTATTGAAATATGGAATTGACATAAATTTAATCACTGGTCATTGTCCCTGACCACTGGTCATCTAAATTGCAAGCACAGAAATATTCATATAATAAACAGTGAGCAATTACGTTTTCCAAACTGGTCACTGGTCATTGTTGCTAACCACTAGTCATACTACGTTTTAAGAAGCATATACACCCTATAACACATCAATACAGAATGAGATAGTGAAAATATGAAATTCACATAAAACTGACCACTAGTGTTTCTTGCAGACCACTGGTCTTCTACATTAAAAAAGAAAGCATTAAACATATCAATATGAAGTGAGCTCAGGAAAATATTAAATTTACATGAAACTGACCAGTCTTGTTGACCACCAGGCATCTATATGGTAAACTGTACAGAAGCGTTTATAACACACCAATATGCAGTGAAATGGTGAAAACGTGAAATTTTCATGAAGCTGGCCACTGGTTTTGGCACTGATCAGTAGTGTCTAGGTTGTGAATATTATGAAATTACCATTAGAACATACACAGCCTAAGTAGTGAACATTTGGATTTTACAATAAACTGAACTACTTCTTGGTCACCCCATTCGATAGGGAGAGTATTGGACAGGTAACGTTTATTGCCAATGTTTAATACCATGTCCATATAACTTACCAAAATAACATAAGCAACATTTTTTGTGTGTTTGTCTACTTTCCAGCGTGGATTATATTATTTAGATTTGAAAACTAGTTGATTTAACTACTTGACACTTGCATGTTTGATTTTTCTGATTGATTATGCACTCTGAAGATTTCTCAATGTGACCATTCAATAGAGAAACAACAATAAACTCCTGTCTCATTCCATCACTTTTTATTAGATTTTATTATCATTTGGCTCTTAGTTTGATGTTAAGGAAAGACAAGAAACCAATAACGAAATTGAAAATAAATAAATGAATAAAAATATGGGGCACTTCCCACACTTTCTCTCACAATTGGAGAAAGTGTGGTGGCGCCCTCATACTTTCTCTCACATGGAGAAAGTGCGAAAGGGGAAGGACCACACTTTCTCTCAGTCCCGCACTTTCTTCTTAAGTGAGAGAAAGTGAGCCCACCCCCCCCCCCCTAACCCACACACACACACACACACACACACACACACACACACACACACACACACACACACACACACACACACTTTCTCCTAAAGTGAGAGAAAGTGTGGGAATGAGAGAAACTGTGGCCCAACATCAACTTATTGAGAGCAAGGTAAGTTGGCGACAAATTGGCCAAGGGGCGACAGATTGGACAGTGAAGTGCGACCCAATCTGTCGCCCTCAAAAACTTAGAATGGGCGACAGATTGGTCCTGGTGCTGAGGACCAATCTGTCGCCTGGGCGACAAATTGATCCTGGTGTTGAGGCCCAATCTGTCACCGGGCGACAAATTGGGCAGGGGCGACAGATTGGTCCTTAACAATGCATCACTTAACGACTAATTTCGACACTCGTTATCAATTCCAGGTGTGGCTTCACTGGAACTTGGCATGGCATCATGCATCACTTAACGACTTATTTTGACACTCGTTATCCGTTCGGGTTTTTTTTTTTCCTGGTCACTTGCGTGGACTCGGGTCTTTTTCACTGGAGACACTTTCCAGCGTTAAAGTACCGGCGAGACGAAGACATTTTGTGAGACTGTTGTCATTAATTAAAGTACCGGCGAGACGAAGACATTTTGTGAGACTGTTGTCATTAATTAAAGTACCGGCGAGACGAAGACATTTTGTGAGACTATTGTCATTAATTAAAGTACCGGCGAGACGAAGACATTTTGTGAGATTGTTGTCATTAATTATTTTGTGAGATTTTGTCATGGATACTTTTGTGAGATTGTTGTCATGCATTATTCACTTAGGTGGTGGCTTTCCCCCAGTTTCTTGGCAGAAGGCGTGGCACACACTGTCACTGCTGCTACACGTCAAAGCTTTTACACTGCTGTCACAAAGCAGCACGAAACTTTTTGTTTCTCTGAACTCCGTGCGATTTCTGAACGCTTCCTTGTCAGTAATTGTTGACGTCACCATCGGAAAAGGAAGAGAAAGAGAGAGGGATAAAAAGGGAGAAGAGAAGATGCTCCATACGTTCAAAAGAAGAAGAATGCAGATTTGAATGATTTTGATAGTTGATGATCAGTCTGCCATGATAAAGAAGAAGGGAGAAAGAAAGAACAAGAAGAGAGAAGAACAAGAACAACGAACAAGAAGAAGAGAGAAGAAGAAGAGAAGAAAGAGAAGAAGAAGAAGAAGAAAAGAAGAGAAAAGGAAACGCATCAATGAAAACATGCAGAAATCAGTTAGCATGGGAGCATATTCCCCATGACATCGAGGAGGTGATGACAAAGATGAATGACATCAGATGAAGGTAGAATTCACAAGTCCCTTAAAGAACTACCTCAACTTTAAGAACTACAACAACAACACAACAACACAAGCAAACAAACAACGTGAAAAAGAAAGAAACACGCAACAATTTCAAAGGACAATGCCATGCACCATCCACTCACCAGGTAGACAATTCGCACGATTGTTGCTCACTCACTCAACAATCAATCAAGAGCTTCGGGATGCCCCCTATCAACTCACATCAACCAATTCAGAAGACCATTCGGGATGCTCACCCTCTCAACAGCTAGCCTTCTGCCTCCTCACCAATTCAGTAGCTCCCGCCTCCCCCTTCGCCCTCCCTCACCCCAATTTCAAAGCTTCCCGCCCTCCCCCTCAATTCCCTCCCTTCGCCCTCCCTCACCCCAATTTCCTCCCCCCCCTTCGCCCCCCTCACCCCAATTTCAAAGCTCCCCCCTCCCCCTTCGCCCTCCCTCACCCCAATTTCAAAGCTCCCCCCCTCCCCCCTTCGCCCTCCCTCACCCCAATTTCAAAGCTCCCGCCTCCCCCCTTCCCCTCCCTCCCTCACCCCAATTTCAAAGCTTCCCCGCCTCCCCCTTCGCCCTCCCTCACCCCAATTTCAAAGCTTCCCCCCGCCTCCCCCCTTCGCCCTCCCTCACCCCAATTCAAAGCTTCC
>CM065743.1:2707659-2715159 GCA_033310375.1 Conus canariensis
ATTCCTGACGCACAAAGTCTTCCTCAGACGCTGCATGGAATGGAGTCCTGCAAGCATGAGCCCCGTTTCTCCGACTCCTCTTTTCCTGGATGGCGGCTGCTCTGTTGCGCTCAAATGTCTTTGTGTCCTGGGTACACTGTTGCTTCCACTGCGTTCTGTCGAGGGCGACATCTTCCCAGGAAGCAGTGTCGATGTTGCAGCTTCTGAGGCTGGCCTTCATGGTGTCTTTGTATCTCTTGAGAGGCCTTCCTTGGTCACGTTGTCCTTCCCTCAGTTGTCCATAGGGCAGCCTCTTTGGAATTCTGCTGTCCTCCACACGGACAACAAGTCCTGTCCATCGGAGCTGGCTTTTGATGGGTATACACTCAATGCTGGGTCAGCCACACTTCTTCAGGACCTGTAGGTTGGACACTCTGTCTTGCCATTTGATGCTGCGGATCTTGTGGATGCATCGTTAACGTAACTGTTCGAGTTGTTGGATGTGTCAGCGGTACGTTGTCCACGTCTCACAACAGTAGAGGAGAGCACTCAGAACCAAGCTCTGTACACGGCAGCCTTTGTGCGTAATCTGATGCCATGATCTTGCCACGGACTCTTTGAGAGTCTGCAAAAGGCAGAGCTCGCCTTTGAGATGCGCAACATCACTTGTGCATCCAGAGATCCATTGCTGCTGACAGACAGCAGAACTTCTCCACAGTTTTGATCTCTGTGATGGCGGAGCACTGTCAGTAGCGGACGGTGAAGGCTGGAACATGGCCTTGGTCTTATCAAGACTAATTGTAAGTCCAAAGCGTTGACAGGCCCTTGGTCTTATCAAGACTAATTGTAAGTCCAAAGCGTTGACAGGCCCTTGGTCTTATCAAGACTAATTGTAAGTCCAAAGCGTTGACAGGCCCTTGGTCTTATCAAGACTAATTGTAAGTCCAAAGCGTTGACAGGCCCTTGGTCTTATCAAGACTAATTGTAAGTCCAAAGCGTTGACAGGCCCTTGGTCTTATCAAGACTAATTGTAAGTCCAAAGCGTTGACAGGCCCTTGGTCTTATCAAGACTAATTGTAAGTCCAAAGCGTTGACAGGCCCTTGGTCTTATCAAGACTAATTGTAAGTCCAAAGCGTTGACAGGCCCTTGATCTTATCAAGACTAATTGTAAGTCCAAAGCGTTGACAGGCCCTTGGTCTTATCAAGACTAATTGTAAGTCCAAAGCGTTGACAGGCCCTTGATCTTATCAAGACTAATTGTAAGTCCAAAGCGTTGACAGGCCCTTGGTCTTATCAAGACTAATTGTAAGTCCAAAGCGTTGACAGGCCCTTGGTCTTATCAAGACTAATTGTAAGTCCAAAGCGTTGACAGGCCCTTGGTCTTATCAAGACTGATTGTAAATCCAAAGCGTTGACAGGCCCTTGGTCTTATCAAGACTGATTGTAAGTCCAAAGCGTTGACAGGCCCTTGGTCTTATCAAGACTAATTGTAAGTCCAAAGCGTTGACAGGCCCTTGGTCTTATCAAGACTAATTGTAAGTCCAAAGCGTTGACAGGCCCTTGGTCTTATCAAGACTAATTGTAAGTCCAAAGCGTTGACAGGCCCTTGGTCTTATCAAGACTAATTGTAAGTCCAAAGCGTTGACAGGCCCTTGGTCTTATCAAGACTAATTGTAAGTCCAAAGCGTTGACAGGCCCTTGGTCTTATCAAGACTAATTGTAAGTCCAAAGCGTTGACAGGCCCTTGGTCTTATCAAGACTAATTGTAAGTCCAAAGCGTTGACAGGCCCTTGGTCTTATCAAGACTGACTGTAAGTCCAAAGCGTTGACAAGCCCTTGCAAAGCGATCTGTGATGCACTGGATGTCTTCATGTGAGTGCGCGGCCAGTGCACAGTCATCTGCAAAGAGGAACTCTCTCAGAAGGGCATCAAATATTTTGGTCTTGGCCTGAAGTCGTCGAAGGTTAGAGTTTGCCATCTGAACGTAACTGGATGTATACCCCCTTGTCACAGTCCTGGAATGCTGTTACGGATGGTGTGGTGCTGTGTGTATGACTGTCTGACTGTCACAGTCCTGGAATGCTGGTACGGATGGTGTAGTGCTGTGTGTATGACTGTCTGACTGTCACAGTCCTGGAATGCTGGTACGGATGGTGTGGTGCTGTGTGTATGACTGTCTGACTGTCACAGTCCTGGAATGCTGGTACGGATGGTGTGGTGCTGTGTGTATGACTGTCTGACTCTGCCTTTCAGAAGTTTGGGTGCGTGTAACGATTATTCCCTACACACACCCACACCACACGAACTTGGACAGCCAGGCAACACACAAGTTCAGTTTCTTTCTTTTACATGCTGCCTGAACCATAAAAACATAAACACATATCAATATAAATTGGCATAAGTTCAATACACGCCAACACCACCAAAGACTTTCAACAAACACAGGGAGCTTCAACCGTCACTCTCAAAACTGACACATTGAATTTCCTTGTCAATACAGCTCTCACTGCACCGTCAGTATGTCCCAACAACACATCCATCAGCAGCTGTTAGACACTCCCCTTCCCTCCTTTGACGTCACTGTCATCCATTCCACACTCCCCCCCCTTTGACAGTCACTGTCATCCACTCCACACTCCTTCCCTCCTTTGACAGTCATGTCTCCACTCCACACTCCCTCCCTCCTCTGACGTCACTGTCTTCCACTCACACTCCCCTTCCACCTTTGACAGTCACTGTCTCCACTCACACTCCCCTTCCTCCTTTGACGTCACTGTCTTCCACCCACACTCCCTTCCTCCTTTGACAGTCACTGTCATCCACACCACACTCCCCTTCCCTCCTTTGACAGTCACTGTCATCCATCCACACTCCTTCCCTCCTTTGACAGTCACTGTCTTCCATTCCACACTCCCCTTCCCTCTTTTGACAGTCATGTCACTCATCCTCCCTTCTTACATCCTCTCCTCCAACTCCCTTCCTCTTGACAGTCACTGTCTACTCCACACTCCTTCCACATCTGCACCACATCCCCTCCTCTTGACAGTCACTGTTTCCACTCCACACTCCCTTCCCTCCTTGACATCACTGTCTCATTCCACTCCTTCCTCCTTGACAGTCACTGTCTCCTCCACACTCCCCATTCCTCCTTGACAGTCACGCATCCATCCACTCCATCTCCTTCCACTCTTGACATCACTTCATCATTCCACACCCTTCCCTTGACAGTCACTGTCTCCACTTCCACACTCCCCTTCCCTCATCTTTGACAGTCACTGCATCTTCCACACCTTCACGTCACCCTCCCACTCCCCTTCCCTCCTTTGACAGTCACTGCTCATCCACTCCACACTCTCCCTTCCCTCCTTTGACAGTCACTGTCATCCATACCACACTCCCCTTCCCTCCTTTGACAGTCACTGTCATCCATTCCACACTACCTCCCCCTTGACGTCACGTCTCCACCCCCCTTCCCTCCTTGACAGTCACTGTCATCCACTCCACACTCCCCTTCCCTCCTTTTGACAGTCACTGTCATCCATCCACACTCCCCTTCCCTCCTTGACAGTCACTGTCTTCCACTCCACACTCCCCTTCCCTCCTTTGACAGTCACTGTCTCTTCCACATCCCCTCTCCCTCTTGACAGTCACTCTTCCATCCACACTCCCTTCCCTCCTTTGACATCACTGTCATCATCTCCACACTCCCCTTCCCTCCTTTGACAGTCACTGTCATCCATTCCACACTCCCCTTCCCTCCTTTGACAGTCACTGTCATCCACTCACACCCCCTTCCCTCCTTTGACAGTCACTGTCATCCATTCCACACTCCCCTTCCCTCCTTTTGACAGTCACTGTCATCCATTCCACACTCCCCTTCCCTCCTTTGACAGTCACTGTCATCCATTCCACACTCCCCTTCCCTCCTTTTGACAGTCACTGTCATTCCATTCCACACTCCCCTTCCCTCCTTTGACAGTCACTGTCATCCATTCCACACTCCCCTTCCCTCCTTTGACAGTCACTGCATCCACTCCACACTCCCCTTCCCTCCTTTGACAGTCACTGTCATCATTCCACACTCCCCTTCCCTCCTTTGACAGTCACTGTCTTCCACTCCACACTCCCCTTCCCTCCTTTGACAGTCACTGCATCCACTCCACACTCCCCTTCCCTCCTTTGACAGTCACTGTCATCCATCCACACTCCCTTCCCTCCTTTGACAGTCACTGTCTTCCACTCCACACTCCCTTCCCTCCTTTGACAGTCACTGTCATCCACTCCACACTCCCCTTCCCTCCTCCTTTGACAGTCACTGTCATCCATTCCACACTCCCCTTCCCTCCTTGACAGTCACTGTCATCCACTCCACACTCCCCTTCCCTCCTTTGACAGTCACTGGACAGTCACTGTCATCCATCCACACTCCCCTTCCCTCCTTTGACAGTCACTGTCTCATCCACACTCCCCTTCCCTCCTTTGACAGTCACTGTCATCCATTCCACATCCCCTTCCCTCCTTTGACAGTCACTGTCATCCATCCACACTCCTCCTTCCCTCCTTTGACAGTCACTGTCATCCATCCACACTCCCCTTCCCTCCTTTGACAGTCAGCACTGTCATCATTCCACACTCCCTTCCCTCCTTTGACAGTCACTGTCATCCATTCCACACTCCCCTTCCCTCCTTTGACAGTCACTGTCATCCATTCCACACTCCCCTTCCTCCCTCCTTTGACAGTCACTGTCATCATTCCACACTCCCCTTCCCTCCTTTGACAGTCACTGTCATCCATTCCACACTCCCCTTCCCTCCTTTGACAGTCACTGTCATCCATCTCACACTCCCTTCCCCTTTGACAGTCACTGTCATCCACCACACACTCCCCTTCCCTCCTTTGACAGTCACTGTCATTCCATCCACACTCCCCTTCCCTCCTTTGACAGTCACTGTCATCCATTCCACACTCCCCTTCCCTCCTTTGACAGTCACTGTCATCCATTCCACACTCCCCTTCCCTCCTCCTTTGACAGTCACTGTCATCCATCCACACTCCCCTTCCCTCCTTTGACAGTCACTGTCATCCATTCCACACTCCCCTTCCTCCTCTTTGACAGTCACTGTCATCCATCCACACTCCCCCTTCCCTCCTTTGACAGTCACTGTCATCCATCTCCACACTCCCCTTCCCTCCTTTGACAGTCACTGTCATCCATTCCACACTCCCTTCCCTCCTTTGACAGTCACTGTCATCCACTCCACACTCCCCTTCCCTCCTTTGACAGTCACTGTCATCCATTCCACACTCCCCTTCCCTCCTTTGACAGTCACTGTCATCCACTCCACACTCCCCTTCCCTCCTTTGACAGTCACTGTCATCCACTCCACACTCCCCTTCCCTCCTTTGACAGTCACTGTCATCCACTCCACACTCCCTTTCCCTCCTTTGACAGTCACTGTCATCCATTCCACACTCCCGTTCCCTCCCTCCTTTGACAGTCACTGTCATCCATTCCACACTCCCCTTCCCTCCTTTGACAGTCACTGTCATCCATTCCACACTCCCCTTCCCTCCTTTGGCAGTCACTGTCATCCACTCCACACTCTCCTTCCCTCCTTTGACAGTCACTGTCTTCCACTCCACACTCCCCTTCCCTCATTTGACAGTCACTGTCATCCATTCCACACTCCCCTTCCCTCCTTTGACAGTCACTGTCATCCACTCCACACTCTCCTTCCCTCCTTTGACAGTCACTGTCATCTATTCCACACTCCCCTTCCCTCCTTTGACAGTCACTGTCATCCATTCCACAATCCCCTTCCCTCCTTTGACAGTCACTGTCATCCACTCCACACTCCCTTTCCCTCCTTTGACAGTCACTGTCATCCATTCCACACTCCCGTTCCCTCCCTCCTTTGACAGTCACTGTCATCCACTCCACACTCCCCTTCCCTCCTTTGGCAGTCACTGTCATCCACTCCACACTCTCCTTCCCTCCTTTGACAGTCACTGTCTTCCACTCCACACTCCCCTTCCCTCATTTGACAGTCACTGTCATCCATTCCACACTCCCCTTCCCTCCTTTGACAGTCACTGTCATCCACTCCACACTCTCCTTCCCTCCTTTGACAGTCACTGTCATCTATTCCACACTCCCCTTCCCTCCTTTGACAGTCACTGTCATCCATTCCACAATCCCCGTCCCTCCCTCCTTTGACAGTCACTGTACATGTCATCCATTCCACATTCCCCTTCACTCCCTCCTTTGACAGTCACTGTCATCCATTCCAAACTCCCCTTCCCTCCTTTGACAGTCACTGTCATCCACTCCACACTCCCCTTCCCTCCTTTGACAGTCACTGTCATCCACTCCACACTCCCCTTCCCTCCTTCCTTTGACAGTCACTATCATCCATTCCACATCCCCTTCCCTCCTTTGACAGTCACTGTCATCCACTCCACACTCTCCTTCCCTCCTTTGACAGTCACTGTCATTCACTCCACACTCCCCTTCCCTCCTTCCTTTGACAGTCACTATCATCCATTCCACATCCCCTTCCCTCCTTTGACAGTCACGGTCATCCACTCCACACTTCTCTTCCCTCCTTTGACAGTCACTGTCATCTATTCCACACTCCCCTTCCCTCCTTTCACAGTCACTGTTATCCACTCCACATTCCCCTTCCCTCCTTTGAGAGTCACTGTCATCCACTCCACACTCCCCTTCCCTCCTTTGACAGTCACTGTCTTCCACTCCACACTCCCCTTTCCTCCTTCCTTTGACAGTCACTATCATCCACTCCACACTCCCCTTCCCTCCTTCATTTGACAGTCACTGTCATCTATTCCACACTCCTCTTCCCTCCTTTGACAGTCACTGTCATCTATTCCACACTCCCCTTCCCTCCTTCCTTTGACAGTCACTGTCATCCACTCCACACTCCCCTTCTCTCCTTTGACAGTCACTGTCATCCATTCCACACTCCCCTTCCCTCCTTTGACAGTTACTGTCATCCACTCCACACTCCCCTTCCCTCCTCTGACAGTCACTGTCATCCACTCCACACTCCCCTTCCCTCCTTCATTTGACAGTTACTGTCTTCCACTCCACGCTCCCCTTCTCTCCTCTGACAGTTACTGTCATCCACTCCACACTCCCCTTCTCTCCTCTGACAGTCACTGTCATCCACTCCACACTCCCCTTCCCTCCTCTGACAGTCACTGTCATCCACTCCACACTCCCCTTCCCTCCTTTGACAGTCACTGTCATCTATTCCACACTCCCCTTCCCTCCTTTGACAGTCACTGTCATCCATTCCACACTCCCCTTCTCTCCTTTGACAGTCACTGTCATCCACTCCACACTCCCCTTCCCTCCTTTGACAGTCACTGTCATCCATTCCACACTCCCCTTCTCTCCTTTGACAGTCACTGTCATCCACACCACACTCCCCTTCCCTCCTTTGACAGTCACTGTCATCCATTCCACACTCCCCTTCTCTCCTTTGACAGTCACTGT
>CM065743.1:2720159-2740159 GCA_033310375.1 Conus canariensis
GTCCATCAACGCGGTCAGTGTCGTGTGTCCATCAACGTGGTCAGTCTCATGTGTCCATCAACGTGGTCAGTGTGTTGTGTGTCCATCAACGTGGTCAGTGTTGTGTGTCCATCAACGTGGTCAGTTTTGTGTGTCCATCAACGTGGTCAGTGTGTCGTGTGTCCATCAACATGGTCAGTGTGTCGTGTGTCCATCAACGTGGTCAGTGTTGTGTGTCCATCAACGTGGTCAGTGTCACGTGTCCATCAACATGGTCAGTGTGTCATGTGTCCATCAACGTGGTCAGTGTGTCGTGTGTCCATCAACGTGGTCAGTGTCACTTGTCCATCAACGTGGTCAGTGTCACGTGTCCTTCAACGTGGTCAGTGTCGTGTGTCCATCAACGTGGTCAGTGTGTTGTGTGTCCATCAACGTGGTCAGTGTGTTGTGTGTCCATCAACGTGGTCAGTGTGTCATGTGTCCATCAATGTGGTCAGTGTTGTGTGTCCATCAACGTGGTCAGTCTCGTGTGTCCATCAATGTGTCAGTGTGTCGTGTGTCCATCAACGTGGTCAGTGTCGTGTGTCCATTAATGTGGTCAGTGTGTTGTGTGTCCATCAACGTGGTCAGTGTGTCGTGTGTCCATCAACGTGGTCAGTGTGTCATGTGTCCATCAATGTGGTCAGTGTTGTGTGTCCTCGGATGTCACACGTGGTTCTGTCTCCGTGTCGTGTGTCCATCAACGTGGTCAGTGTTCGTGTGTCCATCAACGTGGTCAGTCTCGTGTGTCCATCAACGTGGTCAGTGTTGTGTGTCCATCAACGTGGTCAGTGCTCGTGTGTCCATCAACGTGGTCAGTGTTGTGTGTCCATCAACGTGGTCAGTGTTGTGTGTCCATCAACGTGGTAAGTGTTGTATGTCATCAACGTGGTCAGTGTCACGTGTCCATCAACGTGGTCAGTGTCACGTGTCCATCAACGTGGTCCTTGTCTAGAGGAATGTGCATGGACTGACAGGAGTGTGTGGTTTTCCAAGAGCGCGTCACATGGGAGTTTTGATGTCTGTATTTTCAGTTTTTCAGACTAAGTTTTCTGTCGGCTTAGTCAAGTCTCCTAAGACTTCAGATTTTTTAAAAGTCTTCACATGCTCTTCCATACTACCTGGATGTTTAGTAAATATCTGTCACACACACACACACACACACACACACACACACACACACACACACACACACATCCATAAAATAAAAGTACTACTCCTACTACTACTATTGCTGCTGCTGCTGCCACACACACAAACACACACACACACACACAGAGAAAAATTTTTTAAAAATCAATTCCTCTGAAAACGCCTATACGTTTGACCGTAAAATCCAGCTGCGTGCGCTTCTAACACTGCATGGTGATTGGCTGCAGCTCTCAGCATGTCCTCGTCTGTGATTGGCCGACCTGGACATGATTGACACCTTCTGCCATTTGACGTCAGTTCGTTTACGACCTCATCACCTGACGTATGTGTGTATGAACATTGTGCACAAATCACATTTTCTCCGCATGACCGAGCTAATGATCATGATCAAGGGATTGTGAAATCACTGCCCAAGAAGAGCGACAGATTAGAAGCCGGGCAAAGCCAGAAGTGCTGTACTGACCTTTCCCGTCGTTAAATAAGAGCGAGCTGGTATATAAAAGACTGGCAAGGTACAGCTGTCCCACAAACAGCAATATAGAAACCGAGTTGGCACTGACTTGTCAGTTTTTGAGAGAAGCGAGAGACCTGAATTTTGTTTGAAACACAGTGACTCAATAGTCTTGAAGCTCTCCGCTCAAAAGAAATGGTGAAGAGTTAAAAAAAAAAAAAATTAAAACATTGACGATTCTTCAGGGGGAAAAAACCGGACTTTTTTTTTTTTTTTTTTTTTTTTTCCCCCTTGCTCTTGCAAGCGTTTAAAACGGGAGCGGTTTAAAAATCCGATATTTTTTACCAGGCCGAAATTTTGAAGTGCGCTTCTTCTCAGACCTCCAATGCGGCTAGTTTAACGTTAGAGCGTCAAGAAAGTGTGGGAAAAAAGACAAAGGACGGTGATCTGCGTGACGTCACTGATACGTCATGACGGGGCCACGTCGGCCGCTTCTGCTGCTGCTGCTGCTAGTGTACTGCAGACAAGCCGATGCTAGTAAGTGTGTGTGTGTGTGGTGTGTGTGTGTGTGTGTGTGTGTGTGTGTTGCGTTGGGTGTGTGTGTGTGTGTGTGTGTGTGTGTGTGTTGTGTTGTGTAATGTGTGTGTGTGTGTGTGTGTGTGTGTGTGTGTGTGAGGAGGAGGAGGCAAAAGAGAGACAGAGAGAGACAGAGACAGACAGACAGACAGGGGCAGAAAGAGGAGGGGTGGAGATCTTGCATGTAGCATAACTTTGCCATGGAGTAAGGAAGAGGATTGTGTTTCATATACAGTCACAGGGGATTATCAAACAGAACGTGCGTTGCACACCAACCCCAGTGTACTTCGTTGTGCAGTGTATTACGCCCCAGTGTATTGCCCTGGTGTTGTTTTGCATTCCGTGTGTACTGCATCACATGACCTTTGTTAAAGTTGAGCCACGCTTTCTTTTTTTTCTAATTATACCGTGGTCGAGACTAAAAAAAATGGTAACATCGTAGGACCAATCACGTGATGTTAATGTCTATAGTTGTAGCCTATAGTGTGAATTAAAATGAGGACGGAACGTAATTTCCGACAGATTTAATTGGTCTCTTGCCACTGAAAGGCCGTGTCTGTGTGGAAGAATTGGTGGATTTTAGACGGAATAAAACTGAAGCAGGAACTGCTTCATTGACATGTGGTCTTTCTTTGTCTTTGTTTCTGTCATTGATATCATGTTGATTTTTGGAACTGCTTCATTGACATGTGGTCTTTCTTTGTCTTTGTTTCTGTCGTTGATATCATGTTGATTTTTGGAACTGCTTCATTGACATGTGGTCTTTCATTGTCTTTGTTTCTGTCGTTGATATCATGTTGATTTTTGGAACTGCTTCATTGACATGTGGTCTTTCTTTGTCTTTGTTTCTGTCGTTGATATCATGTTGATTTTTGGAACTGCTTCATTGACATGTGGTCTTTCTTTGTCTTTGTTTCTGTCGTTGATATCATGTTGATTTTTGGAACTGCTTCATTGACATGTGGTCTTTCTTTGTCTTTGTTTCTGTCGTTGATATCATGTTGATTTTTGGAACTGCTTCATTGACATGTGGTCTTTCTTTGTCTTTGTTTCTGTCATTGATATCATGTTGATTTTTGGAACTGCTTCATTGACATGTGGTCTTTTCTTTGTCTTTGTTTCTGTCATTGATATCATGTTGATTTTTGGAACTGCTTCATTGGCATGTGGTCTTTTCTTTGTCTTTGTTTCTGTCATTGATATGTTGATTTTTGGAACTGCTTCATTGACATGTGGTCTTTTCTTTGTCTTTGTTTCTGTCATTGATATCATGTTGATTTTTGGAACTGCTTCATTGACATGTGGTCTTTTCTTTGTTTTCGCTGTCTCTGTCATTGATATCATGTTGATTTGATATCAGGCCCGGCGATACGCTTTACCGTCTCCTTCATTGATGTTATTTTGATATTATGTCGGGCGGGAAAAATGCACTTGACTGTCTCTTTCATTGACATTATGTTGATATAATGTCGGGCCGGGAGATACGCTAACTGCTGTTATCTTCCTGGCGTTCAGTGATTTTCAACACCAGCAAGTTACAAAATCAGAAACTCTGTATGCTCCATTTTAATTGGTAAATAATGTTGGTGCCATAAAGTCCTTAAATGGTAGTTTGGAGAAGTGTCATCTTCGGGTTTTGAAATGACTGTTCGATATCAAAATAACGCAGCACTATTTTATCGCAGTTGATGATTGTGCGATTTCAAAATAATGCTGAACTTCTATTTTTCCGCAGCAGATGATTTTCTGATGCCAGCAAAATAACACAGACCTACTTTTGCCTCAGCAGATGATTGTCCAATATCAGCAAAATAATGCTGACCTTCCATTTCTCCACAGCAAATGATTGTCTGATATCAGCAAAATAACGCTGAACTATTTTACCGCAGCAGATGATTGTCTGATATCAGCAAAATAACGCTGAACTATTTTACCGCAGCAGATGATTGTCTGATATCAGCAAAATAACGCTGAACTTCTATTTCTCCGCAGCAGATGATTTCCTGATCTCAGCGAAACAACGCTGAACTATTTTACTACAACAGATGATTGTCTGATATCAGCAAAATAACGCTGAACTATTTTACCACAACAGATGATTGTCTGATATCAGCAAAATAACGCTGAACTATTTTACCGCAGCAGATGATTGTCCAATATCAAAATAACGCTGAACTATTTTACTGCAGCATATGATTGTCCAATATCAGCAAAATAACACTGAACTATTTTACCGCAACACATGATTATCCAAAATCAGCAAACTAACGCTGAACTATTTTACCGCAACAGATGATCGTCCAATATCAGCAAAATAACCTGAACTTCTATTTCTCCGCAACAGATGATTGTCTGATACCATCAAAATAACGCTGAACTGTTTTACAGCAGCAGATGATTGTCCGAAACCAGCAAAATAATGCTGAACTGTTTTACAACAGCAAATGATTGTCCGATATCAAAATAATTCAGAACTGTATTACTGTAGCAGATGATTGTCCGATATCAGCAAAATAATGCTGAACTTCTATTTCTACACAGCAGATGATTGTCCGATATCAAAATAATGCTGAACTTCTATTTCTCCATAGCAGATGATTGTCCAATATCAGCACAATAACGCTGAAATGTTTTATCGCAACAGATGATCGTCAGATATCAAAATAATGCAGAACTGTTTCACCGCAGCAGATGATTGTTCGATACGAAAATAATTCTGAACTTCTGTTTCTCCACAGCAAAACAACGCTGAGCTATTTTACCACAGCAGTTAATTGTCCGATATCAGCAAAATAACGTTGAATATCCATTTCTCCGCAGCAGATGTTGCTCTTGTCTGGCGGGCAGGTTGCCCAATTCATCACATGCCCCACACAAGTGATCACCTGTCCCAGGCTGTCGGGCAGCCGTTAGTTCCTAGCCACGAGCAACGAGGAACGAAGACCTGATCGCTGGCGAAAGACGTCGAACCGCCTTTTGTCCACCACGTTGTAACCCAATGAATTCCGTCAGCTTCTGTCCTTTACTCGTCCTCTGCAGACCTGAATTTCACCATTGACCAGATATTTGCGAAGGCGGCAAGTTTAATCACGCCATGAAGTTAACCACATTCTGTCTTCGGGGGCAAAATGCCTAAACTCTACATCATCGGGTGTGGTGGGTTTTTTGTACTCCCAGTTCTTATAGAACAGGGATTACTTTACAATGGGAACGAAGAAATGCTCTGTGTGTGTGTGTGTGTGTGTGTGTGTGTGTGTGTGTGTATGAGAGAGAGAGAGAGAGAGAGAGAGAGAGAGAGTGAGTGTGTGTGTGTGTGTGTGTGTGTGTGTGTGTGTGTGTGTGTGTGTCCGTCCATGGTCAAAAGGTGTTCCACTCGCTCCAGACAAAACTACTAGGCCGATCTATCTGAAAATTTGTAGGTATGTTCATTATAGGTCACGGATGATGCCCGATGTTTTATTTTACCGTTATATCCATTACTACCGGCTATAACGGCCCATAACGGTTTTCTTCTTTATGGAAAATCTCAGAAAGTACTTGGCCGATCTTTCTGAACATTTGTAGATATGTTCATTATGGGTCACAGATGATGGCCGATGTTCATCAGAATAGCCGTTACTAACGGCTATAACGGCCCAAAACGGGTTTTCCTCTATGGAATATCTCGCGCGTATTCCAGATAAACTGGGAGTACGTTTATAGGCTTTGCATCTTGTCTTTTCTTTACTTTTCCTGTTTGTGTCGTCTGTGCCATAGGCCTATTCTTCTACGAAGGATTGCATCGCTGCATATACAAATTGTCTTTATTTTTCATGTATGCAGTCAAATATACGACTTGAGTATGAACCTCATTCAAAGAAGGAGAGGGAGCAAGAGTCCGTAACGTGTCTTGAATCCACAGAGAAAATATCTTTTAAACCGACTGTCTGAAGGAGGGATTGAACCTTTAACCCGTGTGTCAGAACAACAATGTTTTAGCCTCTGAGCCACCCAGGCCTATAAACTTCACTTGCCGGAAAACAACCACAATAGCGACAACGACGACAACAACAACAACAACTACGATGACGACGACAAAATTGCTCCACTGCTGTGGTTGCAACTCTAAAATGGCCATCCTGGCTTGAAATTGTGTAAACCTGTTCCAGACATCCATAGTGGTGTGTAGGTGAGTGGATGGATACAACGGGAGATGGTGGGTTGGGAAGTAGAGGGGGGGGGGGGGGGAGTTGGGAGAGAGGAGCGAGAAGAGGGGGCTGGGGGGAGAAGGCGGGCACAGATATGTGACAGGAGCTTGGGGAACAGGATGGTTTTTATTTCGATATGTGACAGGAGCTTGGGGAACAGGATGGTTTTTATTTCGATATGTGACAGGAGCTTGGGGAACAGGATGGTTTTTATTTCGATATGTGACAGGAGCTTGGGGAACAGGATGGTTTTTATTTCGATATGTGACAGGAGCTTGGGGAACAGGATGGTTTTTATTTCGTGTGGCGTGCAGAGAATGACAGAAGAAAGAATTTTGAGCTGCGTTTCTGAGAAAAAGAAAAACACACAACAAAATATTCATTGGTGTAGCAGTAGTTGAAACAGGAGCAGGAATAGTAGTGGTAGAAGTAATAATTTATTATAATAATTATGATGATGATGATGATGATGATGATGATGATAACAGTTATGGGGGTGGTGGTGGTGGTGCAAACATTATTATGTTTTCCTCACGCGCGAAACAGTTATAGAGTATGTTTGTATTAGACTGATGTCGAAAGGTGACATCAAAAATTAAAAACAAAGGCAGTTTTGGTCAGGCAGAAATCCAATGCTATTTTCCATGGTCTCCATGCACCCGCAATACCCTGCTCACGAATTGAAGATGGTTAATATTCAATATGAGACCGTCAGTAGACCGAATTCAAACGGCTAATCTTCAAATTCACCTGCTTCAAATCCTTTTTATTTACCCGTTGTTGTTGTGGTAGAGCTGCCTGTTTTCTTTCTATATCATTTTCTTAAAATTAGTATTAGAGTCCTCACGTTTATACTATTTCCAAACCAAATTTATTCATCGAATTCGCACTTAAGTTGTAAAATATTTTTATTCCAACCGGTCTATGAAAACCGACTTCAGATTTGTTCTCCGTTTCTTCTTGCCCGAAAAATTTGTCACTTAAACCATAAAAACAAACAAACAAACAAAAAAACCTTCCCCTTACCGAGATTGTTACTTTTAACTTTCAAGAATGTCCTTCATTTTAGTGATAATACAGTTTCTTATTTTGAATCCAAGGCTGGCTGGCTGGCTGGCTGGCTGGCTGTCTGTCTGTCTGTCTGTCTGTCTCTCTCTCTCTCTCTCTCTCTCTCTCTCTCTCTCTTTGGCACTCTCCTCGTACTTTTGTCACTGGCTCTCTCTCCTCTCTCTCTCTCTCTCTCTCTCTCTCTCTCTCTCTCTCTTCTCTCTCTCTCCAAACATATACCTCAAATCTCTATTGTACTCTTTGTACTACACACGGCATGTGTTACACATACCTCAAATCTCTATTGTACTCTTTGTACTACACACGGCATGTGTTAACATATACCTCAAATCTCTGTTGTACTCTTTGTACCAGACACGGCATGCGTTAACATATACCTCACATCTCTGTTGTACTCTTTGTACCACACACGCATGTGTTACACATGCCCCGACAGCGAACCAACTCCTTGCTTTTGTCAGCTGATTGACTGGAAGTCGATTAGAGAAAAGGAAGAGGTGGGGGGGGGGGGGGGGGTCGAGGCATGTGAGGGCTCTATTATGGAACGGTCAGCCAAAGGTGTGAACCAAGCTGGAGCCACGGGCCAAATGTCACGGCTGATTGGTTTAAGTCTGGTATGGGAAAAAAATAAAGCTTATACGTTGTACAGAGCAGAACTGCTCGACATTTTGGTGACCTCTGTGCTTGATAATCATACTTTTTTTTTGTTAATTGGTAAAAGAAAAACAAAATGCAAGTACCAACCCAATATGTCGTTCCTGCATTCACCCGCACCGCCTCCTCGTCACCCTGTCCTATATCAACCTTTCCGTCATCTACATTCAACGCTCACACGCACGCATGCAAACAACACACACACACACACACACACACGCACACGCACGCACGCACGCACGCACGCACGCACACACACGAACTATTTCAGTTTCAGTTTTTATTATGCGGGGATTGTCTTCAGTTGTGATAAGCTCCTAGCATAACATTATCAGTCTCCTAAATCCCCCGAAGTCGGACTGTGGCTGCCCATGTGGCGGGATAATTAAAAAAAACGGTCACACACGTAATGTTCTCATCCCCAGCTGACGCATTTTTACCATAGTGTTCAAGTACTTTGGCTGTTCGGATGATCCCTGGAGTCTTTTAGCCAGGGTACGACAACGACAACGACAACAACAACAACAACAACAGCCAGCTGATTATACGGGGTCTTTGAGAGCTGTTGCCACATGGAGACCAACGAAGTCTTCTTCCGAAAAGAACAAATATGATCAAGTGACGTAAACAATATATACAGAGAACAGTCGATCTTAGACTTCCTCCAGGCAGAGGTACAAGAAGATAACAGAGCTTTTGATCAGCAAATGACACACCAGTTCATTGTTCTAGTTGATTTGTTGACATTCTTATAGCAAATCAAACTAGGCGCAGTGATTGTGCCGACATTCTTCTTAATTTTCACTGGAAAATTACAAAAAAATTTAAAATACATATTGCATATGGAAAATACCTGAACGTAAAGTGTAGGC
The DNA here is from genome assembly GCA_033310375.1 of Conus canariensis. NCBI lineage: Eukaryota > Metazoa > Mollusca > Gastropoda > Neogastropoda > Conidae > Conus > Conus canariensis. The sequence goes on from CM065743.1 coordinate 2,729,138, forward strand.
AAACAGACACTGAAGAATAGATGGTTATTGTTGCCTCTGTAAGGTATGCACGTCACCATCCACGCGCCACATTGTGGCTGAAAAGCTGACCTGTTACATATTGTGAAAGGGGAACAAAACATAAAGGGTACTCCAAAGACAGGAGAACGGGACATGAAGTCAGACAAAACAGCAGACAACAGTAAGGAAAGATCACACACACACACACACACACACACACACACACACACACACAACACACACACACACACACATATATATGTATAGATAGATAGATAGATAGATAGATGGACGTAAGTCAGAATAAAGAAAGTGAGATAAAAGGGGAAATCACTACAACGGGAATTTCAGGTGATCCTGTGGTTCAATACTGACACTCACCAAAGTTGATATGTTAGAGGGGGGTAACCATTCAAGAAGGGTGGGGCTGGAAGCAAGGAAGGAAGGGAGGGGAGCGGAGTGGAAGAGAGGCCAGGGAGGGGCGGGGGATAGGTGACCTGTCTTCTGCAACACCGTTATCACCAGACCGATACACGATAAGATGAACCACAAGAATGCAAGTTTTTACTTTGAGGAGGGGGGGGGGGAGCGATTTGAATTTGCAGTTGTTTGATTGACTGTTGATTGAACAAAGGAACCGTGGAATAAAGAAATATTTCCAGAAACTGAAGATATAATGATATTGTTTAATGAATATGAACAGACACACCGACACACAGACACACATACTCTCTCTCTCTCTCTCTCTCTCTCTCTCTCTCTCTCTCTCTCTCTGTCTGTCTGTCTGTCTATCCGTCAGTCTGTCTTTGTCTGTCTGTCTGCCTCTCTCTGTCTATCTGTCTGTCTATCTGTCTCTGTCTCTGTCTCTGTCTCTCTCTCTCTCTCTCTCTCTCTCTCTCTCTCTCTCCTCCTCTCTCTCTCTCTCCCCACATGCGCACACAGCCAAACATTACGGCGGAAAAGAAATCCAAACGACCCTGCACCGTGACACCCTATCGGTGCGCAGGGCAAATCAGGACTGCACACACCGACGCTAGACTGCATAAGATGACGTGATGAAAAGCGAAAGCCAAAAGCAGAAATCACATGCAACACTACACAACCCGATTGTCAAAGCACAAACAGAGGTGTGGCGCCCTCATGGTCTTTCTTCCAAAACAGTAGATTAGTGTCTTGGGCAGACTTGGCTGAACACCGATTGAAACCGGGGATAATAATAATAATGATTTCTTATATAGCGCTTAATCAAACGAATTTCTCTAAGCGCTTTACAAAGTCATACTACATTCACCCTTCTCATATACAATAATACACCTTACACCCAACTACAAATACTATTACTACAATAACTAACAAATCCTAATCCTACCAATGTGACATTCACTTATTCTTCAAATATCACTACAAAAACTTAATCCTATAACGTTCAATCATACAACAAATACATATAATAGAGAACATACACATACGCTACATTTGAAAAGGCCCAGACGGCTGTGAGTTAGGTTGTACCCCCCCCCCCCCCTCTCCCCACAGCATTGACTAATTATGAGAAAATAGATGGGTTTTAAGTTTAGACTTGAAAGAAGAGATAGAATCTGAATGTCTGAGACAGTCTGGCAGTCTGTTCCACGTGGCTGGAGCTTGAAAAGAGAAAGATCTTTCACCAGTAGTAGTCCTGAAGCGAGTCATTCGCAGAAGGCGGTCGTCAGCACAGGAGCGTAGTTGTCGAGAGGGGGTGTAGATTTTAAGGAGATCTGAGAGATAAGAAGGTCCATTTTCAAAGAGAGCAGATAAAGTGAGAGTTGAGATTTTGTACGAGATACGGTTTGAGACAGATAGCCAGTGAAGAGAGTGGAGGAGAGGCGAAATGTGAGCATGTTTTCTTGCTCTACAGACGACTCGGGCTGCATGATTTTGGATTCGCTGTAATCTTTCTATCAGGTATTTTGGAAGGCCGGCCAAAAGTGAGTTGCAGTAATCTATTCTAGATAAGACAAATGCACAAATGAGAGTTTTTGTAGCATCTGTAGAGAGAAGGTGACGTACAGAGCTGATTCTTCTTAGTTCTAAATAGGCAATCTTGCAAATATTTGAAACCTGTTTCTCAAAGGAGAGGGATTGGTCAAGTATGACCCCTAGACTGCGGACAGAGGTGGAGACAGAGACAGCACAGTCATTGATAGTGACAGTTGAAGGCAGAGAAGGATGGTTAGGCTGTTTTGTCACGAACATGAGTTCTGTCTTGTCGTCGTTTAGTTGTAGTTTGTTGGTTGTCATCCAGTCCTTCAGGTCTGCAATGCAGCCCCGCGTCCGAGAAATCAGTGAGTCAGTTTCAGCAATGGGAGCCGACTGATGAAGCTGAGTATCGTCAGCAAAGCTTTCATGCGACATGGCGTGACCACTGATGACGTCAGACACAGGACTAGCATACAGCACAAAAAGGACTGGCCCAAGTACAGAACCCTGAGGCACACCGTACCTAAGAGGAGAACTGTCTGAGTATCTTCCCTGTACACACACTGTCTGAGACTTAGGACGTGCTTGGCGTTGACCGATAGCTGGCTTTGACTGGAAATGGGTAGGGACCAAGAATTATCTCCCCTGTCTATACCCTTCCATATTAACTTAAGAAACCGCTTTGTTTTTGCTAAGATATATGTATTTGATATATGCTTGCAACATTAAAAAAAAATCAGCCCTTAAAGATCCCTTCATGTTCGAAAGGATTTTAAATTGTGAAACGACATATACCCTACAACATATTGCGCTACATTAAGATGCAATAGGGAACGGCACGACACAGTGATTAGTCATCAACAATGACATCCAACACAATACAGCTTACATTGGAGTGAGAAAGTGGTAAAGAGGAAGGGGGGAGGGGGGGGGGCAGGAGGAGGAGGAAGAGGAGAAGAAGAAGAAGAAGAAGAAGGAGAAGCACAATATTAAACAGCGCACAACGCAATGTAATGGGCTACAATATAATACAGTGCATAATGCTATGCAATGGGCTACAATATAATACAGCGCACAATGCTATTCAATGGGCTACAATATAATACAGCGCATAATACTATGCAATGGGCTACAATATAATACAGCGCACAATGCTATGCAATGGGCTACATTATAATACAGCGCACAATGCTATGCAATGGGCTACAATATAATGCAGCGCACAATGCTATGCAATGGGCTACAATAAAATACAGCTCACAATGCTACGCAGTGGGCTACAGGACAATTCGGTACGTTTCCTTACAATCGCAATACGATACTAGGCAATACACAACATCAACAATGCAAAACAACAGGATATAATGACACACAATACTGTGTAATGCATAAACACACGAGGCAACATCACGTTGCATATTTACAACACTACACGTCTCAAGTTCAACTCGCTACATTACATCACACAATACATTACATCACAAAAACCAAATCGTGTCAACAAGTAGTATCAAACTATAAAAAAAAAAAAAAAAACTATGATAAAATAAAAAGAAAAAAAAAAGAAGGCGGGGTAGGGGCGTGCGTTAGGGGCGGGGAGTAAGGGTTAGGGTGGGGCGAGTAGAGAGAAGGGGACGGGGTTCACTGGGATCAAGAAAGCCCATACGTTGAACTGACAGCGAGAGAGAGAGAGGTACGGGGGCCCTGCCTAATCCGACACTAATACCGCACAGTGGCAACCTCTGGCTACACGCTAGGTTAGCTAACCGGCTTGACCAGCGGCCTAAAGCCTGCTCGGTCACTGTAAACAGGCCAGCGATTAACTCCGCTAGTGTGGACCCCAGCTGAACTGGTTGACCTATTGCCAACCTTAAAAAAAATAAATAAATAAAATGAGACGTACCTGCAGGGTCTTGTCACACCCGGGCCTGAGCCCCATCGAAGCCACTTTAGGTTTTTTTTTTTGTTTTTGTTTGTTTTTTTTTGAGTGTTTTGCAAGGGAGGCTTTTCCTGCCAAGGGGAGAGCGGCGAGGGGTGAAGGGTGGAGGGGTGGAGGGGAGAGACGGAGAGATGGGCAGATTTTTGTTTTTAGTCTTTTTTTTCTGTCTATCTGGTTGTCTGTCTGTCTGTCTGTCTGTCGTCCTTCTCTCTCTCTCTCCTCTCTCTCTCTCTCTCTCTCTCTCTCTCTCTCCTCTCTCTCTCTCTCCTCTCTCTCTTGTGTGTGCCTAATATCTAAATATTTGACTAACTAAAGTTCGTCTACGTTGCGAGATCTCTCTCTCTCTCTCTCTCTGTGTGTGTGTGTGTGTGTGTGTGTGTGTGTGTGTGTGTGTCTGTCTGTCTGTCTGTCTCTTGATGTAAGTTAATAGTGCCATGTGGAATTGGGACTGTACTATCTTGACATAGCGCTGTACACGCAGAAAATATAAAACATTACGTCCTTGAAACGCATGTGTTTTTGCTTTTGTACTGTTAGACAAAAATGCATTTTCTTTTAAACTGCAGGTTTTATAGTTCTGTAGTGATTAGTGACGATGTTGACGATATTAGTGACAATGTTGACGACAGTGACGACGTTGACGATGATGACGATGTTGACGATATTGACAATAATCACGACATTTACGATGATGACGATGTTGATGATGATGACGTTGTTGATGGTGGTGACGACGTTGATGATAGTGGCGACGTTGACGACGATGACGATGCTGTCGATGATGACAATCATGACGATGTTGACAATGATGGCGATGATTACGATGTTGACAGTGATGACGACGTTTTGTGTTACAGGTCCGGCAGTGACTGGCATCTTTCCCTCGTCAGGAAGCCGTAATGGCGGAGTTCGGCTCACTGTGTTTGGCACCGGTGAATCCCTTTGTTCTGTGACTGAAACAGATGGCTGAATTCCATGTGACGGTCCTCATTCAAAACAAACATCCAATGATAACAATCATGCGAAAGTTTAATATTCCTTACTTTTATATAACAGACAACGACAGAAAACTAAGCCAACCCTAAAGCAGGGCCAAAAGATACAACAGCAAAAAGCAAACAAGCAAACAACTAAACACACTTTTAAAAAAAAAAAGAAAGAAAGAAAAAAAAAAAAAAACAAACAAACAAACATCCAGACCGCCTTCTACCTTCACAATGCTGGCAAAGAATCGAGAAACATCATTGTAAAATTACTTAACAAGGAAAGCGTATAATCAACATTCAACACAGAAGCAACTGAGACCTGATTAACACACTCATATAAGAAAACCTGTTCCGAGACGTCATTCTAGATTGTGTGTGTATTTTGAAAAGAAAAATCATTCTTGACAGAATAGTATTCACTGGTTTTACTGCAAGGCTTGTGCTTAATACCTAACGTATATACGATTATGGAACACATAAATTATATAAACAAATAAATGACTGCATGCACGTTATGTTATTGTCATTATGGTCCTGTCTTTTTGTGTTATTGTTATTGTGTTTGTAATTGCTGTTCTATTTTGTCTATGACTTTGAGAAAGTTCTATGTTTTCGTGTTAAAATCATGTTTTATATTTACACTTTTCCCGCTGTTTCTTTATCGTCTTTTCTCCCCCCCCCCCCCCCCCCCCTCCCATTCCTGCTCTTCCTTTACTTTCTTCTCTTCTTTTTCTCCCCCCCTCCCCCCCAATTCCTGCTGTTACTCTTTCTCGTGTCTCCTTTCCTCCTCATCCCTTTTTTCTCTTTTTTTTCCGTTCCTCTATCTTTCCTTTCCTCTGTCTCCTCTTCCTCTGTCTCCTCTTCCTCTGTCTCCTCTTCCTCTGTCCCCCCTCTTCCTCTTGTCTTCTTTTTCTTCGTCCTCCTCTTCCTCTGTCTCCTCTTCCTCTGTCTCCTCTTCCTCTGTCTTCTCTTCTTCGTCCTCCTTTCCTCTGTCTCCTCTTCCTCTGTCTCCTCTTCCTCTGTCTCCTCTTCTTCGTCCTCCTCTTCCTCTGTCTCCTCTTCCTCTGTCTCCTCTTCTTCTGTCTCCTCTTCCTCTGTCTCCTCTTCCTCTGTCTCCTTTTCTTCGTCCTCCTCTTCCTCTGTCTCCTCTTCCTCTGTCTCCTCTTCCTCTGTCTCCTTTTCTTCGTCCTCCTCTTCTTCGTCCTCCTCTTCCTCTGTCTCCTCTTCCTCTGTCTCCTCTTCCTCTGTCTCCTCTTCTTCGTCCTCCTCTTCCTCTGTCTCCTCTTCTTCGTCCTCCTCTTCCTCTGTCTCCTCTTCCTCTGTCTTCTCTTCCTCTGTCTCCTCTTCTTCGTCCTCCTCTTCCTCTGTCTCCTCTTCCTCTGTCTCCTCTTCCTCTGTCTCCTCTTCTTCGTCCTCCTCTTCCTCTGTCTGCTCTTCCTCTGTCTCCTCTTCCTCTGTCTCCTCTTCTTCGTCCTCCTCTTCCTCTGTCTCCTCTTCCTCTGTCTCCTCTTCCTCTGTCTCCTCTTCTTCGTCCTCCTCTTTCTTTCATCCTTTCTCACCCTCTTCCTTCTTTTCTTCCAACTTACTCTTTTCTTCTTCTTTCTTCTTCTCTTCTTCTTCTTCTTCTTCTTCTTCTTCTTCTTCTTCTTCTTCTTCTTCTTCTTCTCTTCTTCTTCTTCTTCTTTCTCTCTTCTTCTCTCTCTTCTTCTTCTTCTTCTTCTCTTCTTCTTCTTCTTCTTCTTCTTCTTCTCTTCTTTTCTTCTTCTTCTTCGTCTTCTTCTTCTTCTTCTTCTTCTTCTTCTTCTTCTTCTTCTTCCTCTGTCTTCTCCTCTTTCTTCTTCTCTTTCTTCTTCTCTTTCTTCTCTTTCTTCTTCTTCTTCTTCTTCTTCTTGTTCTTCTTCTTCCTCTTCTTCTTCTTCTTCTTCTTCTTCTTCTTCTTCTTCTTCTTCTCTCTTCCTTTCTTCTTCTTCTTCTTCTTCTTCTTCTTCTTCTTCTTCTTCTTCTTCTCAACCTTCTCCCTTCCTGACCCTCCTTCCTTCCCGTCGTCTGCTGTCTGCACCCCTGCAGGTGCTGATCCAGCTCTTTCTCCTCATCCTCCTTTTCCGTTTCTTCCTCCTCCTCCTCGTCCTCCTCCATTCCTCCTCCTCCTCCTTCCCATTGTTTCTTTTCCTCTTCGACTTCTTCATCTCTCCCCGCCACTCTCCTCTTCCTTTCCCATCTCTCCTCCATCCTTCTCCTCTTTTTCCTCCATCGACGCCTGCTTTTTTCTCTCCTCTTTTTCTACCATTCTTCCTCCTCCACTTCCTCCTCCTTTTCTTCTTCATCTTTTTCCCATTCTTCTTTGTCTCCATCTCTTTCTGTGTAGTAGCAACATTTTATGCTGTTAAAAAAACAAAAAAGAAACCGCAGCTATTCTACTGATTTCATATCAATGGACTCCCTCTTGGTTAGGCTTGGTGGCGACGAACTCCACCTTTTCAATGCATACATGCCCGGTCAGTTGTCAAAGTGCATTCATATCTGGTCCGTTGTCAAAGTGCATTCATGCCCGGTCAGTTGTCAAAGTGCATTTATATCTGGTCCGTTGTCAAAGTTCATTCACGCCCGGTCAGTTGTCAAAGTGCATTCATGCCCGGTCAGTTGTCAAAGTGCATTCATGCTCGGTCGGTTGTCAAGGTGCATTCATGCCCGGTCGGTTGTCAAAGTGCATTCATGCCCGGTCGGTTGTCAAAGTGCATTCATGCCCGGTCGGTTGTCAAAGTGCATTCATGCCCGGTCGGTTGTCAAGATGCATTCATGCCCGGTCGGTTGTGAAAGTGCATTCATGCCCGGTCAGTTGTCAAAGTGCATTCATGCCCGGTCAGTTGTCAAAGTGCAAACCTTGGAATCAGTCAAACGCCGAAAACAAAGTTTGTATTGGAATATGTTTTCTGTGAAATGAGAACAAAATTGCACACACACCCTCTCCCCTTTTTCTCTTTTTCTTTCGTTTAATCATTTGTTTTGTTTTCTTTTTTGTGCTTGTTAACATACAGTCCAGTGACGGACTGTTGTCAATGTTTTTTGTGTTTTTTTCTCACTCTATCCCTCGTGTGGTTCAGAGTTCGTTTTCTTTTCTTTTTTGTGCTTGTTAGTTAACATACAGTCCAGTGACGGACTGTTGTCAATGTTTTTTGTTTTTTTTCTCACTCTGTCCCTCGTGTGGTTCAGAGTTCGTTTGATTTTCTTTTCTTTTTTTTGTACTTGTTAACATGCAGTCCAGAGAAGGACTGTTGTCAATGTTTTTTGTTGTTTTTCTCACTCTATCCCTCGTGTGATTCAGAGTTCGTTTTCTTTTCTTTTTTTGTGCTTGTTAACATGCAGTCCAGAGAAGGACTGTTGCAATGTTTTTTGTTTTGTTTTTTTTTCTCTCTCTCACTCTATCCCTCGTGTGATTCAGAGTTCGTTTTCTTTTCTTTTTTCTTTTTTTTTTTGTTGTGTGTGTTTGTCAACAAACAGTCCAGAGAAGGACTGTTGTCAATGTTTTTTTTGTTTTGTTTTGTTTTGTTTTTTTCTCACTCAATCCCTCGTGTGATTCAGAGTTCGTTTTCTTTTTTGTGCTTGTTAACGTACAGTGACGGACTGTTGTCAATGGTTTGTTTTTTTCTCTTTCACTCTATCCCTCGTGTGGTTCAGAGTTCGCGGACAGCTTTGACCTGAACAATGACCCTGACGTGGGCACGTACACCACGCTGGTGGCCGGCACGGAGTACGACTGTGACCTGCACGTGGACGGCGTCACCAACATCACCGCCACCTGCTACACCACGTAAGCATCCCGTGACGTCACCCGCCACGTCATCTGTTTTGATCATGGTCGTGTCTATGGCATTGATGTAAGTTAGAAATCAATGACGTCATGACCGTCAGCTGCTATAGCAAAGCCATGTGGGTCAGCGACTATGACGTTAATAAAGCCTGTCTTCACACCCGTTTTTCGGGGGGTTAGTCACGAATACACGTCACAGCTCATATGTTAAGGATGTGTATCTGAGAGTGCGACTTCAATGTCCTATTAAGATTGCTATCATTAGTGTTGTTATTATCATCAATACTATTTATCCTATCAAGATTGCTATCATTAGTATTGTTATTATCATCAATACTATTTCAACTGGTATTGTCTCTTTCTCAATGACCTCGTTTTCATTCAACGGCCCTCTTGCGCCGAATTTGAGAAGATAAGAGATTACTTGTTCTTCGTTCTCATGATCGTGAATGTTGTTTGTCTTGCCTGTAGAAGACCTAAATGGTCGAAATGCTTCGTGTTTTGTTTTGTAATTTATTTGTCCCTGTACCCTGTTAACTGTTAACCTTAGATTTCTTTTAATATTGGTTTCAATTTCCGTCTGCAGGCACCTCACGTTAAAACTAACATTTTCTAACTAACAGTGCAGGTGTCTGTATATCTCGGGTCTGATTACAGTTGAGAAGCATTACGAAAGGAAGCAAAAAGTACAAACTGTACTGTCATAGAGTCTGACCACAAATATCATCCTTATCTGCATTGATAATTATTAAAACAAAATGTTCGCATTGATAATTATTTAAAAAAATGTCCGCATTGACAATTATTAAAACAAAATGTCTAGTGTTGTGGTCCTTCTTACACTGTCGTCATGGTAACATTTCCTCTCCAGGTCTGTGGCTAAGTTGACGTCACTGTCAAAGTTGCCGGTATTGGCAGATTCGTCGAAGACTATCGTTGGAAGAGGAAGCGCACACCACAGAACACCACTGAAGTGAAATTTAGCGGCAGAGCAGTGTATCCTCTGGTGTGTTGCTTTATGGCGACTTGATGTTGATTATTCCCAGCGAATTGCCGAGCCTGGGAGTACGAAGTCACGCGCCTTGGTGTGGGTGTGTGAGGGACAACAGAAATTAGCGGCGTGATGGGAAAAGCAAAGGAAGAAAAAAACAAACAAACCGACCAACCAAGCAAACACACACACAAACAAAACAAAACAAAGCAGTGACATCACTGATGATAGTCACCTTGGTCATTTGCATATGTTTGGAACATTTCAGATCCATGCCGGAAGGAGACTATGACGTCAAGGTGAAGGTCAACGGGGTTGACGTCACAGATTACTGCACGGGCAATCCTAGTGACTGCGTGTTCAAGGTAGGTTGAATGTGGGGGGTTTAAGGGGTGAAAGACTGGGGGTGGTTATCATTTGATAGACAAGAGTTATACTTATGGATCTTGAAACAGCAAGCAGGAAGAGCTTCAAGATTCTAGATTGCAGTTTGTTATCATCATCATCATCATCATCGTTGTTGTGGTTGTTGTTGTTCTTGTTCTTGTTGTTGTTCTTCTTGTCGTCGTCGTCGTCATCATATCATCATCATTAGTAGTAGTAATAGTAGTAGTGGTAGTAGTAGTGGTGGTAGTAGTGGGAGTGTCTCTATCGAGATATATGAAGAACAGAATAGAAGAGAGAAGAGAGAGACAGAAGAGAGAGAGAGAGAGAGAGAGAGAGAGAGAGAGAGAGGAGAGAGAGAGAGAGAGCTCACCTCAAACTGAAATAGTTTAATTGCAAAGGCCACCGACCTATCTGCAATGAGGTCAAGAACAAAAGTACAACACACACTCGCTCGGCGCATATACTGGAAAGTGTGAAAGAAAATATTTGCACGACAAATATTAATGTTGTTCCTGAAATTACTCTGGCATTTGTGTGTTAACTGGTAACAATTCCTCTCTTCGTTTTAGTGCTGAATATAGCTACAGAGCGAGTGGCAATTCTCTTTTCATTTTGCTGTAAAGGAAGCAATGACACCTGATGAACATTTCTAGTATGAGGCAAAATGTATTTATGTCTTAAATCCATATAGGATGGACAAACAATCAAAAAATTTCTTTCGTCCTCGATTTGATTACAGAATGGACAGTTTTTGGAGTTTAGTGTATATCTTTGATGGACATTCAAATCACAAATACCAAGTCAAAATCTCACGAACGCTTTGCGAAATTTAGGAACTATAATATGAGTAAAATATTTCTCAGGCTGCCATAAGGAGAGAGAGAGAGAGAGAGAGAGAGAGAGGAGAGAGGAGAGAGAGAGGAGAGAGAGAGAGAGAGAGAGAGAGAGAGAG
>CM065743.1:2747659-2757659 GCA_033310375.1 Conus canariensis
CTCCCTTCATACCGGTGAGGAAAGGTGGGGGTGGGGGGGTGTTGGTGTTTGTTTGGTGGGGTGATGGGGACAGCGAGTGGAGGTGAGATGGCGAGGGGAGGTGGGGGCGAGGAGGGAGGAGGGAAGGGAGGGATTCACACGGAGTCAGAGTAGAGTTTTGTCTCTGTCGGTCTGTCTGTCTCTGTTGGTCTCTCTCTGTCGGTCTCTCTGTCTCCCTGTTTCTGCTTCGTCTCTAGAGCTACGTCTCCCTGTCTGTCTCTCTCTCTCTCTCTGTTCGTCTGTCTCTCTCTTTCTGTCTGTCCGTGTATCTGTCTGTCTTTCTGTCTCTTCCTCTGTCTGTCTGTCTGTCTGTCAATCCGTCCGTCCATCTGCCTGACTGTCTGTCTGTCCGCCTGTCTGTCTATCTGTCTGGAGTCTTTTCTGTCTCTCTCTGTCTCTGTCTGTCTGTCTGTCTGTCTTTGTGTCTGTCTCTGTCTCTCTTTGTCTCTTTGTCTGTAAGTCCACCTGTCTGTCTGTCTGGAGTCTGTCTCTGTCTATTTCTGTCTCTGTCTGTCTGTCTGTCTGTCTGTCTGTCTGTATTTACGGCTTCTAGATCGTTCATCTGACCTTTGTTTCTGTTCACAGTGACAGTGTCCAGACTGTTCAGTTTAACATTTCTTTTGCCTGTTCATATTGTCTAGGCTTCTCCGTTTGCTCTGATTTTTTTCTTTCTTCTCTCTCTCTCTCTCTCTCTCTCTCTCTCTCTCTCTCTCTCTCTCTCTCTCTCCTCTCTCTGTTTGTCGGTTCCTGATATCCCGTGTACTAACTAACATCAGAACTGGAAACCACCTTTCTTCCTTTGGCAATATGCGATTCTTTAAATGCATCGCACTTTCACACTTTAAAAGCTAGACTTTTTATATAAAAGAGTTAAAAGCTGGGATTAAAGAAACAGTACATGAATGTTAATGGAAAAGATCGATCGCGTTTTACATGTATACATATTTACATACGCGTAAGCTTTGGTGCATATCAGGATAACAACGTGGATCAATGAGAAAATCAACTTTCAGTCGAGATTTCATAGATCTGACTTTGACAGAAATTGAGAGCAATGTCTCAATGTGGCCGAAGACTACGCTCTCCCTTTCTAGTTTATCATCCCACCCCCCTGCTTCCCCTGCCCCTGTTTGTAGCCAACAGTGATATTGATTGTCTGTTACTATAGGCAACCGTGGCTTGACGTTCACCGTTGTCAATGGCACTGATGACTATACCACTGTCAACTGGGCTTCGGGGACCGTCTCTCGCCTCGACGAGACTTTCTACGAGTTTGTCAACTACTCCAGTCACGTGACCAAAATGGAGGGCGTCTTCGTGGCTCCAGAGACCGGCACCTTCCGTTTCTACCTGAAGACGTTGAGCACGAGCGAAATGACCTTGAAGGATGCGAACTCTGTGGAGCTGGTACGATTTGTGTTCTTTTTTCCTTTCTTTCTTCCTTTCTTTTCTTTTCTTTCTTTCTTTCATTTTTTTCTTTCTTTCTTACTTTCTTTCTTGATTTGTCTCCTTAATTACATTTCTGTATTTAGCAGTACATTTCTGTCTACATCTGTTTGTCTGTGCGTGCATCTCTCTCACTCTCTCTCTCTCTTTCTATCTGTGTTTTCTCTCATTTTCTCTCGCTCTCACTTCCCCTCCTTCCTCCTCCCTCCCTCCCTCCCTCCCTCCTCTCTCTCTCTCTCTCTCTCTCTCTCTCTCTCTCTTTGTTGTCATTTTCTTAAATTCACTGGCATTTTGTACATATCATTTTGTGAGATAACCTAGACACTTTACTTTTTGGTCTTATCATGCGAAAATGCGTTATTTTAGATATGCATTCACACACACCCTTCCCCCATTATTTCGTTCTTTTTACCCTTCTTTCTTTTGTCATATTAATTTCTCTCTCTCTCTCTCCTCTCTCTCTCTCTCTCTCTCTCTCTCTGTGTGTGTGTGTGTGTGTGTGTGTGTGTGTGTGTGTGTGTAGACTGAAACAAAGCCGCAAAGTTTCTTCTTTAACCCTGGAAGAATACGATGTTGTCTGGGATTTACACTTTAAAGGAACGTGCACATGAAAACAGTTCGCAAAAATAATTGAAAAAGAGAATGTTCGCACGCCATTGCTTTAAGTGTGGTGGACCATTTATAGCACCCCTTATCGTCATTGTGTTTGACGGGTTCACCCCCGTCTCTCTGTTGTCACCTTTTGTGGATTATTTATGACTGTTCAGACTGACAGTTTCTTTTGGCTATGATATATGTTATTGGACTTTTAAGTCTTGGCAGTGACATTGCTTTGATGAGCTGTTTCGCAGCTGTGTGTATCGTCATTTGATTAAAGGGCTGTGAGCTCTGTTTGACGTCATTTGTTGGACTGTTCACAGGTCTCTAAGACGTCACTTTTTTTGATTGGTGTCTTTTCTTTTAAGAAGTTCAAATGGTCTTTTTGGGATAGAGTTGTCAAGTGTCTGACATTTTACATGTCACAACCCCTGGCTCAATTTGTTGACTGATTACAGCTTAGCTGTTTGTGACTCGGTTTTCTAGGGCTGTTTACAGCTCAGCTGCATGTGGCTTGCTTCTGTTGGGCTGTTTACAGCTTAGCTGTCTATTACATGAATTTGGGCTGCCGATAGCTCAGGTGTCTGTGATCTGCTTTTCTGGAGCTGTATACGGGTTAAGTGTTTATGACATGGAATGCTCTCAGCTCAGGAGTCTGTGATCTGACTTTGTTGGGCTGTTGACAACTCAGTTATATATGACCTGCCTTTGTTTCATTGTTTTCAGCTCAGCTGTCTATGACATAAATTTGTGGGTGTTTACAGCTGGGCTGCCCATGACCTGACATTGTTTTTTTTTTTTACAGCTTTCCAGTCCATGAAGAAGTTCTGCTGGGCTGTTTAAAGCTTTGCTTGGCTTCGACCTCATTTCATGGCTGTTTACAGCTCACTGTCTATGACCTCGTTATATTGGGCTCTTGACAGCTTAGCTATGACCTGACTTCGTTTACAATTCAGTTGTCAGTGGTGTGGATTTGTTGTCATGTTTTGGTTGGGCTATCTACAGCTGTTCAATGGCCTGGTCTTTGGGGCTGTTTACAGCTGTCTATGATGTCTGTTTATGACCCCACCTTGTTGGGCTGTTTACAGCTGTCCATGATGTCTGTTTCTGACACTTCATTGTTGGGTTGTTTACAGCTGTCCATGATGTCTGTTTATGACACTTCATTGTTGGGTTGTTTACAGCTGTCTATGATGTCTGTTTATGACCCCACCTTGTTGGGCTGTTTACAGCTGTCCATGATGTCTGTTTATGACACTTCATTGTTGGGTTGTTTACAGCTGTCCATGATGTCTGTTTATGACACTTCATTGTTGGGCTGTTTACAGCTGTCCATGATGTCTGTTTATGACACTTCATTGTTGGGTTGTTTACAGCTGTCTATGATGTCTGTTTATGACCCCACCTTGTTGGGCTGTTTACAGCTGTCCATGATGTCTGTTTATGACACTTCATTGTTGGGTTGTTTACAGCTGTCCATGATGTCTGTTTATGACACTTCATTGTTGGGCTGTTTACAGCTGTCCATGATGTCTGTTTATGACACTTCATTGTTGGGTTGTTTACAGCTGTCCATGATGTCTGTTTATGACACTTCATTGTTGGGCTGTTTACAGCTGTCCATGATGTCTGTTTATGACACTTCATTGTTGGGCTGTTTACAGCTGTCCATGATGTCTGTTTATGACACTTCATTGTTGGGTTGTTTACAGCTGTCCATGATGTCTGTTTATGACACTTCATTGTTGGGCTGTTTACAGCTGTCCATGATGTCTGTTTATGACACTTCATTGTTGGGCTGTTTACAGCTGTCCATGATGTCTGTTTATGACACTTCATTGTTGGGTTGTTTACAGCTGTCCATGACATCGTCTCGTTGGGGAACGAACGGCAAGGAATCCGATGCTGTAAGCCTGGTGAAAGATTCCATGTAAGTCTAGAGATCTGTCCGTCTGTCTGTCTGTCTGTCTGTCTGTCTGTCTGTCTCTCTCTCTCTCTCTCTCTCTCTCTCTCTCTCTCTCTCTCTCTCTGTGCATATCTATCTGGCTGTCTATCTATATGTCTGCCTCTCTCTGTGTCTCTCTTTTATCTATCTATCCATCTATCTATCTATCTATCTATCTATCTATCTATCTATCTATCTATCTGTCTATCTGTCTGTTGGCTGTCTGTCTACCTATCTACCTATCTGTCTATAATCTACAGATAGATATAGATGGATCCATATGTATATTTTCAGCTGCCCTCCCCCCTCGACTTTCCCCTCTTCCTTCCCCTCTCCCTTAAACGTACATCACCTTCTCTCTCTCTCTCTCTCTCTCTCTCTCTCTCTCTCTCTCTCTCTCTCTCTCTCAGATTCAGATTCAGATTCTCTCTCTCTCTCTCTCTCTCTCTCTCTCTCTCTCTCTCTATATATATATATATTGTGTTGTGTGTGTGTGTGTGTGTGTGTGTGTGTGTGGTATTTCCGTGTGTCTCTTACTGTTTTTCTTACTTCTTACTGTTTCCTTACTGTAGCTCTCTAATTTTTGTCTCTTTAATAAGGCATAGATATTATAGATAATGATTTAGAATATGTGTATGAGAACGAGGAAGAAATGAGAGCTATGACTCGCCCCATATCAAGAGAAGAAGTAGTGGTTGCAATAAGAAAATTGAAAAATGGTAAAGCTGCAGGACCAGATGGGGTTATAGGGGAAGTGCTAAAACATGCAGGGGTCGGATAGTTGATTCTTTTTTGTAAAAATTTTAAATGCATTGTTTGACAAGTGTGTTTTCCCAGATAACTGGACAGACCCTATCGTACTTCCTTTATTTAAAAAGGGTGATGTGAATAACCCTAGCAATTATAGAGGCATATCTTTGTATGACATCAGCAGTAAAGTGTATAGTAGTTATAAATAACAAACTTCAAGATTGGATAAAAGAATATAATTTGATTGGCGAACACCAAGTGGGATTTAAAAGAGGGTATTCTACAGTTGACCATATGTTTACTTTATTGGCATTGATACAAAAACAGTTTTGTTTTAACTGTATACTATACGTTGCATTCATTGATTTTGAAAAGGCATTTGATTCTATAGAAAGGAAATTGTCATGGCTGATACTTTTGAAAAATGGAATTAAAGGCAAGCTGTATAAATACATTTTTAGTATGTATATGAATGAAAAATCTAGGATCAGATGTGAGCCAAACTGACTGAATATATTAAATGTACATGTGGGGTAAAACAAGGTGATGTTTGCAACCCTATATACTTCCCTTTATTTATCAATGAATTAGCATTAAAAGTGATAAGAGGAGGCAGACATGGTGCAGCCTCAACACATGATTAATTTGAACTGCTTTTATTATTACTGGCTGATGATGTGGCATCATTGTCTGAAACAGTTATTGGCCTGCAAACACAGATCAATAGTCTGTGTCGTGCAGCGTCAGCATTACACTTGAAGGTGAATATGAAAAAAAGTAATGTTGTTGTATTTAGGAAAGGGGGCTACTTATCTGCTAGTGAGAAATGGACTTACAATAGAATAATCATGCCTGTTGTAAATGTGTACAAATATCTGGGAATTTACTTTTCTACAAGGATTAGTTTTGTAGCAGCGCGCAATAATCTTTCTAGTCGATCCAAGAATGCTTTTTTGTGTATTTTGCAAAAAATGTACAAGTTGAAAAATAACTCTCTGAACACATTTCCAAAATTATTTGACTCGCAGGTTCAGCCAATGGTTCAGTACGGTGTGGAATTATGGGGACTGGACAATGCAGCATTACACTGCGAAAAAGTACATTTGCTTGGACTCAAACGATTCTTAGGCGTCGACAAACGAACAGCAAACGATTTAGTATATGGAGAAACGAACAGATATCTTATTTACATAAATTCTGCTTTAAAATGTGTTAACTTTTGGTTAAGATTAACTAGAGCGGGTGGGGATAGATTACCATGTAAGGCATATCGTATGTTGTTTGATTTGGACGAACGTGACAAAAGAAACTGGGGCTCAAATGTTTGTTGTAGATTATATATGTATGGGTTTGGTTATGTCTGGCTGAACCAAGGGGTAGATGCAGTTGATGATTTTCTTCGGATATTTTCGAAATAGATTGATTGCATGCAACTGGCAAGAATGGAATTATAATGTGAGTAACGGCGAAAGAGTTTTACGTTTATAGATCCTTTTGCGCTGTGCCTAATGTTAAAACCTATCTATTGCTGAGTCTGGACAGGCATTTAAAATATGCAGCTTCTAGGTTCAGACTCGGTATTTCCTAAATTGCCGTGCACTACTATCGTCACCGACTCCATAGCGATGCAGATTTATGATGCAACTCTGCAGAGAGGAGATAGAAAGTGAAGTTCATTTTGTGATACGTTGTCCAGTCCTGCAGAAATTAAGAGCTCATTATATACCTTTGAAGTTTTATAAAATCCCAAATCACTTCAGTTTAGCACTTCTTTTGGCATGTACTTTTGAACAAAAGTTTGTCGATTTCTCTATTTGAAGCGTTCAAACTGCGGTCTTCTATGTTATCTTAGAATAGTTTATGAACATAATATTGATTATGTCTGTGTGTAGTCGTTAGGGTGCTTTTGTGATTGTATTTGCTAGCACCCCTTCATGAGGGACAATGACCTAATCATGAATAGATTATCTTTAGTCTTGAGTCTCTCTCTCTACTATCTATCTATCTGTCTGTCTGTCTATCTATCTACCTAATTATCTAATAATAGATATAGATGGATCCACATATTTTCATCTGCCCTCCCCCTTAACGCACATCACCTTCTCTCTCTCTCTCTCTCTCTCTCTCTCTCTCTCTCTCTCTCTCTCTCTCTCCCCTCCCTCTGTGTGTGTGTGTGTGTGTGTGTGTGTGTGTGTGTGTGTGTGTGTGTGTGTGTGTGTGAGTGGTGTATGTGTGTGTGTGTGTGTGTGTGTGTGTGTGTGTGTGTGTGTGTGTGTTATTTCCGTGTGTCTCTTACTGTTGTTTTTACTTCTCACTGTTTCCTTACTGTCGTTCTCTAAGTCTTGTCTCTTTAGTAATGAATTTGTGACGTTCCGGTGCTGTTCAGCAATGGTGCCATAACGTGCATTGTGTTGGCATTGACCTAGCTACCGGCTGACATAACGTGCATTGTGTTGTCATTGACCTAGCTACCAGCTGACATAACGTGCATTGTGTTGGCATTGACCTAGCTACCGGCTGACATAACGTGCATTGTGTTGGCATTGACCTAGCTACCAGCTGACATAACGTGCATTGTGTTGGCATTGACCTAGCTACCAGCTGACATAACGTGCACTGTGTTGGCATTGACCTAGCTACCAGCTGACATAACGTGCATTGTGTTGGCATTGACCTAGCTACCAGCTGACATAACGTGCATTGTCCTGGCATTGACCTAGCTACCAGCTGACATAACGTGCACTGTGTTGGCATTGACCTAGCTACCAGCTGATACAAGGTGCACTGTGTTGGCATTGACCTAGCTGTCAGCTGACATAACGTGCATTGTGTTGGCATTGATCTAGCTACCAGTTGACACAACGTGCACTGTGTTGGCATTGACCTAGCTACCAGCTGACACAACGTGCATTGTCCTGGCATTGACCTAGCTACCAGCTGACATAACGTGCACTGTGTTGGCATTGACCTAGCTACCAGCTGACATAACGTGCACTGTGTTGGCATTGACCTAGCTGCCAGCTGACACAACGTGCACTGTGTTGGCATTGACCTCGCTGCCAGCTGACATAACGTGCACTGTGTTGGCATTGACCTAGCTACCAGCTGACATAACGTGCACTGTGTTGGCATTGACCTAGCTACCAACTGACATAACGTGCACTGTGTTGGCATTGACCTAGCTACCAGCTGACATAACGTGCATTGTGTTGGCATTGATCTAGCTACCAACTGACATAACGTGCACTGTGTTGGCATTGACCTAGCTACCAGCTGACATAACGTGCACTGTGTTGGCATTGACCTAGCTACCAGCTGACATAACGTGCACTGTGTTGGCATTGACCTAGCTACCAGCTGACATAACGTGCACTGTGTTGGCATTGACCTAGCTACCAGCTGACATAACGTGCACTGTGTTGGCATTGACCTAGCTGCCAGCTGACATAACGTGCACTGTGTTGGCATTGACCTAGCTACCAGCTGACATAACGTGCACTGTGTTGGCATTGACCTAGCTACCAGCTGACACAACGTGCACTGTGTTGGCATTGACCTAGCTGCCAGCTGACATAACGTGCACTGTGTTGGCATTGACCTAGCTACCAGCTGACATAACGTGCACTGTGTTGGCATTGACCTAGCTGCCAGCTGACACAACGTGCACTGTGTTGGCATTGACCTAGCTACCAGCTGACATAACGTGCACTGTGTTGGCATTGACCTAGCTACCAGCTGACAGTGGAGACGGGTAGCACGGGCGACAGCAGTGTGGAGCTGACGGCCCGCCATTACGAAACCGTCTACCTCATGACGCAAACTGGGGCCGCCAGGGCAGAGGTTCAGGACCTGGAGTTCATGTCTGTGGTGGAACCTGAAGTGCAGGTAGGGGATGCTGAGAGAGAGAGAGAGAGAGAGAGAGAGAGAGAGAGAGAGAGGAGACGAACAAGAAGAAGGACAACACACACGCACACACACACACACACACACACACACACACACACACACACACACACACACACACACAAGTCCAAATTTTGAGAGAGAGAGAGAGAGAGAGAGAGAGAGAGAGAGAGAGAGAGAGAGAGAGAACCTTTCCTTTGGGTTATCGAAGACTTGCTAATAATCTGCTTGTGTACCACCCTCCTCCTACCATCCATGCATCCCCCTCTCCTCCATCCGACACCCTTCGCCTTCTCGCTGTTTTGGCGACGTACGTACATCATACTAACAGACATCCCAAGGTCATGCCTCGTAGATGTAGACATCTCAACACTTCATGATGACCACAATAACGATTGTCCAATAATAACACTTGTCACCGGTGAGTTACAAATCTGACAATGGTGCTGTCATCACCTAAAAAATAAAAAGCAAATCGACTTGAGCCCATGATGTCATTGTCAACATTGACGTAACAGTGACGTGCGAGACAAAGTTTCAAATACCGAGCTCCATGATGTCAGAGATGACGTAACATTGACGTCTGAGGTGTGTTTGACAGAACCTGGTGGTGACGTCAACAGGCACGGCGACAGGCAGCGGGGAAGTTCAGGAAATCACCATCACCGGAGACCTGTCCTACTCCTTCATCGTCGGCTTCAACGGCGTCTTTACCGGTAATGACATTGGGTGCAGATGTACCGAACACGGGTAATGCACCGAAAAAATTACACTGGTTGTGAAGGAATTTTCTGTTTCTGCCACGTATTCTCAAAGTCTGTCCAGAACTAAACGCACTGTCAACATGCTTTAAGAGGTTGTGTTTTCAAGGTAAATTAGATGCTAATATTTTGCATCACAAGGATTCTGTAATGATTGTTGACTAAGTTTATTAGATAATCAAGCCGGCTATTCGATACATTTTCATTGCACTTATGTTGGTACTTTTTTCTAAATATTTCTATTTTTCAACGTTTTTCTTTTTTGTGTTATATTATAATATCGTAGAGAGAAAAACCCTTAATATTCATTTTCGCAGTACTTGAATATACCTGTCTTGAGGTACTGGTACCATGGTTTAATCTTCTGATTTTATAATGTTGGGGTTGTCGTTAAAAGAACATGTCAAAGTGGTGATACAGCTGTACATTTAATTGTGGTCATTTGAGTGCGGATGCACTTTCCTAACGCTTATGTACTCCTATAGAAACATGTCTATGAGAGCTCTGGCTCGTTGCTGGACTGTGTGGTTTAGTTTGGAAACATGTTAGTTTGGACATA
>CM065743.1:2767659-2800159 GCA_033310375.1 Conus canariensis
TGTTATGCTGTACTGTCCTGTGTTGTCTTATCCCGCGGTGTATTGTATTGCAGTGGGTTTTACCGTTCTGTACTGTGCTGTTTCGCAATATATTGTATTGCAGTGGGTTTTACCGTTCTGTACTGTGCTGTTTCGCAATATATTGTATTGCAGTGGGTTTTACCGTTCTGTACTGTGCTGTTTCGCAATATATTGTATTGCAGTGGGTTTTACCGTTCTGTACTGTGCTGTTTCGCAATATATTGTATTGCAGTGGGTTTTACCGTTCTGTACTGTGCTGTTTCGCAATATATTGTATTGCAGTGGGTTTTACCGTTCTGTACTGTGCTGTTTTGCAATATATTGTATTGCAGTGGGTTTTATCGTTCTGTACTGTGCTGTTTTGCATTATACTGCAATGTTTTGTTTTTCCTGCATTGTTGTGTTGTGTCGTTTTGTCCTGCCTGG
Source organism: Conus canariensis (assembly GCA_033310375.1). Taxonomy (NCBI): domain Eukaryota; kingdom Metazoa; phylum Mollusca; class Gastropoda; order Neogastropoda; family Conidae; genus Conus; species Conus canariensis. The sequence goes on from CM065743.1 coordinate 2,768,107, forward strand.
TATTGTAATGAACTGAGCTGTATAAGTTTATCGTCACCACACATTCCTCATTGTCGTAATGAACTGAGCTGTATACGTTTATCGTCACCACACATTCCTCATTGTCGTAATGAACTGAGCTGTATAAGCTTATCGTCACCACACATTCCTCATTGTCGTAATGAACTGAACTGTATAAGTTTATCGTCACCACACATTTGTCATTGCCGCAATGAACTGAACTGTATAAGTTTATCGTCACCACACATTCCTCATTGTCGTATTGAACTGAGCTGTATAAAAACTTATCGTCACCACACATTCCTCATTGTCAGATTCCTGTGGAAGAAAACATCGTCACGATTCAGCACAATCCACAATTACAAAAAATTCTGTTCTTTATTTCCATTTTTTCTTATCGAAGCGGAGTTTTCTGGTGACGAAGTGTCTCTCTTCTTGTCGATGAGGAAATCTGACTCTGAAAAGCGATTTGGAGTGTTGAAAAGGGGATAAAGCTGCTTTAAATTCCTTGAAGTTTGAAATCCTAGACAAAGACAGAAGGCTGACCTCAATAGAACCGCCGTTGTCATTTTATCTAGGCGCCATTAGTGGTAAGCGGATTGGTGGATGAGATGATGGGAATTCCCACATTCGCTGACACCTGTTGTCTTCGTCGGTGTCGATGAAGCTTGATGACGTCGTCTTATGTGTGGAGGAATTGATGGGAATTCTCACACACTCTCTCACACCTGTTGTCCATGCAGGTGTCGCCAAGGATAATAACGTCGTCTAGTTGGCTGAGGAGTTAGTGGGAATTCTCACACACTCTCTCACAGGTGTCGCCAAGGATAATAACGTCGTCTAGTTGGCTGAGGAGTTAGTGGGAATTCTCACACACTCTCTCACACCTGTTGTCCATGCAGGTGTCGCCAAGGATAATAACGTCGTCTAGTTGGCTGAGGAGTTAGTGGGAATTCTCACACACTCTCTCACAGGTGTCGCCAAGGATAATAACGTCGTCTAGTTGGCTGAGGAGTTAGTGGGAATTCTCACACACTCTCTCACACCTGTTGTCCATGCAGGTGTCTGGAAGCACGGCGTCCAGCAGCAACAGCGCCACCTTCAGGGTAGACAGCGGAGGGACGAGACTGACAGTCACCAACACACGACAGACTAGTGCCTCGAAACCCATCGCTGGGTCCTTTAGAGTCTCCTTCAACGGCAGGTCGTCGCAATGTAAGTCATTTGTCTGTCTGTCTGTCTGTCTGACTGTCTGTCTGTCTGTCTCTATTTCTTTGTCTATTTCTTTGTCTCTGTCGGTCTCTTTCTGTTTCTGTATCTCTCTGTCTCTGTCTCTCTCTGTCTCTGTCTGTCTGTCTGTCTGTCTGTCTGTCTCTCTCTCTCTCTCTCTCTCTCTCTCTCTCTCTCTCTCTCTCTTTCTCTCTCTCCACCCCTCATCCCTCCACAATTCTTATGAAGGTTGCCACCAGAATTAACAGAATTGTAGGTAAAGCCATTTGGCACACGAACTATGTCAAGCATACGTGAAACATTCAAGCTGACATACCGGTAGTCCATGGATCATAAACCATGTTCCTGTTTTTTGAGAAAACAAAACGATGCCTCTCAGTAACAAGGTCCCGTAAAACCATGAAGGCTACAAAAGGGCCCGGTGGGGAAAGCATTGTTCCTTTGGATTTAGGGGTCATAGGTTCGAGCTTCACACAGTCAGGTACGAGTAGTTTCTTTTTTCTGAGCTGACATCTGTCCATCCACCAACTCCTTCCACGTTCTTCTGGTGAAACTTGAAAAGAAACTCTGTTTTCCTACCTACTATTGCTTCCCTTAGGGGGGTAATAATTTTTCCAGAATCTGTCCCGACCTGGCAGACATTTGTGCTCTCCCTTGTTAATCATAAATGTGTCGATTAGCATAACCTGTCATGTGATGTAAACTTGCTAGCCGTTGGCATTAACATAACTTGTCATGTGATGTAAACTTGCTAGCCGTTGGCATTAGCATAACTTGTCATGTGATGTAAACTTGCTAGCCGTTGGCATTAACATAACCTGTCATGTGATGTAAACTTGCTAGCCGTTGGCATTAACATAACCTGTCATGTGATGTAAACTTGCTAGCCGTTGGCATTAGCATAACTTGTCATGTGATGTAAACTTGCTAGCCGTTGGCATTAACATAACCTGTCATGTGATGTAAACTTGCTAGCCGTTGGCATTAACATAACCTGTCATGTGATGTAAACTTGCTAGCCGTTGGCATTAACATAACCTGTCATGTGATGTAAACTTGCTAGCCGTTGGCATTAACATAACCTGTCATGTGATGTAAACTTGCTAGCCGTTGGCATTAGCATAACTTGTCATGTGATGTAAACTTGCTAGCCGTTGGCATTAACATAACCTGTCATGTGATGTAAACTTGCTAGCCGTTGGCATTAACATAACCTGTCATGTGATGTAAACTTGCTAGCCGTTGGCATTAACATAACCTGTCATGTGATGTAAACTTGCTAGCCGTTGGCATTAACATAACCTGTCATGTGATGTAAACTTGCTAGCCGTTGGCATTAACATAACCTGTCATGTGATGTAAACTTGCTAGCCGTTGGCATTAACATAACTTGTCATGTGATGTAAACTTGCTAGCCGTTGGCATTAACATAAACCTGTCATGTGATGTAAACTTGCTAGCCGTTGGCATTAACTGCCGCCCTGCTTTATTTCTGACAGCCATCACTGTGACCCCTGACCTGGAAGTGGAAGTGGTTCGCGACAAGCTGAGTTTGATCCAAGGGCTGGGTGACGTGGATGTGACGTATGACGGGGACTGCACGGCTTTCACTTACACCGTTACCATGGCTACCAGACAAGGCGATCAGACGGAATTGACGGTCAGTCCCCTGCTTGTTGAGAGGGTCGAGGATTGACATCTTCGGGTAATGTTTTGTCACTATGGCGACGTTGTCAACGACAACGATGATGATAATGATGATGACGATAATGATAGTGATGGTGACGGTGCCGAAAATGGTTTCCGCTCTTCGTTCTTGTAATTTGAATTACTCTTATTAGTGTTAGTCGAAAACAAACGAACAAAAAGCCAACATTTCTTATCCAAATGGTAGCTTTTTTTTTACCGCTTTCATACAGACTTGCCGTGGATGTGTTTTGTTTGCTGTGCTGGTTTTAACATTGTTCGATAATCTGTTATTTTCAGTGTTTATAAAAGACATGTAATACTAAGTGTATGAGAAGCAAAAAATGTCTAACATCTCAGCTATTTTTTTCTTTTTAACTTTCCATGAAGAATGCATATTGATGGTGACTACAGTAAAATCCCCAAGGGACACCAAAGAATAAATTGATCTGAAGTGAAACGAAATGAGTGAGTGATAATGAGCTGAATTCCCCCAGAATGACTGCTATGTTTGATAATGTGTGTGTGTGTGTGTGTGTGTGTGTGTGTGTGTGTGTGTGTGTGTGTGTGTTGCTGCTAACGCTGTTATTGCTGCCACTACTGCTGCTGTTACCATTCTCCTACCGTTGCTGCTGTTACTGTTGCTGCTGTCCTTTGCTACTGCAGCTGCTGCTGCTACAGTTGTTGTTTCTGCTCTGAGCTGCAACATAACATTAGGTCTAACAAAAACGATGTTGATGCTTATTACTTTTCCATTTTTAACTGACAAAAATCAAAACTTTCAAACAAAACGCTGCATTGGCGGTGATAGTGATTAAAAAATAAGGACTACGATGATGCCAGTGGTGATGGTGACGACACAGATGACGCATTTTCTATCTACAGATTGACGACAGTCGGCTGACGGGTAACGGTGTGACGACAAATGTGACGACTGTGGAGGACGGCAGTCTGTGGTACAGACCCATCCCTGGGGACATGCTGAACACGCTACACTCCGATCCCCAGGTTTGTCTGTCTGTCTGTGTCTGTGTCTGTTTGTCTGTGTCTGTCTGTCTGTCTGTCTGTCTGTCTGTCTGTGTCTGTCTGTGTCTGTCTGTCTGTGTGTATCTGTGTGTCTGTGTGTGTGTCTGTCCGTCTGGTACAGACCCATCCCTGGGGACATGCTGAACACGCTACACTCCGATCCCTAGGTTTGTCTGTCTGTCTGTGTCTGTCTGTCTGTCTGTCCCTCTCTTTCCGTCTTGTACGTCTGTCCACTTGTCTTTCGCTTCTCATGTGGGTTGCTCTATACACAGCATCTTCCAGAAGCGTCCTGTCGTCGCTTCCATACAGGTGATGACACCCCACTGTGTGGTTCCAGTCCTTGCCTTTGAGCCTTAGCACTCCACTGTGTGGTTCCAGTCCTTGCCTTTGAGTCTTAGCACTCCACTGTGTGGCTCCAGTCCTTGCCTTTGAGCCTTAGCACTCCACTGTGTGGCTCCAGTCCTTGCCTTTGAACCTTAGCACTCCACTGTGTGGCTCCAGTCCTTGCCTTTGAACCTTAGCACTCCACTGTGTGGCTCCAGTCCTTGCCTTTGAGCCTTAGCACTCCCCTGTGTGGCTCCAGTCCTTGCCTTTGAGCCCTAGCACTCCACTGTGTGGTTCCAGTCCTTGCCTTTGAGCCTGAGCACTCCACTGTGTGGCTCCAGTCCTTGCCTTTGAGTCTTAGCACTCCACTGTGTGGCTCCAGTCCTTGACTTTGGGCCTTAGCACTCCACTGTGTGGCTTCAGTCCTTGCCTTTGAGCCCTAGCACTCCACTGTGTGGTTCCAGTCCTTGCCTTTGAGCCTTAGCACTCCACTGCGTGGCTCCAGTCCTTGCCTTTGAGCCGTAGCACTCCACTGTGTGGCTCCAGTCCTTGCCTTTGAGCCTTAGCACTCCACTGTGTGGTTCCAGTCCTTGCCTTTGAGCCTTAGCACTCCACTGTGTGGCTCCAGTCCTTGCCTTTGAGCCTGAGCACTCCACTGTGTGGCTCCAGTCCTTGCCTTTGAGCCCTAGCACTCCATTCTGTAGTTCCAGTCCTTGCCTTTGAGCCTTAGCACATTCAGCTCAAAATGTGACAAAATACACAAACGAAACCCACTCCTCCACACTCCACTGTGTGGCTCCAGTCCTTGCCTTTGAGCCTTAGCACTCCACTGTGTGGCTCCAGCCCTTGCCTTTGAGCCTTTGCACAATCAGCTGTGGGTAAGTGTGACAAAAAACACACACAAAACTTTCTTCTCCACACTCCACTGTGTGGTTCCAGTCCTTGCCTTTGAGCCCTAGCACTACATTGTGTGGCTCCAGTGCTTGCCTTTGAGCCCTAGCACTCCATTGTGTGGCTCCAGTCCTTGCCTTTGAGCCTTAGCACTCCATTGTGTGGCTCCAGTCCTTGCCTTTGAGCCTTAGCACTCCACTGTGTGGCTCCAGTCCTTGCCTTTGAGCCCTAGCACTCCATTGTGTGGCTCCAGTCCTTGCCTTTGAGCCCTAGCACTCCACTGTGTGGCTCAAGTCCTTGCCTTTGAGCCTTAGCACTCCACTGTGTGGCTTCAGTCCTTGCCTTTGAGCCCTAGCACTCCACTGTGTGGTTCCAGTCCTTGCCTTTGAACCTTAGCACTCCACTGTGTGGCTCCAGTGCTTGCCTTTGAGCCTTAGCACTCCACTGTGTGGCTCCAGTCCTTGCCTTTGAGCCCTAGCACTCCACTGTGTGGCTCCAGTCCTTGCCTTTGAGCCCTAGCACTCCACTGTGTTGCTCCAGTCCTTGCCTTTGAGCCCTAGTACTCCATTGTGTGGCTCCAGTCCTTGCCTTTGAACCTTAGCACTCCACTGTGTGGCTCCAGTCCTTGCCTTTGAGCCTTAGCACTCCACTGTGTGGTTCCAGTCCTTGCCTTTGAGCTTTAGCACTCCACTATGTGGCTCCAGTCCTTGCCTTTGAGCCCTAGCACTCCACTGTGTGGCTCCAGTCCTTGCCTTTGAGCCTTAGCACTCCACTGTGTGGCTCAAGTCCTTGCCGTTGAGTTTTAGCACTCCACTGTGTGGCTCCAGTCCTTGCCTTTGAGCCCTAGCACTCCACTGTGTGGCTCCAGTCCTTGCCTTTGAGCCTTAGCACTCCACTGTGTGGCTGCAGTCCTTGCCTTTGAGCCTTAGCACTCCACTTTGTGGCTGCAGTCCTTGCCTTTGAGCCTGAGCACTCCACTGTGTGGCTCCAGTCCTTGCCTTTGAGCCTGAGCACTCCACTGTGTGGCTCCAGTCCTTGCCTTTGAGCCTGAGCACTCCACTGTGTGGCTCCAGTCCTTGCCTTTGAGCCTTAGCACTACACTGTGTGGCTCCAGTCCTTGCCTATGAGCCCTAGCACTCCACTGTGTGGTTGCAGTCCTTGCCTTTGAGCCTTAGCACAATCAGCTTTTGGTAAGTGTGACAATATACACACACAAACCCTTTCATCCACCCTCAATAAATACTTCGGATGGGATTCGAACCCAGGACCTCACATCCAGAAGTCTACAATGCTAAAACCACAGCGGCTGATCTTCACTGATTTGTTAGTTTACCTTTTTTGTGTTGATGAGTGTGTTGATGAGTGTGTCGATGTGTCTGTTGATGTGTTGATGTTTGTGTTGATGAGTGTGTTGATGTTTGTGTAGACGAGTGTGTTGATGAGTGTCTTGATATGTGTGTTGATGTTTGTGTTAATGTGTTGATGTTTATGTTGATGAGCGCGTTTGATGAGTGTGTTGATGTATGTGTGTTGATGTTTGTGTTGATGTGTTGATGAGTGTGTTCATGAGTGTGTTCATGAGTGTGTTTGTGTTGGTGAGTGTATTGAGTGTGTGATGAGTGTGCTGCTGTGTGCAGGTGACGGTGTTCATCAATGACATCCCCACCTCCTGTGCCAGTGGTGTGGACTGTAGTTTTACCTGGAGCTCTTCCGCCAGCGCCACCCTGACCGCCATCACCCCCACCTCGGGTAATTCTCTGAAGAAACTTCAAAGAAAAATGACTGTGCCGCTGAACGAAAGCGGAGACCAATCACAAAACTGAACGAAAGCGGAGACCAATCACAAAACTGAACGAAAGCGGAGACCAATCACAAAACTGAACGAAAGCGGAGACCAATCACAAAACAGTTTGCTTCAGTTTCCGCTCACAGTCACCTCCCTTGGAAACTAACTCCTGAAGTTTATGCTAGTGTGGGGTGGGTAGGGAGTGGAGTGGGTTGGGTCGGGGGGGGGGGGAGTGGCCTGGTGGATTCAGCGTTGTTGTGTTCCTGACGTCCTGGGTTCAAACTGGCGTTAGTCAGGCAGTAGAGGGGACGTTTTGTTTTTGGAGAAGATTGACTGAAGATTTCATCCTCCTACTTCTGTCTGCTCCTCATCCCTTCCCCCATTCCCCTTGGTCAGTCACTGTCCCTCCTCACTTTCCCCATGGTCAGTCACTGTCCCTCCCCCATTCCCCTTGGTCAGTCACTGTCCCTCCTCACTTTCCCCATGGTCAGTCACTGTCCCTCCCCCATTCCCCTTGGTCAGTCATTGTCCCTCCTCACTTTCCCCATGGTCAGTCACTGTCCCTCCCCCATTCCCCTTGGTCAGTCACTGTCCCTCCTCACTTTCCCCATGGTCAGTCATTGTCCCTCCCCCATTCCCCATGGTCAGTCACTGTCCCTCCTCCATTCCCCATGGTCAGTCATTGTCCCTCCTCCATTCCCCATGGTCAGTGACTGTCCCTCCTCACTTTCCCCATGGTCAATCAGTGTCCCTCCTCCATTCCCCTTGGTCAGTCATTGTCCCTCCCCCATTCTCCGTGGTCAGTCACTGTCCCTCCCCTATTCCCCGTGGTCAGTCATTGTCCTTCCTCACTTTCCCCATGGTCAGTCATTGTCCCTCCTCACTTTCCCCATGGTCAGTCATTGTCCCTCCTCCATTCCCCATGGTCAGTCATTGTCCCTCCTCCATTCCCCATGGTCAGTGACTGTCCCTCCTCACTTTCCCCATGGTCAGTCAGTGTCCCTCCTCCATTCTCCTTGGTCAGTCATTGTCCCTCCCCCATTCCCCGTGGTCAGTCGCTGTCCCTCCCCTATTCCCCGTGGTCAGTCATTGTCCCTCCTCACTTTCCCCATGGTCAGTCACTGTCCCTCCTCACTTTCCCCATGGTCAGTCATTGTCCCTCCTCACTTTCCCCATGGTCAGTCATTGTCCCTCCTCACTTTCCCCATGGTCAGTCATTGTCCCTCCCCTATTCCCCGTGGTCAGTCATTGTCCCTCCTCACTTTCCCCATGGTCAGTCACTGTCCCTCCTCACTTTCCCCATGGTCAGTCATTGTCCCTCCTCACTTTCCCCATGGTCAGTCATTGTCCCTCCTCCAATTCCCCTTGGTCAGTCACTATCCCTCCTCACTTTCCCCATGGTCAGTCATTGTCCCTCCTCCAATTCCCCTTGGTCAGTCACTGTCCCTCCTCACTTTCCCCATGGTCAGTCATTGTCCCTCCTCACTTTCCCCATGGTCAGTCACTGTCCCTCCTCACTTTCCCCATGGTCAGTCATTGTCCCTCCTCACTTTCCCCATGGTCAGTCACTGTCCCTCCTCACTTTCCCCATCGTCAGTCATTGTCCCTCCTCACTTTCCCCATGGTCAGTCATTGTCCCTCCTCCATTCCCCATGGTCAGTCATTGTCCCTCCTCCATTCCCCATGGTCAGTCACTGTCCCTCCTCACTTTCCCCATGGTCAGTCATTGTCCCTCCTCCATTCCCCATGGTCAGTCATTGTCCCTCCTCCATTCCCCATGGTCAGTCATTGTCCCTCCTCCATTCCCCATCGTCAGTCATTGTCCCTCCTCACTTTCCCCATGGTCAGTCATTGTCCCTCCTCACTTTCCCCATGGTCAGTCACTGTCCCTCCTCACTTTCCCCATGGTCAGTCATTGTCCCTCCTCCATTCCCCATGGTCAGTCATTGTCCCTCCTCCATTCCCCATAGTCAGTGACTGTCCCTCCTCACTTTCCCCATCGTCAGTCATTGTCCCTCCTCCATTCCCCATGGTCAGTCACTGTCCCTCCTCACTTTCCCCATGGTCAGTCATTGTCCCTCCTCACTTTCCCCATGGTCAGTCATTGTCCCTCCTCACTTTCCCCATGGTCAGTCACTGTCCCTCCTCACTTTCCCCATGGTCAGTCATTGTCCCTCCTCACTTTCCCCATGGTCAGTCACTGTCCCTCCTCACTTTCCCCATGGTCAGTCATTGACCCTCCTTCATTCCCCATGGTCAGTCACTGTCCCTCCTCACTTTCCCCATGGTCAGTCACTGTCCCTCCTCACTTTCCCCATGGTCAGTCATTGTCCCTCCTCTATTCCCCTTGGTCAGTCATTGTCCCTCCCCCATTCCCGTGGTCAGTCATGGTCCCTCCGCCATTCCCCTGTGGTCAGTCATGGTCCCTCCCCCATTCCCCATGGTCAGTCATTGTCCCTCCCCCATTCCCCTTGGTCAGTCATTGTCCCTCCTCCATTCCCTGTGGTCAATGATTGTCAGCCCTGTAAGAGTGAGAGGCTTCAGTCTTTTTCGTGACCACTATTTGAGAATTGTATTGATAGAGTTTGGGGCCCGCTCTCTTGATCGAAATCTCGAATGAGCCAAAATATGGAGGTTCGAAAGTAATGCGCATTGGAGTACCTCTTCTCTGTAAAGTTCTGTCTGAAGCTTTATTCATGTGTTGATCTATCTGTGTAATGTTCATTATTCCAGAAAAAAGGGGGAGGGAATGGAGGGGGTGAGGAGGTTGGGAGGAAGAGGTAGGAGACGTGGCGGGAATGTTCTTGGAGTTCTAAGACCACAGCTTTCATATCTTTCACATACAATACTTTTTGATCGATTTCATGATATTCTTACAAATGTAATTTAAGAGTTCTAAGACCACAGCTTTCGTATGTTCCACATACAATACTTTTTGATCGATTTCATGATATTCTTACAAATGTAATGTAAGAGTTCTAAGACCATAGCTTTCAAATGTTTCACATGCAGTACTTTTTGATTGATTTCATTATATTCTTACAAATGTGAGTTGATACTGCTTCAGTCTTACATCTTTACAGTGTTCACAAGTATGTTTTTTAAGGAAGAAAAAAATACAAGTATACTTTGCATTAGTTTTTAGGCCTGCTTATTGCTTGTATAGCAATACTTTTGCAAACTAGTTTGTCTCGGTGTTCATATCATTATAAACATTTTTTAAATAAAAAGAAGCACAAGAAACATGCATAACGACAGTTATGCCTTTACCTTGTATGCCTGCTTATCATACAAGTGTACATTGCTCTAGCAGGTTGTTATGTTATCCCTTAAGTTTTCGTTTCGTTTGTTTCTTTTTTTTCTTTCTTTGTCGTCAGATACAAGAAAGATGCTTCGAACTACTTGTTATGTATATGTGCACTAAACTAATAGTAACCAATCTGTGTATGGTATTTGTATATTTTCAAGGAGGCATAACATTCGTAATCGATTCTGCTATAACATATGGTCAGAAATAACATCGCTTTTGTGAACATCTTAAATTAATGTGCATTAATTTACTATGCTTGTGTTTTACTCGCTCCATAAAACATCCGGGGTGGGGGTGGGATAGGGGTGGGGATAGGGTTAATGCTAGTTCATTCGCGCACAAAAGAATTGGCCGCCAATTATTGGTTGGACATAACCTTCGAAACATTCTTAATTGTTGACACGTCTGCGTAAAATGAGGTTACATAGTGACTTGACGTCATTTTTTTGTGTGTTAATACCGATTACGTCTGTATGACCTTACAAGGCGGACAGGGCACCAGCGTCACCATCACAGGCACGGGGTTCGACTCCTCCAGCAATGACGTCACCATAGGGGGTGCCACCTGCACGCTGACGTCCTCCTCCTCCACGTCCCTGGAGTGCACACTGTCGGCGGGACCTGACGGGCCTCAACCTGTCACCGTGCTGGTGCCCAACGTAGGCCTGGCTTCCGGTTCCCTGACCTTCACCTTCACCTCCTCCGTGTCCTCCATCAACCCGACTGTCGGCAGCCTCCAAGGTACAGAAGTGGAAATGGGGTGCGGGGGGGGGGGGGGGGGGGGGGGGGGGGGGGGGGGGGGGGGGGGGGGGGAGGGGAGGGGAGGGGAGGAGGGGAGTGATGAAAGACGGGGAGCAGTGGAGGGGGGGAGGGGGGGGGGCGGATGTACAAGTTCTTTACGACTTTAATCTTCGCAACAGATCATCTGACGACCAGACGTTTCACCCCTTCTGTTCATTCTCGATTATCCAGCGCAGTTTTCTGATTCACTTCGACAATTGGGGATTTCTGGATAATCGTTTTTTACTTAGAAATATACGTATAAATTTAGTAGGGTTTGAGATGAATGCTAAGACAAATCCCTTCGCACTCTTCGCAGTGCTGGATCGTTCACCTAATTGTGTTCTCCATGTGATCCAATAAGCTGTCCTTGTTTTGAAGTTTGAAAAAAGAAGCCAGAGGTCCCTTGCATCGCGGAGGTTTTCGTTATGTTGAACATGTTCAGTGCTCGTGTATGCGTCACATTCTCACTCCAGCATTTAAAGGTGTCGTGATTCAAAATCGGTTCTGTGTAGGCATTTCTTATTCCGTCGTAATGCACACTTTACAGCATGCCGCGCTTTTTGAGGCGATTGTCGATGGTGCCATATTCTCTACCCTCGACCTCCTCCCATGGTGCCATATTTTCTATCCTCGACATCGCTCCACCCCATGCTGTGTCCGTCCTTCCCTGTGTCCATGCTGTGTCCTTCCTTCCCTGTCTCCATGCTGTGTCCCTCCTTCCCTGTCTCCATGCTGTGTCCGTCCTTCCCTGTCTCCATGCTGTGTCCGTCCTTCCCTGTGTCCATGCTGTGTCCGTCCTTCCCTGTCTCCATGCTGTGTCCGTCCTTCCCTGTGTCCATGCTGTGTCCTTCCTTCCCTGTGTCCATGCTGTGTCCGTCCTTCCCTGTGTCCATGCTGTGTCCGTCCTTCCCTGTCTCCATGCTGTGTCCGTCCTTCCCTGTGTCCATGCTGTGTCCTTCCTTCCCTGTGTCCATGCTGTGTCCGTCCTTCCCTGTGTCCATGCTGTGTCCGTCCTTCCCTGTCTCCATGCTGTGTCCTTCCTTCCCTGTCTCCATGCTGTGTCCTTCCTTCCCTGTGTCCATGCTGTGTCCGTCCTTCCCTGTCTCCATGCTGTGTCCGTCCTTCCCTGTCTCCATGCTGTGTCCTTCCTTCCCTGTGTCCATGCTGTGTCCTTCCTTCCCTGTGTCCATGCTGTGTCCGTCCTTCCCTGTCTCCATGCTGTGTCCTTCCTTCCCTGTCTCCATGCTGTGTCCTTCCTTCCCTGTGTCCATGCTGTGTCCTTCCTTCCTTCCATGTGTCCATGCTGTGTCCTTCCTTCCCTGTCTCCATGCTGTGTCCCTCCTTCCCTGTGTCCATGCTGTGTCCTTCTTTCCCTGTCTCCATGCTGTGTCCCTCCTTCCTTCCATGTGTCCATGCTGTGTCCCTCCTTCCTTCCCTGTGTCCATGCTGTGTCAGTCCTTCCCTGTCTCCATGCTGTGTCCCTCCTTCCCTGTCTCCATGCTGTGTCCCTCCTTCCCTGTCTCCATGCTGTGTCACTCCTTCCCTGTCTCCATGCTGTGTCCCTCCTTCCCTGTCTCCATGCTGTGTCCTTCCTTCCCTGTCTCCATGCTGTGTCCTTCCTTCCCTGTGTCCATGCTGTGTCCCTCCTTCCTTCCCTGTCTCCATGCTGTGTCCCTCCTTCCCTGTCTCCATGCTGTGTCCCTCCTTCCTTCCCTGTCTCCATGCTGTGTCCCTCCTTCCTTCCCTGTCTCCATGCTGTGTCCTCCTTCCCTGTCTCCATGCTGTGTCCCTCCTTCCCTGTCTCCATGCTGTGTCCCTCCTTCCCTGTCTCCATGCTGTGTCCGTCCTTCCCTGTCTCCATGCTGTGTCCCTCCTTCCTTCTCTGTCTCCATGCTGTGTCCGTTCCTTCCCTGTCCCCATGCTGTGTCCCTCCTTCCTTCTCCATGCTGTGTCCCTCTTCCCTTCCCATGGGTCCTTCCTTCATGTCCCAGCTGTTCCCTCCTTCCTTCCCTGTCCCATGCTGTGTCCCTCCTCTTCCTGTCCCATGCTGTGTCCCTCCTTCTTCCCTGTCCCATGCTGTGTCCCTCTCCTTCCCTGTCCATGCTGTGTCCTCCTTCCTTCCCTGTCTCCATGCTGTGTCCTCCTTCCTTCCTGTCCCATGCTGGTCCCTCTTCCTCCCTGTCCCATGCTGTTCCCTCCTTCCCGTCCCCATGCTGTGTCCTCTCATGTCCCCATGCTGTGTCCTCCTTCCCTGTCCCATGCGTGTCTCTTCCTGTCCCTCTGTTCCTACTTCCTGTCCCATGCGTGTCCCTCCTTCCTTCCCTGTCCCATGCTGTGTCCCTCCTTCCTTCCCTGTCCCATGCTGTGTCCTTCCTTCCCTGTCCCATGCTGTGTCCTTCCTTCCTGTCCCATGCTGTGTCCCTCCTCCTTCCCTGTCCCATGCGTGTCCCTTCCCTGTCCCCATGCTGGTCCTCCTCCTGTCTCCATGCTGTGTCCTCCTTCCTGTCCATGCTGTGTCCCTCTCTTCCCTGTCTCCATGCGTGTCCTCCTTCCCTTCCCATGCTGTGTCCTTCCTTCCTGTCCCATGCTGTGTCCTCCTCCTGTCTCCATCTGTTCCTCCTCCCTGTCCCATGCTGTGTCCCCTTCCTGTCCCCGCTGTCCTCCTTCCCTGTCCCCATGCTGTGTCCTTCTTCCTGTCCCCATGCTGTGTCCTCCTTCCCTGTCCCATGCTGTGTCCTCCTTCCCTGTCCCATGCTGTGTCCTTCTTCCTGTCCCATGCTGTGTCCTTCCTTCCCTGTCCCTGCTTGTCCTTCCTTCCCGTCCCCATGCTGTGTCCTCCTTCCCTGTCCCATGCTGTGTCCTCTCCTTCCTGTCCCATGCTGTGTCCTCCTTCCCTGTCCCCATGCTGTGTCCTTCCTTCCTGTCCCCATGCTGTGTCCCTCCTTCCCTGTCCCCATGCGTGTCCCTCCTTCCTTCCCTGTCCCATGCTGTCCCTTCCTTCCCTGTCCCCTGCTGTCCCTCCTTCCCTGTCCCCATGCTGTGTCCCTCCTTCCTTCCCTCCATCTGTGTCCTCCTCCCTGTCCCATGCTGTGTCCTCCTTCCTGTCCCCATGCTGTGTCCCTCCTTCCTGTCCCTGTGTTCCTTCTTCCCTGTCCCATGCTGTGTCCCTCCTTCCTCCCTGTCCCATGCTGTGTCCTCCTTCCTGTCCCCATGCTGTTCCCTCCTCCTTCCCTGTCCCATGCTGTGTCCCCTTCCTGTCCCCATGCTGTGTCCCCCTTCCTTCCCTGTCCATGCTGTGCCTTTCCTTCCCTGTCCCCATGCTGTGTCCCTTCCTTCCTGTCCCATGCTGTGTCCTCCTTCCTGTCCCATGCTGTGTCCTCCTCCCTGTCCCATCGTCCTCCTTCCCTGTCCCATGCTGTGTCCTTCCTTCCCTGTCCATCGTGTCCTCCTTCCTGTCCCATGCTGTGTCCTCCTTCCTGTCCCCATGCTGTGTCCTCTCCTTCCCTGTCCCATGCTGTGTCCCTTTCCTTCCATCCTGTCCCCATGCGTGTCTTCTCCGTCCTCTCCTTCCTTCCCTGTCCCCATGCTGTGTCCCTTCCTTCCCTGTCCCCATGCTGTGTCCTTCCTTCCCTGTCCCCATGCTGTGTCCCTCTTCCCGTCCCCAGTGGCCTTTCCCCCTGTCCTTCCCTGTCCCCATGCTGTGTCCCTTCCTTCCCTGTCCCCATGCTGTGTTCCCTTCCTTCCCTGTCCCATGCTGTGTCCTTCTCTCTCCTTCCCTGTCTCCATGCTGTGTCCCTCCTTCCCTGTCTCCATGCTGTGTCCCTCCTTCCCTGTCTCCATGCTGTGTCCCTCCTTCCCTGTCCCCATGCTGTGTCCCTCCTTCCCTGTCTCCATGCTGTGTCCCTCCTTCCCTGTCTCCATGCTGTGTCCCTCCTTCCCTGTCTCCATGCTGTGTCCCTCCTTCCCTGTCTCCATGCTGTGTCCCTCCTTCCCTGTCTCATGCTGTGTCCTCCTTCCCTGTCTCCATGCTGTTCCTCCTTCCCTGTCCCATGCTGTGTCCTTCCTTCCCTGTCTCCATGCTGTGTCCGTCCTTCCCTGTCTTCATGCTGTGTCCCTCCTTCCCTGTCTCCATGCTGTGTCCTTCCTTCCTTCCCTGTCTCCATGCTGTGTCCCTCCTTCCCTATCTGTATTTCTGCAGAGGCAGATGGAAGGGTTTAAGTCACAGCATGGGACATATCAGCGTGTTGCCCAACAGCAGGGGCAGATTTCCCATGGCTGTACGCATGGACACTTCACTCCCTCCATTGTGGCCGGGATCACCTGTTGAAATTTGGAATTCAGATCCACTGGATCGGAAATCATGGCTGAAGGAGATCCACTCAACCGTCACTCCTTTCCTGCCTTCCCTTTCGGTCTCCTTGCACTCCCAGCCTGCTGTTTCTCCTTGTTGACACATCCTGGAAATGACAGGGGACACCCTTTCCCTTGGGAACGAAAAGAATCCGCCTCCATGACTCCCTCTGTGTGCTCGTGGCCACACGCGCAAGCCTGTGTGTGTGTGTGTGTGTGTGTGTGTGTGTGTGTGTGTGTGTGTGTGTGTGTGTGTGTGGTGTGTGGCGTGCGTGCGTGCGTTTGTGTGTGTGTGTGTGTGTGTGGTGCGTGTGCGTGTGTGCGTGCGTGCGTGCGCGTGCGGAACATTGGTGCATGGGTGTCTCCGTGTTCGTTGTTCGTGTGACTGGGGAGGAGGGGGGGTGGGGGTGGGGGCATTGCCTTGATTTTCATGACCTGTGAGAAGAGTGATTTACATAAAGTTCCTCTTCAACAATGGCCGTGTCCATGTGATCACCGTGTCCTTTCTTCCTCTCAAGCACATTGCAACAAGGACTTGTAAGATATATGACAACAAGGACTTGTAAGACACATTACAAGAAGGACTTGTAAGATACATGACAAGGACTTGTAAGAAACATGACAACAAGGACTTGTAAGATATATGACAACAAGGACTTGTAAGACACATTGCAACAAGGACTTGTAAGATGCATTGCAACAAGGACTTGTAAGACACATTACAACAAGGACTTGTAAGACACATTGCAACAAGGACTTGTAAGACACATTGCAACAAGGACTTGTAAGATACATTACAACAAGGACTTGTAAGATACAGTACAACAAGGACTTGTAAGATACATGACAGCAAGGACTTGTACGATACATGACAACAAGGACTTGTAAGATACATGACAACAAGGACTTGTAAGATACAGTACAACAAGGACTTGTAAGATACAGTACAACAAGGACTTGTAAGATACATGACAACAAGGACTTGTAAGATGTTATCCGTGCACATGTAAAGAATGCCCTGGGTGCAGAAAGTACTTTGAGATCACTGGTTTACCAAAGATGTGACGTCATCACGTTAACGACATTTTTGACATAATCATTTGGTGATATAATATGACGTCATCACTTGCTGGCGAATGTTATGACATCATCATTAACAGACAAAGGCAGAAAGAGAACCGTTGCTATCGTTCTTGTTCAGGTGGGTTCCCTCTCACCATCACCGGACAAGGTTTCGCTTCCAGTGCCACAGTCACTGTAGGGGGTGCTTCCTGCAGCGTCACTTCCGCTTCCGTGCTGGAGCTGATCTGTACGGTGCCGGCGGAAGTGAGTGCCTCGCAGGCAGACTGTGTCTGTTAATTGTGTTTGCGTTGACATCCTAGATTTGTCTTGTCGTCTGGTTCATGGGGATGATAGCATTGATATGGTTGTTGTTGTTAATGATGTTTTTTGTTGACGTCATGGGTTTGTCTTGTCGTCTGGTACATGGGGATGATAGCATTGATATGCTGTTGTTGCGGTTGTGGTGTTGTTGCTGATGTAAATGTGGGGCCTGTCTTCTGATCGCAGGTGTTGTTGTGGCTCTGTGGTGGTGGTGGTGGTGGTGGTGGTGGTTTTTCTTGTCGAGGTTGTGGTAGTAATGTGGCTTTGTTGTTGTTGTTTGTGGTTGGTTTGGTAGTTTTTGTTGTGTTGATGTGGCTAGTGGGGATGACGTCGTTATGGTTTTGTCTAGTCATAGTTGTTGTTGTTGTTGTTGTCGTTTTGGTGGTTGATGTTGGTGTTCTTCTAGATAGTGTGTGTGTGTGTGTGTGTGTGTGTGTGTGTGTGTGTGTGTGTGTGTGTGTGTGTAAAAGGTATCAAGCAATATATCACATCACATCACATTAGATTGACATCACCTGGTCGTTGCAGAGCTCAGGGACCAGCAGAGCCGTGCCGGTGGTGGTGACCCAGGGATCCACCCAGCTGAGCTCTCCTGTGGACTTCACCTACTCCTCCTCCAGCACCCCGGTCATCTCCGCCATCTCCGTCTCCTCCGTCAACGCCTGGGGTACGCCAGTGTGCAGGGAGGCAGTGTCGTGGTGGTGGTGGTGGTTGTGGTGGTTGTGGTTGTGGTGGTGGCGGTGGTCAGTGTGCAGGGAGGCAGTGCTGTGGTGGTGGTTGTGGTTGTGGTGGTGGTTGTGATGGTGGTGATGGTGGTGGTGGTGGTGGACATGTTGGTCGTAGTTGCCCTAGTTATCGTCTGTGCCTCTATCCAGCACGTCTATACTGATCTTTCATTTCTCTGAGTGGTTGACGTCAGTATTGATAGGGAATGGCTTATTTGTTGCTGCTGTTGTTGATGTTGTTACTCGTGTTGTGTTTTTGGCTTGCTGGCTTAATCGTGTTGTTGATACTGTATTCGTGCTTGCTGTTGTTACTGTTGCTGATGTTATTGCTCTTGTGTTTCGGCGGTACTGGCTTTGTCGTGTTGTTGATATCAGTTTTGTTGTTGTTGTCATTCTTTTTGTTTTTCTTTTTCTTGTTGTCACCCATGTTTCCTCGAGCTAAGCGGCCTCCTGTTCCATCTGTGTCTCTGTCTCCAGGCACTATACTTGTTGTGTTGTGGTGGTGGAGTTGTCGTTTTGTTAATGCTACTGTCGCTGTAATTGCTGTTGTTCTAAAGAGATTTGTTGTTATTATGTTCTTGCTGACGTTGTGATCGTGTTTAGATTTTATTATCTCTTATCCTTGATTACTCGTTCTCTACTGTATTTATGAAAACACAACCATCAAAACCGCTCTGTCCTCAATGGCATCAATACTTGGACTCCAGGCGGTGAGACTATCACTATAGACGGTAACGGCTTTGGTACCAACGTCCCTGACGTCACTGTCAACGGAGAGGCGCTCCAGGTGACGGCAAACAGTGACGTCAGCATTGAAGCAGTATTCCCTGCGTTGACACCAGGGTCATACCCGCTGGAGGTTCTGGTTCCGGGCAAAGGTCTGGCTGACATCACGTAAGGGTTCTTGTTCCTGATTTGTATATTTGTTTGTTTATTTACTTTAATAGACTGTAACAGCAGTCTGTTAGATTTTACATGCATATGTTCATTGGATACTACATTGTGGGTGCTGGTGCTTTTGGTCTATCTACGATTGGGAGTAACATGAAATACATGACAGGACGACCTTAAGGCTATGAAAAAGAGTAGTTTGAATTTATACCCATGATGAAATATAGGCAAGATAAGAAAAAGCAGCATGTACACACACACACACACACACACACACACACACACACACACATATATATATATATATATATAGATATATATATATATATATCTGTGTGTGTGTTTGTGTGGGTGTGTGTGTGGTGTGTGTGTGTGTGGGTGTGTGTCATGCACATGTTAAAAAATTCTTATGTTGCAAACATTCAAAACTACAAATCCTAAATATCAGTGGTCAGCTACGGGTTTGAATAAGAGAACCAACCAACCAAACAAAAGAACCTTTGGTGTGCAATCAGCGTTGGCACTACCACCCTCTTCCCACAGTTCCCTGCTTTTATCCCCACCCCGTTCTGACCCCTCTCCATCATGTTGTCCCGGTCACAGAACCAACAGCATCCCCAACATCGTGGTGACCCTCAAGGTGACGGGGCTCTCTCCTTCCCGGGGCTCCCTGTACGGGGGAACCCGGCTCACCATCACCGGCCAGGGCTTCGGCACCAACACCTCACTTGTCGAGGTCAAGGTCGGCAGCCACGCATGCGCGGTGGACGTCTTGTCCAGCACGGAAATGACGTGTTTGCTCGACTTCACGGGCACCACACACACGGTGACCAATCAGGGCGTTCATAAAGGTGGGCGTGGCCATGTTCTGATTGGTCTTTTCCTCTCTTTCTTTCTTTTCCTCTCTTTCTTTCTTTCTTCAAAGTCATTATTATCTTCTGTTTCTTCTGTTTTCTTTCCATCTTTCTATCTATCCTCTTCGATTTCCTTTCTTTCTTTTTCTTCTTCTCCTCTGTTTTTTTCTGTTTCTTTCTTGTTTTCTTTTTTTTTTTTCTTCTATCTAGAAAGCTGGTGCCTCCCCCCCCCCTACCCCCGCCCCCCTATATTTCAGATTATGGCAGGGGCTATGGCTGAACAAAGTTTGCGGGGTAAAGAATGAATATGTATGTCCCACACCCTTGGGTTTGGTTGTGAGGTGCATATGTAATATTTACGTCCCCCACCCCCTTGTTTCAGATTAAAGCAGCAGCTACACCTAACAAACCTTTGTGGGGTAAATTTTTTATATGTATGTCCCTCACCCCCGTGGTATTGTAATTTGTATGTCTCACCTCCGCGTTACAGAATACGGCAGGGTCTACGCCTAAACAAACTTTGTGGGGTAAAAAAAAATGATATGTCTGTCCCCCACCCATGTCGTATACTAATATGTATGTCTCCCACCTCCGTGTTTGGTTGTGAGGTGTATATTTGATATGTACGTCCCCCAACCCGTTGTTTCAGATTAAAGCAGGGGCCACACCTAAACAAACCTTGTGGATGAAAATCTAATATGTATGTTTTCCACTCCCATGTCACAGAGTACAGGCTACGCCTAAACAAGCTTTGTAGGGTGAAATTTGACATGCATGTCCCTCAACCCCGTGCTATACTAATATGAAAGTCTCCCACCTCTGTGTTACAGATTATGGCAGGGTCTACGCCTAAACAAGCTTTGTGGGGGGCACGCATTTCATGTGTATGTCCTACCTCCCCCCACCCCCGCCCCTAATCTTTCAGATTGCAGCAGGGGCTACAGCTAAACAAACTTTATGGGTAAAATGTTGATATGTATGTCCCCCACCCCTGTGGTAAACAAACTTTATGGGTAAAATGTTGATATGTCCCCCACCCCTGTGCTATTCTAAGATGTATGTCTCCAATCTCCTTGTTTGAGATCATAACAGGGGCTGTTGTTTAAAACTTTGTGGGGTGAACATTTGATGATATATATTTTCACCGCCATATTATACTGATATGTATGCCCCCCACCCCATGTCACAGACTACGGCAGGGGCTACGCCTACGACCCCAAGCAACTGACCATCAGTGAGGGGGACTGTGTCCGGTGGCAATGGACCACACCCTCCTTCGTCAGCGGCATCTCCTACGGCATCTACCAGACCGCCACCGACACCTCCAGGGCCACCATCACCGGCGGCTTCCAGTCAGCCGGCGCCAGCTCAGCCAACGGTGAGTGTTGCACGTGCTGTCTTGTTTTTCCCGCGGGCAGATGGAAGGGCCAATCCCAAGACATGACCAGTTCTGGTGTAGAAGGGGCGAGGGTGTAATGCAGCATACATTTGAAAAGATTTTGTTTGTTTTTTATTTGGTTGTGGTGGTGGTGCGTGCAAATAAGTGTATATATAGTTGAACTTGTATTCCTGTGGGGCGAGATTTAGCGATGACCGTGATTGTGAGTGAATTCAAGCGCATGTGAGGAAATGCAAACTGAGGTCACCGCGAGAGGAGCTGTGGCAGGTAGGGCCACACAGCTAGGGACCTTTCCTATGATGCTTAAGTAAAATGATGTCATTCAGTTCCCCTCTGGTCCGACGCTACAAAGCAACATTGCTTTCTTTCTTAACTTACCGCACCTTCAACCAGTCTGGAGACATACAGACACCACGCAGTGTTGGTTAGGAAATGTGATTAACATTCTCAGAGAGACTGCTTTCTTTCATAACCTGTTGCATCTTTAACCAGTCTCGAGAGATACAGACACCTGCAGTGTTAGCCAGGAAATGTGATCAACATTTTGAGAGACATATCCATTGACCATACCTAATTACGAACGTCCAGTCTTCCAACTTTGAGCTCAAAGAAGGCTCACCTCTAAGACGGCAGTCACTGGGACCTGAAAATCCTGCAAATGAATACCTCTGATGGTATTCGAAGTCACGACCCCCGAGCCCGCGAGTCGGTGACACTAACCACGGCACCAGGGTAGGATGTACCTAAAAATTTTGAGTGACCAGGCCTTGACCAGGTGAGAAGACCTGAGATGTTGATTGGGATTGAGTGACCAGGCCTTGACCAGGTGAGAAGACCTGAGATGTTGATTGGGATTGAGTGACCAGGCCTTGACCAGGTGAGAAGACCTGAGAAGTGGATTGTGGTACTTTTGGTCTTTCAGGACAATACGAGTTCTGCTTCAACGTGGCCGGGGACTACTTCTACTGGAGCGGGTACGTCAACCCTCCTTCCAACAGTATCTACCTGAGGGGTCAGGTCACGGTCTCCCAGAGGACCTCCTCTGTCCTTGACCTCTCGGTCAAGGTCGGTGGCGTAGAAGCCGAGTACGACACCGGTGAGTTCTCTCAGTGTGTGTGTGTGTATGTGTGTGTGTGTGTGTGTGTGTGTGTGTGTGTGTGTGTGTGTGTGTGTGTGTGTTAGAGCGGAGGCAAGCGGGTGTCTCTTCTGTATGTTTGTTTAGTCGTTTGGCCATTCTCTTGCCAACAAAGACCAGGGGAGTGTTTTGTGCAGTTTTCATTTCTGTTATAGGTGCCGTCTGAAGGAGACATCTGTCGAAAACTCGTGGGTCTGCTTTACATGGCATATCATACAAGCGTTACGTTACACTCTTTTCTTTCAGTGTTTTCATTTTGGCATTTTCATTTCGCATGTCTGTCTTTGTCCAACCATCTCTCTCTCTCTCTGTCTGTCTGTCTGTCTGTCTGTCTGTCTTTGTCTCTGTCTCTCTCTCTCTCTCTCTCTGTCTGTCTGTCTGTCTGTCTGCGTCACTACCTCTCTCTTTCTCTCTCTCTGTTTGTCTGTGTCTCTGTCTTTGTCTCTGTCTGTTTATCTGTCTGTCCGTCTGTCCGTCTTTCAGTGTGTGTGTGTGTGTGTGTGTGTGTGTGTGTGTGGGGTGAGTGTGTGTGTGTGTGTTTTCAACTTTCAACAGAAGCACTTTATAGATCAAACAACACAAAGCACTTGTATTGCATGCGCGCCTGACATGCGTCTAACGTGCAACTAGGACAGAGAGGAATGCCCTTCGCTGGCTTCTTTTCTGCATTTCTCCCAACACGTTTTGTTTCATCAAGCGTGAGTTTCGTAAAATTGAACATTGTTTCGACTAGGACAGTAAGCCTCCTTTGAAGATAATGGGTTTAACATCAACCCGGAAATCAGTGCAGCTCCTCCCAACTCTGACTAAAGGGGAATGACTCTTGAAATGCAACGTCGAATGTGTGCAGTCACCGGTAGCTCTTCTTCAACGTACGGGTCCTGCGCCGGTGACGAGTCTCTCGTGTCGGGTTGTTCCCCCGTGGTTGACCCCGTGCCCACTGACCCCACCAAGTTCCAGTTCGCGCTGCACGAATGCGCCACCCCTTACATCACTTCCGTGAGCGCCAGCAGCGCCACCACCTTGGACGTGGTCAATTTTCAGGGGATTGGTTTTGGTGATGTGAACTGCCAAAATGAGGTGTGTGGGAGGGGTTCTGTCTGGCATGAGATTTTTTTTTATTCTTGTTTTTTTTCTTTCTTTAATGTGTCATGATAATTATTATTGCGTTTACTGTTTCCTGTCTTCAATTTTTCTTTTCCTTTTTGTTCTTGGTGGGCTGGTTGCTTGGATCATTTTTAGATATCAAGATTAATGACAATGATGGCAAACATGTAATAATGCTCATATGATGATAGCAATAAATCAATAACACTACCACTACTACTACTACTACTGATTATAATAGTAATAAGGATAATAACAGTAATAATAATTATAATAATAATATCAATTATCATAATGATGATGGTGATGATAATGATGATGGTAATGGTAACAATAATGGTAATGATAACTATAGTGAAATTATCGAGTAATAATGCTGATGAATGTGGTGGTGGAGGTGTTGTTGCTGTTGTTGTTGTTGATGATGATGATGATGATGATGAATGATGACTGTGTAAAAGAGTCGTTTCACATTGAAAGTAATATCATATTGTACATGAAAATTAAAGTGCACAGACACACCAACACGTATGAATGAACACAAGGGAAGTCTTTCCTATCGTCCCCTCCCTCATCCTCCCAACCTTTTCTTTCGTTCCCCTTCCCCCTCACCCTTACTGTTTTCGTGACTCGTACAGTAGCTATCATTGATACTGCTTTGTGTTGTTCATTGATATAATTGCGACATTGTTCTGGGAATTCAAATGCGTTTGGATATGACGGTTTATCACTCAGTTTGTAATTGTTTTTGCATTGTGGATGGGGATGGGTTTAAACGGGTGGGGGTGGGGGGGGGGGGTTGTATGGCCGACAAGAGCGGTGGTATGCTTGGTTGCAGTGGGAGTGTCTGATTGTAGCAGGTGTTGGATGTATTGGTGGTGGTTCTGGCTTATTCGTTGTAAAGTGAAGAAGGTATAGTTGTTAACTGGTAACGCCTAGAGCATCAAGTTGATTAAGTGCTTGGATACTACTAATAACAAAGTAATAACAGTAATTCTAAGGTACTGCAATTTTCTTCTTCTTCTTCTTCTTCTTCTTCTTCTTCTTCTTCCTTTCTTCTTCATCGTCTTCTTCTTCTTCCTTCCTTCCTTGCTTCCATCCATTAATCATTATGATATGTATCATTAATAATAATCACTGCTCCTACTATTGAGCCAACCCGATTGGAGTCCTTGTGAAGCTGTTGCAGTCCGCTGAGCTGTAAACCCCATCACTGTCCTCGTATGAGAATCAACCAATCACTGTCCTCGTATGAGAATCAACCAATCACTGTCTCGTATGAGAATCACCCAATCACTGTCCTCGCATGGGAATCAACAAATCACTCTCCTCGCATGAGAATCAACCAATCACTGTCCTCGTATGAGAATCAACCAATCACTGTCCTCATATGAGAATCAGCCAATCACTCTCCTCGTATGAGAATCAACCAATCACTCTACAAATCATTCTCCTCGTATGGGAGTATGAGAATCAGCCAATCACTCTCCTCGTGTGAGAATCAACCAATCACTGTCCTCATATGAGAATCAACCAATCACTCTACAAATCACTCTGCTTGTATGAGAATCAACCAGTCACTGTCCTCGTATGAGAATCAACCAATCGCTGTCCTCGTATGAGAATCAACTAATCACTGTCCTCTTGTCCCCAGATCACGTACGCCGGGGTGGCCGAGGGCGTGGTCTCCTCCAGCTCCGGCAGCCAATTGGCTTTCAGCGTCAGCGAGGTGGGCCCGCCCCCTGTGGGCCTGCTGGAGGAGTTCACCCTGCGCGTGGGCAACCGAGGCCACGCCCTCGTACAAATCAGCAAGGACAGCGACCGCCGACTGGCTGTGGTGCCGGTCATTGGCGACATGACCCCGTACAGAGGGTCGCTGGCTGGAGGGACGCTGGTCACGATTACTGGCAGCGGGTTTGCCAGCATCACGACTGACGTAACGGTGAGATGGGGGTGGATAACGATTATCATGACTGTGGTGATGATGATTATAATAGTGGGTCATCAGGGTCATGACATTTCACAAGGGGTCATTGACAAAGAGTAGGGAGGGGGTGAGGGGTATGGGAGAGGAAGGGACGGGGAGGGGACGGGAATGGGTGGGGGAAAGGTCGTTCTTAGTGGCTGCGTTTTGCCACCAACACGATGTCGAGGAGCTTCTGTTGGTACATGTTCACTGCTTCGTAACCTATAAACTTTAGGTTGAAGATTTCCGACCTGCAAAACTCTTTAGGTTAGTTACATTGTACATTATAAAAAAAATCTAGGTTCAATTTCTATGTGATACAAGTTCAGTGTTGTGAAGCTTTTGTCTTCAACAAGTTCAGTGTTGAGCATCTTGGCGGTGCAAGTTCATCATTCAAGTTATAGGCAGAATTACTTCTATGCTGCGAATGTTTCATATGCAAGTCTGGCGAGACTAAAGCGCTGATAGTAAAGTTCTATGTCGCACAGTTTCTACAGTAGTGATGCTTCACACTGACGTTGTATCACGTAGACTAGTGATGCTTTACACTGACGTTGTATCACGTAGACTAGTGATGCTTTACACTGACGTTGTATCACGTAGACTAGTAATTCTGTGCAGAAAACATTCCTGTAGTACATGTCGCGTACGTTGTATCAGAGTAGTATTGCTTTTTCACAGGTGACCATGGATGGATACAGCTGTGTTGTACAGTCCGCCACCTCTACGGAAGTGACGTGTTTGACGCCTTCTAGTGTCTCCAACAAGGTACGTCATTCTGTAGTGACTGTCATCACAATGACGTCTGCCCCCAACAAGGTATGCCATCCAGTGGTCAGACGTCATCACTAAACATCCATCCTATGCATTATAGTTACTTGATATGTTTTGGTGTATGTTTCCACACGCTGGCTTTGACAGCAACTCTAGTGTTGTTTGTCAGTCTGATGTCGTCTTCCTTCTGCGACGTGTTCAGTCGTAGAGGACAGAAGGCCTGGTGTGCCTGGTGAAGGGAGCTTTGGCCTGTGATCAAAGGGTGCAGGGTTCAGTTCACGCTACAGACAGGTAAAGTTAGACAGATCTCCTTGGGGCTGATATTTCACCGGATTCCAACTCCCTCCAATTTCGGGTAAAACTTCAGTGCAAGCTTTTGTGCGTGATAGCAACAAACCAACCAACAAAACCGGAGGGGAAAAAATTCACAAACACACACAAACGCACGCACGCACGCACGCACGCACACACGCACCCCCCCCCCCCCCCACCCACACACACACACACACACACACACACACACACACACACACACACACACACACACACAACCGCCAACAGCAACAGGAGTGGGCACACGTTAAATGCCATGCTGTCTTCCCTCTAAGACTAGGCCGTAATGTGCCAATAGGATGGATGACAAATACCGAACAACCAAATCTTCGTACACCAAAGACGGAATATGGGTACCTTAATCGTGGGTGACATATACACAAAACTTTGACGAATGGTGAACCCCGGTATTCTAACCAAGTTACAAAGCAGGCAATACGACACACAGATTAGCATTGTGATTCTGATGTCTGACAAATAGGCAAACGATACACAGATTAGCATTGTGATTCTGGTGTCTGACAACCAGGCAATACGACACACAGGTAAGCATTGTGATTCTGATGTCTGACAACCAGGCAATACGACACACAGATCAGCATTGTAATTCTGATGTCTGACAAACAGGCAATACGACACACAGATCAGCATTGTGATTCTGATGTCTGACAAACAGGCAATACGACACACAGATCAGCATTGTGATTCTGATGTCTGACAACCAGACAATACGATACACAGATCAGCATTGTGATTCTGATGTCTGACAACCAGGCAATACGACACACAGATCAGCATTGTGATTCTGATGTCTGACAAACAGGCAATACGACACACAGATCAGCATTGTGATTCTGATGTCTGACAAACAGGCAATACGACACACAGATCAGCATTGTGATTCTGATGTCTGACAACGCTGTTTTCTTTCAAGGTTAGGTGACTGCGGGCGGAAATTCAAACACATTTTACAAGGACGTGTAACAAACTCCGCTGGTTAACATGGACAAATAAATTTCAAGACAAACCACGACGTGTTTCGACTTCTTAGGTCTTTTTCAGGCAAGACAGACAACTTTCAGAACAATGTAAGACAGACAACATTCAGAACAATGAAAGACAACATTCAGAACAATGCAAGACAGACAGCATTCAGAACAATGCAAGGCAGACAACATTCAGAACAATGCAAGACAGACAGCATTCAGAACAATGCAAGACAGACAGCTATTCAGAACAATGCAAGACAGACAACATTCAGAACAACGCAAGGCAGACAACATTCAGGACAATGCAAGACAGACAACATTCAGGACAATGCAAGACAGACAACATGCAGGACTATGCTAGTTCTTCGTTTCCTGGTCCTGGGTGTTGCTTGTCTTGCCTGAAGAAGACGTAAGAGGTCAAAGCGCATCGTGGTTTGTCTTGTGTAATTTCTTTGTCCCTGTTAACCAGCCGAGTTACTTCAAATTCCTGTTCAAAAACGATCTTCTGGTTGTCGCAGGCGGCCTCGGTGGACGTGGTCACCTACCACAACGGCAACGCCTTCCCCGTGGAGTGCAGGGCCAGTTTCTGCGCCTTCCTGTACGAGAACAGCGCCACCCCCTCCCTCTCCTCCGTCTCCCCCACCTCCATCTCCTCCCCCTCCACCACCCTCACCCTCAGTGGCGCCGGCTTCGGCAGCAGCACCTCTGACGTCAGCGTGACGCTGGGCGGCGTGACGTGCGCGGTGAGCAGCGTCAGCAACTCCCAGATCCAGTGTGACGCCAGCGACGTGCCGGCTGGTTCTCATATCCCGCAGGTGGGTGTGACAGACACAGAGGGTTACCACCTCTGAGAAACTTCTCTTCACCGGTCACCTTTGTTCTGTTTTGTTTGTTTGTGTCTTTGTTTGTGTCTTTGTTTGTTTGTTTGTTTGTTTGTGGGTCAACTAGATTAAGTAAAACCCCCTGAATTGATTTAAAGGAAACTTTGGTGGACAAACGGAGTGCAGCCGCGCGTGCAATGCACACACACACACACACACACACACACACACACACACACACACACACACACACACACACACACACATTTCACATTTCACGTACACTCTGTAAGAATCACACTACAAGCAATAAAAACCCAGATTCGCGTACATTTTTAAAAAGCATTTACTCATCAGCTTAACAATCTGCTTCTACTAAAGGTTTAAATGCGCGCAAAGAGAGAGAGAGAGAGAGAGAGAGAGAGAGAGAGAGAGAGAGAGAGAGAGAGAGAGAGTTAATACAAGGGTGTCGTCCTGGCAATGGAGAGGCAATCCGGACTCCCACAATTCCATTATAAGGACGTGTAGGTCCCCTGCTATGTCCTTAGTGTCCATTATAGGGACGTATAGGTTACCTGTTATGTCCTTGGTGTCCATTATGTCCTTAGTGTCCATTATAGGGACGTATAGGTTACCTGTTATGTCCTTGGTGTCCATTATGTCCTTAGTGTCCATTATAGGGACGTATAGGTTACCTGTTATGTCCTTGGTGTCCATTATGTCCTCAGTGTCCATTATAGGGACGTATAGGTTACCTGTTATGTCCTTGGTGTCCATTATGTTCTTAGTGTCCATTATAGGGACGTATAGGTTACCTGTTATGTCCTTGGTGTCCATTATGTTCTTAGTGTCCATTATAGGGACGTATAGGTCACCTGCTATGTCCTTAGTGTCCATTATGTCCTTAGTGTCCATTATAAGGACATATAAGTCACGTATGTCCTTAGTGTCCATTATGTCCTTAGTGTCCATTATGTCCTTAGTGTCCATTATAAGGACATATAAGGTCACCTATGTCCTTAGTGTCCATTATGTCCTTAGTATCCATTATAGAGACGTATAAGTCACCTGCTATGTCCTTAGTGTCCATTATGTCCTTCGTGTCCATTATAGAGACGTATAAGTCACCTGCTATGTCCTTAGTGTCCATTATAAGGACATATAAGTCACCTATGTCCTTAGTGTCCATTATGTCCTTAGTGTCCATTATAAGGACGTATAAGTCACCTGCTATGCCCTTAGTGTCCATTATAGGGACGTACAAGTCATCTGCTATGTCCTTAGTGTCCATTATGTCCTTAGTGTCCATTATAAGGACGTATAAGTCACCTCCTATGTCCTAAGTGTCCATTATGTCCTTAGTGTCCATTATAGGGATGTATTAGTCACCTGCTATGTTCTTAGTGTCCATTATGTCCTTAGGGTCCATTATAGAGACGTGTAAGTCACCCGCTATGTCCTTAGTGTCCATTATAGGGATGTATTAGTCACCTGCTATGTTCTTAGTATCCATTATGTCCTTAGTGTCCATTATAGAGACGTGTAAGTCACCCGCTATGTCCTTAGTGTCCATTATAGGGACGTATAAGTCACCTGCTATGTCCTTAGTGTCCATTATGTCCTTAGTGTCCATTATAAGGACGTATAAGTCACCTGCTATGTCCTTAGTGTCCATTATAAGGACGTATAAGTCACCTGCTATGTCCTTAGTGTCCATTATGTCCTTAGTGTCCATTATAGGGATGTATTAGTCACCTGCTATGTTCTTAGTGTCCATTATGTCCTTAGTGTCCATTATAGGGATGTATTAGTCACCTGCTATGTTCTTAGTGTCCATTATGTCCTTAGTGTCCATTATAGGGATGTATTAGTCACCTGCTATGTTCTTAGTGTCCATTATGTCCTTAGTGTCCATTATAGAGACGTATAAGTCACCTGCTATGTCCGTAGTGTCCATTACGTCCTTAGTGTCCATTACAGAGACGTGTAAGTCACCCGCTATGTCATTAGTGTCCATTATAGGGACGTGTAAGTTACCCGCTATGTTCTTAGTGGACCTGCCTGCCCAAACACAGAAAGAATGTAATGTGATTGGCACTCACAGAGGTGTTATGACCGATGCCTGTCTCCCTCTTTCAGGTCACAGTGTTGGCCAAAGGCCTGGCCACAGCAGACAGTAGCCACGCCATCACCAGCGAAGCTCTCCTCACCTCCGTCTCTCCCGCACAAGGCAGCATCCAAGGCGGCACCCTCCTCACCCTCTCCGGCCACGGCTTCACCGCCCCCAACACCATCACCATCGACGGCGATGTCTGCTCCGCGACCTCCGAGACCGCCACTCTCGTCCAGTGCCTGACGTCAGCGCACGCGGACGGTGACGTCACCGTGGAAGTGACGTCATCGAACGGTGTGAATTTCCCGACAGCCAACTTCACCTTCTCCAGCGCGATCACTCCGGCGGTGGTGAGCGTGACGCCGGCCCAAGGACAGGCCGGAGACAGCGTGACGGTTGCCGGGAGTGGCTTTTCCGTCGTGGCCGGAGAAAACAGCGTTCTGATTGGCGGAGTGGCCGCCAGCGTGGTCAACGCCGCCACGACCTCTCTGACCGTGACCTTGGGCAGTCAGATGACGGGCACCTTCGCGCTGGTCGTCGACGTCACTGGCGTTGGATTATCCAACGATGACGTCACGTTCGAGTATACGTTGGGCAGCGTCAATATCAATCCCACAACCGGTTAGTGTGTGTGCGTGTGTGTGTGTGTCTGTGTGTATGTGTGTGTGCGGTGTGTGTGTGTGTGTGTGTGTCTGTGTGTGGTGTGTGGGGTGTGTGTGTTGTGCACGCACACGTGTGTGTGTGCGCACGCAAGTGTGTGTGTGTGTGTGTGTGTGTGTGTGTGTGTGTGTGTGTGGTTGTGGACATGAATTTGGTTTTATTCATCTTTTTTTTCTTGGTAGCTGTATTCTTTAATCTTTTATTATACTAGACCCCTGTCCCCTCTCCCCCGACTGTACAGGGCCTTTTCTGAGCTAGAACACCACCACCAATAAAAACAACACAACTGATGACGTTTTGTGTCTCTAGTGACGTGTGATCTTTTTGGTGAAATATTATGTCTATAAGGGTGTGTCGTATTTACCTTAATGCATAGTGCTTCTCAAGAAGATGTTTTCAGTTGCTGTTGTTTGTTTTTTTTCTTTCGCTGAACACGTCATGGCATCTGTTGTCGGTCATGACTTGGGAGTTTTTAGAAAAAGCGCAACATATGTGATGAGGTGCGGTGTGTATGATGCTTTGTAAAGTCTACGATGACATGTAACATCAACTGTGACGTATAACATATATGACAAAGAGTGATGCTACGATGATGTTGAATATCTGTCATGAATTCTGTGGTTTGTGATGACGAAGCATGTCCGTAGGGTGTGATGACTACTGTGATGTTGAGTTCTGTATAATGACGTGCAGTGCTTATGACGACTTCACGATTTCTACGATCACATGTCACGTGGTGTTTGTGATGACGTCAGGCACTACGGCTGGCGGCCAGACGTTGACAGTGACGGGCAGCGGTTTCCTCCCCAACGGCACTGACGTCACTATCTGCGGGCTGTCCTGCGTCCCAGTGTCTGGCAGCAGCACCACGGCCACCCAGCTTCTGTGTCTGACGCCCGCCAGCTCCGGTGAGGCTGCCGCCATCATTGCTGTGACTGGCTGTGTTACTGAGGGTGGTTATCATTGCTGTGACTGGCTGTGTTACTGAGGGTGGTTATCATTGCTGTGACTGGCTGTGTTACTGAGGGTGGTTATCATTGCTGTGACTGGCTGTGTTACTGAGGGTGGTTATCATTGCTGTGACTGGCTGTGTTCTGAGGGTGGTTATCATTGCTGTGACTGGCTGTGTTGCTGAGGGTGGTTATCATTGCTGTGACTGGCTGTGTTACTGAGGGTGGTTATCATTGCTGTGACTGGCTGTGTTGCTGAGGGTGGTTATCATTGCTGTGACTGGCTGTGTTACTGAGGGTGGTTATCATTGCTGTGACTGGCTGTGTTACTGAGGGTGGTTATCATTGCTGTGACTGGCTGTGTTACTGAGGGTGGTTATCATTGCTGTGACTGGCTGTGTTGCTGAGGGTGGTTATCATTGCTGTGACTGGTTGTGTTACTGAGGGTGGTTATCATTGCTGTGACTGGCTGTGTTACTGAGGGTGGTTATCATTGCTGTGACTGGCTGTGTTACTGAGGGTGGTTATCATTGCTGTGACTGGCTGTGTTACTGAGGGTGGTTATCA
>CM065743.1:2805159-2820159 GCA_033310375.1 Conus canariensis
CTCCTCTACCCCTCCCCCTCTGCCTTTCTTTCCATCTGTCTGTCTGTCTGTCTGTCTGTCTGTCTGTCTTCTGTCTCTCTCTCTCTCTCTCTCTCTCTCTTTCTCGTTCTGTCTTTGACTCTGTCTTCTTTCTCTCTACCTGCTTTTCTTTCTTACCCCCCCCCCCCCCCCCCATCCCCCGTTTACGTCTGTCTGTCTATCTGTCTCTATCTATTTCTGTCTCTGTCTGGCTGTCAGTCTCTGTTTCTCTGTCTGTTTACTTGTTTATCTGTCTGTTTTCTGTCTGTCTCTCCTTTCCTCCCTCCTATCCCTCCTTTCTCTCTGTCCCTCCCTCCCTCGCTCCCTCCCACTATTCTCTCCCTGTTTTATCGCATTATTACATTTCTCACTACATATTGTTGTTGGTCGTGTCATCAGGTACTATAGTGTTGGTGGTGATGGGGCGTGTCATCAGGTACTATAGTGTTGGTGGTGATGGGGCGTGTCATCAGGTACTATAGTGTTGGTGGTGATGGGGCGTGCATCAGGTACTATAGTGTTGGTGGTGATGGGGCGTGTCATCAGGTACTATAGTGTTGGTGGTGATGGGGCGTGCCATCAGGTACTATAGTGTTGGTGGTGATGGGGCGTGTCATCAGGTACTATAGTGTTGGTGGTGATGGGGCGTGCATCAGGTACTATAGTGTTGGTGGTGATGGGGCGTGTCATCAGGTACTATAGTGTTGGTGGTGATGGGCGTGTCATCAGGTACTATAGTGTTGGTGGTGATGGGGCGTGTCATCAGGTACTATAGTGTTGGTGGTGATGGGGCGTGTCATCAGGTACTATAGTGTTGGTGGTGATGGGGCGTCATCAGGTACTATAGTGTTGGTGGTGATGGGGCGTGCCATCAGGTACTATAGTGTTGGTGGTGATGGGGCGTGTCATCAGGTACTATAGTGTTGGTGGTGATGGGGCGTGTCATCAGGTACTATAGTGTTGGTGGTGATGGGGCGTGTCATCAGGTACTATAGTGTTGGTGGTGATGGGGCGTGTCATCAGGTACTATAGTGTTGTTGGTGATGGGGCGTGTCATCAGGTACTATAGTGTTGGTGGTGATGGGGCGTGTCATCAGGTACTATAGTGTTGTTGGTGATGGGCGTGTCATCAGGTACTATAGTGTCGTTGGTGATGGGGCGTGTCATCAGGTACTATAGTGTCGTTGGTGATGGGGCGTGTCATCAGGTACATAGTGTCGTTGGTGATGGGGCGTGTCATCAGGTACTATAGTGTCGTTGGTGATGGGGCGTGTCATCAGGTACTATATTGTCGTTGGTGATGGGGCGTGTCATCAGGTACTATATTGTCGTTGGTGATGGGGCGTGTCATCAGGTACTATATTGTCGTTGGTGATGGGGCGTGTCATCAGGTACTATAGTGTTGTTGGTGATGGGGCGTGTCATCAGGTATTATAGTGTTGTTGGTGATGGGGACTGTCATCAAGTACTGTAGTGTTGTTGGTGATGGGGCGTGTCATCAGGTACTATATTGTTGTTGGTGATGGGGCGTGTCATCAGGTACCCTGATCTTCGATGAGATGGACCTCGAGCTTCATGCTGACAACATTCTGATCACTGACGGAGGAACCTTGCAGGTAGGTCGGCTTCTGCTAGGCTCGTATGGTGTCCTGTCCATACGGTCATTGTGTACAGAGGACAGAGAGAGAGAGAGAGAGAGAGAGAGAGAGAGAGAGAAATATAATTATGTCTGTGTACGTGCGCGCTTGTGTGTGTGTGTGTGTGTGTGTGTGTGTGTGTGTGTGTGTGTGTGTGTGTGTGTGTGTGTGTTTACACTATCGTTCATGTGTAAGATTTAACATGTTAAAATCTCAGTTTAAATCTCTGTCTGTCTGTCTGTCTCCCCCCCCCCCTTCTGTTGTGTGTGTGTGTGTGTGTGTGTGTGTGTGTGTGTGTGTGTGTGTGTGTGTGTGTGTGGTATATGTGTGTGTGTGAACAAACACATGCAAAGTCGTGCAGTCAGTGTGGCAAAGGAACGGAGGAAACAAATTGACACTGAGTGAACGATATTGACTGCATGACACGGGAAACGACCAACTAAAGGAAATTAGGAAACTGAATGAACGATATTGACTGCATGACACAGGAAACGACTGAATGAAGGAAATAAGGAAACTACATGAACGATATTGACTGCATGACACAGAAACAACTGAATGAAGGAAATATGGAAACAGAGTGAACGATATTGACTGCATGACACAGGAAACAACTGAATGAAGGAAATAAGGAAACAGAGTGAACGATGTTGACTGCATGACACAGGAAACAACTGAATGAAGGAAATAAGGAAACAGAGTGAAACGATGTTGACTGCATGACACAGGAAACAACTGAATGAAGGAAATAAGGAAACAGAGTGAACGATGTTGACTGCATGACACAGGAAACAACTGAATGAAGGAAATATGGAAACAGAGTGAACATATGTTGACTGCATGACACGGGAAACGACTGAATGAAGCGCCCGCAGGCAGCTTTTCATTCCGCTCTACCCAGGTAGGCAGTCCACTGCGTACACGAGAGTGTGGATTGTCAGCGCCTAGAACCTTTGGCAAGGCGCTCTATGAATGCTACGTTATGATTATCATCATCATCATCATCATTGTTATTGTTATTATTATTATTATTATTATTATTATTATTATTTTGTTTGTTGTTTTTGTTGTTGTTGTCATTATTATTATTAATATGATTATTATTATCATCATCATCATGATC
Organism: Conus canariensis; assembly: GCA_033310375.1. Taxonomy (NCBI): domain Eukaryota; kingdom Metazoa; phylum Mollusca; class Gastropoda; order Neogastropoda; family Conidae; genus Conus; species Conus canariensis. Next base: position 2,807,938 of record CM065743.1, read on the forward strand.
ATCATTACTATTAGTATAATTATCATCATTATTATTATCATCATAATTATCGTAATCTATAGTAGTGAGTAGTAGTAGTAGTAGTAGTAGTAGTATAACAAGTTAAAGGCTCAAAACTAAGCCTCGGACAAAACCCCCCCCTCATGCAGGGACACTCCATATTCTGTGGGACAGGTGGGCACGGAAAGTGCCCCGTTCCCGGAGCAGTACACGGCGTTGATCAAGCTGTACGGGCACCAGCGGTCCCGGGAGCTGCCCATCTACGGCACCAAGGTGCTGGGGCTGAGGGAGGGCACACTGGATCTCCACGGCCACCCCACCCCCGTCACCTGGACCCTGCTGGACAGCACGGCCAGCGCCGGGGACACCCAGATCACCCTCACCACGCCCGTCAACTGGAAGGTGGGCTTTCGCTGCTTCTTCTTTCTTCTTCTTCTTCAGCGTCGTCGTCGTCTTCGTCTTCTTCTTCTTCTGCTTCTTCGTCTTCTCCTTGCTGTTGTTGTTGTTGTTGTTGTTGTTGTTGTTGTTGTTGTGATTGTTGTTGTTGTTGTTGTTGTTGTTGTTCTTCTTCTTCTTCTTCTTCTTCTTCTTCTTCTTCTTCTTAGTCTTCTTCTTCTCTCTCTCTGTGCGTTTGTCTGTCTCTGTCTGTCTGTCTGTCTCTGTCTCTCTCTCCCTCGCTGTCTCTGCCTCTCTCTTTCTCTCTGTCTGTCTGTCTGTCTCTGGCTTTGTCTCTTTCCCTCTGTGAGTCTCTCTGACTCTGTCTTTGTCTCTTTCCCTCTGTGAGTGTGGCATAGTGTGTGTGTGTGTGTGTGTGTTGTGTGTGTGTGTGTGTGTGTGTGTGTGTGTGTGGTGCGTGCGTGCGTGCGTGTGTGTGTGTATGTATGTAGAGAGAGAGAGAGAGAGAGGTGGGTGGGCGGACGAGTGGTCTATTTTTCGATTCAAACGCGGATCAGAAGCATGGAATGGGATGGGATGGGGGTATCTGTGTTAGAAGGTGGTGGGGGGGGGGAGTAGCCAGTACAGGAACAGGATATTCCCAAAGCCTTATGGCCGTGGAGGCAGACAAGTGTCAGACGTTTACCGTGCGTGGGGCACAGCACGATAGGGGGCAGAGTCCTCTCCTCCTTCCGCTGCCTTTATTTGCCTGCCCTGAAGCAGGTTCCCGTTCACTGCTGCCAAGACAGAAAAAGGGGGGGGGGAGGGGTTCTGGGGGTAAACCAAATCCACCAATGCCTCCACTTCACAGCTGTCAGCTTCGCAGGGAAACGCTCTAACCATTTGATGGAGGGCCCTTCCTTCAGAACTCTGGCATTCTGAGAATATCATGTACACTCAGTGTGTCAGTGAGAGGACTTTATTATTTCTATGGTGTATTGGCTGAAAATGTGGCGGTACATGATTATTCCACAGATGTCCTTTTTGTCATCTAGCCGGGTAAATGTTATTATTGGGTTTGCAATGAATATTGTAAGTGAAATCAGAGATCGGTGTGGTTTAAACCTCTGTCTGTTATATTTATAACTGATGAAATACACGCCTGAAATGTTGTGAAGAACACAATACAAACACCGTGAATTTAGAGCTCTGAGACCGAGAGGTGTTTTCAGGCAAGCATAATGTTGCACAGCTGGCTTCAGTTCAACATGGTGTCCTACCTTGAGAGAAATATACCACGACCTTTATTACCGAATGTTGCACCCTCTGTCTTTTTGTTGAGCCACAGAAAACATCAGCGAATTTTTAGAGAAACATCTGTTGGGCTTTGCGATTCACCCAGTTCTGTTCGTGTTCTTGCCACTGGGAATGATATGTCGAGCTTTTCACTTGTGGAGAGCCCAAAGATCGCATTCCGGAAAAAAAGGTTTAAAAGATCGTCCAAGACACAGGTTTGTAAGGACAGGCGAGGTAACAAGAATGTCATAATCTCTAGCATGAAGGCTGTATTTCCACTTTCCTTCAGTGGTTGGAAGTAACAAGAATGTCATAATCTCTAGCATGAAGGTTGTATTTCCACTTTCCTTCAGTGGTTGGAAGTAACAAGAATGTCATAATCTCTAGCATGGAGGTTGTATTTCCACTTTGCTTCAGTGGTTGGAAGCCTTCCAACAGGTGTGCGTGGCTGGCTTTGTGGTTCCATCACAATGAAGTTTTCAAAACCCTACGAATCACGGACCCCGGCATAATTTTAATATTCACAAAATAAACGTGAAATGAAGTCAAAGAAAGGAAAAAGTTTAAACAACCTCGTTTCCACTGAACCTGCTTTCCGTGTAAGGTTCACTTCAAAATCAATGCTGCCTTTAAGGGCCAAAGGTTAGAAATTCAAAATTAGAAATTCAAAATATTCGAATTTTGTTCAGTTATTGTTTTGGTTCACATGCATCAAACAACAACAACTTTGACAGGTTACCACACAAAACACACCACATCCTCACTGCATGCATCAACAACAACAACTTTGTCTGACAGGTTACTACACAAAACGCACCACATCAAACAACAGCAACTCTGTCTGACAGGTTACTACACAAAACACACCACATCAAACAACAGCAACTCTGTCTGACAGATTACACAAAACACAGAACATCCTCACTACTGAGCACGTCGAACAGCACGGTTACTGAAACACTGCTGAATCGACGGAACAAAACTTGCAGGAACTATGAAGCAGGAGACACAAGGACGAACTCATTCAGTCCTGATGCGGATCCAGAGAAATCCAGCAAGATTACAACCAAACTACTTGTCCCCATTTAGATCAGCGCAGCTCGGTGGGCAAGTGGGGTGTGCCCTAGGGACGACCTGAAGAAGCTGCTAAGAATTGGACACGGATTGGAACCAAAGTGCAGATCCGAAATGTCTGGGAATATAGCCTAATGGAGGTCTGCACTCCCCCTGAAAACTTTGTGCATGTAATTTGTTTTTTTATGAACTGGGTTGTTGATGTGTGTGCCAGGTGAATGATGAAATCGTGATCCCCAGCACGTCCCATCGCCACAGCCAGGTGCAGAACGAGGTCAACGTCATCACCGCCGTCAGTAGCGACGGCTTGACCTTGACCCTGCGTGACCCCTTGACCTACGATCACGTGGTGGTGCAGCACACCTTTTTGGACGGGTCCACGGTAACCTTGAGAGGCGAGGTGGGGTTGCTGACTCACAATGTCAAGGTCACGGGCTCCGTCAATGACGACTGGACGGAAAACATCCCGGCGTGTCCTGATGGTTTTGACACAGGTAAAGACAGCCCATGCCCTCCTATATGACGTGGACCTCGTTGTTTGTTTTTGTACTCCCAGTTCTTAAAGAACAGGGAGTACTTTAGAATGGAAACGAAGAAATGCTGTGTGTGTGTGTGTGTGTGTGTGTGTGTGTGTGTGTGTGTGTGTGTGTGTGTGTGTGTGTGTCCGTGGTCAAAATGTGTTCCACTCGCTCCAGACAAAACTACTGGGCCGATCTTTCTGAAAATTTGTAGGTATGTTCACTATGGGTCAAGGATGATGCCCGATGTTTTAGTTTACCGTTACACCGTTACTAACGGCTGTAACGGCCTGTAACGGTTTTTCTTCTCCATGGAATATCTCAGAAAGTACTTGGCTGATCTTTGTGAAAATTAGCAGGTATGTTCATTATGGGTCACGGATGATGCCCGATGTTTTAGTTTACCCCGTTACAGCCGTTACTAACGGCTGTAACAGCCTGTAACGGTTTCTTCTTTATGGAATATCTCAAAAGTACTTGCGATCTTCTGAAAATTAGTAGTGTTCACTATGTTACGGATGAGCGATGTTTAGTTACGTTACAGCGTATAACGCTGTAACGGCTTAAGCTTCTCTTACAGAATATCTCAGAAGTATGCGATCTTTGTGAAAATTAGCAGGTATGTTCATTATGGGTCACGGATGATGCCCGATGTTTTAGTTTACCCCGTTATAGCCGTTACTAACGGCTGGAACAGCCTATAACGATTTTTCTTCTTTATAGAATATCTCAAACAGTACTTGGCCGATCTTTCTGAAAATTTGTAGGTATGTTCATTATGGATCACGGATGATGCCCGATGTTTTAGTTTACCGTTATAGCTGTTAGTAACAGCTGTAACGGCCTGTAACGGTTTTTCTTGTTTATAGAATATCTCAGAAAGTACTTGGCCAATCTTTCTGAAAATTGGTAGGTACGTTCATTATGGGTCACGGATGATGCCCGATGTTTTAGTTTACCGTTACAGTCGTTACTAACGGCTGTAATGGCCCGTAACGGTTTTTCTTCTCCATGGAATATCTCAGAAAGTATTTGGCCGATCTTTGTAAAAATTAGCAGGCTGGATGACAACCAACAAACTACAACTAAACGACGACAAGACGGAACTCATGTTCGTGACAAAACAGCCTAACCATCCTTCTCTGCCTTCAACTGTCACTATCAATGACTGTGCTGTCTCTGTCTCCACCTCTGTCCGCAGTCTAGGGGTCATACTTGACCAATCCCTCTCCTTTGAGAAACAGGTTTCAAATATTTGCAAGATTGCCTATTTAGAACTAAGAAGAATCAGCTCTGTACGTCACCTTCTCTCTACAGATGCTACAAAAACTCTCATTTGTGCATTTGTCTTATCTAGAATAGATTACTGCAACTCACTTTTGGCCGGCCTTCCAAAATACCTGATAGAAAGATTACAGCGAATCCAAAATCATGCAGCCCGAGTCGTCTGTAGAGCAAGAAAACATGCTCACATTTCGCCTCTCCTCCACTCTCTTCACTGGCTATCTGTCTCAAACCGTATCTCGTACAAAATCTCAACTCTCACTTTCTCTGCTCTCTTTGAAAATGGACCTTCTTATCTCTCAGATCTCCTTAAAATCTACACCCCCTCTCGACAACTACGCTCCTGTGCTGACGACCGCCTTCTGCGAATGACTCGCTTCAGGACTACTACTGGTGAAAGATCTTTCTCTTTTCAAGCTCCAGCCACGTGGAACAGACTGCCAGACTGTCTCAGACATTCAGATTCTATCTCTTCTTTCAAGTCTAAACTTAAAACCCATCTATTTTCTCATAATTAGTCAATGCTGTGGGGAGAGGGGGGGGGGGGGGTACAACCTAACTCATAGCCGTCTGGGCCTTTTCAAATGTAGCGTATGTGTATGTTCTCTATTATATGTATTTGTTGTATGATTGAACGTTATAGGATTAAGTTTTTGTAGTGATATTTGAAGAATAAGTGAATGTCACATTGGTAGGATTAGGATTTGTTAGTTATTGTAGTAATAGTATTTGTATTTGTAGTGGGTGTAAGGTGTATTATTGTATATGAGAAGGGTGAATCTAGTATGACTTTGTAAAGCGCTTAGAGAAATTCGTTTGATTAAGCGCTATATAAGAAATCATTATTATTATTATTATGTTCATTATGGGTCTCGGATGATGCCCGATGTTTTAGTTTACCCCATTATAGCCGTTACTAACGGCTGTAACGGCCTGTAACGGTTTTTCTTCTTTGTGGAATATCTCAGAAAGCGCTTTGCCGATCTTTCTGAAAATTAGTAGGTATGTTCATTATGGGTCACAAATAATGCCCGATGTTTTAGTTTACCATATATACCGTCACTAACGGCTGTAACGGCCTGTAACGCTTTTTCTTCTTCATGGAATATCTCAGAAAGTACTTGGCTGATCTTTGTTAACATTAGCAGGTATGTTCATTATGGGTCACGAATAATGCCCGATGTTTTAGTTTACCGTTATAGCCGTTACTAACGGGTGTAACGGCCTGTAACGGTTGTTTTTCTTCATGGAATATCTCAGAAAGTACTTGGCCGATCTTTGTGAAAATTAGCAGGTATGTTCATAATGGGTCACGGATGATGCCCGATGTTTTAGTTTACCGTTATAGCCATTACTAACGGCTGTAACGGCCTGTAACATTTTTTTCTTTATGGAATATCTCAAAAAGTACTTGGCCGATCTTTGTGAACATTAGCAAGTATGTTCACTATGGGTCACGGATGATGCCCGATGTTTTAGTTTACCGTTATACCGTTACTAACGGCTGTAACGGCCTGTAACGCTATTTCTTCCTTATAGAATATCTCAGAATGTACTTGGCCCATCTTTGTGAAAAATTAGCATGTATGTTCATTATGGGTTACGGATGATGCCCGATGTTTTAGTTTACCCCGTTACAGCCGTTACTAACGGAATATCTCAAAAAGTACTTGGCCGATATTTCTGAAAATTTATAGGTATGTTCATTATGGGTCACGGATGATGCCCGATGTTTAAGTGTAACGTTATAGCCATTACTAACGGCCCATAATGGTTTTCTTCTTTATGGAAAATCTTAGAAAGTTCTTGGCCGATCTTTCTGAAAATTTGTATGTTCATTATAGGTCACAGACGATGGCCGATGTTTACCAGAATAGCCATTACTAACGGTTACACCAGTCCAAGACGGTTTTTCCTCTTTATGGAATATCTCACGCGTATTCAGGATAAACTGGGAGTACGTTTATATGCTTTGCATCTTGTTTTCTATTGCAGATGACGTGGACTTTTATTTCTTGTATTTATATCGTAGGTGGCGTGGGTGCCAGTATATTTCTATTGTAGATGACGTGGACTTTAATTGTCTGTTTTTCTATTGTAGATGACGTGGATTTAGTTGTTTGTTTTTCTATTGTAGATGACGGTGACCTAATTGTTTGTTTTTCTATTGCAGATGATGTGGACTTTAATTTCTTGTATTTCATATCATAGGTGGCGTGGGTGTCAGTATAGTTCTATTGTAGATGACGTGGACTTTAATTGTCTGTTTTTCTATTGTAGATGACGTGGACTTTATTGTTCGTTTTTCTGTTGCAGATGATGTGGACTTTAATTTCTTGTATTTCTATCATAGGTGACGTGGGTGTCAGTATAGTTCTATTGTAGATGACGTGGATTTTAATTCGTTGTATTTCTATCGTACATGACGTAATTTTTAATGTATTTCAGTTGTATTGTAAGTAACGAGTGTTTCGATTTCTTGTATTTCACTTATAGATTATGTGGATTTTAATGTTTTCTGTCATAGATGATGTAGATGTCAATTTATTGTATTTCTATCGTATATGACGTGGATTTTCAAAGGGAAGAATCTGAACTCGAAACTGGAATTTTTCATTCTGTCGTCGTTTTTCACTTATGTTGTATCATCAAATATCACTGTGTCTGTCAGGCCACGTGACTTGAGTTTTTCACTTATGTTGTATCATCAAATATCACTGTGTCTGTCAGGCCACGTGACTTGAGTTTTTCACTTATGTTGTATCATCAAATATCACTGTGTCTGTCAGGCCACGTGACTTGAGTTTTTCACTTATGTTGTATCATCAAATATCACTGTGTCTGTCAGGCCACGTGACTTGAGTTTTTCACTTATGTTGTATCATCAAATATCACTGTGTCTGTCAGGCCATGTGACTTGAGTTTTTCACTTATGTTGTATCATCAATATCACTGTGTCTGTCAGGCCACGTGACTTGAGTTTTTCACTTATGTTGTATCATCAAATATCACTGTGTCTGTCAGGCCATGTGACTTGAGTTTTTCACTTATGTTGTATCATCAAATATTACTGTGTCTGTCAGGCCACGTGACTTGAGTTTTTCACTTATGTTGTATCATCAAATATCACTGTGTCTGTCAGGCCACGTGACTTGAGTTTTTCACTTATGTTGTATCATCAAATATCACTGTGTCTGTCAGGCCATGTGACTTGAGTTTTTCACTTATGTTGTATCATCAAATATCACTGTGTCTGTCAGGCCACGTGACTTGAGTTTTTCACTTATGTTGTATCATCAAATATCACTGTGTCTGTCAGGCCACGTGACTTGAGTTTTTCACTTATGTTGTATCATCAAATATCACTGTGTCTGTCAGGCCACGTGACTTGAGTTTTTCACTTATGTTGTATCATCAAATATCACTGTGTCTGTCAGGCCACGTGACTTGAGTTTTTCACTTATGTTGTATCATCAAATATCACTGTGTCTGTCAGGCCACGTGACTTGAGCCGACTTTTGACAACTTCCTTGCCATTGGTCAGAACAGCTGTTGGTGTTCATCTTTTGTTGTTGGGCATTTCAGCCCCATTGGTCAGAACAGCTGTTGGTGCTCATCTTTTGTTGTTGTGCATTTCAACCCCATTGATCAGAACAGCTGTTGGTGTTCATCTTTTGTTGTGCATTTCAACCCCATTGGTCAGAACAGCTGTTGGTGTTCATCTTTTGTTGTTGTGCATTTCAACCCCATTGGTCAGAACAGCTGTTGGTGTTCATCTTTTGTTGTTGTGCATTTCAACCCGGTTCGGACAACACGGAATAGATAAGAGTTTACAATAGAAAAGTGTTCCACTGTTATCCACAGCTGAATCCTTTAATCCTCGGTGGCCCCCCACAGCCTACCCCGCGCATGTGGACGTAACCCGTGTAAGCGAATAAGCCTGTGGCGTGCATGCCTGTAAAGAGACCCAGACAATGTTTCCATGCAGCAGTCATTTCAACGTGAGCTTCTTCTTACGGGTAATTAAAAATGCTTACGGTGTGTACGGTTCGAAAGAGTGTGAACGGTTTGTTTCCATGCAGCAGTATGAACGCTTTGTTTCCATGCAGCAGTATGAAGGCTTTGTTTCTTTGCAGCAGTATGAACGGTTTGTTTCCATGCAGCAGTATGAAGAAGGATTTGTTTCTACACAGCAGTATGAAGGCTTTGTTTCTTTGCAGCAGTATGAAGGCTTCGTTTCCATGCAGCAGTATGAAGGCTTTGTTTCCTTGTAGCAATATGAACAGTTTGTTTCCATGCAGCAGTATGAAGGATTTGTTTCTACGCAGCAGTATGAAGGGTTTGTTTCTACGCAGCAGTATGAAGGGTTTGTTTCCATGCAGCAGTATGAACGGTTTGTTTCCATGCAGCAGCATGAAGGGTTTGTTTCTACGCAGCAGTATGAAGGGTTTGTTTCCATGCAGCAGTATGAACGGTTTGTTTCCATGCAGCAGCATGAAGGGTTTGTTTCTACGCAGCAGTATGAAGGGTTTGTTTCGATGCAGCAGTATGAAGGATTTGTTTCTACGCAGCAGTATGAAGGGTTTGCTTCCATGCAGCAGTATGAACGGTTTGTTTCCCCGCAGCAGTATGAAGGTTTGTTTCCATGCAGCAGTATGAAGGGTTTGTTTCCATGCAGCAGTATGAAGGGTTTCTTTCCACGCAGCAGTATGAAGGGTTTGTTTCTACGCAGCAGTATGAAGGCTTTGTTTCCACGCAGCAGTATGAAGGCTTTGTTTCCACGCAGCAGTATGAAGGCTTTGTTTCCACGCAGCAGTATGAAGGCTTTGTTTCCATGCAGCAGTATGAAGGCTTTGTTTCCATGCAGCAGTCCTTTCAACGTGAGTTTTCTCTCCAGGGGAATTCAGCACCCAGACCTGTTTCCAAGGACGCTTTGGGGCAGAGACCGGAAGCGACCAGTTCGGGGCCCACATCATTGCGCATGCGCCGGAGGTGGACACGCAGGCGGCGGTGGTCCGTCTGAGTTACATCGAGATCAGTCACGCCGGCCAGGCCTTCCGCATGGGCAGGTACCCAGTGCACCTGCACTTGAACGGCGACATGAGTCAGTCCTACGTGCGGGGGCTGGGCATCCACCACTCCTTCAACCGGGCTGTCAACGTCCACGGCACGCAGAACGCCCTGGTGGAGCACGTGGTGAGTGGGGTGGGAAGTGGACAGTGGCGGGCTCGGTAGAGACAAGAGGCTGGGGGAAGGAGGGGAGGGCAATTTGAGGCTGTTCCTTTTCTGGTGGTAGAGACAGAGGCTGGGGGAAGGAGGGGAGGGCAATTTGAGGCTGTTCCTTTTCTGTTGGCAGAGACAGAGGCATTGGGTGTGGGAAGGTAGGAGGGAGGGCAATTTGAGGCTGTTCCTTTTCTGTTGGCAGAGACAGAGGCTGGGGGAAGGAGGGGAGGGCAATTTGAGGCTGTTCCTTTTCTGTTGGCAGAGACAGAGGCTGGGGGAAGGAGGGGAGGCAATTTGAGGCTGTTCCTTTTCTGTTGGCAGAGACAGAGGCTGGGGGAAGGAGGGGAGGGCAATTTGAGGCTGTTCCTTTTCTGTTGGCAGAGACAGAGGTTGGGGGAAGGAGGGGAGGGCAATTTGAGGCTGTTCCTTTTCTGGTGCAGAGACAGAGGTGGGGAAGGAGGGGAGGGCAATTTGAGGCTGTTCCTTTTCTGGTGGTAGAGACAGAGGCTGGGGAAGGAGGGGAGGGCAATTTGAGGCTGTTCCTTTTCTGGGGGAGAGACAGAGGTGGGGAAGGAGGGGAGGGCAATTTGAGGCTGTTCCTTTTCTGGTGGTAGAGACAGAGGTGTGGGAAGGAGGGGAGGGCAATTTGAGGCTGTTCCTTTTCTGGTGGTAGAGACAGAGGTTGTGGGAAGGAGGGGAGGGCAATTTGAGGCTGTTCCTTTTCTGTTGGTAGAGACAGAGGTGGGGAAGGAGGGGAGGGCAATTTGAGGCTGTTCCTTTTCTGTTGGTAGAGACAGAGGCTGGGGTAGGAGGGGAAGGCAATTTGAGGCTGTTCCTTTTCTGTTGGTAGAGACAGAGGCTGGGGGAAGGAGGGGAGGGCAATTTGAGGCTGTTCCTTTTCTGTTGGTAGAGACAGAGGCTGGGGAAGGAGGGGAAGGCAATTTGAGGCTGTTCCTTTTCTGGTGGTAGAGACAGAGGCTGGGGGAAGGAGGGGAGGGCAATTTGAGGCTGTTCCTTTTCTGTTGGTAGAGACAGCAGGGTTGGGGGAAGGAGGGGAGGGCAATTTGAGGCTGTTCCTTTTCTGGTGGTAGAGACAGAGGTGGGGGAAGGAGGGAGGGCAATTTGAGTGTCTTTTCTGTGTGAGACAGAGTTGGGAGGGGAGGCTTTGAGGCTGTTCCTTTTCTGTTTTTGTTTTCTTTCCTGCCCATTCCAGCTCCATCACACTGCCGCACTGCGGCTTGTCCAATCGCAGCCTTAGCCTGGCAGTCCACAGCGTAGCTATCAGTACTGTGTCGTCAGGGGGCAACCTACAAGAGCAGGCACTGCACTGCTGCTAAGTCACTTTAGTGGTGGTCGATGTTGCCCGTTCTGATCCAACACTGGAAGGACGGTACCTGGTGAATCTCTTACTGACGAGGACGCTTGGGCTGACGTGGAGCCAGCGTGGTTGAATCACTGGATCACCGAAATACGCTCAACTCGCAGATCTTGGATCTGTTGGATCACTGGATCACTGAAATATGCTCAACTCGTTGATCTTGGATCTGTTGGATCACTGGATCACCGAAATACGCTCAACACGCAGACCTTGGATCTATTGAATCACTGGATCATTGAAATACGCTCAACTCGCAGATCTTGGATCTGTTGGATCACTGGATCACCGAGATACGCTCAACTCGCAGACCTGGGATCTATTGAATCACTGGATCATTGAAATACGCTCAACTTGCAGATCGTGGATCTGTTGAATCACTGGATCACCGAAATACGCTCAACACGCAGGCCTTAGATCTATTGAATCACTGGATCATTTGAATACGCTCAAATCGCAGACCTTGGATCTATTGAATCACTGGATCATTGAAATACGCTCAACTCGCAGATCTTGGATCTATTGAATCACTGGATCATTGAAATACGCTCAACTCGCAGACCTTGGATCTATTGAATCACTGGATCATTGAAATACACTCAACTCGCAGATTGTGGATCTATTGAATCACTGGATCATTGAAATACGCTCAACTCGCAGATCTTGGATCTATTGAATCACTGGATCATTGAAATACGCTCAACTCGCAGACCTTGGATCTATTGAATCACTGGATCATTGAAATACACTCAACTCGCAGATTGTGGATCTATTGAATCACTGGATCATTGAAATACGCTCAACTCGCAGATCTTGGATCTATTGAATCACTGGATCATTGAAATACGCTCAACTCGCAGATCTTGGATCTATTGAATCACTGGATCATTTAAATACACTCAACTCGCAGACCGTGGATCTATTGAATCACTGGATCATTGAAATACGCTCAACTCGCAGACCTTGGATCTGTTGAATCACTGGATCATTGAAATACGCTCAACTCGCAGACCTTGGATCTATTGAATCACTGGATCATTGAAATACGCTCAACTCGCAGATCTCGGATCTTGAACT
>CM065743.1:2822659-2832659 GCA_033310375.1 Conus canariensis
CACACCTTACGAGTTTCAATGATATTTTGCATAAATTTTCCCTCGTGTTAATTGCTTTTTCTAAAATAAGATTCTATTCCTTCTGTAACACAAATGTCTAACCATACACTTGTAAAAAAATAAACGCGAATTGCTAAATCCAGTTTACATGTAATGTGTTCACTGTAAGATAGAAAAAAAGTGTGTTAAAATGGCCAAACATAACTATCATATGTTTAACGATAATGGTAAGAATGTGCCAAAGCATAACTATCATACTATCATATGTTTACTTCAATGTTAAACATGTGCCAAAAGTCCTCACGTTTATGTAAAGGTAAAAATGTGAATGTAAGCCTGTCTATCATGTGTTTACTTGTAAAATAAAAGGAAAAGCGCCAAAGCTAACTATCATATGTTACCTATAAGAGTCAAAATGTGCCAAAGCATAACTATCATACTATCATATGTTTACCTTACAAGTGAGTTAAAATGTACCAAAGCAGTCTGTCACGTGTTTAGTTGTGAAGATAGAAACTGAAGTGCCAAAGTCTACCTATCACGATTTACCTGTAAAGGTAAATATGAAGTGTCAAGCCTGCCTATCATATGTTAGTTTTGTAAAGGTAGAAAATGTGAAATGTCAAAGCCTGCTGTCATGTGTTATTTTGTAAAGGTAGAAAATGTGAAATGTCAAACCCTGCCTATCATGTGTTATTTTGTAAAGGTAGAAAATGTGAAGTGTCAAAGCCTGCCTATCATGTGTTATTTTGTAGGTAAAGGAAATATGTGAAGTGTCAAAGTCCTGCCTATCATGTGTTAGCTTGTAAAGGTAGAAAATGTAAAATGTCAAAGCCTGCCTGTCATGTGTTACTTGTAAAGGTAGAAAATGTGAAATGTCAAAGCCTGCCTATCATGTGTTATTTTGTAAAGTAAAATGGAAGTGTCAAGCTTATCAGTGTATTGTAGTAAAATGTGAAATGTCAAAGTCCTGCCTATCATGTGTTAGTTGTAAAGGTAGAAAATGTGAAGTGTCAGAGCCTGCCTATCATGTGTTATTTTGTAAGGTAGAAATGTGAAATGTAAAAGCTGCCTGTCATGTGTAGCTTGTAAAGGAGAAAAGTGAAGTGTCAAGAGCCTGCCTTCTAGTGTTATTTTTAAAGAAGTAAAAATAGTGAAGTGTCAAAGCGCTATCATGTGTTATTGTAAGGCAGAAAAGTGCTGTATGGGCAAAGTCTCTGATCATGCGAGTTGTAGAGGAGGCATCATGGAAGTGCAGATACATGTGTATATGTGAAGGAGAGAGAGGCATACATGGAAGTGCCAGAGTCAAGCTGTGATCATGAACAGAGAGAGGCATGGCATCAGGAGGCAGGTAGGGCAGTATGGAAGGCAGAGAGTCAGAGGCATGGCATCATGGAAGGCAGAGAGAGGCTGGCATCATGGAAGGCAGAGAGAGGCATGGCATCATGGAAGGCAGAGAGTCAGAGGCATGGCATCATGGAAGGCAGAGAGAGGCATGGCATCATGAAGAGAGAGTCAGAGGGCATATGAGCAGAGAGTCAGAGGCATGGCATCATGGAAGGCAGAGAGTCAGAGCATGGCATCATGGAAGGCAGAGAGTCAGAGGCATGGCATCATGGAAGGCAGAGAGTCGAGGCATGGCATCATGGAAGGCAGGAGCAGAGGCATGGCATGGAGCAGGGAGCAGGCATGAAGAGAGAAGGGGCATGGCATCATGGAAGGCAGAGAGTCAGAGGCATGGCATCATGGAAGGCAGAGAGAGGCAGGCATCATGGAAGGCAGAGTCGAGCAGCTCATGGAAGCAGAGAGTCAGAGGCATGGCATCATGGAAGGCAAGAGTCAGAGGCAGGCATCATGGAAGGCAGAGAGTCAGAGGCATGGCATCATGGAAGGCAGAGAGTCAGAGGCATGGCATCATGGAAGGAGCAGAGGCAGGGCTCATGGAAGGCAGAGAGCAGGCAGCTCATGGAAGGCAGAGAGTCAGAGGCATGGCATCATGGAAGGCAGAGAGTCAGAGGCATGGCATCATGGAAGGCAGAGAGTCAGAGGCATGGCATCATGGAAGGCAGAGAGTCAGAGGCATGGCATCATGGAAGGCAGAGAGTCAGAGGCATGGCATCATGGAAGGCAGAGAGTCAGAGGCATGGCATCATGGAAGGCAGAGAGTCAGAGGCATGGCATCATGGAAGGCAGAGAGTCAGAGGCATGGCATCATGGAAGGCAGAGAGTCAGAGGCATGGCATCATGGAAGGCAGAGAGTCAGAGGCATGGCATCATGGAAGGCAGAGAGTCAGAGGCATGGCATCATGGAAGGCAGAGAGTCAGAGGCATGGCATCATGGAAGGCAGAGAGTCAGAGGCATGGCATCATGGAAGGCAGAGAGTCAGAGGCATGGCATCATGGAAGGCAGAGAGTCAGAGGCATGGCATCATGGAAGGCAGAGAGTCAGAGGCATGGCATCATGGAAGGCAGAGAGTCAGAGGCATGGCATCATGGAAGGCAGAGAGTCAGAGGCATGGCATCATGGAAGGCAGAGAGAGGCATGCATCATGGAAGGCAGAGAGTCAGAGGCATGGCATCATGGAAGGCAGAGAGTCAGAGGCATGGCATCATGGAAGGCAGAGGGCATGGCATCATGAAGGCAGAGAAGGCATGGCATCATGGAAGGCAGAGAGTCAGAGGCATGGCATCATGGAAGGCAGAGAGTCAGAGGCATGGCATCATGGAAGGCAGAGAGTCAGAGGCATGGCATCATGGAAGGCAGAGAGAGAGGCATGGCATCATGGAAGGCAGAGAGTCAGAGGCATGGCATCATGGAAGGCAGAGAGTCAGAGGCATGGCATCATGGAAGGCAGAGAGAGGCATGGCATCATGGAAGGCAGAGAGTCAGAGGCATGGCATCATGGAAGGCAGGAGAGAGGCATGGCATCATGGAAGGCAGAGCAGAGGCATGGCATCATGGAAGGCAGAGAGCAGAGGCTGGCATCATGGAAGGCAGAGAGTCAGAGGCATGGCATCATGGAAGGCAGAGAGTCAGAGGCACGGCATCATGGAAGGCAGGGTAGAGAGTCAGAGGCATGGCATCATGGAAGGCAGAGAGTCAGAGGCATGGCATCATGGAAGGCAGAGAGTCAGAGGCATGGCATCATGGAAGGCAGAGAGTCAGAGGCGTGGCATCATGGAAGGCAGATCAAAGCGCTGTTCTTCCGCCGCCTTATCCTTTCCCGAACTGAATCAGGAACCTGTGTACAATTTGGTGGACAGAGAGGGGTTTAAAGCCATCAACATCCAGCCCCACATGTGGTACAATTTGGTGGACAGAGAGGAGTTTAAACCATCAACTTCCAGCCCCACATGTGGTACAATTTGGTGGACTGAAAAGGGTTTAAAGCCATCAACATCCAGCCCCACATGTGGTACAAATTGGTGGACAGAGAGGGGTTTAAAGCCAGTAACATCCAGCCCCACATGTGGTACAATTTGGTGGACAGAGAGGGGTTTAAAGCCAGTAACATCCCGCCCCACATGTGGTACAATTTGGTGGACAGAGAGGGGTTTAAGCCATCAACCTCCAGCCCCACAAGTGATACGAGCTCGTCACTGACAGCACTGCAGGCGAATCCCCCGACCGTTGGACTGTGGATCCTACAGCCTCTTTTTTTGTTCCTGTTGGACTGTGGATCCTACCGCTTCATTTTTGTTCTGTTGGACTGTGGATCCTACCGCTTCATTTTTGTTCCTGTTGGACTGTGGATCCTACCGCTTCTTTTTTGTTCCTGTTGGACTGCGGATCCTACCGCTTCTTTTTTGTTTCTGTTGGACTGTGGATCCTACTGCTTCTTTTTTGTTCCTGTTGGACTGTGGATCCTACTGCTTCTTTTTTTGTTCCTGTTGGACTGTGGATCCTACCGCTTCATTTTTGTTCCTGTTGGACTGTGGATCCTACTGCTTCTTTTTTGTTCTGTTGGACTGTGGATCCTACTGCTTCTTTTTTGTTCCTGTTGGACTGTGGATCCTACCGCTTCATTTTTGTTCCTGTTGGATTGTGGATCCTACTGCTTCTTTTTTGTTCCTGTTGGACTGTGGATCCTACCGCTTCTTTTTTGTTCCTGTTGGATTGTGGATCCTACTGCTTCTTTTTTGTTCCTGTTGGACTGTGGATCCTACTGCTTCTGTTTTGTTCTTATTTCATATCAGTTTAAGTTGAAGTTTTGTTGTTGTTTTTTTAATTTTCTGATATTAATTCACTGTCTGTTGCCCTCACCTGGCCAGGTGGCGATCTTCCAAACGCTGACAGCCTGGAACTGCGAGAAAGGAGCGGAGACGGTGAACACGGGAGCACTGCAGTTCAAGGACTTTGTGCTGATCAACAATGAGAAGGCAGGCTTCGAGGCCAAGATGCTGTTCGAGGTGCCCCAGTTCGATGAACTCAACGGGCCCATGCTGGACGGCGGCAAAATCGTCGGTCACATTGGCAACCAGTGAGTGCAGTGCATTTTCGGGTTGTTATTGTTTTTTCTCTTTTTTTTTTTTTTTTTTTTTTTTTTTTTGCAGGAGTCCTGTTTTCCTAATCCCACCCCCTTCACCCAACCTCTCCTGCCCTCTCTGTTTTCGTTTTCCTTTATTTTTCTCCTTTTCTGTTGACCTCCCTTTTTCTCTTTATTTGTTTTTTTCGTATTTTGTTAGAACCGCCACTCCCATTCGTTTGGTCCTTTCTTTTTCGTTTCCTTTTTTTTTGTTTTTCTTTTTCGTTTCCTTTTTTTTGTTTTTCTTTTTCGTTTCCTTTTTTTTTGTTTTTCTTTTTCGTCGTTCTCATCGCTTTCTCTTCAGAAGGGGCTGCATGTTTCGTTTTTTTTTTTTTGTTTCATTTTTTTTCTTTTGTCTCTCTTTTCCCTCTTTTTTGTCATTTTATTTTTATTCCTTTTGTTTTTATCTTGCCTTCCTTTTTAGCCTTTCTTTTAAAAAAAAAAAAAAAGATGGTGGCCTTCCCATTCTGCTGTTTATTTCCACCTCTTCTTCTGTTTTCTCATGTTCTGAGCGTTTCGGCAGTGCAGTACACTGCTGTGTGTGTGTGTGAAATGACATCGTGAAAACAGTTCTATCTGAATGGATTGTTGCTGAAGCGTGTGCACTGCTCTGTGTGTGAGATGACATCGTGACAACAGTTCTATCTGAACGGATTGTTGCTGTAGCGTGTACACTGCTCTGTGTGTGAGATGACATCGTGGCAACAGTTCTATCTGAACGGATCGTTGCTGTAGCATATACAACACACTGCTCTGTGTGTGAAATAACATTGTGACAACAGTTCTATCTGAACGGATTGTTGCTGTAGCGTGTACACTGCTCTGTGTGTGTGAGATGACATTGTGTAAACAGTTCTGTCTGAATGGATTGTTGCTGTAGCGTATACAGCACACTGCTCTGTGTGTGAGATCACATTGTGACAACAGTTCTATCTGAACGGATTGTTGCTGTAGCATATACACTGCTCTGTGTGTGTGAGATGACATTGTGACAACAGTTCTACCTGAACGGATTGTTGCTGTAGCGTGTGCTACCTCTGGAGTCTGCTCCACTGACCCCCCTTCCACCCCTCTTGCTGCGGGTGTGCAGGCTGGATCAGGAGGGCAGCCGCGAGTGCACCAAAGCCGCCGTGGTGCTGCCCTACCAGAACGGTCTGGTGGTGCGCAACGTGCAGTTCTACAACTTTGACAGGGCCGGCTGCTCGGCTTTCGAGTTCACCCGAATCTCCGGCACGTGCTCCATATACTGCGGAGGCTTCAGTTACGTCACCAAAGGCCTGCAGTTTGAGAACACCAACAACAAGGTGAGAGCAGTACAGCAGAAGCTCACCCCTCTCTTCTCCTCTTCCTTCCTTCTTCTTTCCTCATACACGTCCCTTGAATCGTGATCACAAGAAGAAGCTGATTATTTGTGTTTAGAGAGCAGTGTAAACGTCCTGCTAGAAACAAGCTTGCTTTACACTCAGAGTCAATGCAACGAAATATAACAAAAATGGTAAGAAAAGAACTGTCATAACAGAAAACAAGAGAAAAACGCAGAGAGAGAGAGAGAGAGAGAGAGAGAGAGAGAGAGAGAGCGAGCAATTGTTAGAAGAGACTGTACGAATTATAGCACTACCATTCTTGAAGGTTGTAAGATACCAGAATATTGCAAAATAAGTAACTATAATCCGAAAAGAAGGACAATAATAAAGAGGTATGATAAAAAAAAGACAGCGGGCACTCTTATGATACACGATAAAGATATATTCGAGAAGAAAAAATGACACCAATAAATCATTAAGAAAGAAAGAAGTTAATACATAGATGAATAAAATAGATAATAAAAATGTTTCAACCAAGTGGATAGAAAAGCAGAAACTCAAATAAATGAATAAATGAATACCTTGATATATAACTCAATAAAGAAATAGACATATATATCAGCAGATCCATGGATAAAAAAGCAAAAAACAAAGAAATGAATGAATCAATACATTGACGTATAAACCAATAAAGAAATAGACATAAATATCAGCAGATCCATGGATGAAAAAAGCAAAGAATCAAATAAATGAATAAATGAAAACATTGACGTATAAACCAATAAAGAACTAGACATACATATCAACAGGTCCATGGATAGAAAAGTACATAATCAAATGAATGAATAAACGAATACGTTGACGTGTGACCCAATCAAGAAACAAGCATTGACGTGAAGCCAGTCCATCGTGTGATCGACATGCACACATCCCCATGCAGGTCCACTTCGAATGGGAGTCTGAAGGCGTCATCAAGGACGAGGACGGGACGCTGACGGGAGGGGTGGGGTACAGCGTGATCCCCACCACCCCCACCCTGCCCCCCTCGCACTGCACGGCCAACGTGGCGGAGATGTCGGTGACGGGGGTGCCGGGAAGTGTGTGTGACAGCACCGTCAAGTTCCACCGCTTTGCCTTCACCAACATTTCCCCCGAGTCCTTGCTCTTCAAAGACCTGCATTTTATCAACCAGGTGTGTGTGTGCGCGCGCGCGCGCGCGTATGTGTGTGTGTGGGGGGGGGGGAACGAAGAAGTGTAACAAAAGTATGATGGTGTTGATGGTTATCATGATGTTAATGATGATCATGATGACGATGGTGATGATGGTGATGATGATGATGATGATGATGATGATGAAGATGGTGATTATGATGATAATGATGATGATGATGATGATGATGATGATGATGATGATGATGGTGGTGATGATTGTTTCTGGCATTCTTGAATGTTGTTTACAACGTTGTCATTTCACACCTCCAGCAGAGATCAAGCTTAAAGAGAAGCGGGTAATTTTGGTTTCAAATGGAGGAAGTTTCCCATGCTTCGCTGTCATGGACACATTGACCTTCAGACGAGTGTGACTCTGCAGCGACATGGATGCTTTGAAAGAGAATGTGCTCGCCTGGCACTGGACACAGACCTTTGGTACAGAGGAGCCGAGGCCAATGTGCTCTGAGTGTTAACTGTGTGTATATGACTTCAGGTGACAACATTTGCTTGATAAATTTGCCGCCTGATGAAAGTTGGAGAGGAGAGCATTCTCCTGAGGTTAGTGTGGGTTATGTACACATGGTGACAAATTTTGTTGATCTCCCCGATAAATTGGAGTTTTCGCAGTAGGCTGGCTGTTAGCAACATGATTTGATGTGTTTGATTGTTTGAACCCCCGACCTCAATAGCCAGTTATCAGTAGGACTGGGCTGTTAGCGACATGATTTGATGTGTTGATGTGATTTGATGTGTTTGAACCCCGCACCTCAATAGCCAGTTATCGTTAGGCTGGGCTGTTAGCGACATAATTTTGATGTGATTTGATGTGTTTGAACCCCGTACCTCAACAGCCAGTTATCGTACACTGGGCTGTTAGCGACAATATTTGATGTGATTTGATGTTTTTGAACCCCTACCCCAACAGCCAGTTATCAGCGGCTTCGTGCGAGACCTTGAGATGACAAGTTGTCCGGCAATAGACTTGCGCACAGTTTCTCCCACCCTACCCCACCCCGTCCCACTCAAACAGTCTCATTGATTGGTGCTCTTCGGAGAACCCTTTTCTAGTAGACCATGAATCGTGACAAGTGACAAAGGGAGGGGCTGCTAACAGGATTTTCCCCCCGATCCTCCTTGGCCCTTTCAAATTTGTCTGCATGATTTTAGCTTCGGGTATATACCTCATGTCTGTGTGATCTAAGCTCTTGAGGAGTACATACCTGTCTGTGTGATCGAAGCTCTTGAGGTCTTTACCTATGTCTGTGTGATCTAAGCTTTGAGGGTCCTATACCTCATGTCTGTGTGATCTAAGCTCTTGAGGGTACTATACCTCATGTCTGTGTGATCGAAGCTCTTGAGGGTCCTATACCTCATGTCTGTGTGATCAAGCTCTTGAGGGTCTATACCTCATGTCTGTGTGATCAAGCTCTTGAGGTTGTCGTGTAACCCCAAATGCCCCGCTTGTGTCCAGTACGGCACGTCCACGACGCCTTACGCCGATAAACGCATCACGCACAAGCCTGGGTGGGCTTTTGTTCTGGTGGACGGCGAGTGCTACGAAATGGAGTTTGACAACGCCGGCCACATCGGCAACGTCAGCTATGACGGCGCCTACTACCAGTTTGACGTCAGTACCACTTGTGTTGTGACTGGCGGGTGGGGGATAGTGGTACATCGGCTGAGCTGGTTCGTTGGGTGGTTTGGATGGTTGGTTGGCTGCTTCGTTGGGTCGTTTGGGTGGTTGGTTGGCTGGTAAACAAGAAATGAGTATCGTCAGCTTGAAGATGATATACACATTTCCTTGTGACTGGTCAGCTGCTTGATCATTTGCCGGACGTGGATGGGTTGGTTGCTTGATGAACAGCAATTATAACCAACTGTCAGATAAATGACAAATAAAAAACAATTTTGCCAGAATAAATGTCTTCTGATTGACTGGGAGAGGGAAGGGCATGGGCCGATCAGTGTAAAAGGATGATAGTGGTAGGGTCGGGGGAATTGAATGGTTTGAAGACGGTGTGTTGGGTGTGTTTGGCTGTGTAATTGAGAAGACAGCGAGGGATAGGATGGAGGGTCGGGAGAATTGAATGGTTTGAAGACGGTGTGGTGGGTGTTTGGCTGTGTAATTGAGAAGACAGCGAGGGATAGGATGGAGGGTCGGGAGAATTGAATGGTTTGAAGACGGTGTGGTGGGTGTTTGGCTGTGTAATTGAGAAGACAGCGAGGGGTAGGATGGAGGGGAAGACGAAAACACGTACAGAAATAGAAGATGACAGTGAGAACGACAGGGGTGTACAGAGAGAGAGAGAGGAGGGAGACACTGAGAACGACAGGGATGTACAGAGAGAGACAGGAGGGAGACACTGAGAACGACAGGGAGTACAGAGAGAGAGAGAGGAGGGAGACACTGAGAACGACAGGGATGTACAGAGAGAGAGAGGAGGGAGACACTGAGAACGACAGGGGTGTACAGAGAGAGAGGAGGAGACACTGAGAACGACAGGGTGTACAGAGAGAGAGAGGAGGGAGACAATGAGAACGACAGGGGTGTACAGAGAGAGAGGAGGGAGACACTGAGAACGACAGGGTGTACAGAGAGAGAGGAGGGAGACACTGAGAACGACAGGGTGTACAGAGAGAGAGAGGAGGGAGACACTGAGAACGACAGAGGTGTACAGAGAGAGAGGAGGGAGACACTGAGAACGACAGGGGTGTACAGAGAGAGAGAGAGGAGGAGACACTGAAACGACAGGTATACAGAAGAGAGAGGAGACATGAAACGACAGGGGTGTACAGAGAGAGAGAGGAGGGAGACAATGAGAACGACAGGGTGTACAGAGAGAGAGGAGGGAGACACTGAGAACGACAGGGGTGTACAGAGAGAGAGGAGGGAGACACTGAGAACGACAGGGGTGTACAGAGAGAGAGAGGAGGGAGACACTGAGAACGACAGAG
>CM065743.1:2837659-2852659 GCA_033310375.1 Conus canariensis
TGTCAAAGTAATCTTAAGCTGGTATAGTTTGAACATAACTGGTGTCAAAGTAATCTTTAGCTGGTATAGTTTGAACAGAACTAGTGTCAAAGTAATCTTAAGCTGGTTTACTTTTAACAGAACTGGCGTCAAAGTAATCTTAAGCTGGTTTAGTTTTAACAGAACTGGCGTCAAAGTAATCTTAAGCTGGTATAGTTTGAACAGAACTGGTGTCAAAGTAATCTTAATCTGGTATAGTTTGAACGGAACTGGCGTCAAAGTAATCTTAAGCTGGTACAGCTTGAACAGAACTGGTGTCAAATTAATCTTAAGCTGGTATAGTTTGAACAGAACTGGTGTCAAAGTAATCTTAAGCTAGTATAGTTTGAACAGAACTGGTGTCAAAGTAATCTTAAGCTGGTATAGCTTGAACAGAACTGGTGTCAAAGTAATCTTAATCTGGTACAGTTTGAACAGAACCGGTGTCAAAGTAATCTTAAGCTGGTATAGCTTGAACAGAACTGGTGTCAAAGTAATCCGAAGCTGGTGTAGTCTGAACAGAACTGGTTTCAAAGTTATGTCACGCTGGTATAGCTTGAACACAGCTGGTGTCTAGTTATGTTAGGCCAGTATAACTTAAAAATTAAACTGATGCCAAAGTTACGTTAAGCTGATAGAACTTAAACGAAGTTGGTGTCAAAGTTTCGTGAAGCTGGTACAGTTTGAACAGGACTGGTGTCAAGGTTTCGTGAAACTGGTACAGTTTGAACAGGACTGGTGTCAAAGTTTCGTGAAGCTGGTACAGTTTGAACAGGACTGGTGTCAAAGTAATCTTAAGCTGGTACAGTTTGAACAGGACTGGTGTCAAAGTAATCTTAAGCTGGTACAGTTTGAACAGGACTGGTGTCAAAGTTATTGGTGAGCTGGTATAGCATGAACAGAGCTGACGTCTCATTTATCTCAAGTTGGTGTTCAATATGGAATTGACCTGACGTCAAATTTACTGATGGATTGTGACATAGTGAGCTGTGTCGGTGCGGCCATAGGAAGTGGTTTGTTCGCTGTGACGTGAGTCTAGTGGGGGAACGCTTCCTGAGTTGATTGGTCACACGGAGAACCTACAGTTCGTCCAGGAGGACGGGACTGGGGGGGGGGGGTGGAGAGGGAGGTGAAGTCGAATCTGAAAGTTTCCCGGTGCAAGCTATCAGTAACACACAGACCATCAAAAGCGGAGGGGCAGTGGAGGGTGTGTGGGCGAGGGTGGGGGGTGGGGTTGGTGGTGGCGATACACATCCAGGAGTGCATCCGGTATTGATCACATCAGTTCTAGACCTACTTTTTTTTTAGGCGATTCCGTAGTCATGGAATTGGTATTATTGCTTGTATATATGCTTGCGGTGGGTTTGTTGTTGTTGTTGTTGTTGTTGTTGTTGTTTTTGCAACGAGAGTGGGGGTGTGGGCTGATGGAGTTCACATGTTGATGAAAAAGAGAAGGGGCTGGGTGGGCGTCAGGGATGGGGATGAAAACATAAAGCAGACTGTATAAAAAAGTGTTTGCATTTAGCCATAAAACATGGGAAGAAATCAATTTGAATTGAAAAAAATAAAGCATAGATCGTATGACAAAGCTATAACCAACGGGGAAACAATGTTTGGTTTCAGCTGTGTACGGTGGCCTGGACTTCCATGACAATGTTTGGTTTCAGCTGTGTACGGTGGCCTGGACTTCCATAACAATGTTTGGTTTCAGCTGTGTACGGTGGCATGGACTTCCATAACAATGGTGGGTTTCAGCTGTTTACGGTGGCCTGGACTTCCATGGAGCTAGACCTGACGTGAAGTGGTCCCGCCTGGCCAGCACCGCCCAGCCCGGCCACACGACCTTGACCATGGAGGACGCGGTCACGTGGTCTGTCGGGGACGAGGTGATGCTGACGACGACCGACGGAAGTCCTTGGCACACCGAGACCTTCCGGCTGACGGGCGTCTCTGGAACTGTCGTCACCCTAAACAGCTCTGTGCAGCACACTCACATCGGTCAGTGCTCTGTCTCCTACGTCATCAGTGACGTCATTCTTGTCTGTACCAAAGGGTTTATGTGTTTTGTTTGTTTTGTTGTTTCCCACAAGGGTTTTCATCACGCATTACAATACAGATCAAAGCGAAGTCATGATATAATGTTCAAGTACTTCAAATCCAAGGAAAAGACCTGGGACTCTTCTCAAGCAACCACATTAGTCATGATGTAATGTTCAACCACATTAGTCATGATGTAATGTTCAACCACATTAGTCATGATGTAATGTTCAACCATATTAGTCATGATGTAATGTTCAACCATATTAGTCATGATGTAATGTTCAACCACATTAGTCATGATGTAATATTCAACCATATTAGTCATGATGTAATGTTCAACCATATTCGCATTTTGACAAACGTTTTACAGTTATGAAAACAAAGCAAGTTGCCCCACTAGAGCTGCAGAATAAGAAGTGTACTAGACAAAGGAATACATAGATCGAGAGTTGAGTCAGAGAGAAAGTAACAGAGTGGCGAAGTTTGGAAAATGGAATGGACGTGTCTTTTACGATCTTTATATCATTCCTACCAATGACAGGTGGACATTCACACAGATGTATATAGTTCTTGTGTATTTGAACAGTGAAAATAATCGATTTAAAAATATACCCTGTCCTGCTTTGAATAGGTTGCAAAAGTTGAAAACAGACCTTGTTTTAAGTACTTTCTTGGAAGGAACTTTTCTGGAAGATCACTGCATCTATGATAACCCATTATGAATGAAATTTATCTCCAGTTACATTCCTTTCACAATTATGACCCATACAATGCTCTCTCGGAACATTATAATGCCTTACTTGCTTTTACAAGACTGAAACCAAGTAGCTTCTTGTTTTGTCACAATCATGGCAATGTTAATATTTCTATCTAATCTAACAAATGTTCGAGGAAGCTTAGTGGTAGGTTTGTTTTCAAAAACATCAACATTTCAATCCCCACATTGTGCAACCCTACGATGACACAGGACTAGACAAAGTCCCAGCCAGATGTCGGCAGCAAAGTTCGTTTCCCAGCTGTTTGTAACGAGGAGAATATTAACTTACATGTTTGGTTGTCAGGACACTTTTTAGCTTTGAAAAATGTACATGTTCGACTAACTGTCATTCCTAGATATTCATTTTATAAGTCAATAAAGCCAAAAAGTCAATTCATCACATGGAATTTTAGTCCTGTGGAAAACGACTATTTTAGATTGATCTGGATTAATCTCAGATTTCCGTTTCTCATAAACAATTTGTTGGACATCAAATACCTTCTGCAAAGCAGATCCGGAATTAGCCAATGCAATTGTGTCGTCATCATATAACGGTACAGGAAACGATTGTTTTTTTTTTTTAACTTTAGGTAAATCTTAGACTCTCTCTCTCTCTCTCTCTCTCTCTCTCACACACACACACACACACACACCACACACACACACACACACACACACACACACACACACACACACACACACACACACACACACCAGCGTCCTCAGTCTGAAACAGTCTTAGTCGTTGGAACCATATGGCATACACTCTTCTTATAATAAAAACGGCTAATGTCAACTTTGTTACATTTTGTGCAGGAGTTTTCCGAAGACAGAGATCTAGAGTGGAAAAGAACCGGTACCATACATCGATTACACACTGGCGAATTAATTCCTTTTTTTGTTTTAAATTGTGTCCAACAGCACACTCGGAGACGCTTTCGTCAGGCTACAACCTGAAGCTGACGTCACACGTGGCCTTGCTGACACGCAATATCGTCATAGAAGGCGGCAGTTACTCGGATCTGGTCAAAGAATCCTTCGGCGCTCGTGTCCTGGTGGGCAAAACGATACTGAGGGGGAACGCTTTGAATGGTCAGTCCTTTCGTCTTACATGGAGTTCAACATTCATTTGTTTACGTGTTCAATCGTTTCTCGTTATCATCGCTGTCGTCATCAGCATTACCAGCATCGTCATTTTATGATGTATGTATGCATTTGTCAGTGTTGTTGTTTGTTACGTGCACGCTCACCAAGGTGGCATGGTGAATAATTATTGGTATTCCAAGGTGACATGGTGAATAATTATTGGTATTCTACGAGTCTTGGGGTAGCTAGTCTGTTTAGCACGGTACTCAGACGACTGGAACAACTTGGTGTTAAAGCAGGCAGTGATGATGACTTTTTTTTCCGCTGTAACTGTTACAAATAAAGTCATAAAGTCAAAATAGAGATAAAGGCACGACGCAGGGGGCAGAGTACTGCTTGTTTCAAACACAGACTGGCACCCTTTGAAAGGTGAGAAGGCTCTGTGGAACGTGCCGGTTGGTGAGCCGCTCAGGGTGAAAGCACTGCTCAGAGTGTCTGGATGTCCATGGCACGGCACAGAAACACCACAGAGCATGTTTCATGAACACCTTGTTCAGGCATGTTCCTCCGGATATGGATAGGAGTTTCTCAAAAAGATCGATATTTTTCACTTTATCCAAGTTTTTGTGTACAGTAGATCAAACTTTAGTGTGTTTCTGGTAATTTGGAAAGAAAATGATTTTTCGACACTGAAAGTATATAGACTCAGTGCTGCTGTGTGTACGGACTCTGATTTTGGCGATGTAACAGAGCCTTCTACATAACCCTTCGTACCATCAGCTGGTCTGTGAATAGACGATGTAACAGCGCCTCCTCACTAACCCTTCGTACCATCAGCGGGGCTGTGAATAGACGATGTAACAGCGCCTTCCCCCTAACCCATTGTACCATTAGCGGGGCTGTGAATAGACGATGTAACAGCGCCTTCCCCCTAACCCATTGTACCATTAGCGGGGCTGTGAATAGACGATGTAACAGCGCCTTCCCCTAACCCATTGTACCATTAGCGGGCTGTGATAACGATGTAACAGCGCTTCCCCTAACCCATGTACATTGCGGGGCTGTGAATAGACGATGTAACAGCGCCTTCCCTCTACCATCGTCCCATCACTGGCTGTGAAATGCGCTTTCTGTAGGCAGTCCTTGACTGGTTGCCAGTAGCAAGACCCCAGTTTTCTCTGTGCGTTGTACAGGCTTCGCCCGCGTGCAGAACGTCGAGTTCTACCACACCGGTCAGGAGGGGTGGACCGAACCCTACGACCCTCGCTACTCCCTGGCCTTCGTCGACGTGGTCAGCGACAACACCACCAGCTTCTACAGCTACGTTCGAGACAACAGCTTCCACAACGGATTCTCCCCGGCTGTGGGCGTCTTCGCCGTAGACAACCTGGAGGTGTCCGGAAACGTCATCCACCACACCGTGTATTATGGTGAGTCTGTGACGTCATCCATCACACTGTGTATTATGGTGAGTCTGTGACGTCACCATCACACCGTGTATTATGGCAAGTCCGTGACGTCATCCATCACACCGTGCATTATGGTATGTGACGTCATCCACCACACCGTGCATTATGGTGAGTCTGTGATGTCATCTATCACACCGTGTATTACGGTGAGTCTGTGACGTCATCCACCACACCATGTATTATGGTATATGACGTCATCCACCACACCGTGTGTTATGGTGAGTCTGTAATGTCATCCATCACGCCGTGTATTATGGTATGTGACGTCATCCACCACACCGTGTATTATGGCATGTGACGTCATCCACCACACCGTGTATTATGGTATGTGACGTCATCCACCACACCGTGTTTATGGTGAGCCTGTGACGTCATCCACCGCATGGCGGTGATGGTGAGTCTGTAACGTCATTCACCACACTGTGTTTATGGTGAGTCTGTGACGTCATTCACCGCATGGCGTGTGATGGTATAGTTTGTAACGTCATTCACCACACCGTGTTTATGGTGAGTCTGTGACGTTATTCACTGCATGGCGTGAGATGGTTAGTCTGTGACGTTATCCACCACACCGTATGTTATGGTGAATCTGTGACGTCATTCATCGCGTGGCGTGTCATAATGAGTTGTTATCTTCGTCATTCATCCCACAGTGTATTATATTCAGTCTCTGTCTGAGATAAAAGACCATTCATCACATGATGTGTTATGTTTTGTCTGTGTCCGATCCTCTGGTATGAATGAGTCATTGTCTGACGTCATTCCGCATACGAGCTATTATGGCCGGTCAATGAAGCAGTTTATGACACAGTGTTTATTCATTAGCTTGTGTCTAGTATAATTCTTCATATGGTGTGTTGTGGTTAGTCTGTGTCTGACGTTTTTCATCACATGGCGTGTTATCGCTAGTCTGCGTCTGACATAATTCATCATATGGTTTATTATGGTTTGTTTGTGACTGATGTAATTTCATCACACCATTTACAATGCGTTATTTGCGTCTGACGTGATAAAGCAGTGTATGTTCTTAGTGTGTGTTCTTTAGTGAGCCTCTGCCTGACGTCATTTATTCGATTTTCAATTGTTAGTTTGTGGCTGACATCATGTATAAGAAAAGGTGTTGCGGTCAATCGATGACGTCATGTATAATGCTAGGCATTATCGTTGGTCACCGAGTCATTCATAAACACAGTGCAGACATGACGTCATGTATAATGCTAGGCATTGTCGTTGGTCTCTGTCTGACGTCATTCATAACACAGTGCAGACATGACGTCATGTATAATGCTAGGCATTGTCGTTGGTCTCTGTCTGACGTCATTCATAACACAGTGCAGACATGACGTCATGTATAATGCTAGGCATTGTCGTTGGTCTCTGTCTGACGTCATTCACAACACAGTGCAGACATGACGTCATGTATAATGCTAGGCATTGTCGTTGGTCCCTGTCTGACGTCATTCATAACACTGCAGGCATGACGTCATGTATAATGCTAGGCATTGTCGTTGGTCTCTGTCTGACGTCATTCATAACACAGTGCAGACATGACGTCTGATGTCGTTTATTTCAGTGCATTATGGTTCGTCGGTGTCTGACGTCATTCGTCACGCCGTGCACTATGAATGATGTGTGAGTAACGTCATTATTCATCTCACTATTTAGCATGATTGGTTTATGAGTGACATCATTTGTACATTGTGTATCATGATTACTCTGTGCGTGGTGTGTGTTTTGTGTTGTGTGGTGTGTGTTGTGTGTGTGTGTGCGTGGTGTGCGCGCGCGCGCGTGCGCCTTACACACACACACACACACACACACACACACCTCTGCACGCACCACCATCCACCCATCCCCACCCACCCTGCTCCACACCAACACACCCCCGTTCACCACCTCTCCTCCCTCACATCCACCATCCACATACCTCTCCCTACAAGCCATCCACACCACCTCCTTGGGCACGCGTTTGGAAGGCAACCTGATGGCCCTCAACATCTGGTCCGGGGCCTACCTCAACCGCTACGAGGAGATGAACTTCCACTTTGACGCCTCCGTGGAAGCCATGGAAGCCACGGACCTGGTCCTCCGGAACAATATCGTGGCGGGCTGCGAGCGCGCCGGGTACCACCTCCCAGGTCAAGACTGCTCCACCCCTACCTCGGATCTGTGGTCCAACAACGAGGTGCATTCCTGCCTCACCGGGGTGGCTATCTTCCCCACGGACACCCCGGTGAGCAGTACCTGCACCAAGTGGTCCGGGTTCATGGCCTGGCGGAACGGAGATTTCGGCCTATACATCTTCACGGCAGGGAGCATTGAGGTGGAGAACTTGGTGGGGGTGGAGAATGGGGCCAGTGTGCTGCTCTTCGTGGAGGGCCCGCCAGCTCTCAGCCACAACGCGGAGGACAAGTACACCGTGGTCCGGGACAGCACCTTTGTGGGCAGGTGAGTCAGGGCGGGAGCAGCACCTGTTTTCTGACTGACCTGTCCGGTCGTCTCTGCCTGGCATGGACAATTTACGTTCTTCGGTGTAAGAAGAAATCATACATAGGGCAGGGAAGAGTAAATAGAAAGTAACAAAAAATAGTAGGCCCAGTAGCAACACCACCGCTGAAGAAGACGGACGGAAGTCTGTCGAAAGCTCCCAAGTAAGTGCTATTCCCAGCTGAGTGACCTGTCTAAATCCGGTAGTCGTTATAACAAATAAATAGTGTAACTCTTGCTCGCAGAAAATAACAAATAAATAGGGTAACTCTTGCTCTCAGAAAATAACAAATAATTAGGGTAGCTCTTGCGCCCAGAAAAAAACAAATAAATAGGGTACCTCTTGCTCCCAGAAAATAACAAATAAATAGGGAAACTCTTGCTCCCATGATGAAATCAATACACGCCCATAACTCAAAACGAATGCTGCTTATAACACCGACTCGCCAAGAAGCAGAAAATGGCAACACAGACCACATAGCACAAAGAAGGAGACATACTCCGAAGAAAGGATTTCCAAGCTTGCCTATGATACCCTGTACCAGGCACATCTACACAGCAACAACAACTGCAGAAACGAACAAATACAAAATTACATTTCTTCAAGACTGGCGCAGCTTTTTTTCACCTGGAACATTATGTTAAACAAACACACGGACAAACAGTAACACGTACAGATAACCTCGCTTTGACTGGAATGAAAGGAAATCAGAAACGAGGCCAGGAACAGAAAAGAGTAAAAATAACAAACACACATGATCTTTGACCCCATTGTCCTTCTCCTGATGCCTCTTGCAGAACGTCCAGCTTCGTCTGTTCCCGGGACACCATGGACTCTGGGGACGACAACGTGGTGCTGAGCGACCAGGCGAGGGGCTGGAGGCACGGTTCTTGTGGCATGACGGGTGTGGTCTTCCCCAACTTCGTCAGCGGCGGCAACGAGGCGCCCCGCAAGGCCTGGGTCAACAGCATGTCCTACCAGGCCCTCAAGGGAGTGCTGGACGTCACCAGTAAGAAGAGGGACGGGGAGGGGGGTGGGGGTGGGAAAGGTGGGGGGAGGGGTGTAGTTGGAGAGGGGTAGGCGGAGAGATTTGAACGGGTAGGGTTGAGAGGGTGGCATATCTGGGGAGAAAACCACAGTTCACTGTTTGGTTTGGGGGCTTTTGTTAAAGTTTGGCGTCGGGGCGGGTAAGGGAAGCTGTGGCTGTTTGTGTGCAGATGAGCTGTTCTGGCTGTTTGTGTGCAGATGAGCTGTACTGGCGGTTTGTGTGTAGATGAGCTGTTCTGGCTGTTTGTGTGTAGATGAGCTGTTCTGGCTGTCAGTGTGTAGATGAGCTCTTCTAAGCACTTGATATTCCCGGAAAGCCTTGTGAAAATGAGTTATTCATGTTGTATCATAAGTCATAGATATTATGTCAGTGTTTGTATTAAGTGTTACTGTTTATTTCATTTTCTTAAAAATTAGTACTCGGTAAACATGTCGACAGGAGCCGACCAAGGCTGGGAACTGTGTTCTATGTTTCTACTTCATCCCTTCGTCACACATTATGTTAAGAATTAGAGGGGAGACGTAACGATGTGATCATGCCTTCAGTTCGGTGCATATTACTTACAGCATAGCCAATCGCAAAGGGCCACATCAGGGCTGTCACCCTGTTGAAGTCAACTCTCAAAAAAGAAAAAGTAACAAAAAAACAGAAAGAAAAAAAAAAGAAAAAAAGAAAGATAGAAAGTAGAAGCCTACGTACACGCAACTCGCTAAAACAGATTTTCTAGAAGCACGCCGGAAGTTGTTCAAATCTTTCTTCCGTGAAAGGTTTAGAGCGGTTTTTACTGCAGTTGAACGTGTGTGTGTGTGTGTGTGTGTGTGTGTGTGTGTGTGTGTGTGTGTTGTGTGTGGTGTGTGTGTGTTGTGCTCTGCAGACGTGCTGTTTGAGCATTTCACCAGTGACGGTGCCGGCTCTCGTGACGTCATCATCTCAACCAACAAGAACAATGACGACATGCTGCACCCTGTGCGCGTCAGGGGACTAACTCTGAGTGACGTAGACTCCACCAGCAAAGTGTATTACGATGACCCTGTGTTAGGGTGAGTGCGTGTGTGGTGTGTGTGTGTGTGTGTGTGTGTGTGTGTGTGTGTGTGTGTGTGTGTGTGTGCTCGGGCGCGCGCGCGCGTGTATGTTGTCCACCTCCACCTCACACGTGACTACCGTTTGTTTGATTGACTTCGAAAAAATGTTCAAGGTGTTCTGTATGACTTTCAGTAATATGTAACATCCTTTGCTGACTGTGAACATGTAACCAAATGGTATTGTTGATGTATCCCTTGGAGACTTCCGTCAGTGTGTTAGAACTACCAGAGAGAAAGTACACAACAGATAGTCTCCGTCAGTGGATCAGAACTACCAGGAAAAAGTCCATAATGGATAGTCTCCGTCAGTGGATCAGAACTACCAGGGAAAAGTCCATGACAAATAGTCTCCGTCAGTGTATCAGAACTACCAGGGAAAAGTCCATGATGGATAGTCTCCGTCAGTAAATGAGAGCTACTAGGGAAAAGTCCATGACAAATAATCTCCGTCAGTGTGTCAGAACTACCAGGGAAAAGTCCATGACGGTTAGTCTCCGTCAGTGTTTCAGAACTACCAGGAAAAGTCCATGACCGATAGTCTCTGTTAGTGTATCAGAACTACCAGGGAAAAGTCCATGACGGATAGTCTCCATCAGTAAATCAGAACTACCAGGGAAAAGTCCATGACGGATAGTCTCCGCCAGTGTATCAGAACTACCAGGAAAAGTCCATGATGGATAGTCTCCGTCAGTGTGTCAGAACTACCAGGGAAAAGTCCGTGATGGATGGTCTCCGTCAGTGTGTCAGAACTACCAGGGAAAAGTTCATGACGGATAGTCTCCATCAGTGTGTCAGAACTACCAGGGAAAAGTCCATGACTGATAGCCTCCGTCAGTGTGCCAGAACTACCAGGGAAAAGTCCATGACCGATAGTCTCTGTCAGTGTGCCAGACCGATAGTCTCTGTCAGTGTGCCAGAACTACCAGGGAAAAGTCCATGACCAATAGTCTCCGTCAGTGTGCCAGAACTACCAGGGAAAAGTCCATGACCGATAGTCTCCGTCAGTGTGCCAGAACTACCAGGGAAAAGTCCATGACCGATGGTCTCCGTCAGTGTGCCAGAACTACCAGGGAAAAGTCCATGACCGATAGTCTCCGTCAGTGTGCCAGAACTGCCAGGGAAAAGTCCATGACCGATAGTCTCCGTCAGTGTGCCAGAACTACCAGGGAAAAGTCCATGACGGATAGTCTCCGTCAGTGTGCCAGAACTACCAGGGAAAAGTCCATGACAAATAGTCTCCGCCACTGTGCCAGAACTACCAGGGAAAAGTCCATGACAAATAGTCTCCGTCAGTGTGCCAGAACTACCAGGGAAAAGTCCATGACGGATAGCCTCTGTCAGTGTGTCAGAACTACCAGGGAAAAGTCCATGACGGATAGTCTCTGTCAGTGTGCCAGAACTACCAGGGAAAAGTCCACGACGGATAGTCTCCGTCAGTGTGCCAGAACTACCAGGGAAAAGTCCATGACGGATAGTCTCCGTCAGTGTATCAGAACCACCGGGGAAAAGTCCATGATGGATAGTCTCCGTCAGTGTGTCAGAACTACCGGGGAAAAGTCCATGACGGATGGTCTCCGTCAGTGGATCAGAACTACCAGGGAGAAGTCCATGACCGATAGCCTCTGTCAGTGTGCCAGACCGATAGTGTCTGTCAGTGTGCCAGAACTTCCAGGGAAAAGTCCGTGACCAATAGTCTCCGTCAGTGTGCCAGAACTACCAGGGAAAAGTCCATGACCGATAGTCTCCGTCAGTGTGCCAGAACTACCAGGGAAAAGTCCATGACGGATAGCCTCCGTCAGTGTGTCAGAACTACCAGGGAAAAGTCCACGACGGATAGTCTCTGTCAGTGTGCCAGAACTACCAGGGAAAAGTCCATGACGGATAGCCTCCGTCAGTGTGCCAGAACTACCAGGGAAAAGTCCATGACGGATAGTCTCCGTCAGTGTATCAGAACCACCGGGGAAAAGTCCATGATGGATAGTCTCCGTCAGTGTGTCAGAACTACCGGGGAAAAGTCCATGACGGATGGTCTCCGTCAGTGGATCAGAACTACCAGGGAGAAGTCCATGACCGATAGCCTCTGTCAGTGTGCCAGACCGATAGTGTCTGTCAGTGTGCCAGAACTTCCAGGGAAAAGTCCGTGACCAATAGTCTCTGTCAGTGTGCCAGAACTACCAGGGAAAAGTCCATGACAAATAGTCTCCGTCAGTGTGCCAGAACTACCAGGGAAAAGTCCATGACAGATAGTCTCCGTCAGTGTTTCAGAACTACCAGGGAAAAGTCCATGACGGATAGTCTATGTCAATGTGCCAGAACTACCGGGGAAAAGTCCATGACGGATAGTCTCCGTCAGTTTAAGAGAACTACCGGGGAAAAGTCCATGACAAATAGTCTCCGTCAGTGTATCAGAACTACCGGGGAAAATTCCATGATGTATAGTCTCCGTCAGTGTATCAGAACTACCGGGGAAAAGTCCATGACAAATAATCTCCGTCAGTGTGTCAGAGCTACCAGGGAAAAGTCCATGATGGATAGTCTCCGTCAGTGTGTCAGAACTACCAGGGAAAAGTCCATGACGGATGGTCTCCGTCAGTGGATCAGAACTACCAGGGAAAAGTCCATGACCGATAGTCTCCGTCAGTGGATCAGAACTACCAGGGAAAAGTCCATGACATTACAGAAAGTGTCCACAGTCTGACCCAGCTCATGACACATTACAGAAAGTGTCAACAGTCTGACCCAGCTCATGACACATTACAGAAAGTGTCAACAGTCTGACCCAGCACATGACACATTACAGAAAGTGTCCACAGTCTGAACCAGCTCATGACACATTACAGAAAGTGTCAACAGTCTGACCCAGCTCATGACACATTACAGAAAGTGTCCACAATCTGAACCAGCTCATGACACATTACAGAAGGTGTCAACAGTCCCCTACCTCATCTTTTTTCCTACTTCGACATGAAAAAAAGGTAACATCTGGATCGGCTACGGATTAAAAAGGTAACATCTGGATCGGCTGCGGATTAAAAAGGTAACGTCTGGATCGGCTATGGATTTAAAAGGAAGTCTTTTTAAAAGAATGCTCAGCAATTGTTGGTGTTGTGGTGGTGGTGTGTTGTTATTGTTGTTGTTGTTGTTGTTATTGGTGTTGTTGTTGTTGTGTTGTTATTGGTGTTGTTGTTGTTGTTGTTTGTTGTGTGTGTGTGTGTGTGTGTGTGTGTGTGTGTGTGTGTGTGTGTGTGTGTGTGTGTGTTTCCGAGTGCACCCCAAGTAGTCCCATTCTCAGATCGGTAGAACGAACCGTCAGTGTTCCCACTGTGGTTGGGGACCAGGTGGTGGACTGTTTGTCAGTGTTTCCACTGTGGTGGGGGGCCTGGTGTGGACTGTGTCAGTGTTCCCACTGTGGTGGGGGACCAGGTGGTGGACTGTGTGTGTCAGTATTTCCACTGTGGTTGGGGGCCAGGTGTAGACTGTGTGTCAGTGTTCCCACTGTGGTGGGGGACCAGGTGGTGGACTGTGTGTGTCAGTATTTCCACTGTGGTTGGGGACCAGGTGGTGGACTGTGTGTCAGTGTTTTCCACTGTGGTGGGGGGGCCTGGTGTGGGACTGTGTCAGTGTTCCCACTGTGGTTGGGGGCCAGGTGTGGACTGTGTGTCGGTGTTCCCATTGTGGTGGGGGACCAGGTGGTGGACTGTGTGTGTCAGCATTTCCACTGTGGTGGGGGACCAGGTGGTGGACTGTGTGTCAGTGTTTCCACTGTGGTGGGGGGGCCTGGTGTGGACTGTGTCAGTGTTCCCACTGTGGTGGGGGGCCAGGTGTGGACTGTGTCAGTGTTTCCAGTGTGATGGGGGGGCCAGGTGGTGGACTGTGTGTCAGTGTTTCCACTGTGGTGGGGGGGGCCAGGTGTGGACTGTGTGTCAGTGTCCCCACTGTGGTGGGGGGTCAGGTGTGGACTGTGTCAGTGTTTCCACTGTGTTGGGGGGCCTGGGGGTGGACTGTGTGTCAGTGTTTCCAATGTGGTTGGGGCCAGGTGGTGGACTGTGTCACTGTTTCCACTGTGGTGGGGGGCCAGGTGTGGACTGTGTGTCACTGTTTCCCACGTGGTGGTGGGGGGCCTGGTGGTGTGGAATGTGTCAGTGTTTCCAATATGGTGGGGGGCCAGGTGTGGACTGTGTCAGTGTTTCCACTGTGGTGGGGGGACAGGTGTGGACTGTGTCAGTGTTTCCAATGTGGTGGGGGGCCAGGTGGTGGACTGTGTGTCAGTTTATTTCCGCGTATGGTGATGTGGGTTCCAGGGTGGCAGACGTGTGTGTCTGTGTTGTTTCCACTTTGGTGGGGGGGCCAGGTGGTGGACTGTGTGTCAGTGTTTCCACTGTGGTGGGGGCCAGGTGGTCAGACGGTGTGTCAGTTGTTTCATGTGGGCGTTGCACTGTGTGTGGTGTTGCCATGTGGTGATGGACTGTGTGTTTCAGTGTGTGCTATCTTCCACTGTGGTGGGGGGCCTGGTGTGGACTGTGTCAGTGTTCTCACTGTGGTGGGGGGCCAGGTGTGGGGACTGTGTCAGTGTTTCAACTGTGGTGGGGGGCCAGGTGTGGGACTGTGTGTCAGTGTTCCCACTGTAGTGGGGGGTCAGGTGTGGACTGTGTCAGTGTTTCCACTGTGTTGGGGGCCTGGGGGTGGACTGTGTGTCAGTGTTTCCAATGTGGTGGGGGCCATGTGTGGACTGTGTCACTGTTTCCACTGTGGTGGGGGGCCAGGTGTGGACTGTGTGTCACTGTTTCCACTGTGGTGGGGGGCCAGGTGTGGACTGTGTGTCACTGTTTCCACTGTGGTGGGGGGCCTGGTGGTGGAATGTGTCAGTGTTTCCAATATGGTGGGGGGCCAGGTGTGGACTGTG
Organism: Conus canariensis; assembly: GCA_033310375.1. Classification (NCBI taxonomy): domain Eukaryota; kingdom Metazoa; phylum Mollusca; class Gastropoda; order Neogastropoda; family Conidae; genus Conus; species Conus canariensis. The sequence goes on from CM065743.1 coordinate 2,852,551, forward strand.
TCATTGTTTCCACTGTGGTGGGGGGACAGGTGTGGACTGTGTCAGTGTTTCCAATGTGGTGGCGGGCCAGGTGGTGGACTGTGTCACTGTTTCCAGTGTGGTGGGGAGC
>CM065743.1:2857659-2867659 GCA_033310375.1 Conus canariensis
GTGCTCCGGGTACACCTGCCGAAAGCGACTGTCCACCTTCCCGGCTATTGTGCCGCTAGGTGAGTTAGATGTGCAGATGATGTACTGTGAATACACCGGCCGAGAAACGACTGTCCACCTTCCCTGCTACTGTGCCGCTAGGTGAGTTAGACGTGCAGATGATGTACTGTGAATACACCTGCCGAAAGCGACTGTCCACCTTCCCTGCTACTGTGCCGCTAGGTGAGTTAGACGTGCAGATGATGTACTGTGAATACACCTGCCGAAAGCGACTGTCCACCTTCCTGGTTATTATGCCGCTAGGTGAGTTAGACGTGCAGATGATGTACTGTGAATACACCTGCTGAAAGCGACTGTCCACCTTCCCGGCTATTGTGTCACCAGGTGAGTGGAAAGAAGTTCTCCACCTTCCCTACTATTGTCCTGATTGCTGACTTTGACGTTCAAACGATGCACTCAGTTGTCACCTGCCGAAAGCAGCTCTCCATCTTCCCGGCTGGTGTCCCGCTAGATGACGTTCTCTGGATGAAGATGGAGAATTCGGCTCTGTGGTCACGCCCTTGCTCCTCGTTGTCCCGCTAGATGAGTGACAGGCTCTGTGGTCACGCCCTTGCTCCTCGTTGTCCCGCTAGATGAGTGACAGGCTCTGTGGTCACGCCCTTGCTCCTCGTTGTCCCACTGGATGAGTGACAGGCTCTGTGGTCACGCCCTTGCTCCTCGTTGTCCCGCTAGATGAGTGACAGGCTCTGTGGTCACGCCCTTGCTCCTCGTTGTCCCGCTAGATGAGTGACAGGCTCTGTGGTCACGCCCTTGCTCCTCGTTGTCCCGCTAGATGAGTGACAGGCTCAGTTGATCTGCTCCTGAATAACATCTAAAGACAGTGGCTCTCTACCTTCTCACTATTGTTCCCCTAGATGAGTCATGTAAAGACAGTGGCTCTCTACCTTCTCACTATTGTTCCCCTAGATGAGTCATGTAAAGACAGTGGCTCTCTACCTTCTCACTATTGTTCCCCTAGATGAGTCATGTAAAGACAGTGGCTCTCTACCTTCTCACTATTGTTCCCCTAGATGAGTCATGTAAAGACAGTGGCTCTCTACCTTCTCACTATTGTTCCCCTAGATGAGTCTTGTAAAGACAGTGGCTCTCTACCTTCTCACTATTGTTCCCCTAGATGAGTCATGCAAAGACAGTGGCTCTCTACCTTCTCACTATTGTTCCCCTAGATGAGTCATGTAAAGACAGTGGCTCTCTACCTTCTCACTATTGTTCCCCTAGATGAGTCATCTAAAGACAGTGGCTCTCTACCTTCTCACTATTGTTCCCCTAGATGAGTCATGTAAAGACAGTGGCTCTCTACCTTCTCACTATTGTTCCACTAGATGAGTCAGACACTGAGGTAGTGTACACTGCATATACCTGGAGATGGCGACTCTCCATCTTCACCTGTCTGTGAGTTCGATGTCTTAGTGATTGCCCTGAATGAACCTGAAGACAGCGACTCTTCACATTCTGAGCTGATCCGTCAATTTTTCAAAATGGAGTGACTGACGGCGGCGAACGAAGCAAAATTTAGAAAGAGAGGGTGTTAGTTACCGCCAATGACATTGACAAACAAAGCACATGACAAGACACGATGCATTTCAACCTCTTGGGTCTTCTTCAGGCGAAAAATAAATCACATTTAACATTTAAGACAGTACAAACAAAGAACGAAAATGACTCATCTGTTGTTGTCCATGTGGTGGGGAGAATAGCCGCTAGGCGGAAATGACAAGGGGGATTATGGGAGAGGAAAAAGGAGGGGGGGTTTTCGTGGGGGGGGGGGGGGTGTTGTGTGATACGATAGGGTTGTGTGTCTAGTTTAGTGGGGTGGTGTGATATCTTTGTGACAGTTGTGGTAATGGTGGATTGATAATAATGGTAAGGGGGGGGGGGGGGAAGGCAAACCGGAATATATATATATATATATATATAGAAGGGGTAAATAAGTACATGAACAGAAGAAACTGTTAAAAAAAAAAAGGGGGGGGGGTAAATAAGTACATGAACAGAAGAAACTGTTAAAAAAAAAAAAGAAGAAGAAGAAAGTTTAGGTGAATAAAATAAATGATTTCACTGGGTGGTGAAAGAGGTGGTAGTAGTTATGCGTGGGTAGTTGTGAAAGGTGTGTGGGTAATGTTAATAAGGGAGGGAAGGGGATGGAAGATAAATGGGTGATAAGGTATGATTGGGAGGGGGGGGGAGGGGGGTTGAGGAAAAAAAAGGGAGGAGGAGGGTAATGTGTGTGTGGGGGGGGGGAGGGAAGGGGGGCAAGAGAAGGAGAGCTCATATCTCTTCATCCACTATGGGGTGGGGGGTGGGGGTGGGAGGTTGGGAGGTTCATATTAATAGTGTTGTTTAAAAAAAAGTAAACAATGCTGTGGGATGATGTTCATTGTAACAGGTGAAATAATGTGTTGGCATCAATATGCTGATGTTTGTTGAGAGAAGATAGCAGTGATCAATGAAAAACAGGGTATCATGTGTTGCACATACACACACACACACGCACACTCACACACACACACACACACACACACACACACACACACACCACACACACACAACACACACACACACAAAAAGGGGGGGGGGGACCACATGTAAACAATGTTCTGGGTGAGTTAAGATCATGTGATCATAATGAGACTAACTGTGGAAAGTTTTCACACACATATTCATACACACATACACTCATTCACACACACACACACACACACACACACACACACACACACACACACACACACACACACACACAAAAAAGGGTAAAAATTATTATCATTAATCAGTCACTGATGGGTGATGATCATATGAGATCAACGGAAGTGTAGGAAGAGATTCTTCTCCGTTCCCTTAGGCAGGAATGGTGGAGGTACTGGCAAGGGCTTCTGTATGGTGAAGGCCCTCCAGTGGTCAATAAGGTTTTGCATTCATCAGTGTGTTGGCAGGCCAGGATTCTTCTTTTGGTGTTGTTGTCCCACAGCATTGTTTCCTTTTTTAAACAACACTATTAATATGAACCTCCCAACCTCCCACCCCCACCCCCACCCCCCACCCCATAGTGGATGAAGAGATATGAGCTCTCCTTCTCTTGCCCCCCTTCCCTCCCCCCACCCCCCACACACACATTACCCTCCTCCTCCCTTTTTTTTTTCTCAACCCCCCTCCCCCCCTCCCAATCATACCTTATCACCCATTTATCTTCCATCCCCTTCCCTCCCTTATTAACATTACCCACACACCTTTCACAACTACCCACGCATAACTACCACCACCTCTTTCACCACCCAGCGAAATCATTTATTTTATTCACCTAAACTTTCTTCTTCTTCTTTTTTTTTTAACAGTTTCTTCTGTTCATGTACTTATTTACCCCCCCCCCTTTTTTTTTTAACAGTTTCTTCTGTTCATGTACTTATTTACCCCTTCTATATATAATTTTTTTTTCCAGTTTGCCTCCCCCCCCCCCCTTACCATTATTATCAATCCACCATTACCACAACTGTCACAAAGATATCACCCCACCCCACTAAACTAGACACACAACCCTATCGTATCACACAACACCCCCCCCCCCCCCCCCACGAAAACCCCCCCTCCTTTTCCTCTCCCATAATCCCCCTTGTCATTTCCGCCTAGCGGCTATTCTCCCCACCACATGGACAACAACAGATGAGTCATTTTCATTCTTTGTTTGTACTGTCTTAAATGTTAAATGTGATTTATTTTTTCGCCTGAAGAAGACCCAAGAGGTTGAAATGCATCGTGTCTTGTCATGTGCTTTGTTTGTCAATGTCATTGGCGGTAACTAACACCCTCTCTTTCTAAATTTTGATCCGTCAATGTTGAACATTTCAGATGAGGAGCTCTATACTTGAAGAAAGCCCCTGTCTGTCTTTCCTGCAATTGTCCCACTAGTAAGACGTTGACGTGACGTGTACTGGATAGACATGAAGAGCAGTTTTGCACTTTCCTTGCTGTTGTTCTGTCTGTTGAGTGGAGCGCACAGGCGCCGAGCCTCATATATGTCTGAAGACAGAGCTGAATTAGATGCTCAGGTAATTGTCTTGGATATTCCTGAGGAGTTATTCTTCGTTGATTTCGCCAGGACAATTAGATGTTCAGATGAGGTGCTTGCCTTTGGATATACTTGTAGAGAGTGGTTCTCAGATGAAAATGATGCTGTGTATTAATAAGTGCTGAAGAAAAAAAAACCCAGCAACAACAAAAACGAAAGAAACAGAAATAAGAAAACAAGAGGGGAAAACAGCAAAAAGGAACTTAGAAAGTTGAGAACCCTAAAGTTATAAGACAATACATTCTCATTATTGGAAAACAAAACGCTGGCTGAAGTTTGTTGTGTAAGCGTCTAAGTTCACCGTCACATACACATGAACAGCTGGCAGACTGACATATATCAAACGGAATGATTTAAGTCAGAAATGTTCTTCATAGGGTAATGTTTTGCTTTCTCGCCTTTTTAACTTCAAAGAAAAACTGTAACAACAACAGTTACTGGAACATCGCAAGGAACAACAACAACAGTCACAGGAACATCGCAAGGAACAACAACGACAATCACTGGAACATCGCAAGGAACAACAACAACAACAATCACAGGAACATGGCAAGGAACAACAACAACAATCACAGGAACATCGCAAGGAACAACAACAACAATCACAGGAACGTCGCAAGGAACAACAACAACAATCACAGGAACATGGCAAGGTACAACAACGATAATCACAGGAACATCGCAAGGAACAACAACGACAATCACAGGAACATCGCAAGGAACAACAACAACAATCACTGGAACATCGCAAGGAACAACAACGACAATCACAAGAACATCGCAAGGAACAACAACAATCACAGGAACATCGCAAGGAACAACAACGACAATCACTGGAACATCGCAAGGAACAACAACAACAATCACTGGAACATCGCAAGGAACAACAACGACAAAAGAGCAGCATTCACACCACCATCAATAGCGGTAGCAACAAATACACTTCAACTGCAACAATAGAAGCAGCAGCAACAACATCTTCAACTACATTAGCCACAACGACAGCAACACGAACGAAAACCAAGAACAATAAACAGAAGCAACAAGAACACCAGCAGTAACACCAACAGTGACAACAACGACAGCAACTGCAACAGCAGCAACACTTCAATTACTACTACTACTACTACTACTACTACTACTACTACCACTACTACTACTACTACTACTACTACTACTACTACTACTCATGATGAAGATGATATTGATAATGATAATGACAAAAATAATGGTGATTCTGATGACAACAACAGTAATAATCATAATGGTGATGATAATGATAATGATAATAATAATAATAATATAATAAACAACTGATAAAGGCACTATTGACGCTGTGTGTGTTCGTGTGTGTGTGTGTGTGTGTGTGTGTGTGTGTGTGTGTGTTGTGTTGTGTTTTACGCATGTGCGTGCACGTGTGTGATGTCTGCGGTTGTACGTGTGTGTCTACGTGCACGTGCAGACCGCTGGGTCAACCTGTACCTGTCCAGCACAGCGCCCAAGGTCATGCGTTTCTTCCTGCTGAACGTGAACCCCACCGACTGTGTGGGCCTGTCCATCTACAACACCATGCCCTACCGCCTGGAAATCTACCTGGACGGAAATTACGTCATGCCCCTTAATGGCTACATGGCCGGCGGAAGGTAGCTCGCGACGTAGTGTGCATGCCCAGCGTTTCTTTCTTGTATTCTTTCTTTGTGCTATCGTATAGAGAGGTATGAATGTATTCATTACGCCGATCTGTCGAGCGTCTCTTTATTTAGTTGTTTTTTTTTTTTTTTCTGTCACCCTTTTTTTCCACCTATAACGTATACCACTTCTTCACTAATCGAAGAAGGGAGACCACTTAGTCTGCATTGATTTTCTTTTTTTTCTTTCATATTCTTTACAAGCATTTATAGAGCTGGTCATCTTGACATATGTAGAATTTTTTTTAATGCAAATCGATTGACTGATGGAGATTACTTGTCTTCTCTCTCTCTCTCTCCTCTCTCTCTCCTCTTCTCTCTCTCTCTCTCTCTCTCTCTGGTGAGGACCAACGCTTGACATTCATGATCAGTCGAACAAGTGCTGAAGATTACTCCATTTGTTGACTTATTGGCCAGCATTTATAACGAGCGCGAGACACGCTCTTGTGTTTTTGACTATTGGCCAACAGTTATAACGAGCGCGTGACACGCTCTTGTGTTTTTGACTTATTGGCCAACAGTTATAACGAGCGCGTGACACGCTCTTGTGTTTTTGACTTACTGGCCAACAGTTACAACGAGTGCGTGACACGCTTTTGTGTTTTTGACTTATCGGCCAACAGTTACAACGAGCGCGTGACACGCTCTTGTGTTTTTGACTTACTGGCCAACAGTTATAACGAGCGCGTGACACGCTTTTGTGTTTTTGACTTATTGGCCAACAGTTATAACGAGCACGTGGCACGCTCTTGTGTTTTTGACTTATTGGCCAACAGTTATAACGAGCGCATGGAACGCTCTTGTGTCTGCTTGAATGGGGCCTCTTGGGCTGCAGTCAATACAGCTCAGTGCCAACAGCCATATGTTTTGATGCCGCTGGCCCTCACTACTATACAGCTGTTTTTTCAAAAGTTGTGTATGTCTACCTATGAACTTGTGTGTATGCATGTTTTGAACCTATGCAAGTCTTTATTTGCATGTATGGCATGTTCAGCAATACGTTGTCGACGCTATGTTATAAGGACATACTGCAGGCCCCATTAGACAGTTCGTTCGTTCGTGAACGCATGTATGCACCTAGATCTTAATGCTTAAGGATTATTATTATTATTAATAATTTTATTATTATTATTATTGTTGTAATAATACTATTATTATTATTATTATTTATTATCACCATCATTATCATTGTCATTTGTGATTATCACTGTTATGTTAGCTTTATTTCTATCATCATCATTATTATCATAATCATCCTTTTCATTATTATCATGATTGTGCTTACTGTATCCATTATTGTTTTACAATAACAAGTGCGTCTTCTTCCGATACCACACACAGGGGAGGTAAAACCGATCCAACAAAGGACAGGACAGCCCAGACTGCTGTCAGTAGTAGTGTCCAAGCGGTTGTCTTCTCTTGATCCCCACCAGGGGGTTTTCATTTTGTCCAGTTTTCCTCTGTGGTATTTGTGACCTAGGAAGAAAATGTATTTGCCCAAAGTTCGTTTGCGCTTTGTGTAGCATATTGCCTAATTGTTACTCTACACTCTGTTCTCTGAGTTGATTTGTCGTTTGGCTTGGTGTCAGTCGTTCGTTTGCCCGCTCTGTGTTGCATATTGCCTAATTGTTACTCTACACTCTGTTCTCTCAGTTGATTTGTCGTTTGGCTTGGTGTCAGTGCAAATCTTAATAAATGTTAGCGAACCGCCAGAGAACGTGGACAAACGAGTCACAAGACGAAAACAACTAGTTTCGACCTCTTAGGTCTTCATCAGGTGAGACATTAACGAATAAAAACAATGAAAATTCACTTAGCTTATTTGTTTAGATTTCCGCCTGCAGTCCTCTCGCTTTGCAACTTGGTGTCAGTGGTTCCGCAGTCTTTGTCCAACTTCTACCAAGCAGACGGCCACAGAAAATAGAACAGACAGTATTCACGTTTCTGAAACATGGCGAAACAAAAAGACAGACTACAGAATACTAAAAACAAGGTAAAGCCCCCTCCCCCCCCCTCCACCCTACCCCGCAGCCCTCATCCCCGACCCCTTAAAAAGAAACCCATCTGATTGCAACGTTATAGAGAGGGAGGCGAAAGGGAAAAGGTGCAAGACACCTCAGCGTTACTGGTAACAAGGCAAACAGGAAATAGAACAGACTGTAGTGTTACTGGTGACAAGGCAAACAGGAAATAGAACAGACTGCAGTGTTACTGGTAACAAGGCAAACAGGAAATAGAACAGACTGCAGCGTTACTGGTAACAAGGCAAACAGGAAATAGAACAGACTGTAGTGTTACTGGTAACAAGGCAAACAGGAAATAGAACAGGAAATAGAACAGACTGCAGTGTTACTGGTAACAAGGCAAACAGGAAATAGAACAGACTGCAGTGTTACTGGTAACAAGGCAAACAGAAATAGAACAGACTGTAGTGTTACTGGTAACAAGGCAAACAGGAAATAGAACAGGAAATAGAACAGACTGCAGTGTATTGGTAACAAGGCAAACAGGAAATAGAACAGGAAATAGAACAGACTGTAGTGTTATTGGTAACAAGGCAAACAGGAAATAGAACAGGAAATAGAACAGACTGCAGTGTTACTGGTAACAAGGCAAACAGGAAAAAATAGAACAGACTGCAGTGTTACTGGTAACAAGTCAAACAGGAAATAGAACAGACTGCAGTAGTACTGGTAACAAGGCAAACAGGAAATAGAACAGACTGCAGTAGTACTGGTAACAATGCAAACAGGAAAGAGAACAGACTGCAGTGTTACTGGTAACAATGCAACAGGAAATAGAACAGACTGCAGTGTTACTGGTAACAAGGCAAACAGGAAATAGAACAGACTGCCTTGTTACTGGTAACAAGGCAAACAGGAAATAGAATAGACTGCTAGCGTTACTGGTAACAAGGCAAACAGGAAATCGAACAGACTGATGTACTGGTAACAAGGCAAACAGAAAATAGAACAGGTAAAATAGAACAGACTGCAGTGTTACTGGTAACAAGGCAAACAGAAAATAGAACAGACTGCAGCGTTACTGGTAACAAGGTCAAACAGGAAATAAACAGTCTGTAGTGTTACTGGTAACCAGGCAAACAGGAAATAGAACAGACTGCAGCGTTACTGGTAACAAGGCAAACAGGAAATCGAACAGACTGTAGTGTTACTGGTAACAAGGCAAACAGGAAATAGAACAGGAATAGAACAGACTGCAGTGTTACTGGTAACAAGGCAAACATGAAATAGAACACGAAATAGAACAGACTGTAGTGTTACTGGTAACAAGGCAAACAGGAAATAGAACAGGAAATAGAACAGACTGTAGTGTTTACTGGTAACAAGGCAAACATGAAATAGAACAGGAAATAGAACAGACTGTAGTGTTACTGGTAACAAGGCAAACAGGAAATAGAACAGGAAATAGAACAGACTGCATTGTTACTGGTAACAAGGCAAAGGAAATAAAACAGACTGCAGTGTTACTGGTAACAAGGCAAACAGGAAATAGAACAGACTGCAGTGTTACTGGTAACAAGGCAAACAGGAAATAGAACAGACTGCAGTGTTACTGGTAACAAGGCAAACAGGAAATAGAACAGACTGCCATGTTACTGGTAACAAGGCAAAGAGGAAATAAAACAGACTGCAGTGTTACTGGTAACAAGGCAAACAGGAAATAGAACAGACTGCAGCGTTACTGGTAACAAGGCAAACAGGAAATAGAACAGACTGCAGCGTTACTGGTAACAAGGCAAACAGGAAATAGAACAGACTGCAAGCGTAACTGGTAACAAGGCAAACAGAAATAGACAAATAGAACAGACTGCAGCGTAACTGGCAACTAGCTAGGCAAACAGGAAAAGAACAGACTGCAGCGTTAGTGGTAACAAGGCAAACAGGAAATAGAACAGACTGTAGTGTTACTGGTAACAAGGCAAACAGGAAATAGAACAGACTGTAGTGTTACTGGTAACAAGGCAACAGGAAATAGACAGGAAATAGAACAGACTGCAGTGTTACTGGTAACAAGGCAAACAGGAAATAGAACAGACTACAGTGTTACTGGTAACAAGGCAAACAGGAAATAGAACAGACTGTAGTGTTACTGGTAACAAGGCAAACAGGAAGAGAATAGGAAAGAACAGACTGCAGTGTTACTGGTAACAAGGCAAAACAGGAAA
>CM065743.1:2872659-2877659 GCA_033310375.1 Conus canariensis
ACTTAATGGACAGAACAACGTAAATGGACACTATGAACAAACTGTAAGATTGACACAACTATGAACAAGACTGTAAATGGCAGAACAGAACTGTAGAATGGACACTATGAACAGAGACTGTAGAATGGACACTAGAACAGAGACTGTAGAATGGACACTATGAACAGAGACTGTAGAATGGACACTTGAACAAGACTGTAGAATGGACACTAACAGAGACTGTAGAATGGACACTATGAACAAATGTAATGACACTAACAACTGTAGAATGGACACTATGAACAGAACTGTAGAATGGACACTAGAACAGAGACTGTAGAATGGACACTAGAACAGAGACTGTAGAATGAACATAACGAGACTGTAAATGGACACTGAACAGAGACTGTAGAATGGACACTAGAACAGAGACTGTAGAATGGACACTATGAACAGAGACTGTAGAATGGACATATGAACAGAGACTGTAGAATGGACACTAGAACAGAGACTGTAGAATGGACACTATGAACAGAGACTGTAGAATGGACACATGAACAGAGACTGTAGAATGGACACTAGAACAGAGACTGTAGAATGGACACTAGAACAGAGACTGTAGAATGGACACTAGAACAGAGACTGTAGAATGGACACTATGAACAGAGACTGTAGAATGGACACTAAACAGAGACTGTAAATGGACACTATGAACAAGACTGTAGAATGGACACTATGAACAGAGACTGTAGAATGGACACTAGAACAGAGACTGTAGAATGGACACTTGAACAGAACTGTAGAATGGACACTGAACAGAACTGTAGAATGGACACATGAACAGAGACGTAAATGGACACTAGAACAGAGACTGATGAATTGAACAGAGACTGTAGAATGGACACTATAACAGAACTGTAGAATGGACACTAAACAGAGACTGTAAATGGACACTATGAACAGAACTGTAGAATGGACACTATGAACAGAGACTGTAGAATGGACACTAGAACAGAGACTGTAGAATGGACACTAGAACAGAGACTGTAGAATGGACACTATGAACAGAGACTGTAGAATGGACACTAAACAGAGACTGTAGAATGGACACTATGAACAGAGACTGTAGAATGGACACTAGAACAGAGACTGTAGAATGGACACTAGAACAGAGACTGTAGAATGGACACTATGAACAGAGACTGTAGAATGGACACTATGAACAGAGACTGTAGAATGGACACTATGAACAGAGACTGTAGAATGGACACTAGAACAGACACTGTAGAATGGACACTATGAACAGAGACTGTAGAATGGACACTATGAACAGAGACTGTAGAATGGACACTATGAACAGAGACTGTAGAATGGACACTATGAACAGAGACTGTAGAATGGACACTAGAACAGAGACTGTAGAATGGACACTATGAACAGAGACTGTAGAATGGACACTACGAACAGAGACTGTAGAATGGACACTATGAACAGAGACTGTAGAATGGACACTATGAACAGAGACTGTAGAATGGACACTATGAACAGAGACTGTAGAATGGACACTAGAACAGAGACTGTAGAATGGACACTGAACAAGACATGTAGAATGGACACTATGAACAGAGACTGTAGAATGGACACTATGAACAGAGACTGTAGAATGACACTATGAACAGAGACTGTAGAATGGACACTATGAACAGAGACTGTAGAATGGACACTAGAACAGAGACTGTAGAATGGACACTATGAACAGAGACTGTAGAATGGACACTATGAACAGAACTGTAAAATGGAACTATGAACAGAGACAGTAGAATGGACCTATGAACAGAGACTGTAGAATGGACACTTAGAACAAGACTGTAGAATGGACACTATGAACAGAGACTGTAGAATGGACACTATGAACAGAGACTGTAGAATGGACACTATGAACAGAACTGTAGAATGACACTAGAACAGGACTGTAGAATGGACACTATGAACAGAACTGTAGAATGGACACTATGAACAGAGACATGTAGAATGGACACTAGAACAGAGACTGTAGAATGGACACTATGAACAGAACTGTAGATGGACACTATGAACAACACTGTAGAGTGGACACATGAACAGACACTGTAGAATGGACACTATGAACAGAGACTGTAGAATGGACACTATGAACAGACACGTAGAGTGGACACTACGAACAGAGACTGTAGAATGGATACTATGCAGTGTAAAGCGTTAGACTGCAACATTACAGTACATTACAGTGCAGCAGAATACATGATACATAGCAAGATATTACAAATGTAATATAAGCCAGCATAACGTCACAAAATGCTATTCAGTGTAGCATGATACAATACAACCTAGGTTTAATACGTCGCAGTGTAGCAGAATACAGCATGATACAAGACAAGACATTACAAATGTAATAGAAGCCAGTATAACGTCACAAAATGCAATTCGACGCACTATGATGAAATACAGCAATACAACCTAGATTCAATACGTGACAGTGCAGCAGGATGCACAATATAATACATAACAAACATTGCGAAAGTGTTACAATTATCATCACAAAATGTGAAATTCAATGTGGCAACGTCTTTTGATTTTTAAAACATAACACACACAGACACACACTCACACACACACACACACACAGACAACAACACACACACACACACACACACACACACACACACACACACACACACACACACACACACACACACACACAAATAAAAATAATTAATAATAATAATAATAATAATAAAAATTACATATCCAATAAAACAGCATTCTATTCATGTCATTTTATGTTATGCACTTCAACACAACACTATGCACCAACACACACACACACACACACACACACACACACACACACACACACACACACACACACACACACACACACACAGAGTGACACACACACACACACATAGTGACACACACGCGCGCGCGCGCGCGTCAGTTCAAGTTCTCAATGTTTTCAATCATCACATGTAAAGAAGAGTCATTTGTTTAAAAGTTGGAAGGACATGGGATAAAACTCTTTCTTGTTCTACACAGTCTAAATTTGGGGTCCTATAACGTCTTCCAGATGGCAAAAGTTCATAATACTGACTAACATTATGGTTGCTGTCGCTCACAATCATCTGCGCCATTCGAATTGCTCTTTGTTCAAACATCAAATTTAAACTACTCTGTCTCTCGCCCACAATCTTGCTACAGACTTTCACCACCTTATTCAACACATTCTTGCTCTTCACAGTTAGACTTCCATACCAACAGATAAAAGAGAAAGTTAAGATGGACTCAATAAAACATCAGTAAAATCCTTGCAGCACTTTTCTACTTACATTGAGGCTTCTAAGCTTCTGAAGGCAAAAGATCCTTGACTGACATTTCTTCTGGATAAAATTAGTAATTGCTATAAAATTTAATTTGTCATCAATTATTGTGCCTCGATATCTATATACACTCACACGGTCAACTTTCTCACCGCTGATCTAAAGCTGACAATTCAGCGTTGTACGATACAATACAATGATACAACATAGCTTGAAGACATCACAGTGCTGTAGAATACAACAAGATACATCCCATTACAAATGGCTGATAGAAAGCTGACAATTCAGCGTTGTACGATACAGTACAATGATACAACATAGCTTGAAGACATCACAGTGCTGTAGAATACAACATGATACATCCCGTACAAATGGCTGATAAAAGCTGACAATTCAGCGTTGTACGATACAATACAATGATGCAACATGATACATCCCACTACAAATGGCTGATATAAAGCTGACAATTCAGCGTTGTACGATACAATACAATGATACAACTTAGCTTGAAGACATCACAGTGCTGTAGAATACAACATATACATCCCATTACAAATGGCTGATAGATCAGCGAAAGAAGGAGCTATTAGAAAATATCCTGAGAGTACAGTAGAATTAGAAAGACATGAAATAAATTCGATGTTAGAAAGTAGTATAATGACAGAAAAGTTTCCTTCAAAGTAAAAAATATTACCGTGTTCAAGATCCTTGTCTAGTCTCATTTACAAAATTCGATTAAATTCATGGAAGACAACATTTTCAAAAAATGTAGAATGTGCTTGTGGTCATCCAATATCATTGAACATATTCTTTTTGATTGCCCATTGCTATCCCTTTATACAACATATCTGGGATAGATGTAGCAAAAATGGGATCTTTAAATGATATAATCTACAGCGAAGAAATGATACAAATTGCATCAGTTTTATCCAGCACTATACTTGCAAATTTATTGTAAATATTAAGTTATTTATAGTTATTGTATTAATGTTCATATGTAGCCTTTCACACATCAGTGCATAATTATTCACACACACACACACACACACACACACACACACACACACACACACACACACACCACACCACACACACGCACACACACATGCATACACACAGTACACTCACACACACACACACACACCACACACATACCACGCACACACGCACACACACACACACACACACACACACACCGCGCGCGCGCGCGCGCGCGCAAACAGACACAAACTCTTACACAGCCCGTTTTAATTTGCTTTTTTTTTGTCGATTGGTTCATTTTCAGTCTAATATCGCCGTTGTTGTGAACAGACGTTAAATTAAATCAATCAAATCCCATTACAAATGTCATATACGCCAGTACCACCTCATAAGATACAATTCAACGCTGTATGATACAGCTCAACAAGACAGCATGATGCCATAGATTACAGTGGAGCAGAATACCACAAGACCACACATTACATTCCAATACGATCTCTTTGTCACGGTTGTTGATGCCATAGATTTCGGTTCAGCAGGACACTCAATACATTCTCATACGATCGTTTGTCACGGTGCTTTGTCGGCACGCAGTCACGATTGCGGACAAGCTGGTGACGCACGTGCAGCTGTACGGGATGGACGATGTGCTCAACGCCACAGTGCTGTCCACCTCCATCCTGG
>CM065743.1:2887659-2905159 GCA_033310375.1 Conus canariensis
ACTTGGCCGATCTTTCTGAAACTTTTTATGTATGTTCATTATGGGTCACAGATGATGGCCGATGTTTAGCAGAATAGCCGCTACAACGGCTATAACGGCCCAAAACTGTTTTTCCTCCTTATGGAATATCTCACGCGTATTCAAGATAAACTGGGAGTACGTCTATATGCTTTGCATCTTGTTCAATTTTACGTTCGTTCTTCAGTTCGCTAGAAAAGAGTTGAAAATAAAGAAAAGCCGTATCGGTCTACCTTTATGTACAGAATATTTCATGGTACATATTTTTCAGTGTAACATTCGTTCTTTAATTCCTTCGAAAACGTTGAGAATTAGGCTTAACTTTATTGATAAAAACAAAATATTTAACAAATAGATAATTTGGTCCAAACTTCAAAATATTTAACAAATAGATAATATGGTCAAAATTTAGTAAGGTTACATTTGATCAGTTCTACCAAAAAATAACAGTCCACTGAACCTGTTGCTAGTTGGCCACACACGCACACACATACACACACACACACACCTACACACACAACACACACACACACACACACACACGGCACACACACGGCACACACACACACACACACACACACACACACACACACACACACACACACACACACACACACACTGTCACGTGACCATGCGGTGTTGCCTGGTGGTGCTTTGCAGGCAGTCTGGTGGTGAGTTTGGTGGTGCAGGGCACCACTTCCGGCGTCAACAGCTCGCTTCACGCCATCTGCGACAACATCAGCAACGGCACGGGCTTCACCTTCAGCGGGTCCACGGTGTCCATGTCCTCCTATATGACAGTCAACGGCCAGACCTACTATGGCGTCTCCTGCGCCGTCACGGTGAGACCTTTTTTGTTTCTTCCCCTTCCATTTCTTTTTTTTTTTTTTACTCCTTTTAAGAATATAGTTCTTATCATATAAATCCCCAAACACAAGACAACCGAAGACTAAACGTGAACCGAACTGAAATACTGTACACAGTAGAAAACAATCCAGAGCAGCTTACAGCTGATCCTTTCAATTCACCCCCTCACAAGGAGAATGAATGCATGTATGAATTCCTTCGAAAGAATCCAATATTATATGAAACAAATGTTCAATCAAGTACCAACCACCACAAGGAAGTGATTAATACCGCGGACTCCTGGCTAGGAGCTCGTGGGATCGATTCCCATCAGGGTCAGCTATTTGTGGGGGTTTGTGCTCTGACCGGCTTCTACCCAGAGCTGAGTTTGCTATGGGCTCATTGGGGAAGACTTGGACCTATCCAGAGCTGAGTTTGCTATGGGCTCATTGGGGGAAAACATAGACCTACCCAGAGCTGAGTTTGCTATGGGCTCATAGGGGAAGACTTGGACCTACCCAGAGCTGAGTTTGCTATGGGCTCAATGGGGGAAAACATAGACCTACCCAGAGCTGAGTTTGCTATGGGTTCAGTTGGCAAGACTGGGACCACACAGTCGAGTTTCGCCCACTTAAAGAAAGAGCTTCTCGGAATGTTGCTCAAATTTCCTGACCAATACTGCAGGTGTCTGTATCTCTCAGGCCTGGTTGTTGTCAGGATGTATAGTCTCAGACCAGAATGGAAATCCATAGCATCATATTCATCCTTCTCATCCTCATCAATCTCAGACCACAATGGAAATCCATAGCATCATATTCATCCTTCTCATCCTCATCAATCGGCATAGAAAAAGGCCTTAAATTCTATGATGACCTCAGTTTTGATGTAACCTCCATGTCTGTGTCCTTGGTGAGAGTCTGTCGGGTCATCGTGTTGGCCAGTTCATGGGGTTGTGGATGGACGTGGTGGCGCCCTCCGGAGGGAGAGCTCTCTCATGCTGGCTTCGCGACTAACCAATTATTGTCGTCTTTATGGGGCATAGCAGGTGGTGTCCTGCATAGTAAGTGGTGTCCTGCATAGCAGGTGGTGTCATGCATAGCAGGTGGTGTCCTGCATAGTAGATGGTGTCCTGCACATAGATGGTGTCCTGCATAGTAGATGGTGTCCTGCACAGTAGATGGTGTCCTGCACAGTAGATGGTGTCCTGCATAGCAGGTGGTGTCCTGCATAGCAGATGGTGTCCTGCATAGTAGATGGTGTCCTGTACATAGATGGTGTCCTGCACAGTAGATGGTGTCCTGCATAGCAGGTGGTGTCCCTAGCATTGTAGGTGGTGTCCTACATAGCAGGTGGTGTCCTGCATAGCAGGTGGTGTCCTGCATAGTAGACGGTGTCCTGCATAGCAGGTGGTGTCCTGCATAGCAGGTGGTGTCCTGCATAGTAGATGGTGTCCTGCACATATAAGGTGTCCTGCATAGCAGGTTGCGTCCTGCATAGTAAATGGTGTCCTGCACATAGATGCATAGCAGGTGGTGTCCTGCATAGCAGGTGGTGTCCTGCATAGTAGATGGTGTCCTGCACATATATGGTGTCCTGCATAGCAGGTTGCGTCCTGCATAGTAGATGGTGTCCTGCATAGCAGGTGGTGTCCTGCATAGCAGGTGGTGTCCTGCACATAGATGGTGTCCTGCATAGTAGGTGGTGTCCTGCATAGTAAATGGTGTCCTGCACATAGATGGTGTCCTGCATAGCAAGTGGTGTCATATGTGCACGTTGTGAGAATAATGATTTTGAGCACAATGTAGGGGCATATTTTAATGATAACAATGATGATGATGATTCGGTGACCAAAAAGATAATGAGAGAGGATTTGGACTGTGATGACGACAAAGACATGGAGTGCTCATAATGATGAAGATCATGATCAGGACGATGGTGTTGACAATGATGAAGATGATGAGGATGATCATGATGATGTTGATGATGATGATTATAATGATGATCAGGACAACGATGATGATGATGATGATGAGAAAGACATAGAGTGTTGATAATGATGATGATGATGATGATGATGATGTTGATGATGATGATGATGATCAGGACAATGATAATGACGTGGAGTGATGACAATGATGATGATGATCAGGACAATGATAATGATGTGGAGTGATGACAATGATGATGATGATCAGGACAATGATGATGACATGGAGTAATGACAATGATGATGATAATCAGGACGATGATGATGACATGGAGTGATGACAATGATGATGATGATCAGGACAATGATAATGACGTGGAGTGATGACAATGATGATGATGATCAGGACAATGATGGTGACATGGAGTGATGACAATGATGATGATAATCAGGACAATTATGATGACATGGAGTGATGACAATGATGATGATCAGGACAATGATGATGACATAGAGTGATGACAATGATAATGATGATCAGGACGATGATGATGACATGGAGTGATGACAATGATGATGAGGAGGAGGACAATGATAATGACGTGGAGTGATGACAATGATGATGATGATCAGGACAATGATGATGACATGGAGTGATGACAATGATGATGATGATGAAAAGGACAATGATGATGACGTGGAGTGATGACAATGATGATGATGATCGGGACGATGATGATGACATGGAGTGATGACAATGATGATGATGATCAGGACAATGATGATGACGTGGAGTGATGACAATGATGATGATGATCAGGACGACGATGATGACGTGGAGTGATGACAATGATGATGATGATGATCAGGACAATGATAATGACGTGGAGTGATGACAATGATGATGATGATCAGGACGATGATGATGACATGGAGTGATGACAATGATGATGATGATCAGGACGATGATGAGGACGTTAAGTGATGACAATGATGATGATGATCAGGACGATGATGATGATGTGGAGTGATGACAATGATGATGGTGATCAGGACGATGATGATGACATGGAGTGATGACGATGATGATGACGTTCAGGACGATGATGATGACGTGGAGTGATGACAATGATGATGATGATCAGGACGATGATGATGACATAGTGTGTTGACCATGATGAAGATAATCAGGACGATGATGAGGACATGAAGTGATGACAATGATAATGATGATCAGGACGATGATGATGACGTGGAGTGATGACAGTGATGATGGTCATGATCAGGACGATGATGATGACATAGTGTGTTGACGATGACGATGATGATGATCAGGCCGATGATGATGATGACGGCTTACACCCCGGGGTGATCGCTGCCTTGGTCATCGTGTCAGTGGCTCTGCTTCTCTTTGCCACTGTCGCTCTCCTCTGGTACCTGAAGATCTACCCCAAGACCAAGACCAGTGGTCAGTCAGCCTCTCTCTCTCTCTCTCTCCTCTCTCTCTCTCTCTTTTCTCTCTGTGACTCTGTCTCTGTCTCTCTGACTCTGCCTCTCTGACTCTGCCTCTGCCTCCTTGTCTCTGTCTCTCTGACTCTGTCTCTTTGCCCCCCTCTCTCTGTCCTCTCTTTCTCTCTCTCTCTCTCTCTCTCTCTCTCTCTCTCTCTCTCTCTCTCTCTCTCTCTCTCTCCCCCCTCCCTCTCTCGTCTCACAGACAGTTAGCTGGCCAGGAACTAGCATAGTGTCTTTCTTGCCTGTTGATTTCCTTTGAACTGCCCTTCAGAAAAAAAAGACAATAGCATCCTTGTTTCCATAATCCACTTGCTAGAAAATGAAAGTTAAACTGACCAGTTCACGCCGTTACAAACGATGCTCATTAGGACACAGTTCACGCCGTTACAAACGATGCTCATTAGGACACAGTTCACGCCGTTACAAACGATGCTCATTAGGACACGGTTTGTTCCAGATTGTTTGTAAATTCTAAGAACGGTAAAGTGAAAATTGCAATTTGGTTATTGATAGACGTACATGATTAGAAACTTATAAACTGGACAAAGTTAAACTTCAAGGAGCTCTTATTTTTAGTGAACAAATAAGCCAGATCTTATCCTTAAAACAGGTTGTACATTTGATATAGTTGTGGATGCTCTGATTATTCTTTTTTGACTTGAGCCCACACGCTTTTTAAGAATATGTACATCTTTCGTTTTGCTAACAAACGGATAGCAGATCATCGATTTCGCAGACAACAACAAAGCAGCATATAAAATGGGGATACACCTATCTTGTTGAGTGATCGGATTGTTATTAAGATATCACAGTGATGATGATAGTCATGTAGTTGTTGTCAGAGAGATTTAAAAACGCTCCTTTGGCAATCGTGTCTTGATATAGGAATTTGTTGTTGTAGGTGTTCAAAATACTGTAATCATCATCAATATATCATCTGTCGAGGGAGTAAGTATTCACTCTGGTCTCATGTTTGTGTTCAAAATACTGTAATCATCATCAATATATCCTCTGTCGAGGGAGTAAGTATTCACTCTGGTCTCTTTGTTTGTTAACCAGTCAGAGAAAGAAACTTGAAAGCCCTATTAAAAGCTGAAAGCCCTGTTGAAAGCTGAAAGCCCTGTTGAAAGCTGAAAGCCCTGTTGAAAGCTGAAAGCCCTGTTGAAAGCTGAAAGCCCTATGGAAAGCTGAAAGCCCTATGGAAAGCTGAAAGCCCTGCTTCAGCGATTTTCGATAAAATTCGGTAGAAAGATGGCATGTAGGCAAAAGACGACCTCCTGGAATTTCTGGACGAATCCAGATCAGAAAGCAGATCCAGCGTCATGTCAGCAAGATCAGTCCAAATGTCCCACAGGACATTACACAAGATCAGTCCAAATGTCCCACAGGACATTACACAAGATCAGTCCAAATGTCCCACAAGACATTACACAAGATCAGTCCAGATGTCCCACAGGACATTACACAAGATCAGTCCAAATGTCCCACAGGACATTACACAAGATCAGTCCAAATGTCCCACAGGACATTACACAAGATCAGTCCAAATGTCCCACAGGACATTACACAAGATCAGTCCAAATGTCCCACAGGACATTATACAAGATCAGTCCAAATGTCCCACAGGACATTACACGCTGTGAAGTGACTGTTAACCAATTGACTGCTCTTGGTGAAGACGTACATTTCAGGGATATGGACAGTTTTACCGACATAAACATTGACATTCCATATATTTGTATGATCCATTGAACATTCATAGGAACTAACTCTTTAAGTCAGTGCCTACTGATGGCGGAAAAAAATTGTTTTCACTCATGAAGATACTTGTTTATAGAAATTCAAACAGTAAATTAGACAAAAAAGCAGCCTGTACAACTTCTTCATTTGTCCCTCGCCTACAGTAACACACCATAACTTCTGTTGGTGCCGGTGTGGATCAAGGAATGTGTGTGTGTGTGTGTGTGTGTGTGTGTGTGTGTGCGCGTCTTTGTGTGTGTGTGTGTGTGTGTGTGTGTGTGTGTGTGTGTGTGCGCGCATCTTTGTGTGTGTGTGTTGTGTGTGTGCGTGTGTGTGGTGTGTGTGTGTGCGCGCGCGCGCGCGCGCACGTTTTGGTTGTCAATGTCATAATGATGGTCAGTGTTATCAGAGTTAGAGCGTTTACATGGAAGAGAGAGTAATGATTGTGATGACCATGATCATAAGATAATAATGACTGTGATGACCATGATGATGACCCTGGTGTTGATGATGATGACCCTGGTGATGATGATGATGACCCTGGTGATGATGATGATGATGACCCTGGTGATGATGATGACCCTGGTGATGATGATGATGACCCTGGTGGTGATGATGACCCTGGTGATAGTGATGATGGCCCTGGTGATGATGATGATGACCCTGGTGATGATGATGATGACCCTGGTGATGATGACGACCCTGGTGATGATGATGATGACCGTGGTGATGATGATGATGACCCTGGTGATGATGATGATGACCCTGGTGATGATGATGACGGTGACGAAAATCGTCAGATCACAACTTATCCCCTCACTGTCCCTGTCTTCCCCACAGACACGCAGGCGGCGCACTACATGGGCGGCACCAAGCATGACCGCGTGGAGGACCTGCTGTTCCGCGAGGACACCTTCATGAGCCTCAACTCCCGCAGCGTCCACACCCCGCTGCCGCCCGTCACCACCACGCTGGGCCTCATGAAGACCGACCTCCCGTCCATGCCCGGCACCCCTGAGCCACCGCGACACTCCCCGCGCACCCTCGCCCCCCACCCCACCCCGCACCGTCTGACGCCGGAACCCGCCTCGCCCTCTAGCTCCCCTGGCGGCGTGAGGTCGGGTCTGGCTCCGAGTGGCGGGGCTACCAACAGTCTGCAGCTGCCGGAGGTGCGATAAAGACAGCAGCGGGAAAACCCTTTAGTGGGCTGAGGGGTGGATGGAGTGAAGAGGTTCGGCAGGGGAGGAAAGAGGATGGGGGTTGTGGCGGTTGACTTCTCAGGGCAAACGTCTATGGGAGCTTTCTAGATGGGAAAAGTGTCAGGAACTTCTTGGTACGATGAACACGGCAAAAGGGCGGGAGGGGGAGGGGGGGATGTGTGGGGGGGGGGGGGAGGAGTGATAGGTACTGTTTTTAATTGGAAAGAACTATGTTATCGGTACTGTTTTTGATAACCAGGAGCTATGTGATATGTACTGTTTTTGATTACCAAGAACTATGTGACAGGTACTGGTTTTGATAACCAGGAACTATGTGACAGGTACTGTTTTTGATAACCAGGAACTATGTGACAGGTACTGTTTTTGATAACCAGGAACTATGTGATATGTACTGTTTTTGATTACCAAGAACTATGTGACAGGTACTGTTTTTGATAACCAGGAACTATGTGATATGTACTGTTTTTGATTACCAAGAACTATGTGACAGGTACTGTTTTTGATTACCAGGAACTATGTGACAGGTACTGTTTTTGATTACCAAGAACTATGTGACAGGTACTGTTTTTGATTACCAGGAGCTATGTGACAGGTACTGTTTTTGATTACGAAGTAACTCTAAATACTGTAGGAAAGTCCGATGATGTGACATGAACACTGATGTTCACATGACAACAAAGGCGTAAGGAGCAGAAAACTGTTATTTTATGACCAGCAGAGGTCTTTACAATCGTTCTGATGCCGTGACGTTGAAGAGATAAGGTGTCCGACGATGTTGCATGTCAGAGTCATCGATAACTGTCAACAAATTCAAGGGCGCATCCATGGCGAATTTCAATTATTTTCGGCCCCCATCCCCACCCCACCTCACCCGCCCGCCTGTCTCCGCGCCCATATGAGAAAAGAAATGAAAAAAGGAGAAAAAAAGGAAAGATTATGTAACACACTTTAGGTCGTGACATTGTTTGCGTCTTCCTGAATTGTATTTTAGTCAGAGGCGTAAGGAATTGTATCTTGGTTCAACTGCACCAGTTTATCCCATTTTTCTTTTTGGGGGAAAGACATTTTTTAAAAAAGAAGAATTTCCCGGGGGTGAGGGTGGGGTCATAAAAGTCCTGAGACAGCGCGGTGCTTTCCCTTGGTGGTTCAATGAGAAAGTTGAACAGTGACGTCATGACGCGATGCCACCCCCGTCACCGTCCCCAACAAGTTCTTTTAAATAGTTGGAAGACAGAGACTTCACTCCCCCTTTCTCGCTTTGAAAAGAAATTGAACGATAAAAGCCTTTCCCCATCCCCAACCCCAGATCTCCCTTTCCGCCTCCAACTTCACCTCTCCGTCTCCTACTAGCTCGCTTTTACAAAATTTCTGTAGTTTCATCCCGTTAATCGGAGCCTGAAAAGATGTGTGGCTACCCACCCCTCAAAACAGTGTGATCCGCGCCAAAAGTCTACAAAATTAGTTTGACGTTTTGTCTTCTAAACAAAATACAACCCATTCCCACCCCCCTTCCCTACCCCAACCTGTTTCAGTGACCCCCATCATGGTCTGAGAGGTGTGCATTCCAACTGGAACATGATCAACTAAGATGACAATTCACATGGTACTTATTAAGATTATGATGAACTATGATGACAGTGAACATAGTACTTACTAAGATTGTGATAAACTGTGATGACAATTCACATAGCACTTACTAAGATTATGATAAGCTATGATGACAATTCACAGAGCACTTACTAAGATTATGATAAACTATGATGACAATTCACATAGCACTTACTAAGATTATGATAAACTATGATGACAATTCACATAGCACTTACTAAGATTATGATAAACTATGATGACAATTCACATAGCACTTACTAAGATTATAATACACTATGATGACAATTAACATAGTACTTACTAAGATTTCAACTTAGACTGGGGCTGAAACCCAATCCACGAATTTTGCACGCAGTAAATAACCTGAAGAAAGAAAGCAAACTCATGATCATAGTAAGCTGTATTCAGAGACAGTGGGGCGTGGTCAGGTATTTGATGATCACAGTAAGCTGTATTCAGAGACAGTGGGGCGTGGTCAGGTATTTGATGATCACAGTAAGCTGTATTCAGAGACAGTGGGGCGTGGTCAGGTATTTGATGATCATAGTAAGCTGTATTCAGAGACAGTGGGGCGTGGTCAGGTATTTGATGATCATAGTAAGCTGTATTCAGAGACAGTGGGGCGTGGTCAGGTATTTGATGATCATAGTAAGCTGTATTCAGAGACAGTGGGGCGTGGTCAGGTATTTGATGATCATAGTAAGCTGTATTCAGAGACAGTGGGGCGTGGTCAGGTATTTGATGATCATAGTAAGCTGTATTCAGAGACAGTGGGGCGTGGTAAGGTATTTGATGATCACAGTAAGCTGTATTCAGAGACAGTGGGGCGTGGTCAGGTATTTGATGATCATAGTAAGCTGTATTCAGAGACAGTGGGGCGTGGTAAGGTATTTGATGATCATAGTAAGCTGTATTCAGAGACAGTGGGGCGTGGTAAGGTATTTGATGATCACAGTAAGCTGTATTCAGAGACAGTGGGGCGTGGTAAGGTATTTGATGATCATAGTAAGCTGTATTCAGAGACAGTGGGGCGTGGTAAGGTATTTGATGATCATAGTAAGCTGTATTCAGAGACAGTGGGGCGTGGTCAGGTATTTGATGATCACAGTAAGCTGTATTCAGAGACAGTGGGGCGTGGTCAGGTATTTGATGATCATAGTAAGCTGTATTCAGAGACAGTGGGGCGTGGTCAGGTATTTGATGATCACAGTAAGCTGTATTCAGAGACAGTGGGGCGTGGTCAGGTATTTGATGATCACAGTAAGCTGTATTCAGAGACAGTGGGGCGTGGTCAGGTATTTGATGATCACAGTAAGCTGTATTCAGAGACAGTGGGGCGTGGTCAGGTATTTGATGATCACAGTAAGCTGTATTCAGAGACAGTGGGGCGTGGTCAGGTATTTGATGATCACAGTAAGCTGTATTCAGAGACAGTGGGGCGTGGTAAGGTATTTGATGATCATAGTAAGCTGTATTCAGAGACAGTGGGGCGTGGTAAGGTATTTGATGATCATAGTAAGCTGTATTCAGAGACAGTGGGGCGTGGTAAGGTATTTGATGATCATAGTAAGCTGTATTCAGAGACAGTGGGGCGTGGTCAGGTATTTGGGGCTGTCCAGGTTCTCTGTCATTGCTAGCGGTCTTTATAAGGATCTGAACCCATGCAAGGACATCAGCAAATCATAGAGAGCTGTTTTCTTGAGTCGGAATGACATGTTGTCTTTGCTCTTCATTTGATAACTGTTTTTAACGATGATTGCGTCTGTGACCGTACAAGGCCGAAAAGCAGGAAAACAAGGGATAATGACGTGACAGCATCATAGAAGCTTTAGACTGATAATATAACTGATTGTCATTTGGGAAGTGAAGAAAGCTCAGTGTGTTGCTGGGAAACATCAACAAATGAAACATTCCAGTACCTGTTTGAATCTTAGAAAACAAAATCATCGTCGCTGTTTTCTAGACGAAGGAAATGATGCCATGGGCTTTGAATGCCATTGAATTGCTCCATGAACTTGTCTTCCTTGATTATCCAAAAACGCATAGACAGCAGTCGCCTAGTTCAGACTAATAGTAAACTAACAATAATGTCATGGAGACAAGATTGAAAGGTTATAACCAATCACAGAAAGAAAATACGCTCTCTCTCTCTCTCTCTCTCTCTCTCTCTCTCTCTACCACACACACACACACACACACACACACACACACACACACACACACACACACACACACACACACACACACACACACACACACACACACACACAGAGTAAGGAAGCTGCTCAGCAAATAGGGGCAGAGATTTGAACCCTCGAACTCCACCCACTCCTGGCCGCTAGTGATGACTGTAACGGTTCCTGGACGCTGACGTTGATGGCAATGATGAAGAAAGTCTGACTGATGTCTTCCTCAACTTCTCTTCTTTGTTCACATCTGCCTCGGGTAGTATCCGACTTTCACAACAGGGCATGTATTGGTGTTTGTTACTATTATTACTATTGTTTCTTTGCATCATGACGATTACTATCAACAACAGTTGATTCTTCAGCCGCGCTAGTGTGTAGAAGATATTGTCAAACTTATTAATGGTTTCATTCTGATTATCATTAACGATTATTGATTCTCAGGCTCTTCCATTGTATGGAGTGCAACCTCGACCACTTACCTTGACCTTTATCATCATTATTATTGTTCTCACAGTTTTGTGTTATTGTTGTTATTAGCAAGGAGTATTCTCCACCTGCCCTTGTAGGAGGGTTGAGTGGTATCATGAAGCATAACTGTTGTGTTTATCATAACTGTTGTGTTTATCATAACTGTTGTGTTTATCATATTATTATGTTTGTCATATTCGTTGTTCTAATTGGAACATTGCTGTCAATAACAGTAGGCTTAAAACACTTCATTTTTTTCTGGATTTTTTTTATTAAGGCGTCACTGTTATTATCATTATTATTGTTATTATTATCATTATCATCATCATTATTATGATTAGGATTATTATTATTATCATTATTATTATTATCATACTGCTTTTAATAATGATAGGCTTAAAAGTGTTTTTTCTTCAGGATTTTGGACAACTTTAATATAAAAGGGATTCGTGGAAATTAACATTTGTGTTAGCGTAGGAAGTGAATTAACTTTTCTTTTACTGAACATCGCAGTTTCAGTTCGTCGTTCTAGATTTTCGTTGTAAATTTTTTCAACACAGCTATTTTCCCTTTTTGGTATGTCGCTAAAATAACCACATGAAATAATTTCAGAAAACGTCCAGATTGCTGTCAGAAAATGCACAGGATTGCTGTAAATAACTTTTGGCATTTCCATGTATATCGATAAGGAAAAATAGATTTTGCAACTCGATTATAAACATGTATGAAGCAAACATTTGCTTTGAACAACTTTTGTTTTAATCTGTAAATAGTAGCACTGTCTTTCAACAGCAAAATTGCTCACCAGAGCTGTTGTGATACTGCAAATTTATGTTTGACATCGTTATAGAGTGATAAAAAAAAGCAACGGATTTTCCAGTTTTCAATTTCACTTGCTTTTTTTCCCCCCTGATTGTGGATTAATGGAGTGCTTGTTGTGTTGTTTACATTTGTTTTTCTGCAATAAAACAGCGAGCAAAAAAAGTCGCCTGTCTTGATACATGATTGCTTTTGTTCCCTCACGACTGAGAACCTTCATGGGGGAGCAGAGATCTGTTTCAGAATAAACATTATCCCTGCTTTCTGGAAATTCGATGCTAATGATTTTCTCTTTCCTAAATAAATGTTAGCGAAACCGCCAAGAGAAACGTGGACAAACGAGTCACAAGACAAAACACGACGTGTTTCGACCTCTTATCTTAGGTCTTCTTCAGGCAAGACACAAACAAATAAGCCATGGTGTTTAAGAATCCTCTGACCCACTCTCCTTTTCCCCATACTACAACCTATTGCCTTATTATCACCAAAAGTAGTAGTAATCCTGTCTTAATTTATTATTTCAATATTTTGACCTTTATTAGTATTCATTTCAGTAATATAATTATCATCATTATTACCTTGACTCACACATGATCTCCCTTCTAACAGCCCCGTTTTCATTCAACGCCTACCTTGCGCTGAAGAGATCTAAGCTAAGTGACAAATTCGTTCATTTTCATTGTCCTATTTGTTTGTGTCTTGCCTGGAGAAGACCTAAGAGGCCGAAACGCGTCGTGTTTTGTCTTGTGACTCGTTTGTCCACGTTTCTCTTGGCGGTTCGCTAACATTTATTTCAGATTTGTTTAGATTTCCGCCTGCAGTCGTCTCACTTCGCAACTAGATTTCTCTTTCCTGTCAATCTCTTCCACATGCCCCCCCCCCCCCCCCCCCCCCCCCCCCTATTCCAAACTGTCATCACTATCTTCCATCGTTTTTCCCCGTCTTTACGGTCCATTCACCGTTTCCGTTCAATAGACTTAATATTTTCTTTCAGATTACAATTTACTACATGCCATTGTAACGTGGCAACACGGTGGTGAAAAAAAACCACTTCAAGAGGGCTCCAATTGTTCATTTCTCAGTGTACATTCGTCCGTTTCGCTTCATACACTCAACAGTACCTAAACATTTTTTGTAAACGTTGGTGATATACCCGGCGATATGGCAGGCACTTTCAATATAGCCACTGTGATCTACCTCACGATATGGCAGGCACTTTCAATATAGCCACTGTGATCTACCTCACGATATGGCAGACACTTTCAATATAGCCACTGTGATCTACCTCACGATATGGCAGGCACGTTCAATATAGCCACTGTGATCTACCTCACGATATGGCAGGCACTTTCAATATAGCCACTGTGATCTACCTCACGATATGGCAGGCACTTTCAGTATAGCCACTGTGATCTACCTCACGATATGGCAGGCACTTTCAATATAGCCACTGTGATCTACCTCACGATATGGCAGACACTTTCAATATAGCCACTGTGATCTACCTCACGATATGGCAGGCACTTTCAGTATAGCCACTGTGATCTACCTCATGATATGGCAGGCACTTTCAGTATAGCCACTGTGATCTACCTCACGATATGGCAGGCACTTTCAGTATAGCCACTGTGATCTACCTCACGATATGGCAGGCACTTTCAGTATAGCCACTGTGATCTACCTCACGATATGGCAGGCACTTTCAGTATAGCCACTGTGATCTACCTCACGATATGGCAGGCACTTTCAGTATAGCCACTGTGATCTACCTCACGATATGGCAGGCACTTTCAATATAGCCACTGTGATCTACCTCAAGGATGGAAACATACCCGACGTCACCCTATCAATTTGTTGTACATTAGTTCTTTTCGTTCCTTAGTGGAAACTAAAAGTGAGTCTCTGAAATCACTCTGTATTGGTTTACCATGACTCTCTCTCTCTCTCTCTCTCTCTCTCTCTCTCTCTCTGTGTGTGTGTGTGTGTGTGTGTGTGTGTGTGTGTGTGTGTGTGTGTGTGTTGTTGTTGTTGTTGTTGTTGTTGTTGTTGTGTGTGTGTGTGTGAACATGATGAACATTAACGTGGGCATTTTCTGCGCAGTTACGACTTCTGTCATTACCCAACTTGGAGAGCTATGACTGTTGATAAAATCCTGTCCAACCATTCCCGTAGGAAGGAGTCCCCAGACATCAAAGCCATAAATCTGCAATACTCACGTATTTTTAGTAGCAGAAAAGTGGCATTTAAAAAAATTGTCAAGTACAGTTACTGCTGCACACACCGATGAATAGGTAAGGTACATTTGATCACGATCAGATATTAATGCGGTTTTTACCCAACAGTGGTATAGATTTAATTCACACATCATTGCTAGGCAAAAATAGACCACGTATCTATCTATCGATCGATCGATCTATCTGTCTATCTATGTATATACCTAAAATAGACCACGTATCTATCTATCTATCTATCGATCGATCGATCTGTCTATCTATGTATATACCTACCTACCTACCTACATTTCTATCGATCTGTTTATCTATCTATCTATCAATATGTATGTGTAAATATATATGATATATATCAGCCTTTTAAGGCGTTAGGGTTAGGGGTAATTTACTGAAATGTTTAGGAAAATTATAAATTTCCTGATTTGGTAAATCTACTGTAACATATATAAGCCTTCTAAGGCGCAGTAATTCTCTTTTTAGGGTTACGGTTAGGGTTAGGGTTAGGGATAGGGTATGGGTAGTGTACTGAAATGTTCAGGAAATTTATAAATTTCCTGATTTGGTAAACTCACTGTAACATATATAAGCCTTCTAAGGCGCAGTAATTCTCTTTTTAGGGTTACGGTTAGGGTTAGGGATAGGGTTAGGGTTAGTATACTGAAATGTTTAGGAAATTTATAAATTTCCTGATTTGGTAAACTTATTGTAACATTATAAGCCTTCTAAGGTGCAGTAATTCTCTTATTAGGGTTAGGGTTAGGGTTAATTTACTGAAATGTTTAGGAAATTTATAAATTTCCTGATTTGGAAAATTTACTCTAACACACATAAGCCTTCTAAGCCGTGAGGGTTAGGGGTTAGGGTTAGGGTTAATTTACTGAAATGCTTAGGAAATTTATTAATTTTAGGGTTAGGTTAGGGTTAGGGTTATTTACTGAAATATTTAGGAAATTAATAAATTTCCTGATTAGGCAAATTTACTGTAACATATATAAGCCTTCTAGGGCGCAGTAATTCTCGTTACGTTATGATATCACAGGGTTTTTTTTATCCCGCCCGCTCAAGAGAAAGAGAGAGAGGTTACTTGTGTCATCACTCGGTCATAAGAGAGCGGAGAAAATAGAATGTTTCTGGCGGCATTTGCTTCGAAGATATGCTAATTTTTCGTCAGCGAAAAGCAGGCGGGACAACTGGCAGTGCATCGGAAGTTCCTGAGAAGTGCAAGAGTTGTTGCCCTTTTGTGCCGCACTGCTTTCAGTGTCCACAGCGAGAGAGGGATGGAGAGGGGGGTAGGAGGACGAGGAGTTGGGGATGAGGGGTGGAGGCGTTTCATGGATAGGGAATTGGGGGGGGGGGGGAGGAGGAGAGGAGGGTGAATAAAAAAAATGCCTTACTTCGTTTATTCGTAGTTATGCATACATAGCCCTACTTACACACATACAGTAATACATGCATACACATACACATGCATACTTACATACAAGCATAAACGCGCATACATACCTGCATGTATACATATATACATACATACACCTTGACTACACACACATACACACACACACACACACACACACACACACACACACACACACACACATGCATACAAGCATACACATATACATACACACGTACATACATACCTGTAGTACAGCTTGATCCAATGTATTGGAATGCAGCTCAGTACAATGCAGTACAGTACAACAACAGCTTGATGTGATATAATGTGATTCATTTCAGTGTAATTCATGACAATGTAATACAGCTTTATACGATATAATGTTATGCAACTGAGTGTAATACATTACAGCATAATACAGCTTGATGCAACGTAATGTGATGCAACTCAATACATTACAGTGTAGCTTGATGCGATGTAATGCTATGCAATTCAATACAATACGTTCAGTATGATATAGATTGACGCCATGTAAGGCAAGGCAACACAATACCATACATAACAGGTACCTTTAATGTAAGGGATCCCCACTTTCACACTGTCCATACACCTACAAGCCACAGGCCACAGTTTCAGCCCCCAAGAAACCAAGATCTTATCTACAGAGCCCTTCCTCACAAAAAGAAAAGTTAAAGAAGCCATCGAAATCAAGACCAGACGCCCCAGCCTGAACAGAGATCAAGGCTTTGAACTTCCCCTATCTACGATCAGATCCTGACAACCGTTCACCCCACACAACAGTCGCCCCACCAGGCCTCGCTGCCACAACAGCAACAGTGAGCTGATGAAGACAGGGCGACCCTGTCGAAATATTCTCCAAGTAAGTTTTGATTCTGAGTCTTTAACTACTTTTCTAATGTTGAATCCAGAATCCAGAAACCTATATTCCTATATAAATACATAACAGGTACCTTTGGGTGCAGTATAGTTATATGCGATGCAACACAATACATGACAGGTACCTTTGGGTGCAGTATAGTTATATACGATGCAACACAATACAAATACATGACAGGTACCTTTGGTGCAGTATAGTTATATGCGATACCACACAATACAACACATAACAGGTACCATTGGGTGCAGTATAGTTATATGCGATGTAACACAGTACAGTACATAACAGGTACCTTTGGGTGCAGTATAGTTATATGCGATGCAACACAATACAATACATGACAGGTACCTTTGGGTGCAGTATAGTTATATGCGATGCCACACAATACAACACATAACAGGTACCTTTGGGTGCAGTATAGTTATATGCGATATAACACAGTACAGTACATAACAGGTACCTTTGGGTGCAGTATAGTTATATGCGATGCAAAACAATACAATACATGACAGGTACCTTTGGGTGCAGTATAGTTATATGCGATGCCACACAATACAATACATGACAGGTACCTTTGGGTGCAGTATAGTTATATGCGATGCCACACAATACAATACATGACAGG
>CM065743.1:2910159-2922659 GCA_033310375.1 Conus canariensis
AGACTGAAAAGTATGCTGATCTGGCAAACAGCCTGAGGAGAGAAGGCTATCAGGTCAAAGTCCTCACTGCAGAAATTGGAGCTAGAGGGTTTGTAGGAACGTCTGCATACACCCTCATGAAACAGCTCTCAGTTGCAGGAAGGGAAAAAAACCAGAGCCCTGAAAGCAATGGCAGAAGCGGCAGAGAGGTGTTCAAGCTGGATCTGGTCAAGGAGGAACAAAAGTGAACTTCATAAGGCTTAAATTTCCTACAAACATCAGGTGTCCCTGTGGCTCAGTGGTTAAAGTGCGAGTCATTAAGTGGAAAATGAGCATGTCCAGAAGGTCATGGGTTCGAATCCCAGCCATGGCTCGTCCCAAGATGGAAAAAAAAGGCAGCAGAGGGACATCCGGAGTCATGAACCGGGTGTGGCCCAACCCCCCTAGAGTGTCAGGAGATAAGGGCCGAAACACTTGCTTGAAGGGGGCTTCTCTTCTGAGGACTCTCTGCTGCCACGCTCTCCACGAGTTTCTTTCTACTGATGCATGGGTAAACCATTGACTTCCGGGAATAGGCCGGAGGACGTCCAGGAAAGACTGGAGGACACTGGGAAAGACCAGAACCAAGGGCTCTGTGGGCTGGCTCCCCACTTTGCCTTCAATATGTGGCTACTAAGCACAAAAAGAAAAGATGCTCCCAGGATTCACCGAAAGGGGGAGAGAATGATGAATCCATCGGTGCTCAACCAATCACGACTGCAAATCCCAAACGGACTATGAACATGGACCAAATGGAATATCCATGTGTCTGTGGAAAGCGTTTCGCTACCACCCGTGGCATGAAGATCTACAGAACAAAGATGGGATGTGTGAAGACTCATCTGAATGAGCAGCAGCGCACTGCATCAGCAGATAAGACGTCGGAAGACCAAGGCCAGGATTTAAACCACAGTGCCAAGGACATCTACGCTGTTGGTTCGGATGAGGAATTTGCACAGGCCCTCGATGCCAGGCGCCTGAAACTCAACCTGCCACGAGCAAACGAAACTGAAGATTGGGAGAAACTGGATGCAAAAATCGTCCAAAGACTCGATGCACTGATAGGGAAAAGCACCC
Organism: Conus canariensis; assembly: GCA_033310375.1. Taxonomy (NCBI): domain Eukaryota; kingdom Metazoa; phylum Mollusca; class Gastropoda; order Neogastropoda; family Conidae; genus Conus; species Conus canariensis. The sequence goes on from CM065743.1 coordinate 2,911,255, forward strand.
TGGAACACAAACTAGCCACGTATGGGGACATTGTGTATGCCACATGTAGAGACGCCTATGGAGCAAAACTACCCAAAGAGAAAACACCTCCAAAGAAATCCAGACGCCAAGAAGAGATGGACAAGATCAGGGTCCAAAAGAAAAACCTCAAGAAGCAAATGAAGACCGCACTGTCAGCTGAAAAACAAGGCTTGGAAAAACTCTGGAAAGACCTGAAAGCGAAACACAGCGCCCTCAGCAAAGCGGAATCTGCGAGGAAGAGGAAGAGCAAAAAGAAGAAGACACAAGTGCGCTTCTTCAGAGACCCCTTCCAGTTTGCCAGAACACTGTTTGAGCAGCCAAAATCTGGGACCCTAAGTGTGGACAAAGGAGTTCTTGAGCAGCATCTGAGGAAAACATACTGACTCACAGAGCAAAGCACCACTCGACATTCAAGGTCTGGTGTGGCCAACCAACCCTGAGGAACAGTTCAATGACAAGCCTCCAACGTTGGCGGAAATCAAGAAGGTGGTAGACAAAGCCAGAGCCAAATCATCACCAGGGCCAAACGGAATACCTTACCAGCTATACAAGAAATGTCCCAAGGTGCGGGAGTGGCTCCACAGGCTGCTGCGATCAGCTTGGAGAAACCAGAAGATCAGCGGCCAGTGGATGACGGCAGATGGTGTGTACATTACGAGGGTTTGTAGGAACGTCTGCATACACCCTCATGAAACAGCTCTCAGTTGCAGGAAGGGGAAAAAACCAGAGCCCTGAAAGCAATGGCAGAAGCGGCAGAGAGGTGTTCAAGCTGGATCTGGTCAAGGAGGAACAAAAGTGAACTTCATAAGGCTTAAATTTCCTACAAACATCAGGTGTCCCTGTGGCTCAGTGGTTAAAGTGCGAGTCATTAAGTGGAAAATGAGCATGTCCAGAAGGTCATGGGTTCGAATCCCAGCCATGGCTCGTCCCAAGACGGGAAAAAAAGGGCAGCAGAGGGACATCCGGAGTCATGAACCGGGTGTGGCCAACCCCCCTAGAGTGTCAGGAGATAAGGGCCGAAACACTTGCTTGAAGGGGGCTTCTCTTCTGAGGACTCTCTGCTGCCACGCTCTCCACGAGTTTCTTTCTACCAACTCATCACACCACACCACACCACACCACACCACACCATATCACACCTCTCCATACCAAAGGCGAGCCAGTGCAATACAACAGTTCACAATTCAAACAAAAATAAACAAACAAAAGAGCGAACACAATTGCTGTGCATAGCAATCAAACACAGAAAACATGTCCATGTCTAACTAATTAAGGAAGAGGAATTCGATGCTAAGAGAGAGACAGAGACACTGACACATGTTTATTGGCATTAGCTTTTCACAGCCTTAGTGCCAAGGGGAACAATTTATGAAATAGCAGCATACTAATAGCAACGAGAAAAGGGACAATACTCATGCACATCCACTTGCATGTATACTTCAAGCACGAGCAATTTCCAATCTAGGGTAATACTCCACACACACACACACACACACACACACACACACACACACACACACACACACACACTAATCATCATGATAATAAATGCCAGACTCGACCATCCATCTGTAGTTATTTAAGTACTAAGCGTTCATCGGAACTCAAAAAAAAAAATATTTCGAGTAGTTATTTTGTCTTTTCAGTTTCTCTCGCTTTTTTTTTCTTCTTTTCTTCACTGTAGCTTTTTTCCGCCCCAATACCTTTTTGTTCTGTCTTTTTCTTTTTCTTTGTAATTACCTTCGTTATTTACCATTGTCTTTTTTTTTTATCAGTATTGTTCGGATGACAGTATCTTGTTCCTCGTATTATTTGCTTCTGCAATAAATTTTGAAAGCGTTGTTATCATTTCTTCGTCTCCGGATATAAGAATAGCTACTAAATCATGTCTTCTGGAAACAGGTAAAGAAAACAAACTATACGTATTTCGAATTGACTCATGTGCAGGGCAATGAAAAATAAAATGGCGTTCGTCTTCAACTTCCTTACAACACACTAAGCACAAATTATCCATTTCCTGATCGTCAATAAACCATCTTCTGTTAGCCTTTAATCCAAGAGTTCTCATTCTTAGTCTGGCAAAAAGACTTCGATGCCATCAATTTTTAATGACTGAGATATATTTTTCCGCTTGGAAAATACTTTTAAATGAGCAATACCAACTATATTTTGTGTTTTCTTCTACATGGGAATGCCAGTTTTGCTTATATGAATTGATTAAACGATCTTTAAATTCTGAGATAAAGGCAACGTCACTTCCAACTCCCTGACTCATCCAAACTATACCGAAACCGTTCTCAGTAAGAACGTTTCTGATATTGTCTACCCAATTTTGCCTTCCTTCTTCATGTTGCTGCAACGGCATTTCATACGCCTGCCTACATAATCTTTCCATTGGAAGCTTTATAATCTGTAGCCAATATTTTACACTTTTGATAGTTGTTCGGAGCTTTAGTGGATATCTGCCAGTCTCGCCGTATGCAAGCATGTTAGAGGAGCTAAGGGGTATATTTAAGAAACGTTTTATAGCAAAAGTGTGCACTGTTTCTATCTGCTTATTCTCTGCTGCACCCCAGATTTCTGCTGCATATGTCAGGATAGGCTCGATCTGTGTGTCAAATAACTTCAAGAAAAGTGAAGAATCAGTGGAACTTAATTTGTTCATAGCTCTGAGAATTTCAGTGACTCCCTTCTTCCCTTTTCTACATGCCTCTGTCCAAACTGTATTTAAACTGAGCTTAGTGGTAAAAATTACTCCAAGATACTTATAGGAATTTGTAACCTTTACTTCCATATTTCCATACCACCATTTTTCATGAATAGAAAGATGTCCTCCCTTGCGAAAAACCATTACATTCGTTTTATCCAAATTCACGCTCAAAGTAAGTCTATCAGCTTCCTGTTTTAGAATATTCAACTGATTTTGTAAGCCAACAACAGTATCTGAGAGAAGAATAACATCGTCAGCAAACAGCATCAAAAACATTTCAAGAGCTCCTGGGAGCATCTGTAATCCATGCTTTCCTCTTTTTGATAATTCAATAGCTAATTCATTTATAAAAAGCGAAAACAACCTTGGACTAAGTAAACACCTTGCTTAACGCCTCTTGGGCAACTGAATAAATCCGTGTAAACATACGTGTCACGCACACACACACACCAGAACAGTATCATACATACCTCTAATGGCTCTGTACAATTTACCTTTAACGCTGCTGTTTCTCAACACATTCCACAATATATTTCTGTTCACCGAATCAAAGGCCTTCTTGAAGTCAACGAATGCAACATACAACTTAGAATTTTTATTCAAATATTTTTGGACTAATGCGTATAAGGTGAATATGTGGTCAATGGTGCTGTAGCCCTCTCTGAATCCTGCCTGCTCTTCAATTATTTTTCCCTCTTTATCTGCCCAGTTAGTAAGCCTTTTGTTTAAGATATGCGTATATTTTTTTTCCTATTACACTTGTCAGTGCTACTCCTCTATAGTTATCCGGATTGTTTATGTCTCCCTTTTTGTATATTGGTACTATAATAGATTTTGACCAGGCTTCTGGAAATGTTCCTTTCTCAAAGAGGACGTTAAAGAGATCCACTAAAAAGTCAATAACAGCAGCATTTACCAGTTTCAACATTTCACTTATAATTTTATCGATACCAGCACTTTTTCTAGTTTTTATGTGTTTGATGCCATTCATAACTTCACTTTTGGAAATTAGCTCATTGAACAGAGGTTCTTCTACATTATCGTTTTCTTCTGTCATAACATTTTCGTGCTGATATGTATCTCCCACATCATTGAAGACTCTATAGAAATGATCATACCACTGTTGAGAATTAATTTCATTATAAATTACACTTTTTTAATTTACAGATCTGATGGTTGACCAAAATAACTTTGGGTCATTAATCGACTCTCTTAATTTTTGAAGCCTAATCTCGTCATATTTCTCTTTTTTCTTCTTTCTCATTTTGTTATATATCTTTCTTTCGTTGACATATAGCTCCTTACGTTCTACTAAGTTTGTTTTTGACCTTCGCCAGCTCCTTAGAAGACCTTTAACAGTTCTTTTCTTTTGAGTACATTCTTTATCAAGCCACATATTTGTTTGTCTTTTCACTTTCCCACTTACCTGAATCATACATGCTGCCGCTGCATATAATGCATTGACAAAAACATCGACACATCCATTAATATCATCCTTCAAAGTATCTTTCGCTCTCTTCAAGCATTCTATAAACTCACATGAATCAATGTCATCTGGGTAAATCTTCACGTTTTCATCACACCACACAATTCTGTCTTCCTCATTTTCTGGCAACACGTTCTCTCCCTTTACATTCTTCTCGTTCTTCCATGTCAACTCAACCGGGAAGTGCCAGGAATGTAAACTATCTCCCACACACATGTCACAATTTTTTAAGTTCTGATGACACAATGAAATAATCGATCACACAACACCCATGCGATGACACATATGTAAACTCGCCATTAACATCTCCTCTGCAGCTCCCATTCACCATTAGCAGATCATACATATAACAAAATTCAATCAGAGAAGCTCCAAACTTATTGACAACTGAATCTTTCGAACAGCGCCTAACAGACTCATCTTCCTCATCACGTTCCATGTTAAAGGTATAAAATGTTATATCTTGGCCTTCAGGTCGTTCATTCTCTGTTCTAGCATTCAAATCACCAGCTACAATGACATACACTTCAGCTATCTCAATGCTTTGCCTAAGATTTTCCTCCAGAATGACTATGCCGTCTTTTATTTCATTACTATTATAAACTGGACTTCCCTCAGGCGCAACATAACATGCCACAAGCAAAATATCTTTATCTACATTAAACAACATTTTGTCAACCCTTATAGCAACAATATTATCATCTTTTATTTTAATAACTTCTTTTATATGCTGACTGTAACAATTCTTTACAAGCAAGAGAACTCCGCCTGAGTTTCTGCCTTGGTTCGACAGCTTTCTTGCTGGGGCGCTAAACTTAACATAATCCGTGAAAACACCGCTGAAATCAAATTTACAATCAACAAAAGTTTCAGTCAGACACACAAAATCAAAGGTACGCACATAATTAACAAAATCAATGTCATTGAATTTGCTATATAAATTTTCTACATTGTAGTTCAGGAACGACAACTGAGGCGATGGATGGTCAGGCCTGTTCTATTTAGCGTCACTGGCAGAGCGCAACGACCTGTCACTGCCACTGCCACGAGCACTCAGGTAGCCACGTATCGGCGTTTGCTGTCGCCTCCGGCTAGAACTACCACGGTTCCCACGTGCATCCCGTTCCACGCTGCCACGCCTCGCACCCGTGTCACTGCCAGCGTTGGAAAGGCCGCCAAGGCGTGTCACACCGTGACCTTCGCCCCCCGTCAAGCGCCGTGTAGGGGAATCCCCGCCTGTCGCTTCACTGCCCCGGCCTCGCTGACGTGTTACTGGATCAGCTGATCGGACACAGTCCCTCGCCAGCTCGCCGTCCCCTGCCGTGTTGGAAGATGCAGAGGTGGACGCTGTCACTGCCGCGTAGCTCCTGGAATCGGGCCTCTTGGGTCCGACCGTCAGCTTTCCTTTGACAAAGTAGGCGGCTTTACCCTCCTTCTTTGCCTCGCTGACGATAGCAGCCTGTCGTCGGGTCAGGTCGTTGGCCACTCGGACTCCTTTCCCCTGCAGTCTGGCACGATAGTCTCTGTCAGTGAGGACCGTCATCTTGTCCCTCCACTGACTGAACTTCACGACCATCGGCCTGGGTTGGTCGCCTCTTGCTTGACCGACACGATGAGCTCTGGCAATGTCCTGTTCACATCACTTCTTGTGTCCTGGCACACTGTTCAGTGTCTGTGACAACACGGGCACATGTGTCATAATCCTCATGATCACTGCTGTGCGGAATGCCAAAAATCCGAAGATTGTCTCGTCTGGAGAAATCTTACAATCTGTCAATGTCAGCATTCATCGACGTGATCTGTTCAGTCAGTGTCTCCAGTGCTGTGGACAGTTTCCTTCTCTCTTCCTTTCCCTGCGCACAGTCAGAGAACAGCACTGTCATGTCACCTGACATTTCCTCCACAGCAGCTGCCAGTCGACTGTTTTCCCTTTCTAGGCCGTCACATCGTTGGCTGATCTGCTCGCACGTGTCTTTCACCTGGTGTAGCTCAGTGTTGATGGCACACAGATCATTGCTGATGTCGGCTGTCTGCTGTTTCTTGGTGTAGCTCAGTGTTGATGGCACACAGATCATTGCTGATGTCGGCTGTCTGCTGTTTCTTGGTGTAGCTCAGTGTTGATGGCACACAGATCATTGCTGATGTCGGCTGTCTGCTGTTTCTTGGTGTAGCTCAGTGTTGATGGCACACAGATCATTGCTGATGTCGGCTGTCTGCTGTTTCTTGGTGTAGCTCAGTGTTGATGGCACACAGATCATTGCTGATGTCAGCTGTCTGCTGTTTCTTGGTGTAGCTCAGTGTTGATGGCACACAGATCATTGCTGATGTCGGCTGTCTGCTGTTTCTTGGTGTAGCTCAGTGTTGATGGCACACAGATCATTGCTGATGTCGGCTGTCTGCTGTTTCTTGGTGTAGCTCAGTGTTGATGGCACACAGATCATTGCTGATGTCGGCTGTCTGCTGTTTCTTGGTGTAGCTCAGTGTTGATGGCACACAGATCATTGCTGATGTCGGCTGTCGGCTGTTTCTTGGTGTAGCTCAGTGTTGATGGCACACAGATCATTGCTGATGTCGGCTGTCTGCTGTTTCTTGGTGTAGCTCAGTGTTGATGGCACACAGATCATTGCTGATGTCGGCTGTCTGCTGTTTCTTGGTGTAGCTCAGTGTTGATGGCACACAGATCATTGCTGATGTCGGCTGTCGGCTGTTTCTTTTCCTGGCTCTGTTGGTGAATGGCGGTCAAGATTTTTTTCTGCCATGTCCGGTGCGATCGCTCCTAACTTTTCGCTGACTACTGTTTGGTCCGGAGTGACACTGACCTTCTCCTGCAGACTGTTAGGGCCTGGGTTCTTCTCCACATCACCGCTCAGCAGAACACGCCACACACACAGCACGGCGTTGACAACACACAACGAGGTCAACGCCGGCACGTGCAAGGCATGTTGACACGACGTGTCACAACAGCTGTACACACCTCCTTCTTCAGTAGTTGTACCTCGCTGGTTACTTTCCTCCACAAAAACGGATGCACTGTCCGATGTGAACACAGCGACCACAGTGTTTATTCCACCCTAGCAACACAGAGATGAAGCAGAACAAATAGGCAGTGATAATGCCGACTAGTGTCACATCAGTGTCACGCTGACCGGAGCTCACCCGCTCTGTTCTCACAACACGACTCGCTACACTTTGACCACAGAACTGACCTATGCGAGCCTCCATAAACATAAGTCAATCATGGTGACTTCGTGTCTCTGCTGTCACACTTTCCTGGCACCTTGTTAACTCGAGAGAAATCCCCTGAAAGCCAGAGTATGCAGAATGAATCGGAGAAATCCCCTGAAAGCCAGAGTATGCAGAATGAATCGGAGAAATCCCCTGAAAGCCAGAGTATGCAGAATGAATCGGAGAAATCCCCTGAAAGCCAGAGTATGCAGAATGAATCGGAGCTTGTCATGGAGTCTGCTTCTCGCCGCCATCTTTCGCTTGGTCCCCCGAGAGAGAGAGAGAGAGAGAGAGCAATGCAGTTGAAAGGTCAGAGTTCGAGGTTACGGCAAAGGTCAAGTTGATGCAGTTTGAAAAGATCAAATCGCTCTTGTTCTGTGGAGAGAAAAAAATCGAATATGACAAAGACGATTTTATCCCGGAATTTGGGGTCAGTAAATTAAGTCAATGCCATATGTCAGCAGATATGATAGCAGAATTATGCATAGCTTTGTGGACCTTTTGTGTTTCTACGCCATGGGTAGAGCACAAGGATTTGGGAGTGAAAAGTCTAGCAGACGACAGAAAAATGAAGGGTCATGTGGCTCGTGTTGTAACATAAAAAGAAGTAGACATTGGGGGTTTTAAAAGTTTGTTTGTTTGTTTGTTTACTGAAGGGTCAGCCTCCGAGTTAGGCACAGTATGGGTCAAGGACTGGACTGTGCGAGGAATATGTTTTGGTAATGGATGACCTGACGACGAAGGTCAGGCGCAGCTTTGAGTGTAACAGAGAACAAATATCGTTTTAGGCCTGATCTGTAAACGTGGACACGGACCTGCCACCTAGATAAACTGGTCCCGCTCTAACTGTGTGAGCACTCAGTCTGGTAGCACAATTCTGTATCTGTGAGGCAATAGGCTTCTAGCTAGTTTTGGCTCATGGCCTCGCTGGTCTTCTTTACAGCTACATTAAAAAAAAATTCTTTTAGGTTGCCTAGCCTGAGATGCGTGTTTATTGATATCTTTGTTCGTCACTGTGTTGTCATCGTGTAAACGGTTTATTGAAAAAGCACAGACTCGCGACACGGTTTGTTTGAACGGGTTCATGTTTAATTTTAATCCAAAATCCCTAGGCCGTACACCTATATTCCCACGTCGTGGATGTGCGAGTAAACGATCGAGCGCACTCTCCAAGACCCCGTGAGGAACCCTCGTGCTTGTGAAAAAGAGATAGGACAGACACTGACAGACCCCGTGAGGAACCCTCGTGCTTGTGAAAAAGAGATAGGACAGACACTGACAGACCCCGTGAGAAACCCTCGTGCTTGTGAAAAAGAGATAGGACAGACACTGACAGACCCCGTGAGGAACCCTCGTGCTTGTGAAAAAGAGATAGGACAGACACTGACAGACCCCGTGAGGAACCTTCGTGCTTGTGAAAAAGAGATAGGACAGACACTGACAGACCCCGTGAGGAACCCTCGTGCTTGTGAAAAAGAGATAGGACAGACACTGACAGACCCCGTGAGGAACCCTCGTGCTTGTGAAAAAGAGATAGGACAGACACTGACAGACCCCGTGAGGAACCCTCGTGCTTGTGAAAAAGAGATAGGACAGACACTGACAGACCCCGTGAGGAACCCTCGTGCTTGTGAAAAAGAGATAGGACAGACACTGACAGACCCCGTGAGGAACCCTCGTGCTTGTGAAAAAGAGATAGGACAGACACTGACAGACCCCGTGAGGAACCCTCGTGCTTGTGAAAAAGAGATAGGACAGACACTGACAGACCCCGTGAGGAACCCTCGTGCTTGTGAAAAAGAGATAGGACAGACACTGACAGAAGTGGACGGGCATCGCTTGGTGGACCAGGACCCCGGTGTAACGACCCATTTTAACTGCCCTCCACTTTTTAACTCCCCGGGAGTTAGAATTAGCACGTGCCAATTTTAACTCCCCGGGAGTTAAAACAAACCACGCCCCCCTCCCCCTAGAGTTAAAATACGCACGTGCCTAAACTAACTCCCGGGGAGTTACTTTCGATCAAGAAATGTTGATCCAGATTGACTCCCGGGGAGTTAACGAATAGAAGGGGGGCAGTCATTCTGGCCTTATGCCAGGACTGCCCCCCCCCCCCCCCCCCCCATACACACACACACACTCCAGAGAGACCCTTGACACATGACACTTGAAAACTTCACTTGACAAGGATAAAGACCTTAGGCTAACACAAAAGCCTATTAATCCAATCTGTCTTTGATAAACACTAATAATAGTAAACAAAGCTGACTAGAAGCATGCAGAGAGAGAGAGAGAGAGAGAGAGAGAGAGAGAGAGGAGAGAGAGAGAAGGAGGAGAGAGAGAGGGAGAGAGAGAAGGAGAGAGAGAGAGAGAGAGAGAGAGATGGGGGGCAGTAAAAGAAAGAAAGAAAAACAGACAGACAGACAGAGAGAGGGGGAGTGGGGGGGAGACACTAGAGACAGAGACACTGAGATAGATAAACAAATAGACAGGCAGACAGAGAGACAAGCAAAGAGAGAGGGAGAGATTAAGAGAGACAAACAGGCAGACAAGCAACAAGGCAGACAGACAAGCAAGGAAAGTGAGAGAGTGAGCGAGAGACTGAAAGAAAGTCGGGGGGGGGGGGAGAGAGAGAGAGAGAGAGAGAGAGAGAGGGAGACAGACAGACAGACAGGCAGACAGACAGAGAGAGAGGGGGGAGGGAGGGAGGGGAACATAAAACTGAATGTTTTGGGGTGGGGAGTTAATCTAAAACAGGGGGGGGGGGGGGGGGGGGGGAGTCATTCTGGCGTGGTTTGTTTTAACTCACGGGGAGTTAAAATTGGCACGTGCTAATTCTAACTCCCGGGGAGTTCAAAAGTGGAGGGGAGTTAAAATGTATCGTTACACCGGCACCTGCTCGTAAGTGTCAGAGATGGAGACAGTTGGTGCAGCATTCCCCATGGACACCCCGCCACAGCTACGGTGAGCTCCGGAGCAACACCAGTAACTGTAACGCGGTTTTAACACTTGGTGTGTTTGAAAAAAGCAAACATTGCTTTCGGGGCGTGTGGCCTGTAGATTTTGTTGAACAGAGAGTTAAGAGAACTCTGGCTAGCCACGAAGCTTTGGTAATGACAAGGGTTCTTCCCCGTGCACACACACACACACACACACACACACACACACACACACACACACACACACACACACACACACACAACCACACACACACACCACACACACACACACACACAGAAATGCGCGCGCGCGCGAGCACGCACACACACACACACGCATGCACACACACATATGCACACACGCATACACACACACACATTCATTCATTCACACCACACACACACACACACACACACACACACACACACCACACACATTCACACACACACACGCACACACTCATTCATTCAACACACACACACACACACACACACACACACACACACACACACACACACACACACACACACACACCACACCTTTGAAGAGATCACACCTGATCAACGGACTGTGACAGATCTGTTGACAGATTGATAACCGATCATAAATCGACAGAAGTTTATCAAATATTCCCAAATGCTGTCATCATGATTGACGGATTGATCGGCAGATGTTCCGATGTGATCCGAACAGTATCTGCCGATAGTTCGAAGAACTCTGATCGATGAGTCGACCGATGAGTGACCTGGTGCTTCCCAGACTGGGCGAAGGTCAGTGTCACTCTGTCAGAGCCAGGGGCAGCAGGGCCAGTAGTAATACCACAGCCGTCAGACTGGGCGAAGGTCAGTGTCACTCTGTCAGAGCCAGGGGCAGCAGGGCCAGTAGTAATACCACAGCCGTCAGACTGGGCGAAGGTCAGTGTCACTCTGTCAGAGCCAGGGACAGCAGGGCCAGTAGTAATACCACAGCCGTCAGACTGGGCGAAGGTCAGTGTCACTCTGTCAGAGCCAGGGACAGCAGGGC
>CM065743.1:2930159-2936222 GCA_033310375.1 Conus canariensis
TCCCGGGTACAGTTGGCCCAGGACTTCCGGTAGTCCTCACGCCAGCCAGTGGGACCGGAAGACGGGCTTGAGGGAGTGCTGGTCCAGGAGTACGGAGCATCTCCCAGGGTGCCTACCCTACCATCAGCAAGGGGAGGGCACCCAGCCACCCCGTGGTCACCTTGGTGGGTTCAGGGCCCTGACGTGGGGAATCACATGAGTTATCTGTTCTTAGAGAGCTGGATGTTGTGTTGTGTGTGTTGTGTGTGGTGTGTGTGTGTGTGTGTGTGTGTGTGTGTGTGTGTGTGTGTGTGTTGTTGGATGCGTCTCTCAGAGTGTAGTTTAAATTTTATGACCAGCACTGCAGTGTGTGTGTGTGTGTGTGTGTGTGTGTGTGTGTGTGTGTGTGTGTGTGTGTGTGTGTGTGTGTGTGTTGTGTTGTTTTGTGTGTGTTGTGTTGTGTTGTGTGTGTGTGTGTGTGTGTGTGTGTGTGTGTGTGTGTGTGTTGTGTTGTGTTGTGTTGTGTTGTTGTGTGTGTTGTGCGTTGTGCGTGTTGTGCGGTGTGTTGTGTTGTGTTGTGTTGTGTTGTGGTGTGGTGTGGTGTGTGTGTGTGTGTGTGTGTGTGTGTGTGTGTGTGTGTGTGTGTCGTGGATGCGTCTCTCGGAGTGTAGTTCAAATCTTGTGACCAGCACTGCGGTGTCACTGGCCGCCGTGGTGAAGTGGTTAGCGTCGCGGACTCCTGGATGTGAGGTCGTGGGTTCGATTCCCATCAGAGCCATGTGGGATTTTTCTGCTCCGACCTGCTCCTACCCAGAGTAGAGTTTGCTGCGGACTCAGTTGGGAAGACTGGGACCACACAGTCGAGCTTCATCCACTTAATGGATGCGTCTCTGAGAGGGTTACCTCAACACTGCAGGTATCTGTATGTCGGGCCTGTTTGACGCCGGGTTAACGTCTCCACAGCACCACAATGCCCTCCTGGTCCTTCGGATGATACTGGAAGATACCGTGTGTGACGAAAGCAGGCTGGAGACAAACACAAGAGCAGACCATCGTGCGTCTGTGGGCTGGATGACAGAAAATAGAACACGTGCACATTGGTGTTGCGTTATGACGTCATCCCCGAAGACGGATTGTGGCGTCCATACACGCACGCAGGCAGGCTCGTGCGCGCGCGCGCGCGCGCACACACACACACACACACACACACACACACACACCACGCGCGCGCGCGCGCACACACACACACACACACACACACACACACTCACACACACACAACACACACACAAACACTCATACAAAACACACACACGCGCGCGCGCTCACACACACACACACACACACACACACACACACACACACACACACACACACACACACTTTTTTTCCTTTTCTTTTTTTCTGAGAGAGATTAACATTTTTCATCTGATCTAAAGATTTCGCATCCTCCACCAATGAACGGCGCCGCGTGTAAACACGTGACGATGCCCGCCATCGCAAACGAAGAGCGAATGAGAGCTGGATTGACGAACACCGTTGCCGCTAAACCGGAAAGGTGGAAAAGAAATGCCTTAAGACTTGCAGTTGTAAACTGTCTGCTGTTCTTTGAAAAATGCCAGCTTCACCTACAAACACTGTGGCGTGACCAAAGCCTTTGGAAAAAAAGAAAACTGGCCCGGGTCACGTTGATGGGATGAAAGAACAAAGCTTTGCTTGAATCGACACAGCAAAGCAGTGCAACCCCACAGAAGATGTGGCCGACTTGATTGACCTACACCTTGGCCAAGATTCGATCAAATCCAAGCCTTTTTTGGAGGTAAGATTTCAAGAAAAAAAATTGCTTTTGCTGAATATTTTCCTTTTCTCTCCCCCCTCCCCTCTCCCCCCCCCTCCCCCCCACCCTCTCCCCTTTCTACGATTTCTTTTTCACCCCCTCCTCCCTACCTCTCCCTGGCGAGCTCCTTCGTGTCACCACTCCCGAAACTTTAAATTAATAAAATTGAACATGAAATGAGGCAGGGAACAATAAACAACAAAGTAGGGTAACTTTTGCTTCCATAAGAAAACCTAACTCGGAGTAACTTTCATTGAAGACTGGCACAACCTTTTAAACTTGAAGAGTTTTCATATTTAAAATAATATTTTCTTAATTTTACGTTCCCATTTTCTTCATCTTCAAACCCCCCCCCCCCCCCCCCCCCTTTAAGTTCAAATCTTTACCAAGTCATTACTGTGATGATGGAGGGGTTGTTGGCCTGCACTTGTTTTTCCCACTATTAGATCGTTCGTCTTTGTATTTGCTATTTATTCAAGTTTAAAAGGCTGTGCCAGTCTTGAATAAAAGTTACTCTGAGTTAGGTTTTCTTATGGGAGCAAAAGTTACCCTACTTGTTTATTGTTTATCAAAATAATAATTCAAGATACTGTCATTGTGGTTTGCAAATGTCAAGGGAAGCTGGGTCAACCTCGAAAGCTCTTACCTCCAACACTCGCTCGCCTTCAGACAGGATTTCACTGCATCTTGTTTTGTTTCCATCGAAGATTAACTATAGTGTTCACATTCTCGGAAAGGAGCGCTTTCAGAGAGAATTTTCTTTATACACAGGGTTTTGTGGAAAACGAAAGCTAACATTCCCATAGCCTTCTGGCCGTATAGGCTTTGACCTGTCAGAGGTCACCGTGTCTAAGGCCTGGCATGACGGAAGGCAGCACCCACTTCCTCTTTTCACCCCTTTAACCCTTCCTGGACAGAATCAGGTGTCCATTGACTGCTGGGTGGACAGAGGGTTTTCATTGACTGCTGGGTGGATAGAGGGTTTTCACTGACTGCTGGGTGGACAGAGGGTTTTCATTGACTGCAGGGTGGACAGTGTTTTTCATTGACTGCTGGGTGGACAGAGGGTTTTCAGTGACTGCTGGGTGGACAGAGGGTTTTCAGTGACTGCTCAGTGCTGGGTGGACAGAGGGTTTTTTGATTGCTGGGTGGACAGAGGGTTTTCAGTGACTGCTCAGTGCTGGGTGGACAGAGGGTTTTTTTATTGCTGGGTGGACAGAGGGTTTTCAGTGACTGCTGGGTGGACAGAGGGTTTTCAGTGACTGCTCAGTGCTGGGTGGACAGAGGGTTTTTTGATTGCTGGGTGGACAGAGGTTTTTTGATTGACTGCTGGGTGGATAGATTTCAGGGGGTAATTTCATCTGACTGCTGGGTGGACAGAGGGTTTCATTGACTGCTGGGTGGACAGAGGGTTTTCATTGACTGCTGGGTGGATAGAGGGTTTTCATTGATTGCTGGGTGGACAGAGGGTTTTCACTGACTGCTGGGTGGACAGAGGGTTTCCATTGACTGCTTGGACAGGGGGTTTTCATTGACTGCTGGGTGGACAGAGGGTTTTCATTGACTTCTGGGTAGACAGAGGGTTTTCATTGACTGCTGGGTGGATAGAGGGTTTTCACTTGCTGCTGGGTGGACAGAAGGTTTCCATTGACTGCTTTGTGGACAGAGGGTTTTCATTGATTGCGGGTGTGGACAGAGGGTTTTCATTGACTGCTGGGTGGACAGAGGGTTTTCATTGACTTCTGGGTAGACAGAGGGTTTTCATTGACTGCTGGGTGGATAGAGGGTTTTCACTGGCTGCTGGGTGGACAGAGGGTTTCCATTGACTGCTTTGTGGACAGAGGGTTTTCATTGATTGCGGGGTGGACAGAGGGTTTTCATTGACTGCTGGGTGGACAGAGGGTTTTCAAGCTGGAAAAACTTGAACCCCACATGTGGTTCGAACTGCCACTGTCAGCTCTGCAGGCAAGCGCTCTGACCATTTGGGGGGGGGGGGGGGGGGGGGGGGGGGGCTAAACTGGTCCATAATGTATTTCTACAACATCAACTGCATTTAATGAAAAGTTCTAGTTTAGACGGACTCTCTCTCTCTCTCTCTCTCTCTCTCTCTCTCTCTCTTATGCAAAACAGTTTTAAAAAATACACCAGCTGTCCAAGATAAAGCATTTCATAGACTGCCATTCATGTAAAATATTTTTCACGCTTATATTGAATCCCATATAAATTACTTTATGCATCAACAATTTGGGATTCAGCAAGTATGGGATTCAGCAAGTAATCATATACTCAAACCTTTGTGTAGTCTTTATAGATGTTCCCTGAAAATTAGTTTTGTTAACTTTATAGTGTAAGCGAGTGTTGATTGTAAAGCGCTTAGAGCTTGGTCTCTAGCCGAGAATAGGCGCTATATAAGTATTCATTATTATAGATGTTCCCTGAAAATTAGTTTTGTTAAAATCGGTAATGTTACCATACTCTGACTATACAGATCTGGATATTTTACCACTAAATTTGAAGCTTAAATTCAATAAAGCTTTCTTCATGTTTAACCCCTTCACTGCCACAGTATAATAGCACATTTGAATATCTGTATGCCATGGTAAAATTTAGCTATTTTGGGTAGGTTCAATAAAATAGTTACTGCTCACTTATTTCTTGACAGATCTCTTTGATTCTTTGCATGTTTTGTTGTTGTGCATTTGTCTACAACGTCCTGTCAAAATGACTTGATTATGTTGATAATTAGTATAGCAGAAATTGACATAATTATAAAAAAAATTTTCCCAAATAACAGTTTTCGAGTATACACAAACACATTGCGCCAAACAGAATGAGTCAAAACACTGAAAAAGTGGTCTTACTATTTATTGAATATCAGCACTAACACATGACAGTCATATAAATCCCAAGGAATGTTGTTCTTGATGATAACCTGCTCATAATTGGGAGTACTATTTTTTAGGTAAAAAGGGGCATAATCATGCTTTTCACGGTATGTTCACTAACATGTACATTATTCATCCATTTGTTGAGTTATTTGTTAGATTTTTTGTGGATTACTTCCTTATACCCTTGTCTACAATTTCACATCATTCTATTTTGGTTTTGTTGGTTATGATGATGGTTCACACTAATATATGATACAACAGTTTTTGTTTTGTTTTCAGTGTGAGAGTTTTAGAACAATTGAGCAAATAAAAGCCCACTAAACACAGCAAAAGTACCTTTTGGTGGTAGCTCAACAACATTACAAACATCTGGAATTTGTATTGTTGTCAATAAATGTCCCTCTGTGTAACAATCTGTATGTTACTGGGGGTACCCCAATTCTACTAGAAAGGGGCATAATTTTACTATTTGGGGTAGGTTCAGCACCTCAATCACTGCTTATTTATTTGTTGACATATGACTTAGATTTTATGGCTTCTCTTTCCTTTTACCCCAAGCTATGATGCAATATAATGTAGTTTTTGGCCATTAGGGAATGGACAGGGATGTAACAAATGGTGGTTTTACAAGAAAAGAACAGTTTCTGAACACATACACATGCTACAACACATAAAACCTGTAAAACACTGAATAAAAACTTCTGTTAGTGTTTACTCAGCATCACTGTAAGTATACAGTGTGGTCCAAATTGTTATAGTATAATACTTATTGGTAAATGCTCAAAATGACAACCATGGAAAAAACGTCAGAAGAAAAAAATAAACAATTGTCTGTTGAAAAGAAAAAAGAAAAACACACACACATTGCATGCATTTGTTATCAAACAAAACAGTGTAGGAACTGTGTTAGTTTTTGTATAAATACTTACATTACTGCCACCCTGTTCTATGTAGGAAACCATCACTTGCCATACAAAGTCTTGGACATAATCCTCAGGTTGTCTGCATTCCCTGCTTCATAATTTTAGGGGACGGTGCTCTTTTTCTTTTTTTTTTATGTCTGTCCAAATCATGGTTCAAAGAAACACACACTGAGATTAGTCCACATGGTCAAGATTCTTTCACTGATGGCACTTGGTCTGGTCACAGCATTGACAAAATCATGAACACACGCACAGGTGAGAAAAAACAGCAACTGTAGAATGTCCCCCCCCCCGACCCAAAAAAAAAAAAAAAATTCCCAGAACTTTTCATGCAGATAATCCAGAATGGGTTGAATCTTGTAGAGCCAGTCGTACCCTGGATCACCTTCAACTGGCATGGCTGCATTGTCGTTGAAATGCAGAAACTGAAGAAGAA
>CM065743.1:2936322-2938822 GCA_033310375.1 Conus canariensis
ATATTTAGTTGTTAATTAAAAGGATGAGCTCTCGTCTGTTTGTCTGACCGCTTGTGTGTCAATGTTGCACAAGCGAGAGTCTAACACTTTATACATTCTTCTCTCTCTCTCTCTCTCTCTCTCTCTCTCTCTCTCTCTCTCTCTCTCTCTCTCTCTCTCTCTCCCTCTGTCTCTCTCTCTCTCTCTCTCTTTATAACGTTTCCCCAGACTGAAATAAATCACATAAACTACATATTCAAATTGTGATGGAGAGCGGCATTTCTTAGGTAGACATTGAAATTAACTTTAAAGTCGTCACTAATACTTCCCATAGTGCATTCTTTACACATTCTCTTGGTCCTATCTTTTTCTTCCCCCCCCCCCCCACCACATTCAGTGTGTAAACTACAACATAATCTAATCTCAGCTGCGGAAGACGTACATCCGCACCCTCCAGTATCGATGTTGAACGGGTTATTCCAGATCCTGAAACAACATTCTTCAACAAACACCCCTTACATGCCCAGGAGCAAGACGTAGGGGATGGGGGGGGGGGGGGGGTGGTGGCAGAGGAAAGGGGGTGGGGGGAGAGGCGGGAAAGGGTAACATATCCACAATGTACGGAGCTCTGAGCATTACAAACACAAAACAAATCCACCTCTGACACTGTCCACACAGCCAGACTCTGAAGAAGAACGAGGGGAAGAGGAAAAAGATTGTAAACACCACTTGGGATTCTTCAAGAGACAAGATCATGTTTCATCCCAAGATAAGTCGATTCTCCCCCACCCACTCCCCCTCCCTCCCGATAAATCCCCCTTCCCCCCACCCCCCACCCCCAAACCTCCATATCTCATCCACCAGGATAACGAACATTCGGCGAGATAGATTCCACGTTTCATCCCCAGCTAACTGGGATTTCCGAGCAGCCTTTGCAGCTTGTGCACTGAGCGCCACCCCAGAACAAATACCGGGTGGCTGGCTGCATTATGGATGGAGATAAATTCCATGTGTGTGGCTGGCTGCATTATGGATGGAGATGAATTCCATGTGTGTGGCTGGCTGCATTAGGATGGAGATAAATTCCATGTGTGTGGCTGGCTGCATTATGGATGGAGATAAATTCCATTGTGTGGCTGGCTGCATTAGGGATGGAGATGAATTCCATGTGTGCGGCTGGCTGCATTAGGGATGGAGATGAATTCCATGTGTGTGGCTGGCTGCACTAGGGATGGAGATGAATTCCATGTGTGCGGCTGGCTGCATTAGGATGGAGATGAATTCCATGTGTGTGGCTGGCTGCATTAGGATGGAGATGAATTCCATGTGTGTGGCTGGCTGCATTATGGATGAGATGAATTCCATGTGTGCTGGCTGGCTGCATTATGGATGGAGATGAATTCCATGTGTGCGGCTGGCTGCATTAGCGATGGAGATGAATTCCATGTGTGTGGCTGGCTGCATTAGGGATGGAGATGAATTCCATGTGTGTGGCTGGCCGCATTATGGATGGAGATAAATTCCATGTGTGTGGCTGGCTGCATTATGGATGGAGATGAATTCCATGTGTGTGGCTGGCTGCATTATGGATGGAGATGAATTCCATGTGTGTGGCTGGCTGCATTAGGGATGGAGATGAATTCCATGTGTGTGGCTGGCTGCATTAGGGATGGAGATGAATTCCATGTGTGTGGCTGGCTGCATTAGGATGGAGATGAATTCCATGTGTGTGGCTGGCTGCATTAGGGATGGAGATGAATTCCATGTGTGTGGCTGGCTGCATTAGGGATGGAGATGAATTCCATGTGTGTGGCTGGCTGCATTAGGGATGGAGATGAATTCCATGTGTGTGACTGGCTGCATTAGGGATGGAGATGAATTCCAGTGACAGTAGTTTGATTTCCTCCCTTTGTTCTCCTCTCTTGTGTCTGGTGTCAGCAAGTTGGGACTCTTCTTCGCTATCTACTGGCAAGAATGTTTTCCTCAGTCAGTCGGTCGGTCGATCTCTGCGTCTGCGTATATATATATATATATATATATATATATATATATATATATATATATAATATTATTTATATATTTATTTATTTTTAAATCTGTCTCTGTCTCTGTCTCTTCTCTCTTTCTCTCTCTCTCTCTCTCTCTCTCTCTCTCTCTCTCTCTCTCCTCTCATACAATCATTCTGCATTCCTGTGCATCTAGAAGGCTTAGATAAGCGCATTTCTAATCAATTCGTCTCGGGAGAAATGGTAACCACTATTATTGATGCGTATATGTTTCCCCCATTTCTTAAAGCTTTCATGCAGAAAAGATTGTGCACTGCTAAGGAAAATATATCTGCCGACAGAAAGGGATGCAAATGGAAAGAAATCTTGGGAGCTACAACATCCGTCAACTTTTGTGTGAATATGGATTTGGGGAAGTTTGGCGAACTCACAGTATTACAAATCAGAATCTGTTCATTCGTCTTTTTTGTCAAAGGCTGGTAGATTTAGATGGCAAGTGCATAATGGCCTTATTC
>CM065743.1:2948822-2953822 GCA_033310375.1 Conus canariensis
GAGAGAAGAAGAAAGTGGTGGTGGTGAGGAAGGAAGGGGAGAGAGAAGAAAGTGGTGGTGGTGAGGAAGGAAGGGGAGAGAAGAAGAAAGTGGTGGTGGAGAAGGAAGAAAGGGGGAGAAGAAGGAGAAGGAAGAAATGTGGTCGGGAAGCCTGTGGACTCAGTTTCAACCAACGCTCTGGTGGTAATGGCGCTGCTCAAGGGTGCGTGTGGGATCGAGTTAACAGCGGAAGGAAGGCGCAGCCATAGGGCGTGGGGGGGTGAACAGAAGAAGAACTGCAACCGATAGTCAGCAAACGACCAGGGGTGGCATTGGAGAAAATTCTACGAAAACTCCATTTAGATAGTATAAAGAAGAACTGTGCTTGAGTCAAGCCTGTTTGTCCAGTCCCTGCTTGATGCCCATAGGACCAATGATGCCCTTCTCACTGTGTCTGGAGCATGGTATGGTGGAAGGCGCAGCCCATACTTCTCTTTTTTTCAAAGTCTGAAGAATCTGTTAAGATGAAAGAGAAATTTGAGTTAACAGACATATTGACAGAGAGTTCAAGAAATCATACCATCGACTCACATTCTTCAATTTGTGAGCACATATGACTAGTTTTTCTTTATCATAATAGCTCAGCTGACTATTCATAGTGTTTTGAGATCTGTCAGCTCATAGAGAGAAAAACATTCGTATTCTTACAATGAAATAAACAAC
This sequence comes from Conus canariensis, assembly GCA_033310375.1. NCBI lineage: Eukaryota > Metazoa > Mollusca > Gastropoda > Neogastropoda > Conidae > Conus > Conus canariensis. Next base: position 2,949,525 of record CM065743.1, read on the forward strand.
GAAGATAAAAATGTACATAGATATATCACGTGCTAACAATTGACGGTTTCAGTGTCACTGCGTCCATAAACACAACACCACATTCCCTACACTCTGAGACCACAATGCGCAGGATTTACACCTGATGGACAGACAAGTTGATAACGAAGAGGAAAGAATTGAAGACGAGGGTCTCATGGGTCTAAGCAACGTCTGACCAGTGCATCAGCCCAACACACTGGGCAGACCTTGGGCAGTAACTGACATCATGTAGGCAGGGAAGACCAGACCGTGTTGAATGCCTTATTAACTGTGTTTCGTTTTTCACTGCCAGCTTACTGGGAAAAATGAAACCAATGAAAAACATTTAGATCTAACAAAGCATAAGCTAAAATGCTGTATCAGCAAGTAGTCATTGCTGAATATATAGCTAGTGACCACTCTCAAAGTCTGCTGTCATATAACATTGTTCCCAATGGCATGGTATGAATTGTTTCCAGAGATAGAAAAAATGTACAGGACTTTTTACAAGAAGCACTGGAGAATGAGCCTCAAAGACAGTACAAACAGTCGATGTTTAAAAAAACAAGCACCTGTCTTACTGTAATGATGCAGGTGTTCTTCGTGAGGCAGCTCGTAAGTCCAGCCTGTGCCAGTCTAACTTTAATGAACAAGACAATCTTCAGGACAGAATTCGAAGTCTAGAAGACAATTAGTCTATTCTTTTGCCAGTCTTACTATAATGAAAAAGACAATGTTCAGGACAGAACTCGTAGTTTAGTATTTGCCAGTCTCACTATAATGAAATAGGATATCTGTATGATAGACTTGGACGTCTAGTATTTGCCAGTCGTACTATATTGAAGAAGACAATCTTCAGAACAGAATTTGAAGTCTAGTATTTGCTAGTCCTACCATAATGAAGACGACAGTCTTCAGGACAGAACTGGAAGTCTGGTATATGCTAATTTCATTATGATGCAGACGACAATCTTCAGGTTAGCCTCGATGTTTGTATTTGCCAATGTCATCATAATGCAGACGACAATCTTCAGGTTAGAACTTGAAGTTGTCTGCCAGATTCACTAATATGAAGAAGACAGTCTTTAGGACAGAACTCGAAGTCTAGTATTTGCTAGTCTTACTATCCTGAAACAGAAAATCTTTATGACGTATTTGAAAGTCTTGAAAGTCTAGTGTTTGACAGTGTTCATGCAGTAATGTGTACACTCTTCCCAGAAGCACCTCTCAAGCTTTTGCCATTCTTACTGAAATGAGGTAGACTCGCTCCTGCAGACAATCCCAAATCCATAGTTGACAGTTTTACTAAAGCGAAGAAGCTGAATTTCACAGGGTAAATCTCAAGTCCAGTCTTTTCCAGTCTTGAAGCAGATATTTTTTCATTCATTTGTTTTTCTTCCATGCCCTTCTGATGCCTCTCATCCTGGCTCCTCGTTCACAGTCACGTCCTGGTTCTCGTTGCAGCCCCGACATCAGCAATCCACAGGGAGCAGTCAGTATCAAATTGTGTTCAGGGAAGACACGGGACTGCTACTGAGTCCCTTTGGCGGCGTTCAGTGGCGCCTGTTTTGATCCAACATACGCAAGATAACAGCTACTAAATCCACTACCGTCGATCATTGTTGCTTAATCGTGGAGGCAGTGTGAGTGGGCGTTTTCCCTGGAGGGCACCACCACGTCCGTCCAACGATAGTCTTCGGTACAGACTACCTCCAAACATACTCACTAAAGGTGTAGACGTAGAGATAAATTGTCCTTTTTCAGCAAGCAACTCGCAAGTTTAGCTTTTGCTGGTCTCAAGTGTACAAATGTGAGGAATAACTCACTAGTTCAGCTTTCCCTGTCTCACTATATCAAAGAAGACTATGTTGAGAAGTAACTATTTCGAACCTTTCTCTCTTTTAAAGCGTTCTGTCAGTTGGGTCCAACTTTTCCCCCAAACATTCAGCAAGATGAATCGCCCTCTGAACTGCTCCTCAAACTTCTTTCTTCCATCTTCAACCACTATGGTCCCTTCCGGCCTTACTATACCGCCGACTTCCAGAAAATAAATACAGCCGCCTGGCTGGATTGCAAATTCCTTGGAGTGTCCTGGAGTGTTGTCACTGCCCTCGTATGACCCCCCCCCCCCCCCGTCCCCTAACCCAACCTCCACCTCTCTCTGTGTCTCTCTTTGTCTCTCTCTGTCCTCTGTCTGTTTCTCTCTCTCTCTCTCTCTCTCTCTCTCTCTCTCTCTCTCTCTCTCTCTCTCTCTCTCTCTGTCCTCTTTCCGCTCTCAATCATCTCTCGGCTGGAGCCGGTCCTAGCCCAAGTCTGTCCCTGGCGGTGGGGTTCCTGTGTCCTTTGGGGAGCCCCCAGTGAAGGTCAGAAGGCGGTGGGTCCGCCGATGAAGACAGGACGGGGGCGGAGGTCAGGGGCTGAAGGAAGAGGCCCTGTCAGGGAGGTGGTCTTGATGAATTCCTTTCTCCTCTGCCTCCGCTTTGGGCACCTGCAGCAGATGGCGTCGCGGTGGGAAGGGGGGGGGACAGGGGAGGGAACTGTGCCCTCTGCAACCTCCCCCCTTGCCCGCCTAACTCTCCTCCCTTCCCCCCCCCCCACCAGCCTCTACCCCAACTTCAGCGCCTCTCCATCTTCTCCCTTTCACCTCATACATCCCCCTGTTCCTCAGCTCTCGTCCCAGCTAACCCCGAGGAAACCATCTGGGATATACTGAGCACGTACCGAGGGAATCCAATCCAAATTAATGTCCCAAACTACGCCCCCCCCCCACCCCTCCTCTCCACCACCCAGTCTCAGCTCTATCTCCACCTACCCTACCCTCCTCCCTCCACCATAACTCTGTGCTCTCCCTTTCATTTTATGTCATCTTCTGCAGACATGTTTTAGGTCCCTTCCATCGATCTTCATGACGGCCACGATGACGATGATGACAATAATGAGGAGGAGGAGGAGGAGGACGATGATGATGATGATGATGATAATGGTGATGACGACGACGATGACGAAGACCACGATGTTATTGATGATGATGGATGCTGATAATACAGATAATTATAATCATGGTGCTGATGATACCTATGATTTGTATTACCATCAAATGTAACCAAAGCAAAGTCGATAATGCTATAAGCTTGAAGTATATAAAAGTCTGGAAAACTTGAAATATTAGAGAAAGGTGGTGTTATGCTGAAAGCCAAATCGCCAGTTTGAAGTCACCCCCAAAACATGTCACATTTGCCAATATTTCTGATTAATTCCCTTATTGATTATGAAGACTATTATTGCTATTAACCCAGATCTCCTTGCCGAAGGGGGTAAGTCTGTCATGGTCCTAGAAAACTATGGAGGACTGTAGGAGTCAGAGGTAGTAATTCCAAACCCCTACCAGATGATTTCCAATCAGAGTCTGGCAGACATAGAAATAAACGATAGAGGGGAGGGGAAGGGGGCCGGCTGGCAATTAGGGGAGGGGGAAGGGAGGAAAACGTCATGGGATGATGTGGAAGGATGGTGTTCCGTTCAGAATATCCGTTCAGAATTTGGTCTCATAGTTTCTTTTCTTTCCTTTCCATCCCCCCCCCCCCCCTCCCTTTTTTTTCTGGACTGACCTTTTTAACGAGGCGTTAGGACCGCAGGAGCGAGGAGGGGGTGGGGTGGGGGAGCGGCGGAGAGAAAGGGATTAGAAATCCATGTACTCCCTCTCCTCCTCTTCCCCCAATTGCCTCTCTGCTGTCTTCTGTATTGTATTTATTTCATGCAAAACTGTGTTTTATGTATGTGTTTATTTTTCGCATTGAAAAGTGAAAGGGAAAGGGGTTTGTATGGATCAAACGAGTCATCCGCGATCTGTAGCTCCTGCGTGGTTTTATAAAGGGTTTAAATCCCTGATGAAGGATGTGTTGGATGCTTGGCTCAGTGGCTATAGCACAGATTGTTCGAGCGGTAGATAGCGGGTTCGAAGCGAGTCGCTTTGTCCCTCCATCGTGATTTGTTGCCGTTCTGGTGGTATCAGTGTAGTGTTAGACTAGGCACCCCCCCCCCTCCCATCTCCTCTGTGCAACCACTGATTCTGAGGCTTTTGTTGTTGCTCGTGTGGTGACCTAAGTTTTTAATTAACTTTCCACCTCTATAACCATGGTGAGATGTCGAACTAGTCCATGTCGGCAAGTTCATGAAGGACTGCCGTTTGAAGAACGTTGGGGCTCCTTTCAGAGGGCAACATATACTTACCATGATCGCGCAGCTAAGCAATTCTTGTTGTGGGTGAGGGGGCTTAGTAGGTGGTGCCTTCAGTCTGT
>CM065743.1:2958822-2961322 GCA_033310375.1 Conus canariensis
GTCTCGGGAGAAAGGTAACCACTATTATTGATGCGTCTATGTTTCCCCATTTCTTAAAGCTTTCATGCAGAAAAGATTGTGCACTGCTAAGGAAAATATATCTGCCGACAGAAAGGGATGCAAATGGAAAGAAATCTTGGGAGCTACAACATCCGTCAACTTTTGTGTGAATATGGATTTGGGGAAGTTTGGCGAACTCACAGTATTACAAATCAGAATCTGTTCATTCGTCTTTTTTGTCAAAGGCTGGTAGATTTAGATGGCAAGTGCATAATGGCCTTATTCAAACTAGCCCACAGAATGATGTGTAAAGAAAAAGTGTGTTAACATTTGTGACATTGAAGATTTGATCTGGATATGCACTAAAAAGATTGATTTCTTCATTTTGACTGGACATTTCCAAATGAAAATTCGCCTATTCAGCAACAGACAATGTTATAAGAAATACGATATGTTGTCCAGTTCTCCAAATAAAGTACGGTTCCATATTGTTTTGTCTGAATATATGTCTATTTTTCAAAACATTCCTAGTTGGAGCTAGCTAAGTACTCACCCCCATTTGCAAGGCAGGGTCTGGATTCTCTCTGTCTCTGTCTGTCTTTGTCTGTCTTTCTCTCTCTCTCTCTCTCCCTCTCTCTCTCTCTCTCTCTCTTCTCTCTCTCTCTCTCTCTCTCTCTCTCTCTCTCTCTCTCTCTCTTATCTTCTCTCCTCTCCCCTCCTCTCTCTCTCTCTCTCTCTCTCTCTCTCCTCTCTCTCTCTCTCTCTCAAAGAATTTTCTTTGAATCATAAACCGTATGCTGCTTTCATTGATTTTTTAAAAGCCTATGATTCTGTAAATAGGAGTATTCTATAGCCTATGCTATTGAAAATGGTATACATGGCAAGCTATATAAGTGCATAGTGAGTATGTATATCAGTGAAAGCTAAACTTAGATGAGGGGAAATATATCAGGTTTCATTCAGTATACCTGTAGCATGAAACAAGGTGACATGTATAGCCCCATCCCTTTATCTCTGTTTATTTGTAAATCAAAGCCTAACATTGTTTCTAATGGGAGACTTGGTGCACAAATTACGATAGACGTTTTACAAAATATTTCAGAAACAGTTGTTGATCTTCAAACTCAGCTGAATAGTCTTTGTCTAGCTGCCAGTGTTCTTCAATAAAAGGTGAATAATGGCAAAACGAAACATTGTTGTCGTTACCAGAGGTGGATATCTCAGGGTTAGAGAGCACTGGATTGAAAATGGAGATCGTACGATCATCGTAATGTCCAGGCATTTATTTATCAATACAGTTGAGTTTTACACTTGCTTGTAAAGATCTTGTAATAGGACAAAACGTGCTGTAGTATGACTGTGTGGTGCAACATTTATCTAGACTGGGAAATCAGTCTCTTTAGTTCTTTTCTGTTGTTGCTGTTGTTGCTTGTTTGTTTGTAAATGATTTGACTTGCTGATGTATTCCATCGTACGATGTGGTGATGGAGTGTGGAGGCTTGATGATGCGGCATTAAACTGTAAAACGGTTCAATTGTTTGCCCTGAAAAAATCCTTAGTGTGACATTACAAACGCCAAATGATCTTATAGGTGCGAGACAAATAGGTTTCTGATTTGTTTAAATTCGAAGATTAGATTATTCTTTAGCTTACACGAATATGAGAGTCAAGACTACGGAAAAAAGCTCATATTGTATGATTTAGACGAAAGGGGTAAAGTAAACTGGATAACAAAGGTAAAGATGAAATTGCACGAACTTGAACTGGGACATGTATGGTTCAGTCAGAGTTTAAGTGATACCACTGTTTTTATTCGCATCTTTCCACAAGATTGATAGGCTGCAGGTGGTAAGCATGGAATACTCATACTTAGGATAAATAAGATATGAACACTTGAAAGTGGATTGACACTTGAATTGCATCATGACAAGATTTCGTTTTGAAGTCTTGGATATATCCGTTCATCGTTTTCGATCAATAACATACTGAACGTGATCTTGTATGTCCATGATGTAAAAGTGCACGGGAATATTAAGTCCATTTTGTGTTTAGTTGTCCAGCTTTGAATGATCTTGGCTCTCGGCTGGGCTATAAGCAATATCGTATCTCTGTTTCTTGAATGATCATAGAAACCAGTTCATCTCTACGAAATAACACAAACAACTTCAGTTATTTAGACTTCCACTGGTGATGCCATCAAACAGTGAAAAGATTGTCATTCAGTTTCGTGTTATTCAAGTAAAGCATTCCACATTGGTCTGTGCATCATTCATAACTCTGTCGATCACTTCTCTCTGTTCTGTTTCCTCATTTCCATCGTTCATTTCGGAAATTTGCTGTGGCAGTCATTTTTTTTTCATGCATCCCCTACAAAAGGGTTCCTGTCATCAAATAAGTCATCACCCAGTATCACCCATCGCTGCCCTCTCTCTCTTCTTCTCTCTCGTCTCTCTCTCTCTCTCTCTCTCTCTCTCTCTCTCTCTCTCTCTCTCTCTCTATC
>CM065743.1:2976322-2981322 GCA_033310375.1 Conus canariensis
TCAAAAATTGCACAGATGCTGTATGTATAGTTTGGTGGCAATTTTTACTAAGCAGGAAGTAGTCCCGCAGAAAATAAACAAACAAAACAAAAAAATAAATAAATTGTATTAGGGATTTCTATTATTATTACATTCTAGGAAATCATTACTAGTTGTATGAATTAAGGATCACTCATTTAAATCGAAAGGAAGGTTTTTAAATAATTTCCAATTAGAACAAGGAAATGATTATTTCCTGTGTAGGCGCCCATGTGACTTCCTGTTTGGGTGATCATGTGGGTCTCTCCTGTTATAAAAAGAACCACCACATGCTAGCCAACCCTTTACTTAGACGCATAGGCCCAGCTGCAACCAGAACAAGCTGAGAGGGCTTTAGGGCTGCTCCCTGCCACTACCAGCAGAGACGATTTTTCTTTTGGCTTGAGACCCTTGGTTTTGTTTTTGGTTGTCAGTACTGGTTTCTTATTTAACTCCTAAAGGCTCTTAAGATTCATAAAGATTAAAAACTTCTAAAATCACTTTAAATTCTTTGAAAACTTTGAAACTCTAAATTCTGTAAAACTCTAAACAGTTCTCTGGATCTCTAAGCTGTTTTTTAATATTTCCATGTGGTTGTGTATGGATAGGCCATACTGTTGGAAAGGAAATATTTTGGGCTGATCTGGGAAGAGTTTGTTTCTTTTTGTTTTCCTTTATTATTTTGGCTTAGTTAGTCCCTATTATTCCAATAAACGCTTTGTTTTGTTTTTACTCTATTTGTGGACTCCAGTCTGTTATATTGGAAATTGTGTTTGAGTAGTTAGAACACAAAGATACTTAACAAGCACGCACCTCACCCAACATTGTAACCCAAGAAAAGGGAGGGTTATTAAGAGTTCAAGTTCACTGGAACTAAAGAAATTTAAAACCCAAAAGGACACGGGTTACACATTAACGGAATCAATTTTGAATTCTGATTTGTAAAGACTGTTCTCATGGACACGCAAAAAAAAATGTTTCTCTGATCAACAGTAACTGTGTGTACAAACACCAAACAAAGAAAATGTTTCTCTGATCAACAGTAACTGTGTGTACAAACACCAAACAAAGAAATGTTTCTCTGATCAACAGTAACTGTGTGTACAAACACCAAACAAAGAAAATGTTTCTCTGATCAACAGTAACTGTGTGTACAAACACCAAACAAGAAAATGTTTCTCTGATCAACAGTAACTGTGTGGACAAACACCAAAACAAAGAACATGTTTTCTCTGATCAACAGTAACTGTGTGGTACAACACCAAACAAAGAAAATGTTTCTCTGATCAACAGTAACTGTGTGGACAAACACCAAACAAAGAAAATGTTTCTCTGATCAACAGTACCTGTGTGTACAAACACCAAACAAAGAAAATGTTTCTCTGATCAACAGTAACTGTGTATACAAACACCAAACAAAGAAAATGTTTCTCTGATCAACAGTAACTGTGTGTACAAACACCAAACAGTTACGAAACACGTGACATACATTTTTAGCTCAAATCCATTAGATCGTGACGTTAGGAGACAGTAAATTATAAAGACAAATGTCAATTCCACATCGTTCCAATGCAGCACCTAGGTCGTGGACAACAGGCAAGCAGAGAAGACGGAAAAATTAAAGTGTATGCAATAATCATTAAACCCGTTTTAGTGTAGAGGATCATTTTGTTTGGTTTGCCTAATTCATGTCCATCAAGAACATGTTATTTTTCCATTTTATATCTATAGTACAGCTCGTTCAAAAAGATGTTTAGGTAATGGTTTGTTTTGTTTATTCCACATTTGTAGTTGGAATATTTTCCCGTTAGAATTATGAAACCTAGCATAGCATTGGTTTTTGTTTTCTCAGCAGTGCCAAATACTATGACCTCCACAATAAAGAACAATCTTCCCACAAAGTACGTGCAAACACATTCCCACATGTAGTGACCAATTGAGACTTTCTCTCAAGTACAAAAATTACATTTGTCGTTATCAATAGTTGGTATATTTGTCAACGCACTATATGTTATCAGAATTCTGCAGAATATGTTAATCTGGAACCACTTCAATATTCTTCCTGTAATTTTCTTAATCCATTTTGGTACTTCTATATAATCAAGTGGTATGTCGTTCCCATTTGACGAAGACACCAATGTTTAAAACTCCATTGGCTTCCATCATAAAATTGCTACAATGCTTTTCAGTGCCAAGTTCTGTCATTCCTGACGTCACTGTCTAATATTCATCTTCGTCTCTCTGTGTTGTCTTTACCAATTGTACGCAACTTACATTATTTAGAAAATTGACTTTGTACACAACTTACATTATTTAGAAAATTGACATTGTACGCAACTGACATTATTTAGAAAATTGACATTGTACGCAACTGACATTATTTAGAAAGTTGACCGGATATCCCAACTTCTCTGACTGTGTATGGCGGCTTACATATTAACTGCCACTGTAATCGGTTAAATGTTTAACTAAACATATATTGTTTCTAAATCCATTTCATGTAAAACAAAAGCGCGCGCGCGCGCGGGGCGTGCGTGCGTGCGTGCGTGCGTCGTGCGTGCGTGGTGTGCGTGCGTGCGTGCGTGCGTGCGTGCGTCGTGCGTGCGTGCGTGGTGTGTGTGTGTGTGTGTGTGTGTGTGTGTGTGTGTGTGTGTGTGTGTGTTCGTTCGTTCTTCAATTTAACGTCTATTCACATAAAGTGATTTTAGACAGAGTTAGGGAAATAGCGTGTGTATGCATGCGTGCGTGCGCTGCGGTGTGTGGCGGTGTGTGTGTGTGTGTGTGTGTGTGTGTGTGGTGTGGTGGTGTGTGTGTGTGTGTGTGTGGTGTGTGTGTGTGTGTGTGTGTGTGTGTGGGGTGTGTGTGTGTGTGTTGATGGACCGATAAGAGATTTGTTACGCGCAGTTAGCTATATATAGTGATTCATACTAAAATTCTTTACAACTAGGCTAAACATTAGCACAAAGCAAGTATTAAAACATAAAGGAGTACAGGATATCTGGTATAACCAAAATGTTAAGCGCTCATTTCTTAGGAACGCTTGTTACAAAAAAGAGCCCATTGGACTAATCATCAAGGAATTAACAAAAGAAACAAGACCTTGTAAGTTCTGGAAAATACACGTGCCATCAAGTCACAGGCAGTCAGGATTTTTCTTTTTGAAATATGCGCAGTGGAAAAGAAGATGTTGGGTTGTGAAACTTTCAACTGCTCCGAGATGCAATTTAAATTTTTGCGAAATTTTGTACGGAAAGCGTTAAGCTTAAGCCTGTAACACGGATTCAAGTTTTCGGTTATTTTTTCAAGTACGTTTGTGTTGGCCAATTGATAGGTAATCTTTCCACATGATGTTATTTGATGCTGGTGGAAGTATTTGCAATATTCCTACTTTGAAGGTAGATAACAATGCATTGAATTATGTCACCGACATAAAATTTTTAGGAGTAAATATTACCTCTAAATTAACTTGGAACAACCATATTGAACATATTATCAACGAAGCCAGCAAATCTCTTAATCTTCTTAAAGTGATCAGTAAACAAAATTGGGGCGCAGATACACAAACTTTAGTACACCTTTCGACATCTCTCGTAAGATCAAAATTATCATACGCACAAGAAGTGTTCTTCAGCGCACCAAACTACTTACTTAAAAAGTTGCAAAGCATAGACTGCAAGGCATTTAGACTCGCACTAGGTGTCCCATTTCATGCCAGTGCATCAGGAACGTATTACGAAGCCGGAGTTCTGCCCCTTGACGACTATAGAAACTTGGCCTGTGCTAAATTCATCCTACGTAGCTCATCGGGTCAGAACTCAAGCAAAGATGAATTAGCTTTACGATCAGATTTCCATTTCCCGAATCGAGCTAGATCTATTAAATCTAATACAACTATAATGACATATTCCTCAAAATTACTGAAAGACGCTGAGATTGATCCCAAGCATATTGCTGATCGTTTTCCTGTATCCCCGATTCCAAACTGGGAATTGCACACCGCATGTTTTGATTATGAATATTTCTGATTTACAAAAGAATGTTAACAAAAATATATTGTCCTCTCTTACCAAATCTCATATCGATGGTAATTATTCACATCACCTTAAAGTTTTCACCGATGGATCACTGTTAAATGACAAAGCTGGAAGTGGTTTTGTTATTCCTACCCTTAAAGTTCAAAAATCTTTTCATCTCGGGAAGGGGTATTCTATCTTCACGGCTGAGCTGGTGGCAATTCTAATGGCGCTTAACTTTCTTGTTGATACTCCGCTTACTATCTACAAAACACTTTTCTGTGTGGATTCTAAATCTGTCCTACAAGGCTTTGAATCTATTGCTGTTAAAAATCGAGGTGAGGTGATTTTAGAAATAAAACATCTTGTCAGTATTCTTATATCAAGAGGTACAACAGTTGATTTTTGCTGGATCCCGTCTCACGTGGGATTTCTGGTAATGAGTGGGCTGACCGGGCTGCCAGAAAAGGAGCACGAAAGTCCGATGAATCCATAGAAATCAACATTCCTCTGTGTTTATACGAAGGATATGGTCTCTTTAAAAAGACATGTATTGAAAAGGTTTATGAAGCCTACAAAAACTTGGTTCTTGTTAAAATACATCTATCTCACTCCAAACTGCTCTGCTGTGACAAATCCCAGTCAGCTACTTTTTCTTCTAGCAATGCGGCTAAAAGTGTGTGTGTGTGTGTGGTGTGTGTGTGTGTGTGGTGTGTGTGTGTGTGTGTTCTCCCACTTTGAACTTTTCATCAGAATTTTTTTTCATAAGCTAGACCTTTGCTTTTGTGTAAGTTACCTGTTTGCAGAACATTTAATACATTTGGAAAACTTCTTTCCAAAATATGTTTATGATATTGCTCTCTAGAAACCTGCCAGGTACATATGCATCGAGAATACAATGTCGGGACGTAACAAATGCAGTATTGTTGTCCACTGATGTTTTTGCATGTACGCTCTCCTTACGCAGGC
>CM065743.1:2998822-3001322 GCA_033310375.1 Conus canariensis
AATAATCCAACCATCGATCATTTGATATTGAGATCCCCCCCCCCCCCCCCACCCGACTCGTTCAGTCGCCATGTCCTACGAGGATTAGGAGGAGGAGAAGGAGTGGGGGTGGAGGGGGTGAGTGTGGGGGTATCCAGACACTGATGTTGACTGCTGCCTCTGTCTTGGTTTTTGTTGTGTCATGGTGGAGATTTAGGATGTTCAGGGTTGTCTCCTCCTTGATGTGCTCCGTCCAGTTCTTCCTGTGTGTCTTAAACCCTCTACACTTCTGTCATCTGCCCTCTACACTTCTGTCTTCTAGACTCTACCCTTCTGTCTCCTTACCTCTGCTCCTCTACATTCTGTCTCTTCTATGCTTCCCTCTACACTTCGTCTTCTCCCTCTACACCTCTCTTCCCTCTAACCTCCTTCTACTTACCTTCTCTTCTGCCCTCTACTTGCTTCTCCTCTACACTTCTGCTTCTGCCCTCTACTCTTCTGTCTCTACACTCTCTTACTCTATCTGTCTTCTGCCCTCTACACTTCTGCCTTCTGCCCTCTACACTTCTGTCTTCTACCCTCTACTACTTCTGTCTTCTACCCTCTACTCTTTTGTCTTCTGCCCTCTACCCCTTCTGATCTTCTGCCCTCTACACTTCTGTCTTCTACCCTCTACACTTCTGTCTTCTACCCTCTACACTTCTGTCTTCTGCCCTCTACTCTTCTGTCTTCTGCCCTCTACACTTCTGACTTCTACCCTCTACTCTTCTGTCTTCTGCCCTCTACACTTCTGTCTTCTACCCTCTCCACTTTTGACTTCTACCCTCTACTCTTCTGTCTTCTACCCTCTACACTTCTGCCTTCTACCCTCTACACTTCTGCCTTCTAACCTCTACACTTCCTTGTAACATCGTCAGACCTGCTCCTCCTCTGTCTTCCTCTGCTTCATCTGTCTTCCTCCGTCTTCCTGTGCTTCGTCTGTCTTCCTTCGTCTTCGTCTGCTTCGTCTGTCTTCCTCCGTCTTCCTCTGCTTCGTCTGTCTTCCTCCGTCTTCGTCTGCTTCGTCTGTCTTCCTCCGTCTTCGTCTGCTTCGTCTGTCTTCCTCCGTCTTCCTCTGCTTCGTCTGTCTTCCTCCGTCTTCCTCTGCTTCGTCTGTCTTCCTCCGTCTTCCTCTGCTTCGTCTGTCTTCCTCCGTCTTCCTCTGCTTCGTCTGTCTTCCTTCGTCGTCCTCTGCTTCGTCTGTCTTCCTCCGTCTTCCTCTGCTTCGTCTGTCTTCCTTCGTCTTCCTCTGCTTCGTCTGTCTTCCTTCGTCGTCCTCTGCTTCGTCTGTCTTCCTCCGTCTTCCTCTGCTTCGTCTGTCTTCCTTCGTCGTCCTCTCTGTCTTCTCCTCTCTACACTGTCTAGTATCTAGGCCAGTCCACGTCTCCTTCTGCCTTCCTGTCTGTCTGTCTGTCTGTCTGTCTGTCTGTCTGTCTGTCTCTGTCACACACACACACACACACACACACACACACACACACACACACACACACACACACACACACACACACACACACACACACACACTACCGTGCCCCATCTTTTGACCTCAGCATACCCTCTGTATCAGATGTGTGTGTGTGCGTGTGTGTGTGGTGTGTGTGTGTGTGTGTGTGTGTGTGTGTGTGTGTGTGTGTGTGTGTGTGTGTGTGTGTGTACTGGCACGTGCACGTGTGTGTGGTGTGTGTGTGTGTGTGTGTGTGTGTGTGTGTGTGTGTGTGTGTGTGTGTGTGTGTGTGGGTGTGTGTGTGCGCGCGCGCGCGCGTGCGCGCCCGTGTGCATAAATATGTGTGTATGTGTGCATGAATGTGTGTGTGTTCGCGCGCGCGCGTGTGTGTGTGTATGTGTATGTGTGTATGTATGTGTGTGTGCGTGGGTGTGTGTGTGTGTGTGTGTGTGTGTGTGTGTGTGTGTGTGCGTGTGTGTGTGTGTGTGTGTGTGTGTGTGTCTGTCTGTCTGTCTGTCTGTGTCTGTGTGTCTGTGTGTGTGTGATCGCATGGAGACATTTTCAAAACCAATGGAGAAGAAGTGAGGAATAGAATATATCCGAGGAGGAGGAGAGGTAGTATAGTCAGGGAGTTGAATGATTCGGGGATTGGCCTTCGTCACCCATCCGTCCGTGAAACCAGTGAACACACATGGAGGACTGGAGGGAGGGGTAACGGAATCTCCAACTCCTGCTGACCTCTGACCTCATCAGGAAGAGAGATGGATGAGGATAGGAACCTGGGTAGGGGCTGGGAAGGGCTGAGGCTGTGTGTGGGGGGGGGGGGAGGGGAGGGGAGGGGGAGGAGAGAAGGTATGATTATAGTGGCTTCGAAGCGGGTCCTTGTACATTCAGCCAAACAATCTCTCTCTCTCTTCTTCTCCCTCTCTCTCTCTCTCTCTCTCTCTTCCTCTCTCTCTCTCTCTCTCTCTCTCTCCTCTCTCTCTCTCTCTGTTGATCAAGAGAATGGGAGAGAGGACTGAAGGGGAGACAAAC
>CM065743.1:3006322-3008822 GCA_033310375.1 Conus canariensis
CAGAAAGATCGGTCCAGCAGTTTTGTCTGGAGCGAGTGGAACACATTTTGACCACGGACAGACAGACACACAGACAGCATTTTTTCGTTCCCATTCTAAAGTACTCCCTGTTCTATAAGAACTGGGAGAACAATAATTCAATGGCATTCACTGGTCATCAGAGGAATGGCTATCACCAGAACGCTCAGAAAAACTTGAAGACAAGCTTTATTTCAAATATGATAATGTTTGGCACAGCGTTTAAGCAGAGATAGGAGGTCAATACAGATGTGTGGATGGTGTGGCATAAATTGTGATATGAGATCGCCGTTTCAGTTCCTCTTCTATCATTACAACAAAAACACGTGGCTCAAATACATGTTCAGAAGAAGTACCACTCGAATGTAGAGTTAGGTTACGTGGGTGTTCTCTCTCTCCCTCTCTTCTCTCCTCTCTCTCTCTCTCTCTCTCTCTCTCTCTCTCTCTGTATGTGTGTGTGTGTGCGTGTTTGTGTTTGTGTGTGTGTGTGTGTGTGTGTGTGTGTGTGTGTGTGTGTGTGCACGCGCGTGCGTGTGTGTATGTGTGTGTGTGTGTGTGTGTGTGTGTGTGTGTGTGTGTGTGTGTGTGTGTGTGTGTGTGTGCGTATGTGATAGAGGTGAGTGGGGGTGAGAGTGAAGGGGGGGGGGGAGGGGGCAGACAAACGAAGACAGAGACAGACATTCAGACAAACAGACAGACAGACAGACTGAGACAGATACGAGAGAGATCGGACCGACCGATGAATGGATGGATGGATGAATGGATGGATGGATTGATCTGAAATACCCAAGAATAAAGATTTTAGGCTGAGTTCCAGTCATGAATCTGTTCCTGTCATGCTTACGTTTCCTTTTACAAATATATGCCATCCATACTAAACGAATCAACGTAAAAGCACCGCAAATATAACTGTGTTACTGACACGCAGACACCGTCATATTGATAAGACGTGTGTCGAGCACACCGAGATCATCAGGACAAACAGGAAGAGAGAGAGAGAGAGAGAGAGAGAGAGAGAGAGAGAGAGAGAGAGAGACAGAGACAGAGACAGAGACAGAGAGAGACAGAGACAGAGAGACAGAGACAGAGAGAGAGAGACAGAGAGAGAGACAGAGAGAGAAGAGAGACAGAGAGAGAGAGGGAGTTGGGGAAAGGGACGGCTCTTGGTGTTGGTGAGTTTTTGAGACGGTGTGTTCACATTACGTGTTGTAGACGGGTTTGCAAATACTGAATTTATTACGTTTAATCAAAACATGAAGTTATCCAGAGATGAAATTAATGTTTGGAAATGTTTGTCTAGATGGCTTTTTTTTCTAAAGGTAAAAGATGTTTGCATTTTGTAGAGCAGTTGACGGAGAGTTTCAGACATGTGGCGTCAGAATTAGTTCCGCTTGTTTCATATTGATCCATGTGTGAATGGGGTAGGAATGCAAGAGAGAGAGGAGGAGAGAGAGAGGGAGAGAGAGAGAGAGAGAGAGAGAGGGAGAGAGAGAGTGTGTGAGAGAGAGAGGGAGAGAGAGAGTGAGAGAGAGAGAGTGAGAGAGAGAGGGAGATAGAGAGAGAGAGAGAGGGAGAGAAAGGGAGAAAGAGAGAAGGACAGAGAGAGGCTCTGATGTTAATCGAGAGAGAGAGAGAGAGAGAGAGAGGGGAGAGAGAGAGAAAGGGAGAAAGAGAGGACAGAGAGAGGCTCTGATGTTAAGAGAGAGGAGAGAGAGAGAGAGAGAGAGAGAGAGAGAGAGAGAGAGAGGAGCAAATAAGGGTCACGTAATCGTGACTGGATCTGGGCGGGCTGTCAGAACGAGGCTGGCTGCAGGAAGTATAGTGAGGGTAGTCCCCCTTTCCCCCAAGGGGGGGGGGGGGGGAGGGGGGCGGCTCCTCCGGCTGGTCGTTGTCCGGAAAGCTTTGTATTTATCTGTCCGTGCCATGGGAGAAGGGACGAAGGCGGCGGAAGGAGGGCAGAGAGAGGGGGGAGGGGAGGGTAAAAGAAGGGAGGGATTGGGACTCTTCGAGAGAAATCGATGATGACAAGACACAACAAGACAAGTAAAGACAAGACCAGCGTCGCTGAACACTCAGGGGGGATGAGTTGCGGATGCGGGGGTGGGGTGGGGGGTGGGGGTACCAGGCACTTGTCTGTCAGTCAGTTTTTCCAGACGACTTTCTACACCCCACCCCTTTCCCTCTCCCCCTATGCTGTTCGCCTGTGCCTCCACCGCACCAACACACCACCAAACACACACTACACACACCAGCACACCACACCACATACACACACACACCACGCACGCACGACCAGAGCAAGTAGCACCCGGGGGCGTCCACCCACCACGCACGCACGCACGACCACACGCACACACACACACAACACACACACACACACACCCCACACGCACAGCACACACACACACACACACACACACAACACACACACACACATAGTCACACACAAAAATAGTAACATACGAGAGAGAGAGAGAGAGAG
>CM065743.1:3021322-3026322 GCA_033310375.1 Conus canariensis
TGGTAGCCTTCTCACGCCGCTTGTCTCCCGCCCTACCCCCATCCACCCCCCCCCTCCCCCACCGTCTCCACCCTACCCCCACTCCCTCCTCCATACACAGCACCAGCGATTCACAGGGCGCAATCCTTATCAGGCCGTCTTCAGGCCACTGGTTAAAGGAGACTCCGCGCCGATGCTAATCACTTTATACTGGCCATGTAAGAACCTATTGTTGACCTAGGTGGGGTTTGTTTTGTTGTTGTTTTTTTTTTGGGGGGGGGTGGGGGGTTGTTTGTTTGTTGTTGTTTTTGATCATGCTTCCGATCGTCCTTACTAATTGACACATTATTGATTTCGTACCATAGCTGGCTGCAAAATATTGTTTATGCCAACAATGACGTCAGGGTGAAAGGAGACCTGAAGATAATCGATGACGTCAAGGTGAGAAGAAACATCCAAGTGAAGAAAAGCCAGCACGAAGTCCTAGGATACTGCAGATGAAAGGTAAAATACTCAGGTGTTATGAAGTCAAACTAAAAGAGGGGGCAGAAACATTTGTATCACTTTCTCGTTTGAAGATATGTTACAGAACACTCGAGAGCTTATGTGTGAAATTCAGAACAATGAAGATTTGTTGTGAAAAAAAAATCGTGTGTTTTGTTCTATGAAGATCTGCTGTGAAAAAAAATCTGTCTTGTTCTATTAAAGATATTGAACAAAATATTCAAAAATAAATACTTATGCAACAATTTGAACAACAGAGGTATCTTGTCAGGAACAAATCGATATCCTCTTGTGTGAGCACATCGAAATGCAGATCAGAAAAGTTACTTTTACAACGGTGATGTCAACTAAGATCAGTTGTTCAGAGAAATAGAGAGTTAAAGAAAAGAAAAATAACAAACAAGTAGGGTAACTCTTGCTCCCATGATGGAATAATTACAGGCCCATAACTCCAAACGAATGCTGCTTACAACACCGAATCGCCTAGCAGATCTGACAACACATAGCTCATCGAACAAACAAGGAGACACCCCTGCGAAGAAAGAAGAAGAATGTTGCCAGTGTAGACTAGTAGTTTAGAAAATAAAAACCGAGGAAAAAGGTATCTGTTGCCAGTTTACATTAGTTGTTCAGAAAGTAAAGACTGGATGGAAAACAGATTTCTGTCGCTAATTCAGATTCTTTGTTAAGAAAAGAAAGAAAGAAAGAAATTAAAGAAAGAAACAAAGAAAAGAAAAGAAGGAAAGAAGGAATGAATGAAAGAAAGAATGAATGAATGAAAGAAAGAATGAAAGATAGAAAGAATGAAAGCAGAAAGAAAGAAAAAAAAAGGAAAGAAAGAAAGAAAGCATCTCAACGTCTCCTTTGAATTCATTGAATTGCGAACCGGAAAATTACTTGTGAAACAATCTGAACAATTCGGATGAATTCTGTTTTATTTAGGAAGCGTAAATACGTGTGAGCTGCTCCATATACCTCCTTTGTATCTGGTATGAAAGAAGGATATCGCAAGAGAAATGACTATGTTTAATGGAACTAGTTAGAGGGGACGGAGGGGGGGGGGGGGTCACTTGAAGGAAATGGTCATGTTGACTGATAGATTTCAATTTCACTTTGATAACCCAGCTGACCACACAGTGACCTGACAGGGGTATAGATGGACAGACGGACAGATTGATAGGTAGACAGATAGGGTGGTAAGTAGGGAGGGGGAGAGACAGACAGACAGAGACACAGTAAGAGAGACAGAGAGACAGAGACAGGCAGACAGACAGGCAGACAGACAAAGAGCAGATCAATGAATAAAGATATAGTTAGACAGACAGACAGACAGACAGATAGATAGATAGATAGATAGATAGATAGATAGATAGATAGATAGATAGATAGATAGATAGATAGGCGGATAGTGCATACATACAGACATGCATACATAATACATACATACATACATACATACATACATACATACATACATACATACATACATGCATACATACATACACACATAATACACACGTACATACATACATACATACATACATACATACATACATACATACATACATACATACATACATACATACATACATACATACATAGACAAACAAACAGACAGACAGACTGAACAGCAGAGAGGAAGGCAGGTGTACCACCCAGTTCCCCAGTCTCTGAAGACCTGGCCAAGTTTAAGAGAGAGAGAGAGAGAGAGAGAGAGAGAGAGAGAGAGAGAGAGAGAGAGAGAGAGAGAGAGAGAGAGAGAGAGAGAGAAGAGAAAGGCTGAACTACAAAGGGAAAGAAACGAAAGAAAGATCGCAACTTTTTGCCTGTATGGGCAATCTTCAGGGAGCATCGAATTGCCTACCGAGCCGGACGTTCTTCTTCTCAGTACTATGTGGTACCCCCAGAACGGAAACACACACACTGCCCGGCGCTTGGAGAGTCCCAACCTGGAGGCAACCGTTGTTTTAATCTGGGCTGGACGCGTGTTTCGATGCTGTAGCTCCTCTTCAGCAGGCTTGAGCGAATGGCAGAAATGTGTTAGGACCACAGAGACCTAAATGATGCAGACGTCAGGGCTTTTCTGTGGGAAATCTCATCAAAGTTCACCTTTCTGTGTGTGTGTGTGTGTGTGTGTGTGTGTGTGTGTGTGTGTGTGTGTGTGTGTGGTGTGTGGTCTGTCTGTCTGTCTGTCTCTCTATCTGTCTCTCTGTCTGTCTTTCTCTCTCTGTCTATCTGACTCTCTGTCTGTCTGTCTCTCTCTCTGTCTATCTGTCTCTCTGTCTGTCTGTCTGTCTCTCTCTGTCTGTCTCTCTCCCTCCCCCCCTCTCCCTCACACACACACACACACACACACACACACACACACACACACACACACACACACACCACGCACGCACGCACGCACCCCACACACACACACACACACACGCGCGGCGCGCGCGCGCGCGCGACACAGAAGGAATCAAATGATACAGGGATCTCTGTCTCAAGAGAGACGGAGATCGATGGAAGTGTGATCGATGGCTGCAGATATACATAGACTGATCGATGGCTACAGATATACATAGACTGTTCGATTAAGGTGTTAAAAAGACGGACGGAATGGAGACGGGAGAGGAGGAAGATGGCGCTGGGGAAGAAAGGAGGGTGGTGGATGGGGGGGGGGGAGGACAGGATGGCGGGAGGGGGGGGGGGAGGATCAGTAGATCGAACCGTAGAGCAGAGGAAGACGGTTTAAACTTCGATTTCTGTATCTTAGTCTGGCTCGTACCGCTTCCTCCTCCTCCTCCTCCTCCTCCTCCTCCTCCTCCTCCTTTTTTTATTCTTCTTCTTTCTTCTCCTTCCTTCCCTCCTTCTGGTTCCTCTTTTTCTTGTTTTTCTTCCTTGTCCTCGTTCTCCTCCGCCCCTTCCTTTTCGTCGTCGCCCTTTTCCTCCATCTCCTCCTCCTCCTCTTTCTCCTCTTCCTACTTCTCCTTCCTCCCTTCTCCTCCTCCTTCACCTCCTCCTCCTCCTCCTCCTCCTCCTCCTCCTCTTCTTCTTCTTCTTCTTCTCCCCCTCCTCCTCCTTCTCTTCTTCTTCTTCTTCTTCTTCTTTCTTCTTCTTCTTCTTCTTCTTCTTCTTCTTCTGTCTGTTCCCCCTTGCCTTTCTTCTCTTCCTCCTCCTCCTCTTCCTGCTCCCTCTGCTAGCCGTTTGTCTGTTCCCGTTATTTCCTGTGTTCGTGTCCACGTTTCTGTGTTAATCACCAGATTCTCTCTCTCTCTCTCTCTCTCTCTCTCTCTCTCTCTCTCTCTCTCTCTCTCTCTCTCTCTCTCTGTCTGTCTGTCTGTCTGTCTCTCTTTCTCTGTCTCTGTCTTTGTCTCTGTCTCTGTCTCTCTCTCTCTCTCTCTTCTCTCTCTCTCTCTCTCTCTCTCTCTCTCTCTCTCTCTCTCTCTCTTCTTCCCTACCCACATCACACCCCCAGCCTCTAACTCCTTACCCCAACCTCGTCGCTATTTCTCCAGTCAAAAAAGCCAACGCTTCAGTTCCTAAGATTTAAACGGGTCCCTAAGGAAAAGTGTGGGGCAGAGAAGAGAGAGAGAGAGAGAGAGAGACGAGGAAGAGAGAGAGAGAGAGAGAGGAGAGAGAGAGAGAGAGAGAGGAGAGTCAAAGTTAAGGTTGGTGGAGGGGTATGAGGGAAAAGGGGGAAAGGGAGGGGGTAAGTTTGTGGCAATAGGCGGGGGGGGGGGGGGGGTGGGGGTAGACAGAGAGAACGGTGTGCGTGCGTGGGGGTGAGGGTGATGGGGATGGGAGGGGGGGGGGTAAGGTTCATCCTCAACGTAGACAGTTGGTCCGGATGAAAATGGAGGCAAGCCAAAGGGAGACAATTCTCCCCTTCCTGAATGAGTTGTAGTACCGGACTCTCCTTTGGGGGCGAGAACTCTTCATCGGGTAAAGATGGGAGGGGTGGAAGGGGGGGGGGTGGAAGGGGGGGGGGCAGGGAGGGGTCTGTATCAGGGAGGAAGCTGTCTAGACCCAGTGGCAGTTTTATTATTATTGTTGTTGTTGCTGTTGTTCATAGTCCTTGTGTATGGATGAGTGTATGGGGAATGGGAAAGGGATGGGTATCCCTTCCCTGTCGGCGTCGTCGTCGTCGTCGCTGGTTGATCATCGATCTGATGACGTCACTTGTGGGGGCAGTCTTCGTGGATGGGTCCGGACATAGCTCGGCAATGATTGTGGAGACACACACACACATCTCAGGACAGCGGGGATGGGGGATGGGGGGTTGGGAGGGGGTGCACCGGAGGATGCTGAAGGGAGGGTTGACGTGGATGCTTTCCTGTGTTTTAATTTTTTTGGGGGGTCACACGTAGCCACCTTCCCACGGCTGTTCTCAAAGGAGATAGATTTTGGGTTGTCGAGACTGGCCAGTTGGTTCTGTCCACAACACATGGCTCCAGTTCTCTAGGGGATATTCATTTTTTTTTTTCATTCTTCAGGCTGTCTGTGACTTGGGAATAATGCTGTCATACTTT
>CM065743.1:3031322-3041322 GCA_033310375.1 Conus canariensis
GAGTATGTGTTTGCGAGAATCAGGCTGCCAGTTAGAGAGAGAGAAGAGAGAGAGAGAGAGAGAGAGAGAGACAAACGAATAGAAACAATGAGAAAGGACTGGCACACGAAGGAGAGAGGGGGCGGGGACGACATAGGAAAGTACAGGGAGAAGAAAGGTTGTGAAAGAAGTAAAGAGAAAGAGAGAATGACACAGAAGAAGGAGAGACAGACAGACAGACAGACAGACAGACAGAGAGCAGGGTGACGAAGCTTTCTAGCTGAATAACCCCACCAGCAATTTAGCGAATCACTCTTCAGGCGGAGGACCTGCTATGGAGAACAATAATGATGTCCAGATATCTCTCATGTCAACCTCCAACAGCGCGGGCGAGGTGGAGGAGGAGGGGGGGGGGAGGGAAGGGAGAGAAGAGGAGAGGAGAAGAGGGACATAAGAGAGGGACAGAGAGATGAAAGAAAGAAGTCATCAGCCGCCTATACAGCGACTCCCTCAGCCAAGCGGGGAGGAGGGGAGGGGTTGGGTCCTGAACAGTGATGGAATCTCTCCCATACTCCCCAAAGGGACAAGGAGCCAGCCCGACCCTCAGGGTGTTGCTTTGTCTTCAGTCTGACCGTTTATGCGCCTCACTGACAAGACCACGGGGAGAAAGACACACAGGCAGGGTTTGGTTCTGATGCCTCTCGACATGTCACAACACAGAGGAGGGTGGCGGGATGGAGGTGGTGGAAGAGAGAAAGAAGGGTGAAAAGAAGGACGCAGCGAAGGAAGAAAACGTGAAGAAGAAGAGGAGGAGGAAGAAGAGATGGAGGAGAAGACAACTAAAAGAGGAGGAGGAGAAATAGACTGAGAAAAAGAATGAGCAGGAAGGCAAAAAGAAAGGAATACGGATAAGAAGAAAGAGGAAGAGGAAAACGGAGTTGAGAAGAAGAAGAAGAAGAAGAAGAAGAAGAAGAAGAAGAAGAAGAAGAAGAAGAAGAAGAAGAGAAGGAAAAAAGATAAGGGCGAATAAAAAGAATGGGAGGAGGAGTGTGGAGGAAATAACGAAGAGAAGAAGGAGGAGGAAAAGAAGAAAAATATAGAGAAGAAGAAGGGGGTGAGGAGAAGAAGAAGAAAAAGAAAGGGGGGAGGGGGATGGGTGAGGGAAGAAGCAAGAGATGGAGGTGGGAAGTTAAGGGAGGGATAAGCACAAAGGGATGATGAGACGATCATGATAACGGTGACGACGACGATGATGAAGCGAGTAGCAAACATGAACACACATTAAACACAACTTTGAAGTTGTCAGTGTGCTTTCGCGGGCGCACGTATGCAGGCATGCAGTGATTTTTACACACACGCGCGTGCGCGCGCGCGCGGGCACGCATGCACGCATGCATGTATACACGCACGCACGCATGTACGCACGCACGCACGCACGCATGCAAACATACTGGAACTATGGATCCATTAACAGGAATTGAAAATGTTTTAACATTAGTGAATACACAAAACGTATATGACAACATCTCAACTTATATACTGTTCAAGAAAAGAAACGCAACAAATGATATTTTGGAATACGATGCAATATTTACATATTCCCAACATGAATGATGTTGACAAATAGCAGAATTGATTCACCCGTTCCTCTGCCATGTCAGTGTACAAGTTCAGCGCATGCCGTGCGATAAACACGTGCTGGTGGGCTAAAATCTAGCGCTGCAAACTTTCGACTGTCGACGGATTTGCAGACGGAAATTCACGTGCAAAGCACAGAATACAATACTGACAACACCTCAATAGCAGGGTATAAAAGGGGTTTGGCTCCATTGAAAAATGAAACCAGAAACGAAAGGAAAGAATGCCAAATCTGAATAGCCAACAACGAGAAAATGCGATAGGCCGGTTGCAGGCTGGACAGAGTCAAGCGGCTGTTGCCAGACATTTCAATGTGGCCAGAAGCACCATCAGTAGGCTTTGGAACCGGTTTGGAACGACGGGGTCAACAGCAGATCGACCTCGTTCAGGACGGCCAAGGTGCACAACCCAAGCCCAAGATCGCTACATTACGCTCCGCCATGTTCGGGATCGTTTCCTGTCTGCCTCCTCTACAGCCCAGGCCATCCCTGGCCACAGATGTGTAAGCGGGCAAACCGTATGCAATCGTCTACATGCTGTTGGAATGACGGCTCGAAGACCTGTCCGAGGACCCGTTATGACTCAGCGTCATCGCCAGGCACGACATCAATGGTGCATGCAACATCTTCCATGGGCTGTTCATCGTGAATGGAGACAGGTTTCATTCAGCGACGAATCACATTTCCTGCTGCAACACCATGACCGGAGGAGGAGGGTCTATCGCAGAACGAATGAACGCTATGCACAGAACTGTGTTGATCAGGCACCTCCCCATGGTGGTGGAGGGATAATGGTATGGGGAGCCATCAATTTCAGTGGCAGAAGCCCCCTAGTACTGGTCCAGGGACGACTTAATGCTCAGCGCTACATTGCAGAAATCCTCCAGCCTCACGTTCTTCAACTCTTGGCTGCTCCTGGTTCCATATTCATGCATGACAATGCTCGGCCACACTCAGCCCGCTTAACACGACATTTCCTGGTTGCCAACAACATCAGTCTCCTTCCCTGGCCCTCTATGTCACCGGATTTAAACCCAATAGAGCACATTTGGGATGAGTTGGATCGCCGAGTCCGTGCCCGAGTTAATTCCCCTACAAATGAACAAGAGTTGTTCCAGGCTCTTCAGGAGGAGTGGGGCACCATTCCACTGCGCGTCATCCGCAGTCTGCTGCGATCCCTGCCCAGACGACTTCAAGGTGTGATTGCTGCACAGGGAGGACACACACGCTACTGACGTTCGAAAGGTGTGAGCTCTTCTGTACTGACTTTTTGGCACTGGTTTTTTCAAAGCAAAATCAGATAAGCCATTATGTTTCAATCATCTCCACTTTAACGGTGTTTTGCAGTTACCTGAAAATGTACAATGTTTTGAAAATGGTAAAGGCAGGTGACCAATAGCTGCTGTTGCGTTTCTTTTTTTGAACAGTATATAAAGGTACAGTTGAGCTCCTGTATACTCTGTTGCAGTTGTAATTAATTGCTTTCTTTTTAAGCCACCATGGCCACCTTCACTGCCTGCACAAATGCAGACAATGCCCATCCTATAAATGTAGTTTCCATGGAAAGCATGGAACGACATAAAATAGTCCGAAAGTCTGTGGTCCTTCATGCCTTGCTCTCCTGGTGACCTCAGTGTCCATTTCCTGTTCACGTCCATCCCTGTGGTCAGTTCCTGTCACAGTCGTCAGTATCAGGAAGCCCGCGGGGACTGTCGCTGGACGGACGTGGTGATAATATCAGGAGTCATGCTGGCTCTGCGATTAAACAATGATCATTGCCAGCAGGGGACTTATAGATGATGTTCCACGTATTTCCCAGTAGAACAAGCAAGGAACACAATGGGGATGCTGACAAACAAAAAAGATTGATATGGATTCAATGTGGAATGATGCTTCATGAAATCCAATCACATGATCATGTTATTGACGCCTGTTTTAAGTTGTTTTCTTTGTGATCATTTAGGGATCTAAATACAGCTCATTATTGCTGTTGTAAAGCTGTTTTTATTTAAGGTAAATGGAAACAGGAATGGGCAGCAATGTTATCAATTCTTAACACTAAAAACAAATAATACTATGGAAGTTCTAAAAAAAATGTGTATAGTACTTTTTCATATAAATTCCTTTTTTTTTTTAGAAATAAAGTGTCGTGGAATTTCAAACGAAGCATATTTTTATTAGGATGTCCATATAAGTCTGCTTCAAACAATGCAGAAGGTTATGGTCTGCTTTTTTTAAAATCTTTTTTCTTTTGAAGGAAGGCAAGGGGGGGGGGGGGGGGGGGTTTATGTACTGCTTGGCATTATGATATCAGTTGTGTGATGTTTCTACCTAATTTGTGGAAAGCATTATGTGATTTGAGTTTTTTCTTTGCACACAAGAGACAAATACACATGATGAATATAGATTTCAATACATACGAATACAAACCAGTATACAGTATGCTACAGACAAATCATATTCGTCATCATAGCTTGTAGTTGTATTCTTCTTCCTCATTTTTGCTCTAACATTTTCCATTTTATAATAAATCCTTTTCCCAACTACCTTAATTCCTCAAAATCAGGGTACAAGTTACCTTTTTTTCACATTCGTAGTTTAAACACTAGTGGACATGAAATCTGTCAGTTTAGAAGTAAGTCTATATAACGTAGTTAGTCCATATAACGTAGCTAGTCCGTATAACGTAGTTAGTGTATATAACGTAGTTAGTCCATATAATGTAGTTAGTCCATACAACGTAGTTAGTCCATATAACGTAGTTAGTCCATATAACGTAGTTAGTCCATATAACGTAGTTAGTCATATTATAACGTAGTTAGTCCATATAACGTAGTTAGTCTATATAACGTAGTTAGTCCATATAACGTACTAAGTCCATATAACGTAGTAAGTCCATATAACGTACTAAGTCTATATAACGTAGTAAGTCCATATAACGTACTAAGTCCATATAACGTAGTTAGTCCATATAACGTACTAAGTCCATATAACGTAGTAAGTCCATATAACGTAGTTAGTCCATATAACGTAGTAAGTCCATATAACGTAGTAAGTCCATATAACGTAGTAAGTCCATATACGTAGTTAGTCCATATAACGTAGTAAGTCCATATAACGTAGTAAGTCCATATAACGTAGTAAGTCCATATAACGTAGTAAGTCCATATAACGTAGTAAGTCCATATAACGTACTAAGTCTATATAACGTAGTAAGTCCATATAACGTACTAAGTCCATATAACGTAGTGAGTCTATATAACGTAGTTAGTCCATATAACGTACTAGTCTATATAACGTAGTTAGTCCATATAACGTACTAAGTAGCCATATAACGTACTAGTCATAAGTAGTGAGTCCATATAACGTAGTGAGTCCATATAACGTAGTGAGTCCATATAGCATAGGCTTGCAAAGTTCCCCTTACACATTGCTCTTCCCCTTAATGCCAATGCAATTTATACTCATCATGAAGGTCAATAAAGAGGAACTTAACAGAATGAGGCTAATCACATAAGCCAATATATGCATATATATATATATATATATGTATTATATATATATATTTATATATAATATATTATATATATATATATATATATATTATTATATATATTTGTTAAGAAATATTATTAAAATGAAATTAATTTTTTTTAAAGATTTTAATATTTCATTTTAATAATATTAATTAACAGATGTTGCCCCTAGACGGTTGAGCTTTTTTAGATTTTCAAAGGACATTTTCATATTGTTCGTGATATATATATATATATATATATATATATATATATATATATATATATATATACAACATACATATTATATAAAATCATATATATATATATATATATATATTATGTATGTATGTATGTATGTATGTATATATAAACAGTCAAAGTAGATAAAAATCCAAACAAACAAGATTAAAATTTCCCAAATTTTCGGCTTTATTTGCCTTCGTCAGGGGGTATAGACTGTGACAGTAAAAGCTCGCTTTCTCCACCCTCAGTCCCTGAGCACGAATCACGAATGTATGCAGTTGGATAAAGATATATAGATATAGATAAAGATAAATGTATGTATATATATACATACATACATACATACATACATACATACATACATACATACATACATACATACAGAGATGGTGAATGAACAGAAAGTTAAAGCACCTTGGTCTCTGATTCTGTCCACTTAAACCTCTTGTCTTCTTCAAACCAAACAAAATTAATGGTGCCCATAAGGAATAGAAATCCAAACGAAAATCTGATAGTATACCGTCATCTTCTGATGTGCCATGAACAATAACATCTTCTGATTGGTCATCACTCTGTGCGCGATGGATGATCTCCCCTCGCGTCAGCATTTGATGGCGCTGCACAGATGATGTGACACTGATTGGACCCCCCCCCCCCATCCCCACCCCCACCTCTCCCTACTCTAGTCGCCTTTGTTACTACGGAAGCCCCCCCCCCCCTCTCCACCCCCACCATTCTTCCTCTGTACATATGTTCAGAGGAGGACGGAGAAGAGAAGAGGGATGTAAGTGATTAAGGAGAAGGGGGCAGGGTGAAAAGGAGGGAAAGAAAGGACAGAGAGAGAGGCACTTTTTGTATCAGAGAGAGAGAGACAGACAGACAGACAGAGACAGAAAGACAAAAACGGTTACAAACAAAAGAAAGACAGATAGATGCGAGAGTCAATATCTGGATCTTTTTTCTGCCACTGGAAGCCTTTCTCTTGTGTTCCTCCCACAACAAGGACGATTCCCTGGCTGACTAACAGACAGTTCAGATGTCCGGGAGAAGGAATCTCTTTTTTTGTCTCACCCTTTCCCCTTTCTCATTTACCGCCCCCCCCCCCCCCCCCCCACCTTCCTTCTCTTCCTTTCCTTCCCCCCAGCACTAAAGAGTGGAGGACAGGTCTCAAGGCGATGGACAGACAACTCTTCTTGTGTCTTCCTCTCTCGTCAGCGTCGATCAACTCTCTCCCTCCCACCTCCTGCCCTCTTCTTTACCCCCTCCCTCACTCTTACCACCTTGTCCTTCATCCCCCCTCCCCTCCCCTCCCCTCCTGCCATCCCTTCCTCTTCCTCTGCCAAGCAGACCTGCGACTCTATTCTTCTTGGAGATCTGTAAAGTCCCTCTGTCTTGCCCATGACCTGCGACTGTATTCTTGGAGATCTGTAAAGTCCCTCTGACTTGCCCATGACCTGCGACTCTATTCTTCTTGGAGATCTGTAAAGTCCCTCTGTCTTGCCCCATGACCTGCAGCTCTGTTCTTGGAGATCTGTAAAGTCCGTCTGTCTTGCCCATGACCTGCGACTCTATTCTTCTTGGAGATCTGTAAAGTCCCTCTGTCTTGCCCCATGACCTGCGCTCTATTCTTCTTGGAGATCTGTAAAGTCCCTCTGTCTTGCACCATGACCTGCGACTGTATTCTTGGAGATCTGTAAAGTCCCTCTGTCTTGCCCCATGACCTGCGGCTCTGTTCTTGGAGATCTGTAAAGTCCCTCTGTCTTGCCCATGACCTGCGACTGTATTCTTGGAGATCTGTAAAGTCCCTCTGTCTTGCCCATGACCTGCGACTGTATTCTTGGAGATCTGTAAAGTCCCTCTGTCTTGCCCCATGACCTGCGACTCTATTCTTGGAGATCTGTAAAGTCCCCTCTGTTTGCCCATGACCTGCGACTCTATTCTTGGAGATCTGTAAAGTCCGTCTGTCTTGCCTCATGACCTGCGACTCTATTCTTCTTGGAGATCTGTAAAGTCCCTCTGTCTTGCCCCATGACCTGCAGCTCTGTTCTTGGAGATCTGTAAAGTCCCCTGTCTTGCCCATGACCTGCGACTCTATTCTTCTTGGAGATCTGTAAAGTCCCTCTGTCTTGCCCCATGACCTGCGACTCTATTCTTCTTGGAGATCTGTAAAGTCCCTCTGTCTTGCACCATGACCTGCGACTGTATTCTTGGAGATCTGTAAAGTCCCTCTGTCTTGCCCATGACCTGCGCTCTGTTCTTGGAGATCTGTAAAGTCCGTCTGTCTTGCCCATGACCTGCGACTCTATTCTTGGAGATCTGTAAAGTCCCTCTGTCTTGCCCATGACCTGCGACTGTATTCTTGGAGATCTGTAAAGTCCCTCTGTCTTGCCCCATGACCTGCGACTCTATTCTTGGAGATCTGTAAAGTCCGTCTGTTTTGCCATGACCTGCGACTCTATTCTTGGAGATCTGTAAAGTCCGTCTGTCTTGCCTCATGACCTGCGGCTCTATTCTTGGAGATCTGTAAAGTCCCTCTGTCTTGCCCCATGACCTGCGGCTCTATTCTTCTTGGAGATCTGTAAAGTCCCTCTGTCTTGCCCATGACCTGCGACTGTATTCTTGGAGATCTGTAAAGTCCCTTTGTCTTGCCCATGACCTGCGACTGTATTCTTGGAGATCTGTAAAGTCCCTCTGTCTTGCCCATGACCTGCGACTGCTATTCTTGGAGATCTGTAAAGTCTCTCCGTCTTGCTCATCGACTTCAAAACGTGACTGTGGTCTTGCTGTATCTCCCACTTCACCATTCCAGCGCCCCCCCCCCCCCCCCCTCTTCCTGGCTTCCTCGCAATTGTCTTTCCTCCTTCCTTTTCTCTTTTCTTTCTTGTTTCACCTCCCATATCCTCCCACGCCCTTTTCGCCTGTCCACAGTGTCCCGTCTCCTACTCCATCTAGCTGCTTCACCTCTGTCAAAGAGAGGAGTATTGCCCTTCATTCAATGGAGTGGTTGTCTACTCCCTGCTCTCCCTCGCCGCCTCTACACAATCATCTCACTCTCCCTTCTACCTTTCTTCACCCCCCCGCCCCCCCCCCCCACCCCCACCCCCTCCTCACAGTTTGCTGTATGGTAGAGTATTTGTGCTGTATTGTCTTTTGTTATGTTTCATTGTACTTCATTGTGTTGTATTGTGTTTTGTTGCACTTAATTGAGTTGTGTTGTTTGTTGTAATGCATCGTGTTATGCTTTACATTGTTGTACTACATTGTATTGTACTGTGTTTTATCGTACTGTATTGTGTTGCATTGTATTTTGTTGTTAGGAATTCGAAGGCGTGCCACTATGGATGATGTGTTATCAAGGAAGGCTGGAACACTGTCACACATGTCTGAATTCTGCTAACAGAATGAATGATGACAACAATAATTACATTCGTGACACACTTTGTTGATGCTCGAGTTTCAAGCTCGAGATTTATAGATATTCCCTCCATTTCTATGTATTAATATTCACAAAAAGGCAGAGAGAGAGAAAGATAGAGAGGGAGGAGCAGGGGGAGGTGTGGGGTGGGGCATACAAGCAGAGAAAGGATCGAAAAGAGAGGCATACAACAGGACAGGGGCCGGAATAGCTCAGCTGGTAGAGCATCGGACTCGTAATCTTGGGGTTGCGGGTTTGCATCTCCGCCGGGCCGTTTCGGTACAGGGGGATTTTTCCCTTGGAGTTAACATTGGTTCTGACTCCATTCCCCACACAGTCCTTCGAATGAGACCATAAACCGAGGTTCCGTGTGTGAACGCATGCACAACATCTTGCACACACGTACAATCCGATCACCAACTTTCGGAAGAGAAGGCCAGTTTGGCTGTTGGTATGAATGACACGTTACACATAGCATGCACCTCCCCGGAAGTTGGAGTATGGCTGCCTTAATGGCGGGATAAAAAATGATCATACACACAAAAGTGCCAGAATAATCAACAAGATGATTGTGGACACTAAAAGAAAGAAGAAGGACAAAGAGAGATGCAGACCCAAGCAAACATAGAAACAGACAGGCAAAGAATGACAGATACAGGCAGACACAGAGGGAGGAAGCCAAAGACAGAGACAGAAGACAGACAGACAATCACACAGACGATGAAAAAAAGAGGCAGACAGATACAGCCAAAGAGATGAACAGACATGGAGGGAGACAGAATGAAAAAGACAGACAATATACAGACAGACAGAGAGAAGGTTAGCTCTTCTCTCTCTCTCTCTCTCTCTCTCTCTCTCTCTCTCTCTCTCTCTCTCTCTCTCTCTCTCTCTCTCTCTCTCTCTCTCTCTCTCGCCTGTCATTTTCACGGTCATCTGAACAGAAGCAAAAATGAAGAAAAAGAGGGAGAGCAAAAAAAACCAAACAAACGTTCGAAGCTGGGACTGTGGTTCCATCATGTAGACAGCCAAGCTGATTTTGACAGGAACTCTGAGTCTGGCATTTGTGTGTAGATGAATCAGCAGACTGGGAACGTTTGAAGGGGTGGCTTGGAGTGGGGGTGGGGGTGGGGGGTAGGGAAGGGGAAAGCAGCGAGGAAAGGGGGGGGGGGGGGGAGCAGGGAGAGGGCGTCCTTTCCAGATAGGTGAAT
>CM065743.1:3043822-3056322 GCA_033310375.1 Conus canariensis
TTAACAAGGGGTTGGAAAGAGAGGCCGAAGAAAAACAAGATGCGAAGCATATAAACGTACTCCCAGTTTTCCAAACCGCTTATAAATCGGCCAAGTGCTTTGTGAGATAAGAAATAAAGGCAAAATAACGGTTTCAACGGTTATTTAACCTATGTACGCTTTTGAAACTGGTATTTTAGTCCTCAATGGGCTAAAGCCTGCGTACATACCAAATTTCATCCAAATCGGACAATATGTCAAGAATAACTGTTTTTAACGGTCAGATTTTGAAACACTACATGGAAGTGCCATTTGTGTGTGATAACTTTTCTTATACAAAATCTCATTAAAACCCACCAATATATAAAAAATAACGGCAAAATAACGGTTTAACGGTTATATAACCGATATACACTTTTGAAACCGGTATTTTAGTCCTCACTGAGCTAAAGCCTGTGTACATATCAAATTTCATCCAAATCGGACAATATGTCAAGAATAACGGTTTTTAACGGTCAAATTTTGAAACACTACATGGAAGTGCCATTTGTGTGTGATAACCTTTCTATATACCAAATTTCATTAAAATCCACCTATATATAAGAAATAACGGCAGAATAACGGTTTTTAACGGTTGTTTAATCCATTTTCAGCATTACATCACTTACATATGGACAGAGGCTCCGATGTGTCACGAGATCATCCAAACCGCTTATAAATTGGCCAAGTACTTTCTGAGATATTCCATAAAGAAGAAAAACCGTTATAGGCCGTTACAGCCATTAGTAACGGCTATAGCGGTAAACTAGAACATCGGGCATCATCCATGACCCATAGTGAACGTACCTGCTCATGTTTACAAAGATCGGCCAAGTACGTTCGGAGATATTCCATAAAGAAGAAAAACCATTACAGGCCGTTACAGCCGTTAGTAACGGCTATAGCGGTAAACTAAAACATCGGGCGTCATCCGTGGCCCATAATGAACATACCTACAAATTTTCAGAAAGATCGGCCCAGTAGTTTTGTCTGGAGCGAGTGGAACACATTTTGACCACGGACACACACACACACACACACAACACACACACACACACACACACACACACACACACACACACACACACACACACACACACACACCACTCACCGAGACACACAGACAGCATTTCTTCGTTCCCAGGGGAGGGGAGGAAGGAAGGATGGAGGGGAGGGGGAAACGCATGGTTTGAGGAGGACTTATACAATGTACTTCTTCCCAGACTTCCATGGTTCAGCAACTTCCAAACTGTATGGTTCATTGCAAGTGCGCCATCTTCATTTCTCTTTTTCCTCAGCTCTGCCTGTTCAACTTCATCAACAACCCCACCCTACCCCCTCCCCACCCCCTAAAAAAAGGAAACATACAGAAGAAGAAGAAGAAGAAGAAGAAGAAGAGAGAAGAGAAGGAAGGAGGAGGAGGAGGAGGAGGAGGAGGAGGAGGGAGGAGGAGAAGGAGGAGGAGGAGGAGAAGAAGAACGAAGGAAAGCTATATTTTCCATCATGGCAGTTAAACATGCAGGCATTTAGGCAGAAAAAGACGATCTGACAGCGAATCATTCCAGGCGGAAAATAAACCGATCTCTGGAAGGACTGTGAGTCTGGAAGTCAGTGGTGTGAAAAAAGGAGCAGACTCATCACGGCCGCTATCCGCCAGCAAACTTTCTGCTGATGACAACATCCAAGTGGGACGACCACATTTGGCCTGCAGGCACAGACCACAAAGTGTGTTAGATGGACGTTTCTCTGAACGAGATGAGTGACGCACACACAGCCCTTTGCGTTTATGTTCATGGGTGTGTTGCTTTGCGTTTTGTGTACATTGTTCATGATACTGTAAGAATGATTTCTCTGCGAAGTTTGGTATCCGTTCAAAGAATGTAACAATGTGTGTAATTCATCACTATGTTCAACCATTCCCCTACCAGTTGCTGTAACATGTTGTCTTGCTTTCAGTGAGAGAGACAGAAGACAGACTGACAGCAGATCCATTGACTGATTGACTGACAGACTGACAGACTGACAGACTGACTGACTGACTGACTGACTGATTGACTGACTGATTGACTGACAGACAAACAGAGATTGGCACACAGTGAGAGAGAAAGACAGAAGTATGAGTGAGAGTAAAACAGACCCTAATTCAGAGAGAGAGACGGGGAGAGGGAGAGAGAGAGAAATGGAGGGAGGAAGGGAGGGAGGGAGAGAGGGAGGAGAGGGGAAGAGAAAGAGAGGAGAGAGAGGGGGGGAGGAGGAAGGGAGGGAGGAGCGGAACGTGAGAGAGAGGAGATGGAGAGAGAGAGAGAGAGAGGAGAGAGAGAGAGAGAGAGAGAGAGAGCTAAACAGACAGACAGGCAGACAGACAGACAGGCAGACAGACAGAGAGATAGACAGATAGACAGAGACAGAGACAGAAACAGGGGTGAGAATTATCACAGAATGAATGTAGCAATGGTAGTAGTAGTAGTAGTAGTAGTAGTAGTAGTAGTAGTAGTAGTAGTAGTAGTAGTAGTAGTAGTATCAGCAGCAGTAGCAGCATACATTTAGTGGTAGTAGGAGTCGCTGTGGTCGTTGTCGTAGTAGTGGAGATGATAGTGAAAGTATTGATAGTAGTAGACTTACTCAAGTCATTTTCTTTAAATTTTGCATGCTCCCACCCCTCTTCCCCCACACACTCCCCTCTCTCTCTCTCTCTCTCTCTCTTCTCTCTCTCTCTCTCTCTCCTCACTCACTCTCTCTCTCCCTCCCTCCCTCCCTCTCCCTCTCCCTCTCTCTCTCTCTCTCTCTCTCTCTCTCTCTCTCTCCCCCAGTGAACTCTGTCTTAAAGTAATTGCTCAGAAATCCTACACACAGTCTCATACAGGTCCATTGCGTGCATTGGAGTCGTCAGCTTACAACAACAATGTTCGCTATAATGCATTGCATAAAATTATGGAAGTCCTGTCGCTGAAAAGAGGATAACAAATTGTTATTTCTCACGTAAAAACACATTATGAACAATACCCTTATTGTTTGAACTTTTTTTCTTTTTTTTTTTTTGGGGGGGGGGGGGGAGGGGGGTGGTGGAGGGGGTAGTGTGTTGAGGGAGGTGGGGATGGAGGAGGTACTTGAGATTTTTTTTTTCATATTAGCCTTTGACTTTAAGTATATAATGTGTGTATGTGCGTGCACACGCTTGTGTGTGTGTGTGTGTGTGTGCGTGTGTGTGTGTGTGTGTGTGTGTGTGTGTGTGTGTGTGTGTGTGTGTGTGTGTGTGTACGTGTGTGTGTGTGTGTGTGTGTATGCGTGCGTGTGTGTGTGTGTGTGTGTGTGTGTGTGTGTGTGTGTGTGTGTATGCGTGGCATGCGTGCGTGCGCGAGTGTGTGTGTGTGTGTGTGTGTGTGTGTGTGTGTGTGTGTGTGTGTGTGTGTGTGTGTGTGTGTGTGTGAAAACAGGAAGAGGGATGGGGTCGGGTGCATACTGATGCCAAGTAACTCACACATAAGTAAGTAAGATATGGAGAGATAGAGAAAGGATAGTGGGAAAGAGCGAGAAGGGGGAGGGAGATGTCAGGCAGTATGACATTAAGGAGAGAGACAGGCAGACAGACAGACAGACTGACAGACAGACAGGGAGACCAAGAGACAGAGAGAGAGAGAGAGAGTGTGTGTGTGTGTGTGTGTGTGTGTGTGTGTGTGTGTGTTGTGTGTGTGTGTGTATGACAGAGAGAGAGACAGAGACAGACAGACTGACTGACTGACAGACTGACAGACAGACAGGGAGACCAAGAGAGAGAGTGTGTGTGTGAGAGACACAGAGAGAGAGAGAGAGAGAGAGAGACAGACAGACAGACAGACAGACAGACTGACAGACAGACAGACAGACAGACTGACAGACAGACAGGGAGACCAAGAGAGAGAGACAGACACAGACAGACAGACAGACAGACTGACAGACTGACTGACAGAGAGACCGACAGAGAGTGATACACACGCAGAGACAGACAGACAGACAGAGAAACATGCAGAAAGATGGAGAGCTAAAGATGGATGAACAGAGAGAGAGAGAGAGAGAGAGGAGAGAGAGAGAGAGAGAGAGAGAGAGACTCTGACTCAATGCTCTCTTATATGGTAATACACATCTATTTTTCAAAAGGAATAAGAGTGATCAGACGGACAGCCGGAAGCGAAACTCTACAAGGAAGGAAAGACGTCAGAGCCAAATATGACGTCACTCAGACTTTTGCGTCATCGTAAACGAGATGATTGTGGAATCATGAACGCCTGACAGATAATATAAGAGTGCTTGAGCCAGGTGGTGCCAGTTTCAATTCCCATTACTGTCGTGTTTGGAAGAGGTGTGGGGGGGGGGGGGGGGGGAGGTAAGGGAGGGGGGGGGGTGTGAGGAGAGAGGAGATTGGGGGCGGGGGAGGGTCATTTTCTTTTCGTTCCCGAGTCTGCTCTTCTGGGAGGTACACCTGGTTTCTGTCTTAGCCGCTGCACTTGTGTGTGTGTGTGTGTGTGTGTGTGTGTGTGTGTGTGTGTGTGTGTGTGTGTGTGTTTAAGCCTAACTCTCCCATTCTCAGCTTGCAGCATCTTCTTTGTGTATGTAAGACCATGTGCCACAAGCAGAATCAAAATCACTAGGGAAACGTGTGAAAAAGAACACACACAAAAATAATAATAATAAAATAATCAATGCTTGAGAATTATTGAAGTCTAGATTTCATTATGGTCATTGTGGATTTTATGTTAATTCTTCTCTGTGATTGTCATTGCAGAATGATGCAGATCCTACAGATTGCATGGAAAAGACATTTTAACCTTTGACTCTGCCAGAGAGAGAAAAGACATGGATAGAGCGAGGCAGTCAGAGACCAAAGACAGACAGACAGACAGGGGAGGGGCAGACAGACAAACCGTCAGAGAGAGAAAGAGAGAGACAGATAGCAAAATAAATATTTCTGGCTCAAAAAACAACAGCAATTTAGTGAATCATCCTTCAGGCTTAAGATCTGCTATAGTGACCAGTAATGATATCCTGATATCTATCAGCCTCCAACACTGAGGAGGGGGAGGGGGGGGGAGAAAAGAGGATGGTGGGAGAGGAGAGGAGGAGGATGGAGGAAGTGAAAGACAAGAGAGAAAAGCCATCAGCAGCCCACATAGCGACTCCTCCTTCAAGCCAGGAGAGGAATGTGCTGAACAATGACGGTATCTCTCCCATACACCCAAAGAGAAAAGGAGCCAGCCCGAACTTCGCGGGATTTGCTTTGTCTTCAGTCTGATCATCTATGTACCTCACTGTTGGGACCACGGAGACAGACACATTTACATTCTGTGGTTCTGACACCTCTCAACACGTTACAATTCAGAGCGGGGAGGGAAGGAGATGGTGAGTAGAGGAAGGAGGAGGAGGAGGACGGGGGTGAAGCAGGAAGGAAAGAAAGATGTAAAGAGGAGTAAACACATGAAAGAGAAGAAATTGAGGAAGAACAGAGGGAGAAGGAGACAGATGAAAAGAATGAGGAGGAAGAACAGAGGGAGAAGGAGACAGATGAAAAGAATGAGGAGGAAGAACAGAGGGAGAAGGAGACAGATGAAAAGAATGAGGAGGAAGAACAGAGGGAGAAGGAGACAGATGAAAAGAATGAGGAGGAAGAACAGAGGGAGAAGGAGACAGATGAAAAGAATGAGGAGGAAGAACAGAGGGAGAAGGAGACAGATGAAAAGAATGAGGAGGAAGAACAGAGGGAGAAGGAGACAGATGAAAAGAATGAGGAGGAAGAACAGAGGGAGAAGGAGACAGATGAAAAGAATGAGGAGGAAGAACAGAGGGAGAAGGAGACAGATGAAAAGAATGAGGAGGAAGAACAGAGGGAGAAGGAGACAGATGAAAGAATGAGGAGGAAGAACAGAGGGAGAAGAGACAGATGAAAGAATGAGGAGGAAGAACAGAGGAGAAGGAGAAGATGAAAGAAAGGAGGAAGAACAGAGGGAGAAGGAGACAGATGAAAAAAGAAAAGAAGAAGAAGAAAGAAGAAGAGAGGGAAAAGAGAGAAGAGAGAAGGAAGAGAAAGAAAGAAGAAGGAGAAAAAAAGAAAAGAGAAAAAAAAGAGAGAAGGAGAAGAGGAAAAAAAGAGAAGAAAGAAAAGAAGAAAAAAAAAGAGAAGAGAAGGAGAGGGAAAAGAAAGAAGGAGAAAGAAAGAGAGAGAAAGAAAGAGGAGAAAGAAAAAAAAGGAGAGGAGAGAGAAAGAAAAGAAAGAGAGAAAAGAAGAAGAGGAAGGAAGAAAGAAGGGAAGAAGAAAAGAAAAGGAGAAGAAAGAGGAAAGAAAGAGAAGAGGAGAGAGAGAGAGAAAAAAGAGAGAAGGAGAGAAGAATAGAAGAAAAGAAAGAGAAAGAAGAAAGAAGAAAGAGGAGAAAAAAAGAGAAGAAAAGAAGAAGAAAGAAGAGAGAGGAAGAGAAAAGAGAGAAAGGGGAAGAAGAAAAGAAAAAGAAAGAGAGAAAAAGAAGAGAGAAAGAAAAGAAGAGAGAAGAGAAGAAAGAGAAAGAAGAAGAGAAGAAGAGGAGAAGAAGAGAGGGAAAAAAGGAAAAGGGAAGAAGGAGAAAAGAGAAAGGAAGAGAGAAAGAAAAAGAAGAGGAGAGAAGAGAGGGGAAGAGGAGGAAGAGAAAGAGAAGGAAAGAAGAGAGAAAAGAGGGAGGAGAAAGAAGAGAAGAAGAAGGAAGGAGAGAGGGAGAAAAAGAAAGGGAAAGAAGAAAGAGAAGAGAAAAGAAAAGAGAGGAAAGAGAGAAGAAGAGAAGAAGAAAGAAAAGAAGAAAGAGAGAGAGAAGAAGAAAAAGAGGAGAAGAAGAGAGAGAAAAGAGGAAGGAGAGGAGAGAAAGAAGAGAAAGAAAGAAAGAAAGAGAAGAGGAAGAGAAGAGAGAGGAAGAAAAAAAGAAAAGAAGAGGAAAAGAAGAAAGAGGAGAAGGAAAAAGAAAAGAGAGGAAGAAAAGAAGAAAAGAAAGAGAAAAGAAAGGAGGAGAAGAAGAAAAGAGAGAGAAGAAAGAGAGAAGAGAGAAAAGAAAGAGAGGAGAGAGAGAGGAGAGGGAAAAGAAAGAGAAGAAAGAGAGAAGAGAAGGAGAGAGGAGGAGAGAAGAAGAGAAAGAAGAGAGAGGAGAGAAGAAGGAGAAGAGGAGAGAGAGGAGAAGAGGAGAAAAGAAGAAGAAAAAAGAAGAAGAGAGGAAAGAGAAAAAAGAGGAGAGAAGAGAAGAAAGAAGAGAAAGAAGGGGGAGAAGAAGAGAAGAAGAAAAGGAGAGGAGAGAAAAGAAAGAGAGAAGAGAAGAGAAGAAAGAGAGAAAGAAGAGGAGAAGAAAAGAAAAAGAAAAGAAAGAGAAAGAAGAAGAGAAGAAAGAAGAAGAAAGAAAGGAGAAAAGAGGGAAGAAGAAAGAGAGGAAGGAGAAAAGAGAGAGAAGAAGAGAGAGAAAAGAAGAGAAAGAAAGAAGAGAAAAAAGAAAAAAGAAGAGAAAAGAGAAAAGAAGAAAAAAGAAGAGAAGAAAGGAGGAGAAAAGGAAAGAGAAAGAAGAAAAGAAGAAGAAAGAAGAGAGAAAGAAGAGAAGAGAGAGAAGAAGAAAAGAGAAAGAGGAAGAAAGAAAGAAAAGAAGAGAGGAGAGAAGAGAAGAGAAAGAAAGAAGAAGAAGAGAGAAAGAAGAAAGAAGAAGAAGAAAGAAGAAAGAAAGGAAAAGAAGAAGAGAAAGAAAGAAAAGAGAGAGAAAGAAGAGAAGAGAAGAGAGAAAAGGAAGAAGAAAGAGAAGAGAGAAGAAGAAAGAGAGAAGGAAAGAAGAGGGAAAGAAAGGAAGAAGGAGAGAAAGAAGAAGAAGAAGAAGAAGAGAAGGAGAAGAAGAAGAAAGGAGAGAAAGAAAGAGAAGGAAAGAAGAGAAGAGGAAAGAAGAAAGAGAAAGAAGAGAAGGAAAGAGAAGAAGAGAGAAAGGAAAGAGAAGAAAGAAGAGAGAAGAGAGAGAAGAAAGAAAGGAAAGGAGAAAAAGAAGAGAGGAGAGAAGAAAGAAGAGAAGAAAGGAAAGAGAGAGAAAGAAGGAAAGGAGAGAAAAAAAAGAAAGAAAAAGGAAAGAGAGAGGAGAGAAAGAAAAAGGAAAGAAGGAAAAAAGAAAGAGAGGGGAGAAGAAGAGAGAGGAAGGAGGAAAGAGAGAGAGAGAAAGGAGAGAGAAGAAGAAGAGAAAGAGGAAAGAAAGAGAGAGAAGAAAGGAGAGAAGGAGAAGAAAGAAAAGAGAGGAGAGAGAAGGAAGAGGGAAAAGAAGAAGAGAGAGGAAAAGAGAGAAGGAAGAGAGAAAGAGAAAAGAAGAAAGAAGAGAAGAAGAAGAAGAAGAAGGGGGGAAGAGGAGGAAGAAAGAAGGAAAGAAGAGAGGAAGAAGAGAGGAAAGGAAAGAGAGAAGAGACAGAGGAAGAGAGAAGAGGAAGAGAAGAGAGTAGAAGAGAGAGGAGAAGGAAAGAGAAGAGGAGAGGAAGAGAGAGAGAAAAGAGAAGAGAAGGAAGGAGAGGGAAAAGAGAGGAAGAGAGAGAAGAAGGGAAAGAAGGAAGAAGAAGAGGAAGAAGAGAGAAAGAAGACAGAAAGAGAGAAAGAAGAGGAAAGAGAGAGAAGAGAAAGAGGAGAGAAAGAGAGAGAAGGAAGGGGAGAAGAAAGAGGAGAGGAGAGAGAAGAGGAGAAGAAGAGGGGGGATGAGAGAGTGAAGAACATAATGAAAAGAAGAAAGATGAATGAAAGGAGACACGACAGAGAGGAAGGGCGTCAAGGAGAGAAATGCAAAGAAGGTGGTAAGTATAACAACGAGAAAAAGAAGGGACAGAAGGGGAAAGACGGAGATGGGTTGGAAGAGTTAAGGGAGGGGAGGTCGGAGTCGATGATGATTATGAAAACAATGACAAAGATATGTTACTCTTGCTGATGATGTGAAGCAAACGACACACAGACCAAAAAAAAATCAAACACAAGTTTAAATAAAACTCACGTCTAATCTGTCACACACACACACACGCTCTCTCTCTCTCTCTCTCTCTCTCTCTCTCTCTCTCTCTCTCTCTCTCTCTCTCTCTCTCTCTCTCTCTCTCTCTCAGAGAGAGAGAGAGAGAGAGGTATGACTTCATTCAAAAAGCAGAAAACGTTCCATACTCAGCAAACACACAAACTCAATCAAAAACATCAATCGTAGGTTTGAGCTTCTGCATACCCAATTTCAATCGGTATGAAGTGCGTTCGTTTCTTGCGACCATGAACACTCTCATTACCAACTCCAATGCAGCCTATGCCCATCCTATAAATGTCGTTTCCATGGAAAGCATGGAACGACATAAAATAGTCTCATGGTCTGTGGTGCTTCATGCCCTGCTCTCCTGCTGACCTCAGTGTCCATTTCCTGTTCACGTCCATCCCTGTGGTCAGTTCTTGTCACAGACGTCAGTATCAGGAAGTTCATGGAGGCTGTCGCTGGACAGACGTTGTGATGTTATCCGGAGCCATGCTGGCTCTGTAATTAAGCAGTAATGATTGCCAGCTGTGGGCTTAGTAGATGATGTTCCATGTAAGTTGGTTCAGAACAAGCAAGGGACACAATGAGGCAGCTGACAAAAAAAAGTTGGTGTGCATTCAGTGTGGAATGATGCTTCAGGAAAAGCAGTAATAGTCCCATCATAGACGCATGTCTTACATTCTTCTCACTCTAATCTTTCAGGTTTCTAGATAAACCTGATAATTTACTGTTGTAAAGTTGTTCTTGTTAAAGGAAAAGGAAGTCAGAATGTTCAGTGAAGTAATCATTCTTTAAACTGAAAGGAAATAGGTCTATGCAAATTACAACAATTGCACATTGTACTTTTTTCATGTCAGTTTCAGCTTTAGAGGCATCATTAGTGGTGTAGAATTTTAAATGAGGTACAAGTTCCGTTCAGGTGCTCATATTTGCCCACTTCAAACCATGCACATACAAGACAAATAAATATGATTATTAGATTTAGATTTGGATACATATGAATAGAATTGACATTACAATATACTGTAAATTATATTCGTCAGCATAGCTTTTTTTTTTAGTATTTCTACTCTAGCATTCTCTTTTTCGTAATAAGCTCTTTTCCATTTACAAAGTAAATCTACAGACATCAGGAAACAAGACACCAATTTTTCACATACATAGCTTCTTGTAAGTACTTGTGGACAAGAAGCCAGTCACTTTGCAATAAGTCTATACAGTGTAGGAAAGTTCTCCTCACACAGTCCCTTCTCCCTAATTTTGATACGCCTTGGGCTCTTCATCATAGTAAACTCGAGATAGTGTACAGAATTAGACGAATTTGTAACCTAATAGATAGATAGATAGATAGATAGATAGATAGATAGATAGGTAGAGAGAGAGAGAGAGAGAGAGAGAGAGAGAGAGAGAGAGAGAGAGAGAGATGAAGAGCAAGTTCATACAACTTAACCTCTGGTTCTCTCCCTTTAAACTCCTCTTCATTTTCAAACGAAACAAGATCAATGATATCTGTTGCGCTAGAAATCCAAAAAGGATTTTTTGTTGTTGTTGGTGATAACATACCACTATGTTTTTATGTACCATAGACATTAACATCTTCTGATTGGTCGTCATTCTCTGTGTGATTGATGATCTGCCCTTCTTAACAACATTTGATAGTGCTGTACAAATGACGTGATGACTGATTTGGAATCGTTCCTCCATCCCCACCCCCATCTCTTCATATTGCGGACGCCCTTGTTATTTAGATGCCCCCCCCCCCCCCTCCATATTTTCTCCATATACATTCAGAAGAGGAAGGAGAAGAAAAGAGGGAAGGTGATAATTAGGGAGAAGATGACAGGGAGAGAGGGAGGGAAAGAAGTTGCAGTAAAAAAGAGGCAGCTTGTATCAGAGAGAGAGAGAGAGAGAGAGAGAGAGAGAGAGAGGAGAGAGAGAGAGAGAGAGAGAGAGAGAGAGAGAGAAAGAGAGAGAGAGATGAGGGTCAATATGTGGACATTTTTTACAAGGCTCAAAGCCTTTCTCATCCGTTACTCCCATAACAAGAACTGTCCCTCATCGCCAGACAGAGAGTTCAGAATAATATCCTTTGGAAGGAATCTCTTTTCTCTTCCCCGTCCCCCCCCTCTCTCTCTCTCTCTCTCTCTCTCTCTCTCTCTCTCTCTCCTCCTGTACTCTTCCCGTCTTTCCCTCCTGCATTCCCCTCCTACCTTTACCTTCACCCCTCCTCCACCGAACTCACCCCCTCTCCTCCATCCCCTGAACAGATCTGCTAACCCTCCCCCCCCCCCCCCCCCCCTACCTATGACGGTCTGTACAGTCCTGAGTCTCTGTCTTGCTCCATCTCCCACACTCACCCCGTCTGTCGCCGACCAGTCCAGCATCCCCTGCCCCCCCTCCCCCCCCCCCCATCCCGCGGCTCTCTCACGATCCTCTTTCTTCCCCCTCTTTCCTCGCTTTCTCCCCCCCCCCCCCCCCCCCCCGCCCCCAATCCGCACTGCCTCTGTCTCGTCCCTCTCAATTCAGTTAACACACACCCATCACCAAACCAAAGAGTGAAGGGTTGCCTCTCTCTCTCTCTCTCTCTCTCTCTCTCTCTCTCTCTCTCTCTCTCTCTCTCTCTCTCTCTCTCTCTCTCATGTCACCTCTCCCATCCCATTTCACTTTTTACTCTTCAGAGTGTGTGGTGATGTTTTGCATTGGTGTTGTTTCATACTCCATTGTCTTTTATCATATTTGTTGTGCTGCATTATGTTGCACTGTATTTTGGTTGTACTGGGTTGTGTTGTGTTTTGTTGCACTGCATTGTGTTGCGTGGTGTCTTGTAGTACTTTATTTTTTATTGTACTGCATTGTTGTGTTGTATTTTGTAGCTGTGAATTCTTTGTTGTGCACTATCGATGATTGTCAATGAAGGCTGAAACACTGCCTTGCATTCCTGAATTCTGCCAAGATGACAATAACAGTTATGTTGATTAATATAAGAAAAAACCCTGTGTTGACCATCGAGTTTCAAGCTTGAGATTTATAGGTGTTGCCTCCATTTTTGTACTCCCAGTTCTTATAGAACAGGGAGGACTTTACAATGGGAACGA
Organism: Conus canariensis; assembly: GCA_033310375.1. Taxonomy (NCBI): domain Eukaryota; kingdom Metazoa; phylum Mollusca; class Gastropoda; order Neogastropoda; family Conidae; genus Conus; species Conus canariensis. The sequence goes on from CM065743.1 coordinate 3,055,932, forward strand.
AGAAATGTTACTAGTGGCCATAACGGCCCATAACGGTTTTCCTTTTTTATGGAATATCTCAGAAAGTACTTGGCCAATCTCTCTGAAAATTTGTACGTATGTTCATTATGGGTCATGGATCATTCCCGTTGATTTATTTTACCGTTATAGCCGTTACCAACGGCTATAACGGCCCATAACTGTTTTTCTTCTTTATGGAATATCTTAGAAAATACTTGGCCGATCTTTCTGAAAATTTGAAGGTATGTTCATTATGAGTCACGGATCATGCCCAATGTGTTATTTTACTGTTATACCGTCACTAACGGCTATAACGGTTTTTCTTTTTTTAAGGAGTATCTCAGAAAGAACTTGGCCGATCTTTCTGAAAATTTGTAGGTATGTTCATTAT
>CM065743.1:3061322-3071322 GCA_033310375.1 Conus canariensis
ATGCTGACGTCAGATTCTGTTTATGGTGTAGGATAGATTTTTGTTTAAATGAGTTTCTCAGTCACCTTTGACTGTTGCAGCTGTGGCCGTGTTTCCAGTGCTTGAGGTATTGTGGATCGTCTCATTTCGTCTGGGGATGTTTCACCTGAATGTGATTGAGCGTGGCGGAAATGGTCGATGTACAAGGGATGAGAGGAGGAGGGTGGTGGGAAAGATGAAATGCACTCCAATTTTCCCCCTTTTCCTCCCTCCTCCTCCTCCTCCTCTTCCTCCTCCTCCTCCTCATCCTCATCCTCATCCTTCTCCTTATCTTCCTCTTCGTCATTATTTTGTTCCTTTTTCATTTTGTTGTTTTTTCATTGCTGTCTTCTTCTTCCTTTCTTCTCTTCTTCTTCTTCTTCTCTCTTCTCTTCCTTCTCTTCTCCTCTTCTTCTTCTTCTTCTTCCTCACATCATCTCGTCCTGTTATTTCTCTTCGTCCTTCTTCTCTTCTCTCCTCCTCCTCCTCCTCCTTCTCTCTTCTTCTTCTCCTCCTCCTCCTTCTTCTCATTCTCCTTTCTCCTTCTTCTTCTCTCTTCTGCTTCATCATCCTTCTTCTTCTTTTATTTCTTCTTCTTCTTCTTCTTCTTCTTCTTCTTCTCTTCTTCTTCTTCTTCTTCTCACTACTCTCTCTCTCTCCTCTTCCTCTCTTCTCTCTTTTTATCTTCTCTCTCCTCCCTTCTTCTTCCTTCTTCCTCTTCTTCTCTTTCTCCTTCTTCTTTCTCTTCCTCTCTCTCCTCTGCTGTCCCTCTCTTCCTTTCACATATCCTCCTTCTCCTCCTCTGTCCCTCCTTTCTTCCTTTCACATCATCCTCCTTCTCTCCTGCTGTCCCTCTCTTCCTTTCACTATCCTCTTCTCCTGCTGTCCCTCTCTTCCTTTCACATATCCTTTCTTCCCCTCCTGCTGTCCCTCTCTTCCTTTCACATATCCTCCTCCTGCTGTCCCTCTCTTCCTTTCACATATCCTTCTTCCTCCTGCTGTCCCTCTCTCTCCTTTCACATATCCTCTTCTCTCCTCCTGCTGTCCCTCTCTCCTTTCACATATCCTCCTTCTCCTCTGCTGTCCCTTCTCTTCCTTTCACATATCCTCCTTCTCCTCCTGCTGTCCCTCTCTTCCTTTCACATATCCTCCTCTCCTCCTGCTGTCCCTCTCTTCCTTTCACATATCCTCTCCTCCTGCTGTCCCTCTCTTCCTTTCACATATCCTCCTCCTCCTCCTGCTGTCCCTCTCTTTCCTTTCACATATCCTCCTTCTCCTCCTGCTGTCCCTCTCTTCCTTTCACATATCCTTCTCTCCTGCTGTCCCTCTCTTCCTTTCACATATCCTCCTTCTCCTCCTGCTGTCCCTCTCTTCCTCTCACATATCCTCCTTCTCCTGCTGTCCCTCTCTTCCTTTCACATATCCTCCTTCTCCTGCTGTCCCTCTCTTCCTTTCACATATCCTCCTTCTCTGCTGTCCCTCTCTTCCTTTCACATATCCTCCTTCTCCTCCTGCTGTCCCTCTCTTCCTTTCACATATCCTCTCCCCTCCTGCTGTCCCTCTCTTCCTTTCACATTTCCTCCTTCTCTCCTGCTGTCCCTCTCTTCCTTTCACATATCCTCCTCACCTCCTGCTGTCCCTCTCTTCCTTTCACATATCCTCCTCCTCCTCCTGCTGTCCCTCTCTTCCTTTCACATATCCTCCTTCTCCTCCTGCTGTCCCTCTCTTCCTTTCACATATCCTCCTTCTCCTCCTGCTGTCCCTCTCTTCCTTTCACATATCCTCCTTCTCCTCCTGCTGTCCCTCTCTTCCTTTCACATATCCTTCTTCTCCTCCTGCTGTCCCTCTCTTCCTTTCACATATCCTCCTTCTCCTCTGCTGTCCCTCTCTTCCTTTCATATATCCTTCTCCTCCTGCTGTCCCTCTCTTCCTTTCACATATCCTTCTCCTGCTGTCCCTCTCTTCCTTTCACATATCCTTCTCCTCTGCTGTCCCTCTCTTCCTTTCACATATCCTCCTTCTCCTCCTGCTGTCCCCCTCTCCTTTCACATATCCTCCTTCTCCTCCTGCTGTCCCTCTCTTCCTTTCACATATCCTCCTCCTGCTGTCCCTCTCTTCCTTTCACATATCCTTCTCCTGCTGTCCCTCTCTTCCTTTCACATATCCTCCTTCTCCTCCTGCTGTCCCTCTCTTCTTTCACATATCCTCCTTCTCCTCCTGCTGTCCCTCTCTTCCTTTCACATATCCTGCTCCTCCTCCTGCTGTCCCTCTCTTCCTTTCACATATCCTCCTCCTCCTCCTGCTGTCCCTCTCTTCCTTTCACATATCCTCCTCCTGTTGTCCCTTTCTTCCTTTCACATATCCTCCTTCTCCTCCTGCTGTCCCTCTCTTCCTTTCACATATCCTCCTCCTCCTCCTGCTGTCCCTCTCTTCCTTTTACATATCCTTCTCCTCCTGCTGTCCCTCTCTTCCTTTCACATATCCTCCTTCTCCTCCTGCTGTCCCTCTCTTCCTTTCACATATCCTCCTTCTCCTGCTGTCCCTCTCTTCCTTTCACATATCCTCCTTCTCCTGCTGCTGTCCCTCTCTTCCTTTCACATATCCTCCTCCTCCTGCTGTCCCTCTCTTCGTTTCACATATCCTCCTCCTGCTCCTGTCCCTCTCTTCCTTTCACATATCCTCCTTCTCCTGCTGTCCCTCTCTTCCTTTCACATATCCTCCTTCTCCTCCTGCTGTCCCTCTCTTCCTTTCACATATCCTTCTTCTCCTGCTGTCCCTCTCTTCCTTTCACATATCCTCCTTCTCCTCCTGCTGTCCCTCTCTTCCTTTCACATATCCTCCTCCTCCTCCTGCTGTCCCTCTCTTCTTTTCACATATCCTTCTCCTCCTGCTGTCCCTCTCTTCCTTTCACATATCCTCCTTCTCCTGCTGCTGTCCCTCTCTTCCTTTCACATATCCTCCTTCTCCTCCTGCTGTCCCTCTCTTCCTTTCACATGTCCTCCTTCTCCTCCTGCTGTCCCTCTCTTCCTTTCACATATCCTCCTTCTCCTCCTGCTGTCCCTCTCTTCCTTTCACATATCCTCCTCCTCTGCTGTCCCTCTCTTCCTTTCACATATCCTGCTCCTCCTGCTGTCCCTCTCTTCCTTTCACATATCCTCCTTCTCCTGCTGCTGTCCCTCTCTTCCTTTCACATATCCTCCTTCTCCTCCTGCTGTCCCTCTCTTCCTTTCACATATCCTCCTCCTCCTGCTGTCCCTCTCTTCCTCTCACATATCCTCCTCCTCCTGCTGTCCCTCTCTTCCTTTCACATATCCTTCTCCTCCTGCTGTCCCTCTCTTCCTTTCACATATCCTCCTCCTCCTGCTGTCCCTCTCTTCCTTTCACATATCCTCCTCCTGCTGCTGTCCCTCTCTTCCTTTCACATATCCTCCTTCTCCTGCTGTCCCTCTCTTCCTTTCACATATCCTCCTTCTCCTCCTGCTGTCCCTCCTTCCTTTCACATATCCTCCTCCTCCTGCTGTCCCTCTCTTCCTTTCACATATCCTTCTCCTCCTGCTGTCCCTCTCTTCCTTTCACATATCCTCCTCCTGTTGTCCCTCTCTTCCTTTCACATATCCTCCTTCTCCTCCTGCTGTCCCTCTCTTCCTTTCACATATCCTCCTTCTCCTCCTGCTGTCCCTCTCTTCCTTTCATATATCCTCCTTCTCTCCTGCTGTCCCTCTCTTCCTTTCACATATCCTTCTCCTCCTGCTTTCCTCTCTTCCTTTCACATATCCTCCTTCTCCTCCTGCTGTCCCTCTCTTCCTCTCACATATCCTCCTTCTCCTGCTGTCCCCTCTCTTCCTTTCACATATCCTCCTTCTCCTGCTGTCCCTCTCTTCCTTTCACATATCCTCCTTCTCCTGCTGTCCCTCTCTTCCTTTCACATATCCTCCTTCTCCTCCTGCTGTCCCTCTCTTCCTTTCACATATCCTCCTCCTCCTGCTGTCCCTCTCTTCCTTTCACATTTCCTCCTTCTCCTCCTGCTGTCCCTCTCTTCCTTTCACATATCCTCCTCCTCCTGCTGTCCCTCTCTTCCTTTCACATATCCTCCTTCTCCTCCTGCTGTCCCTCTCTTCCTTTCACATATCCTCCTTCTCCTCCTGCTGTCCCTCTCTTCCTTTCACATATCCTCCTTCTCCTCCTGCTGTCCCTCTCTTCTTTCACATATCCTTCTTCTCCTCCTGCTGTCCCTCTCTTCCTTTCACATATCCTCCTTCTCCTCCTGCTGTCCCTCTCTTCCTTTCATATATCCTTCTCCTCCTGCTGTCCCTCTCTTCCTTTCACATATCCTTCTCCTGCTGTCCCTCTCTTCCTTTCACATATCCTTCTCCTCCTGCTGTCCCTCTCTTCTCTTTCACATATCCTCCTTCTCCTCCTGCTGTCCCCCTCTTCCTTTCACATATCCTCCTTCTCCTCCTGCTGTCCCTCTCTTCCTTTCACATATCCTCCTCCTGCTGTCCCTCTCTTCCTTTCACATATCCTTCTCCTGCTGTCCCTCTCTTCCTTTCACATATCCTCCTTCTCCTCCTGCTGTCCCTCTCTTCCTTTCACATATCCTCCTTCTCCTCCTGCTGTCCCTCTCTTCCTTTCACATATCCTGCTCCTCCTCCTGCTGTCCCTCTCTTCCTTTCACATATCCTCCTCCTCCTCCTGCTGTCCCTCTCTTCCTTTCACATATCCTCCTCCTGTTGTCCCTTTCTTCCTTTCACATATCCTCCTTCTCCTCCTGCTGTCCCTCTCTTCCTTTCACATATCCTCCTTCTCCTCCTGCTGTCCCTCTCTTCCTTTCATATATCTCCTTCTCCTCCTGCTGTCCCTCTCTTCCTTTCACATATCCTTCTCCTCCTGCTGTCCCTCTCTTCCTTTCACATATCCTCCTTCTCCTGCTGTCCCTCTCTTCCTCTCACATATCCTCCTTCTCCTGCTGTCCCTCTCTTCCTTTCACATATCCTCCTTCTCCTGCTGTCCCTCTCTTCCTTTCACATATCCTCCTTCTCCTCCTGCTGTCCCTCTCTTCCTTTCACATATCCTCTTCTCCCTGCTGTCCCTCTCTTCCTTTCACATATCCTCTTTCTCCTGCTGTCCCTCTCTTCCTTTCACATATCCTCCTCTCCTCCTGCTGTCCCTCTCTTCCTTTCACATATCCTCCTCCTCCTCTGCTGTCCCTCTCTTCCTTTCACATATCCTCCTCCTCCTGCTGTCCCTCTCTTCCTTTCACATATCCTCCTTCTCCTCCTGCTGTCCCTCTCTTCCTTTCACATATCCTCCTTCTCCTCCTGCTGTCCCTCTCTTCCTTTCACATATCCTCCTTCTTCTCCTGCTGTCCCTCTCTTCCTTTCACATATCCTCCTTCTCCTCCTGCTGTCCCTCTCTTCCTTTCACATATCCTCCTCCTCCTGCTGTCCCTCTCTTCCTTTCACATATCCTCTCTCCTCTGCTGTCCCTCTCTTCCTTTCACATATCCTCCTTCTCCTGCTGCTGTCCCTCTCTTCCTTTCACATATCCTCCTCCTCCTGCTGTCCCTCTCTTCCTTTCACATATCCTCCTCCTCCTGCTGTCCCTCTCTTCCTTCACATATCCTCCTCCTCCTGCTGTCCCTCTCTTCCTTTCACATATCCTTCTCCTCCTGCTGTCCCTCTCTTCCTTTCACATATCCTCCTCCTCCTGCTGTCCCTCTCTTCCTTTCACATATCCTCCTCCTGCTGCTGTCCCTCTCTTCCTTTCACATATCCTCCTTCTCCTGCTGTCCCTCTCTTCCTTTCACATATCCTCCTTCTCTCCTGCTGTCCCTCTCTTCCTTTCACATATCCTCCTCCTCCTGCTGTCCCTCTCTTCCTTTCACATATCCTTCCTCCTGCTGTCCCTCTCTTCCTTTCACATATCCTCCTCCTTGTTGTCCCTCTCTTCCTTTCACATATCCTCCTTCTCCTCCTGCTGTCCCTCTCTTCCTTTCACATATCCTCCTTCTCCTCCTGCTGTCCCTCTCTTCCTTTCATATATCCTCCTTCTCCTCCTGCTGTCCCTCTCTTCCTTTCACATATCCTTCTCCTCTGCTGTCCCTCTCTTCCTTTCACATATCCTCCTTCTCCTCCTGCTGTCCCTCTCTTCCTCTCACATATCCTCCTTCTCCTGCTGTCCCTCTCTTCCTTTCACATATCCTCCTTCTCCTGCTGTCCCTCTCTTCCTTTCACATATCCTCCTTCTCCTGCTGTCCCTCTCTTCCTTTCACATATCCTCCTTCTCCTCCTGCTGTCCCTCTCTTCCTTTCACATATCCTTCTTCTCCTGCTGTCCCTCTCTTCCTTTCACATATCCTCCTTCTCCTCCTGCTGTCCCTCTCTTCCTTTCACATATCCTCCTCCTCCTCCTGCTGTCCCTCTCTTCCTTTCACATATCCTTCTCCTCCTGCTGTCCCTCTCTTCCTTTCACATATCCTCCTTCTCCTGCTGCTGTCCCTCTCTTCCTTTCACATATCCTCCTTCTCCTCCTGCTGTCCCTCTCTTCCTTTCACATGTCCTCCTTCTCCTCCTGCTGTCCCCTCTTTCCTTTCACATATCCTCCTTCTCCTCCTGCTGTCCCTCTCTTCCTTTCACATATCCTCCTCCTCCTGCTGTCCCTCTCTTCCTTTCACATATCCTGCTCCTCCTGCTGTCCCTCTCTTCCTTTCACATATCCTCCTTCTCCTGCTGCTGTCCCTCTCTTCCTTTCACATATCCTCCTTCTCCTCCTGCTGTCCCTCTCTTCCTTTCACATATCCTCCTCCTCCTGCTGTCCCTCTCTTCCTCTCACATATCCTCCTCCTCCTGCTGTCCCTCTCTTCCTTTCACATATCCTTCTCCTCCTGCTGTCCCTCTCTTCCTTTCACATATCCTCCTCCTCCTGCTGTCCCTCTCTTCCTTTCACATATCCTCCTCCTGCTGCTGTCCCTCTCTTCCTTTCACATATCCTCCTTCTCCTGCTGTCCCTCTCTTCCTTTCACATATCCTCCTTCTCCTCCTGCTGTCCCTCTCTTCCTTTCACATATCCTCCTCCTGCTGCTGTCCCTCTCTTCCTTTCACATATCCTCCTTCTCCTTCTGTCCCTCTCTTCCTTTCACATATCCTCCTCCTGCTGTCCCTCTCTTCCTTTCACATATCCTCCTTCTCCTCCTGCTGTCCCTCTCTTCCTTTCACATATCCTCCCCCTGCTGTCCCTCTCTTCCTTTCACATATCCTCCTTCTCCTGCTGTCCCTCTCTTCCTTTTACATATCCTCCTTCTCCTCCTGCTGTCCCTCTCTTCCTTTTACATATCCTTCTCCTCCTACTGTCCCTCTCTTCCTTTCACATATCCTTCTCCTCCTGCTGTCCCTCTCTTCCTTTCACATATCCTCCTTCTCCTCCTGCTGTCCCTCTCTTCCTTTCACATATCCTCCTCCTACTGTCCCTCTCTTCCTTTCACATATCCTTCTCCTCCTGCTGTCCCTCTCTTCCTTTCACATATCCTCCTCCTACTCTCCCTCTCTTCCTTTCACATATCCTTCTCCTCCTGCTGTCCCTCTCTTCCTTTCACATATCCTCCTTCTCCTCCTGCTGTCCCTCTCTTCCTTTCACATATCCTCCTCCTCCTCGTGCTGTCCCTCTCTTCCTTTCACATATCCTCCTTCTCCTCCTGCTGTCCCTCTCTTCCTTTCACATATCCTCCTTCTCCTCGTGCTGTCCCTCTCTTCCTTTCACATATCCTTCTCCTGCTGTCCCTCTCTTCCTTTCACATATCCTTCTCCTCCTGCTGTCCCTCTCTTCCTTTCACATATCCTCCTTCTCCTCCTGCTGTCCCTCTCTTCCTTTCACATATCCTCCTCCTGCCGTCCCTCTCTTCCTTTCACATATCCTCCTCCTGCTGTCCCTCTCTTCCTTTCACATATCCTCCTTCTCCTCCTGCTGTCCCTCTCTTCCTTTCACATATCCTCCTTCTCCTCCTGCTGTCCCTCTCTTCCTTTCACATATCCTTCTTCTCCTGCTGTCCCTCTCTTCCTTTTACACATCCTCCTTCTCCTCCTGCTGTCCCTCTCTTCCTTTTACATATCCTCCTTCTCCGAAAAGGAGAAAAGACTGAACCAAAGTAGAGAGAAAGGTGTAATGTAGGAAGTAGGAAGAAAGACTCTTTAAAAAAAAAAAAGTAAGAGGAGCGAAGATGAGGGAAAGGCAAAGGACGGGAAGGGGAGAGAGAGAGGGAGAATGAGGGGGGGGGGCAGATAGAAAAGAAAGAGAGAAAAGGGAACGAATAGAGGCATGAAAAACAGGCAGATGGAGATTGAGGATATAGACCGACTCACAAAGATGAATAAACGGGGCGCACACAAAGCTAGTACAGCAGACGCATCTGAAGACATAGTGGCAAAGAGAGACCTGCATGCGTCATTCAAACTCATCTCCTTTGAAACGGAAATGTGCAAGTCTTTCCTAATTAGATTTATTCTCTTGCCTGTATGTTTCTAGACCGTGTGTGTGTGTGTGTGTGTGTGTGTGTGTGTGTGTGTGTGTGTGTGTGTGTGTGTGTGTGTGTGTGTGTGTGTGTTTTCAATGTGCATGACTTTTATAACTCGTATTTTCTACCGTTTGCTCTTTCTTGAAATGCAAAGCGCTGTTGGGCATTTTCATGGAATATGCGTTATAGAAATAAACATTTTATTATTATTATTATTATTATTATTATATATTATTATCATTATTATCATTTATTATTATTATTATTATTATTATTATTATTATTGTCATTATTATCATTATTATTATTATTATTATCATTATTATGGACCCATACAAACACAACACATGAGACGGGAGTGGGCGGGAGGAGGAGGGTGGGTGAAGTGGGGGGAAAGGAAGAGGTAAAAGAAGAGAAATGGGGGGGGGGGGGGGCTAGGAGAAATGGTGGGGGGGGAGAGGGCTAGGAGAAATGGAGGGTAGAGACAGGGCTAGGAGAAATGGTGGGGTCGGAGAGGGCTAGGAGAAATGGTGGGTAGAGACAGGGCTAGGAGAAATGGTGGGGAGAGAGAGGGCTAGGAGAAATGGAGGGTAGAGAGAGGGCTAGGAGAAATGGAGGGTAGAGAGAGGGCTAGGAGAAATGGAGGGTAGAGAGAGGGCTAGGAGAAATGGTAGGTAGAGAGAGGGCTAGGAGAAATGGAGGGTAGAGAGAGGGCTAGGAGAAATGGAGGGTAGAGAGAGGGCTAGGAGAAATGGAGGGTAGAGAGAGGGCTAGGAGAAATGGTGGGTATAGAGAGAGCTAGGAGAAATGGTGGGGTGAGAGAGGGCTAGGAGAAATGGAGGGTAGAGAGAGGGCTAGGAGAAATGGAGGGTAGAAAGAGGGCTAGGAGAAATGGAGGGTAAGAGAGGGCTAGGAGAAATGGTGGGGGGAGACAGGGCTAGGAGAAATGGAGGGTAGAGACAGGGCTGGGAGAAATGGTGGGTAGAGAGAGGGCTAGGAGAAATGGTGGGTAGAGAGAGGGCTAGGAGAAATGGTGGGTAGAGAGAGGGCTAGGAGAAATGGTAGGTAGAGAGAGGGCTAGGAGAAATGGTGGGTAGAGACAGGGCTAGGAGAAATGGAGGGTAGAGACAGGGCTAGGAGAAATTGTGGGGGGAGAGAGGGCTAGGAGAAATGGTGGGTAGAGAGAGGGCTAGGTGAAATGGTGGGGAGAGAGAGGGCTAGGAGAAATGGTGGGGAGAGAGGGGCTAGGGAAATGGTGGGTAGAGAGAGGGCTAGGAGAAATGGAGGGTAGAGAGAGGGCTAGGAGAAATGGTGGGTAGAGAGAGGGCTAGGAGAAATGGAGGGTAGAGAGAGGGCTAGGAGAAATGGTAGGTAGAGAGAGGGCTAGGGGGGCTGGTGGGGGAGGGGTAATCTCCATCCCCCTCTAAGGCCTCAGATATGTTGGTCTGGTCTATGATCTGTCAGATAGTCTGACAAC
>CM065743.1:3076322-3086322 GCA_033310375.1 Conus canariensis
TTTTTTGTTTGTTTTTGTTTTTTGTTTTTGTTTTTTTTGCACATACAAAATAAATACACATAAGACATTACATTTAGATTTGAGGACATGTGAATAGAATCAGATCTTACTATGTATACTAGACATGAATTATATTCGTCAGCATAGCTTTTTTTTTTTTGTTTACAATTTCTACTCTAACATTCCTTTTTGGAAAAAAAAGCAAGCCCTTTCCCCCATCCAGTGTAAATTGACAGACATCAGTATTTCTTCCAGCATGGACAGTGAGCCACTCAATTTGGATGTAAGTCCATGAAATGTCGGCTTGCCAGGTTCTTTCTTTACATTTCATTCTCCTTAATTTCAATGCAACTTGAGTTGTTGTTTTTTTTCATCATAGCTAATCATGAGGGAGTTTACAGAACTAGGCCAATCTCGTGACCCGACTTATACATTGATATATTGCATCATTTAAACAGAGATGACATATGAAAGAAACTTGAAACAACTCAGTCTCTGATTCTTTCTGTTTAAACTCTTCTTCATCTTCAATCCAAAGAAGATCAATGATGTGTGTAAAAAAATTGAAATCCAAAAAGAAAACTTCGCTATTAATGTACTGCCATTTTTGTTTTCATCTACCATAAATAGTAACATCTTCTGACGGTCGTCATTCTGTGCGCCATTGATGATCTCTCCTCACTTCAGCCTTTGGTGGTTCTGACTAGATTGTGTGGGACTTACTGGACCAGAATGGAGAGAATCTCCAGGTAAGGTCATGTTGCTTATAGCCCAGCTGACCGCAAATGGCCGTATCAGGGCTGTCACCACGTTATAATTAACTATTCTATCCCCATCTCCACCTTACTCCCTGTAACATCATCTTCGTTATTGGAGCAGTCCCTCCCATCCCCTCCCTCCCCCTCTATGCACAGTCAAAGGAGGAAGGCGAGGAGAAGAGGGACCAGAGAAATTAGAGAGAAGGCAACAGGGAGAGAGGGAGGGACAGAAACTGTAGAGAAAGAGACACTCTTTGGTATCACATGGAGAGAGAGAGAGAGAGAGAGAGAGAGAGAGAGAGAGACAGACAGACAGACAGACAGACAGACAGACAGACAGATAGACAGACAGAGACAGACAGATGGACGGACAGGAGAGTCAATATCTGTATCTTTTTTTTTTCCACTTTTTCCCCTCTGTTGCTCCCACAACGCGAACGATCCCTCGTTGACTGACAGACAGAGAGTATTGGATGTCGATTGGAACGAGTCTCTTTTCTCTTCCCCGCCCTTTCTCTCCCCTACCACGCCTTCACCTTCTCTTCCTTTTCTGCCTCCCAGCACTAAAGAGTGGAGGAGGACAGGTCTCTGGGTAATGGGCCGGCAACTCTTCCTGTGTGTTCCTCTCTTGTCAGCGTCGATCAGCTCCCCCCCCCCTCCCTCCAACTGCCCTCTTCCTGCATCCCCCCCCCCCCCCCCGTCCCCCTTTCTCTCCTCCAGCAAATAGACCAGCGACCCTATTCACGGGAGGTTACAAAGTTCGAAGTCTGTGTCTTGCCCCTTCTCCCTTCTGTGGCTGACCATTCCAACGTCCCCCCCCCCCCCACCTCACCCCCCTTCTGGCTCCCTCCACCCTTCCTCACCTTCCACCCCCTCTCCCCTCCCCTCCCCTCCCCTTCGTTCCACCCCCACCCCCTTCCCTTTGTCTGCAGTGCCTTGTCCTGCGTGATCCATCTGCTACACTACACCCATCATCTGCTACACTACACCCATCATCTGCTACACTTACACCACCATCACCCCAAACTGAAGCCCTTTGTCTGCAGTGCCTTGTCCTGCGTGATCCATCTGCTACACTACACCCATCACCCCAAACTGAAGAGAGGAATATTATTGCCTTTCACTCAACTGTGGGTTATAGTCCACTCCCTGTCCCCCCCCCCCTCCGCCCCCCACCACATCCTTTCACCACCACCCCTCCCCCCTTCCACTCCTTACTCTTCTTGGCAGTGTACTGTGTTGTTGTTCATTTGTATTGTGTCCACACACACATGGCTACATGTGTATTTGTTGTATTGGTTGTACGAGGCATTGTTTGAGTTTCTTTTGCTTTACACTCTGTGTTTACCGAGTGTCATTGTATTGCACGTTTCTTCTTCTCCTGTTAACGACCAAAACATTATGCTGATGATTCAACGACCAACAACATTATGCTGATGATTCAACGACACAACATTTATGTGATGATCCATTTATGAGTTTGTACTATGTCATTGTATTGCACGTTTCTTCTTCTCCTGTTAACGACCAACAACATTATGCTGATGATTCAACGACCAACAACATTATGCTGATGATTCCATTACATTGTGTTGCACTGAGTGTCATTGTATTGCACGTTTCTTCTTCTCCTGTTAACGACCAACAACATTATGCTGATGATTCAACGACCAACAACATTATGCTGATGATTCTGTCGAATACTTAGGGGTTTGCGAAGGTTTGCGCTGTGTTTGTCAGACATAATTTAGATTTCAGCTTAAGGGGGGGGGGGGGGGGGGGGAGGATGAGGAGGAAGTGGGGGGAAAGGGGGGTGGTGTAGGAGGAGGTGGGGGATGGGGGGGATGGGGGGGGGATGTTGTCGCTGGTGTTATTGGTGAGAGGCGAGTCTGAACCTGAAGCGGTCCAGGGTCTCCGCCGTCACCACATCCTCTGGTAATTTGTTCCACTCTGGGATGGTTCTCGGGAAGAAGGACATTTGTCGGTAGTCTGTCTTGCATTGTGGGATGTCGTAGCTGTTTCACTACCTGTTGTTCTCAGCTAGGTTTTGTTCTCTGTTCTTGTTCTGCATCATGGTTGTTGTTGTTTTTTTTAATTTTCTGTCTGTCACTGTACTGCAGTGTTTTCCATTGTGTTTACTCTTCTGTATAGTGATGTGTTGTTGTACTGTGTTGTACTGCATTGTGTTACACTGCATTATGTTTTACTGTGTGTTAAAGTCCTGTGTCTTGTTGTACTGTATTGTGTTGTGCTGCATTGTGTTGTACTGTGCATTGTTGTACTGTATTGTATTGTACTGTGTACTGTTGTACTGTGTTGTGTTGTACTGTGTGTTGTTGTACTGCATTGTGTTCTACTGTGTGTTGTTGTACTGTCTTGTATTGTACTGTGTATTGTTGTACTGCATTATGTTCTACTGTGTGTTGTTGTGTACTGTATTGTATTGTACTGCATTGTGTTCTACTGTGTGTTGTTGTGTCCTGCATTGTGTTCTACTGTGTGTTGTTGTGTACTGCATTGTATTGTACTGCATTGTGTTCTACTGTGTGTTGTTGTGTACTGCATTGTATTGTACTGCATTGTGTTCTACTGTAAGTTGTTGTGTACTGCATTGTATTGTACTGCATTGTGTTCTACTGTGTGTTGTTGTGTACTGCATTGTGTTGTACTGTGTGTTGTTGTGTACTGCATTGTATTGTACTGCATTGTGTTCTACTGTGTGTTGTTGTACTGTATTGTATTGTACTGCATTGTGTTCTACTGTGTGTCGTTGTGTACTGTATTGTATTGTATAGCATTGTGTTCTACTGTGTGTTGTTGTACTGTATTGTGTTGTACTGCATTGATTTCTACTGTGTGTTGTTGCACTGTATTGTGTTGTACTGCATTGTGTTCTACTGTGTGTTGTTGTACTGTATTGTATTGTACTGCATTGATTTCTACTGTGTGTTGTTGTACTGTGTTGTATTGTACTGCATTGTGTTCTACTGTGTGTTGTTGTGTACTGTATTGTGTTGTACTGCATTGATTTCTACTGTGTGTTGTTGTACTGTGTTGTATTGTACTGCATTGTGTTCTACTGTGTGTTGTTGTACTGTATTGTATTGTACTGCATTGTGTTCTACTGTGTGTTGTTGTACTGTATTGTATTGTACTGCATTGTGTTCTACTGTGTGTTGTTGTGTACTGCATTGTATTGTACTGCATTGTGTTCTACTTTGTGTTGTTGTACTGTGTTGTATTGTACTGCATTGTGTTCTACTGTGTGTTGTTGTGTGCTGCATTGTGTTCTACTTTGTGTTGTTGTACTGTATTGTACTGCATTGTGTTTTACTTTGTGTTGTTGTACTGTATTGTATTGTTCTGCATTGTGTTCTACTGTGTGTTGTTGTGTATTGTATTGTATTGTCTAGCATTGTGTTCTACTGTGTGTTGTTGTGTACTGTATTGTGTTGTACTGCATTGTGTTCTACTGTGTGTTGTTGTACTGTGTTGTATTGTACTGCATTGTGTTCTACTGTGTGTTGTTGTACTGTGTTGTATTGTACTGCATTGTGTTCTACTGTGTGTTGTTGTACTGTATTATATTGTACTGCATTGTGTTCTACTGTGTACTGCGTTGTATTGTACTGCATTGTGTTCTACTGTGTGTTGTTGTACTGTATTGTGTTGTACTGCATTGTGTTCTACTGTGTGTTATTGTGTACTGTTTTGTATTGTATAGCATTGTGTTCTACTGTGTGTTGTTGTGTACTGTATTGTATTGTATAGCAACGTGTTGTACTGTATTGTGTTGTACTGCATTGTGTTCTACTGTCTGATGTTGTGTACTGTATTGTATTGTATAGCATTGATTTCTACTGTGTGTTGTTGTACTGTATAGTGTTGTACTGCATTGTGTTCTACTGTGTGTTGTTGTGTACTGTATTGTATTGTACTGCATTGTGTTCTACTGTGTGTTCTTGTACTGTATTGTGTTGTACTGAATTGTGTTCTACTGTGTGTTGTTGTGTACTGTATTGTATTGTATAGCATTGTGTTGTACTGTGTGTTGTTGCACTGCATCGTGTTTTATTGTGTTTTGTTTACTGCATTGTCTTTATTTTGTACTGTCATGCTGTAGTGTGTTCTATTTGTTATTGTGAATCGTGATGTGTTGTGTTTTGTTTTACTGTATTGTGTTATACTGCGTTGTGTTGCTATGTAGTCAATGGTGTGTCTCTTTTGTGATGTGTCATTATAGATTAAATCATGGCCATGTATTACAGAACAAATGTTGATGATGATGATCGAGACTCATCCACAAAAAAATGTCATCAGCAGCAGCAGCAGCAACAGTAGTTGTAGTAGTAGTAGTAGCAGCAGCAGCAGCAACAGCAGCAGCAGCAGCAGCAGCAGCATTATCATCATATCTATTCCTGCCTTTGGCTATCTCTCTCTGTCTGGTTTACCTGTGCCTCCATTTCTCTTTTAGTTACTGTGTACAGTACTTCCTGTTTCTTTCAGTCTATCTCTGCTTGTAGCCCCCCCCCCCCCCCCCCCATGATATAATGATGATGATGATGATGATGATGACGATGATGATGATGATGATGATGATGATGATGATGATGATGATGATGATGATGATGATGATTGATGATGATGATGATGATGATGATGATGATGATGATGATGATGATGATTTTTATCGGATGAATCGCGATTTTGAATTTTAAGATTTATCATGTATTCCCTCGATTTCTCCACATTATTATACACAAAAAAGATGGAATGAGAGGAAAGATGGAGGGCTAATACAAGCAGAGATAGAATGGAAGAGACAGGTAGAAGAGAAATGGAGGCCCAAGCAAAACAGAGAGAGACAGCCAAAGACAGACAAATAAATAAATAAATAAATGATTAGAGAGGCAGCTAAAGTGAAAGAGCTGGACAGACAAAGCCAACAGTGAGACCGAAAGAGACAGACACAGCCACACACAGAGAGGCCAGTTCTCTCTCTCTCTCTCTCTCTCTCTCTCTCTCTCTCTCCCTCTCTCTCTCTCTCTCTCTCTCTCTCTCTCTCTCTCTCTCTCTCTCTCTCTCTCTCTCTGCCCGTTGTGTACAATAATTATCACAGTCATTGAAGCAGAAGCAAACGAGAAGAAAAAAGACGAAAAAAAAGCCCGAAGTTCCTACCCTGGCTCCATCATGTAGAAAGCCAAGCTGATTTGGACAGGGACCACAGGTCTGTCGTTTGTATGAAGATGGGGCAGCAGACCGTGAGCCTTTGAAGGGAGAGCCAGGGAAGGGTGGGGGTGGGGAGTTCAGGGAAGGGTGGGGGTGGGGAGTTCAGGGAAGGGTGGGGGTGGGGAGTTCAGGTTGGACGGAGCTGGAAGAGGAGGGAGAGGGAGGGAAGGAGGGAGTAACGAAGGAGCGTCCTTGCTGGTCTGGTGAATGGGAAAAAAATGATGGGGGGGGGGGGGGGAGAATGAAGGGAGGGGGTTGCATACTGTGAAGAGAACTTACTCATACAGGGTACCTATTCTCATACTTTCACGGTTCAACAGACTTTGGTTCATTTGAAGTGCTCCACCTTCCCTTCCTTTTAAGCAAAAAAAAAAAAAACAGAAGAAGAAGAAGAAGAAGAAGAAGAAGAAGAAGAAGAAAAAAGAAGAAGAAGAAGAAGAAAGAAGAAGAAGAAGAAGAAGAAGAAGAAGAAGAAGAAGAAGAAGAAGAAGAAGAAGAAGAAGAAGAGAAATAAGAAAAGAAGAAGAAGTAGTAGTAGTAGTAGTAGTAGTAGATAGTAGTAGTAGTAGTAGTAAGAGAGAGAAGAAGAAAGAAGAAGAAGAGAAGAAGAAGAAGAAGAGAAAGAAGAAGAAAGGTAAACTGCATTTTCCATCATGGCAGTTAAACATGCAGGCATTTAGGCAGAAAAAGACGATCTGACAGCGAGTCATTCCAGGCGGAAAATAAACTCGATCTCTGGAAGGACTGTGAGTCTGGAAGTCAGTGGTGTGAAAAAAAGGAGCAGACTCATCACGGCCGCTATCCGCCAGCAAACTTTCTGCTGATGACAACATCCAAGTGGGACGACCACATTTGGCCTGCAGGCACACACCACAAAGTGTGTTAGATGCAGTTTGTCGAGTGAGAGATGATGATACCAGCGTTTAGGTTTTGTCCGAGGTGTGTGTTGTGTACATTGCATGTCATACATTAGACGTTTTGCTGAAGTTTGTACCAGGTGGTGACTACATCAAGTATAACATTAGAAACAGATTGTGCACAGTTGGTACGGGGAGAACACAACATGATTACATGGGAAGACAGTAGAAATAAGAGAAGAACAGAAGAGGAGAGAAAAAGACACTGAAAATGTGTGTGGTGAGAATATATATAGAGAAAGAGAGAGAGAGAGACAGAGAGAGAGAGGGGGGGTGGGGGCAAACAGACACACAGACTGACAGGCAGACAGACAGACAAAAACAGAGACAGAAATATCAGACATTTATCCGGGATACCAGCAGTATTGGAAGTAGTAGCAGTAGCAGCAGTAGTGGTAATAGTAGCAGCATTAGGTGTTGTACAGCAGCAGTAGTAGTAGTAGTAGTATAGAAGTAGTACTAGTAGTAATAGCAGCAGCAACAACAACAACAACAGTAGTAGAAGCAGAGGCAGCAGCAGTAGTAGCATTAAGTGTAGTCACAGTAGTTGTAGCAGTAGTAGTAGTAGTGGTAAAAGTAGTAGTAGTAGTGGTAACAGCGGCAGTGTACACTAAGCGTATAATAGCAGCAGCAGCTGCTGCAGCAGAACTAGTAGCAGTGATTGCAGAAGAAGCGGTAAAGCTAGAAGAAACAGTGGCACGAGTAGTGGTCATAGCGGCAGCAGCAGCACCAGCAGTAGAAGCAGTGGTAGCAGTAGTATGAGGAGGAGGAGGTGGAGGAGGAGGAGGAGGAGGGGGGAGGAGGAGGAGGGATTTTTTTAAATTCAAAATCATGTTCTTCAGTCAAATATTTGGGACACTTCTCCCTACCCGACTCTCCATCCCCTGTACTGCCTACGCCCCCACTTCTCTCTCTCTCTCTCTCTCTCTCTCTCTCTCTCTCTCCTTCCCTTTCTCTCCTGTATAGATGAACAGGTAAGTGCAGGTGAGATGAACCACAGAAGGGAAAGTGAAAAAAGTGGGGATGACTGGTTTATAGACTAAGACCATGATGATGATTGTCATGGTGATGATCATTATGAACATGATGATGAGAGGAGAGACAGAGACAGACAGACAGACAGACAGACAGAGGACACTCGATGCTCTCCTATAAGGTAATGACTTTTTTTTGTTGTTCAAAAGGAACAAGAGTAATCAGACGGACAGCTGGACTCTAGAAGGAAGGAAAAACGTCAGAGCCAAATTTGACGTCACTCCGACTTTTGCGTCATCGTAAACGAGATTATTGTGGAATTATGAACGCCTGACAGAGTGCTTGAGCGAGGTGGTGCCAGCTTCAATTCCCATTACTGTTGTGTTGGGATGGGGGGGGGGGGGGGGGGGGGGGATAAGGGTGGGATTAGGGCAATCTCCATTTACGTCTCTGTGTGTGCTCTTCGATCTTGGAGGTACATCTGGTTTTTATATTTTTGGCGATGCGCGCTTATGTGTGTGTGTGCGCGCGCGCGCGCGCGCGTGTGTGTGTGTGTGTGTGTGTAGGAGAGAGAGAGAGAGAGAGAGAGAGAGAGTGTGTGTGTGTGATGTGTGTGTGTGTGTGTGTGTGTTGTGTGTGTGTGCGCGCGCGCGCGCGCGTGTGTGTGCGTGTGTGTGCGTGTGTGTGTGTGTGTGTGCGTGTGTGCGTGCTGTGCGTGCGTGTGTGTGTGTGGTGTGTGTGTGTGTGGTGTGAGAGAGAGAGAGAGAGAGAGAGAGAGAGAGACTAATTCTCCCATTCCCATCTTTCAGAATCTCCTCATGTGTGTGAGACTATATACCACAAATTGAATCAAAAAGTAGTAAGGGTTTGTTGATAAGACTAAAATCATACGAATAGTCAAGGGACATGAATTATAGGAGTCTAGATTTGATGATGGTCGACGTGGATTCTGTGATAATTCTTTTCGATGTCGCTAGGAAGTACAGATGTCAAGTACGGAAAGTATTTATTGACTATGTATGCAAGTATAAAGGACAAGCAGCCACATGTTATCTTCAACTGGCTGAAAATGTGGCCCTTTATTGGATAGCATGTAGTAACAACTGATTTTTATAAGAAGACTGAAATCGCAGTGAATTCTGGGAGTAATCGAGTGAAAGTACAAAAAGCCTGACGTTCCAGTTCTAGAAAGCCATATGCATGATGTGAAAAACGCTGATGATTTCCTATGCCTTCTTGGAAAGAATATTATCAACCAGCTGTTTCCTATTCACCTTGTTTGGAATGTGGACCTCTGACCCAATTCTTGTTTGAATCTCACTCTCAAATGCGATCAGGTAAACGCCACCACGCTGTCAGTAAAGATGTCCCAGCATATCAGGACTCACTTTTAAAATAGTCATGGGGAAACACCTCCGAAGAGTTATTTGGAAGTTGTTGTCTCGTTCGTCCATGACGTAGATGCGTTGTACTGCCGTTACGCGCCAAGGGCCCAGTACATACGTCTTCGGTGTTGGTTTTCTTGTCCGAGTTTCCCTCTCGTAGACGACTTGCCGACCAAGGCTAATGAGCATCCCCTACCCGGGTTTGTTTCTCCGAGGTTTTCCTTCCCCGGGGCTAGAGGTTTTTTTTTATGCGCCTCTTGCTCACATGATGAACCCGTCACAGGACACATGGGGAATTTGATATGGTGTAACAGTGCCACCTGTTACCCCGCCCCGTCCTGGTAGGAACATCGCCAGTTGGTCCGGGACTGCTTATTCGACCTGGCAAGCCTGACTTATATCGTAGCTAACCCTCATATCTGGGGGCCGACCCCCTATCCGCCACCTGGGGACCCGCCGGGTTGGGGATAGTCGCCCCGCCCGGGTTATTTGAAAGTGTAACAGCACACATAATCAAGAGTAACGACTCTTTCGTACTTATGTTTCTTTTTCTACTATTTGTGATGCTAAATGATTCGACTTATAGTGATTTTATTAGAGTTTCATCGTCAACACTGTCTATGGAAGATAGTATACATTCTACAATTTGTGTTGAATGTACGTCTGAGACAAACTTTTGTGGGACACATCTAAAATCTTCACAAGCATTTTTGTATAGTTTGTGTGGAACGGTATC
>CM065743.1:3091322-3101322 GCA_033310375.1 Conus canariensis
TTTTTCAAATCCTCGTCTCTTGAAACAAAAAAAAAAAGGTATTTGTTGAGCTAGAAATCCCCAAAGAAAACTTTTCTGAAAATGCACCACCATTTTTTCATGCACCAAATATAGTACATCATCGGACTGGTTATTATGTGGACGATTGATGATCTCCCCTCCTGTCAACATTTCATGTGAGAGTGCTTGGACCCCTCCCCTCCCCACTACCCACCTCTCCCTATTATGGATGTCTTTGTCATTTTCGAAGAACATTCCCCCTCCCCCCACCATCCTTCCGCTTCTTACTATTTAGAGGAGAAGGAAGAGAGGAGGAAGAAAGAGAGTGGTCAGGGGAGAAGAGGAGAAGAAAGAGAGTGGTCAGGGGAGAAGAGGAGAAGAAAGAGAGTGGTCAGGGGAGAAGAGGAGAAGAAAGAGAGTGGTCAGGGGAGAAGAGGAGAAGAAAGAGAGTGGTCAGGGGAGAAGAGGAGAAGAAAGAGAGTGGTCAGGGGAGAGAGAAAGAAAGAGAGTGGTCAGGGGAGAAGAGGAGAAGAAAGAGAGTGGTCAGGGGAGAAGAGGAGAAGAAAGAGAGTGGTCAGGGGAGAAGAGGAGAAGAAAGAGAGTGGTCAGGGGAGAAGAGGAGAAGAAAGAGAGTGGTCAGGGGAGAAGAGGAGAAGAAAGAGAGTGGTCAGGGGAGAAGAGGAGAAGAAAGAGAGTGGTCAGGGGAGAAGAGGAGAAGAAAGAGAGTGGTCAGGGGAGAAGAGGAGAAGAAAGAGAGTGGTCAGGGGAGAAGAGGAGAAGAAAGGAAGGGCAGGGGAGAAGAAGAGAGAAGAGGGGAAAGAGGAAGAAGAGGTGGAGAGAGAGAGAAGGAGGAGGGAGAAGAGAGGTCAGGGGAGAGAGAGAAGAAGAGAGAGAGAGAGGAGAGAAAGAGAGGGAGAGGGGGAGAGAGAGGAGGAGGGAAGAGGAGAAGAGAGAGGGTCAGGGGAGAAGAGGAGAAGAAGAGAGTGGTCAGGGAGAGAGAGAGAGAGAAGAAAGAGAGTGGTCAGGGAGAGAAGAGGAGAAGAAAGAGAGTGGAGGAGAGGAGAGAAGAGAGAGAGAGAGAGAGAGAGAAAAGAGAGTGGTCAGGGAGAGAGAGGAGAGAAGAGAGTGAGGGAGAAGAGGAGAAGAGAGAGAGGGAGAGAGGAGAAGAGAGAGGAGAAGAGATGGAGGGAGAAGAGAGAAGAAGAGAGAGGGCAGAGAGAGAGAGAGAGAAGAAGAGAGTGGAGGGAGAGAGAGAGAGGAGAAGAAAGAGAGTGGTAGGGAGAAGAGGAGAGAAAGAGAGTGTCAGGGGAGAGAGAGAAGAAGAGAGAGAGGAGGGAGAGAGAGAAGAGAGGAGAGAGAAAGAGAGAGGAGCAGAGGAGAGAGAGAGGAGGAAGAAAGAGAGGGTAGGGAAAAGAGAGGAGAGAGAAAGAGAGTGGAGGGAAGAGAGAGAGAGAAGAGAGAGGGAGGGGAGAGAGAGGAGAGAGAGAAGAGAGGGGAGGGGAGAAGGGAAGGAAGACAGGGAGAAGACGAACAAGACTTTGTATAGAGAGAGAGAGAGAGAGAGAGAGAGAGACGAGAGAGAGAGAGAGAGAGAGAGAGAGAAGGAGAGGAGAGAGAGAGAGAGAGAAGAGAGAGAGAGGGAGAGAGAGAGGAGAGAGGAGAGAGAGAGAGACAGAGAGAGAGAGAGAGAGGGAGAGAGAGAGAGAGGAGGGGGGTATTCACAGACAGAGAAAGGCGGAACAGACGTGAGACTCAATATCTGGATCCTTTTTTTTTCTGCCTTTCTCCTCTGTTACTCCCATCCACAACACAAAGGATCACTCATTGACTGGCAGCGAGTTTGGGATGCGCACTGTCCATTTATTGCCAAGAGTCTCTTTTCTCTTCCCAGTCCTCCCACCCCCACCCCCCACCCCCTTCCCCTTTCTCCCCTACCACATCTCCCGCCCCTCTCCTCCTTTCCTTCCTCCCTGCACCAAAGAGTGGAGGACAGGTCTCTAGGCGATGGTCGGGCAACTCTTTTTGTGTGTTCCTCACGTCAGCGTCGATCAGTCCCCCCCTCTCCCTCCCCCCTCTCTCTCTCTCTCTTCTCTCTCTCTCTCTCTCCTTCTCTTCTCCCACAGACGTACAAAAAGTCGATGCTCCTCCCTCATCCCCTTCCGCCTTTCCCTCCACACCCCCCCCCCCCCCCCTCCTCCCTGTTCACTTCCTGCTAGGCCTACCCTATGTATTGGGGTTTATAAAGTCCGGAAGTCTCTATCTAGCTCCATCTCCCTTCTGTCGCAGACCATTCCTTCCAGCGCCCCCCCCCCCCCACCCCCCATCCCTACCTCCCCTTCTGACTCCCTCCATCCCCCCGTCTTCCTACTCTTTCCTATCTCTCTGTCTTCTCTCTCTCTCTCTCTCTCTCTCTCTCTCTCTCTCTCTCTTCTCTCCTCCTCTCTCTCTCTCTCTCTCTCTCTCTCTCTCTCTCCTCTCTCTCTTCTCTTCCCACCCACCCGCCCGTTCGCACTGAGCTAGCCTACCACACACCCATCACCAAACCGAACAAAAGAATATTGCCTTTCACTCAACTGCGTTCAGTTAGTCTACTCCTTGTTGTCTCCCCTGTAATTCTTTCACCACCACCCCTTTCCCCTTCCACTTATAACCCTTCGCAGTGCACAGTGTTGTGCTCCTTTCACCCTTTTGTGTATTATGTTGTTTCCTTGTGTTGTATACAGCGCTGTTGGTTTTGGTTTTGTAATTTATGTTTCGGTAGAACTGTCGTTGTGTCAGGTGTTTTTATTTTTTGTGCTGCATCGGTGTTAACGTTGTGCTTTGTTGTATGCATATGTGTTTGTTTTTGTGTTTTGTAGTACTGCATTCACGTTGTTTACTGTATTGAAGTTGTACTGTGTTATGTTTTAATATGTGTTGTTGTACTGTAGTGTTTTGTACTGTGTTTACTGTTCTGCATCAAATCCTCCCTGAAGGCCTTCAACATCAGCCACACAACATGGGAGCAGACTGCCCAGGACAGAGATGGGTGGCGATCAGCTGTCCGCAAAGGTGCAGAGACCTGTGAAAGCAACAGAATTGCTTCAGCTGAGCAGGCAGGATGGTCAGGAAGACCAGTGTCAACAGATCTCCAGCTGCTGTCACCATGCCCTGTCCATACTGTGATAGATCTTTCCGGGCGCAGATCGGCCTGACCAGCCATCTACGCACTCATCCCCGGTTCCAGGATGACTAGATGGTTTTCGTCGTCTCGACAGACAACTGTTCTGCATAGTGATGTTCTGTGTAGGTTGTGTTGTTGTAGTGTATAGAGTTGTACTGCGTTGTTTTTACTGTGCATTGTTGAACTTGTAGTGTGTTCTACTCTGTGTTTACTGTTCTGTACCAATGACGTGCTGTAATGTATTGAACTGTACTGTGTTGTACTGCATTGTTGTGTACTGTGCCATGTTGTTTGTTGTTGTCCTGTATCATTTTTACTGTATTGTGTGTACTGCATTGTGGTGTACTGTGCCATGTTGTTTGTTGTTGTCCTTGTTTCATTTTTGCTGTATTGTATTGTACTGTATTGTTTTGTACTGTGTGTTGTTGCATTGTATTTTGCTGTACTGTATTATGTTATACTCGGTGCTGTCGTACAGTAGAGTGTTCTGTGTTTCTTGTTCTGCATTGTGAAGTACACTCTTTTGTTGTTCTACGTTGTGAAGTACACTCTTTTGTTGTTCTACGTTGTGAAGTACACTCTTTTGTTGTTCTACGTTGTGAAGTACACTCTTTTGTTGTTCTACGTTGTGAATACACTCTTTTTGTTCTACGTTGTGAAGTACACTCTTTTTGTTGTTTCTCGCATTGTTGTTCTAGCATTGTGTTCTACTGCATTGTGTTCTACTGCATTGTGTTCTACTGCATTGTGTTCTACTGCATTGTGTCACTATGTGTTCGATGGTGTGTTTCTATTGTGATGTGTCATGGCAGGTTATAACACAGTGTACACCCGCATTCTGCTAAAAAAAAAAAAAATAAAAAAGAACGATGATTGTGATGACGATGATATGATGATGAGGATGAGAGATGATGATGATGAGATGGAGGAGAGGATGGAGAGTGAGTGAGGACGAGGAGGAGAAGAGGACGACGACGACGACGACGACGAGACGATGAGAGATGATGATGATGATGATGATGATGATGATGACGATCAAACTTTTTGCTGAGTTTGGATTTTCAATTTTAAATTTATAGGATTTGCCTCGATTTTCCTCTATTATCTTATATATATAAAAAAAAGAGGGGGAAGGGGAAGGTGCGCATACAAGCACGGAGACAGAACGAAAGAGACAGGAAGAGACACACACAGTGACTAAGAGGGAAATAGAAGACAGACGCAGAACAGACAGACAGACAGACAGACAGACAGAAGCAAGAGACAGAAGACAGGAAAAAAAGAGGCAGACAGAGCGAGAGACAGACACAGACACAGATGATCAGCTCTCTCTCTCTCTCTCTCTCTCTCTCTCTCTCTCTCCTCTCTTCTCTCTCTCTCTCTCTCTCTCTCTCCCACCCCTTTGTCTACAAGAATTACGATACTTATTTAAGCAGAAGCAAACGAGAAGAAAAAGGCGGAAAAAACACGAAGTTCCGACCATGTGCTCCATCGCTTTAGAAAAAAAAGCCAATTTTGACAGGGACAGCGAGTCTGGCATCTGTATGAAGATGGGGCAGCAGACCATGAATATATGAAGGGATGGATGGGGGGAAGGGAGGTGGGAGTTTGGTTGTAAGGGAGGGGAAGGATGAGGGGGAAGAGGGAGGGGTGGAGCAATGTGGGTTGGGGGGGGGGGAGGGGGGAATTTTTTCTGGACTGGTGAATAGGGACAAGGTTATTGTTGTTTTCTTTCCCTCGGCCAAGGACGTTACAAGGTCGACCGGTGTCTGTTTGTTTGGTTACTTCGCTGTGAACAACGTGACGTGAAAACCAGCAGACCGGTGCTGAGGAAACGTGGTGGAAAGATCAAACGTGGCCTTGCAATGGACACATCACATGTTTTGGAGGATCTGTGGCGCGAGTTCGGATCACCCGATGGATCCTGGATCGTTCAGCTAGATTAAGATAAACAGGGGGAATAACTCCTTTAGTCCTTACCAACTGTTACCTACAGTTACTTCCCCATGGTAAATGATTGTGCACAGTAAGAGGTCTGCGCGCTTCCCAGCGCCCTTCCAGTTGTTTGGATTTTTGTTTGTGTGTTGGATTTGTTTTTTACATTTGAGCTCTCTGTGTCACAGTGTATTGTATTGTCTTGTGTGTTATGTGTTGATGTATTGTGGTGTGTATGTGTGGTGTGGTGTGGTGTGTATGGTGTGGTGTGGCGTTGTGGTGTGTGTGGTGTGGTGTAGGTGCGTGGGTGGTGTGGTGTGGTGTGGTGTGGTGTGGTGTGTGTGTGTGGCGTGGTGTGGTGTGGTGTGGCGTGGTGTGGTGTGGTATGGTTGGTGTGGTGTGGTGTGGTTGGTGTGGCGTGTGGGTGTGCATGGTGTGGTGTGGTGCGGTGTGTGTGTGGTGTGGCGTGGTTGGTGTGGTATGGTGTGGTGTGGTGTGGTGTGGTATGGTGTGGCGTGGTATGGTGTGGTTGGTGTGGCGTGGTGTGGTGTGGTGTGGTATGGTGTGGTATGGTGTGTGTGGCGTGGTATGGTGTGGTATGGTGTGGCGTGGTGTGTGTGGTGTGGCGTGGTATGGTGTGGCGTGGTGTGGTGTGGCGTGGTGTGGTGTGGTGTGGTTGGTGTGGTATGGTGTGGTGTGGTATGGTGTGGCGTGGTGTGGTGTGGTGTAGTATGGTGTGGCGTGGTGTGGTGTGGAGTGGTGTGGCGTAGTGTGGTGTGGTGTGGTGTGGTGTGGTGTGTGTGTATGGTAGTGTGGTTGGCATGGTGTGGTGTAGTGTGGTGTGGTGTGGTATGGTATGGTATGGTCTGGGTGGTGTGGTTTGGTATGGTGTGGTGTGGCGTGGTGTGGTGTGGTGTGGTGTGGTGTGGTGTGACAGGTTGGAACTGTGTCTAATTATCTGTGTTCTCTTGTGCATTTTGTGGTGAGGTGCGGTGTGGAGCGCTGCAATGTGGTGTGATACATTTGAGCTCTCTCTCTCTCTCTCTCTCTCTCTCTTCTCTCTCTCTCTTCTCTCTCTCTCTCTCTCTCTCTCTCTCTCAGTATTTGTATGCTCTAGTGCAGTTTGTGGTGATGTGTGGAGTGGTGTGGTATGATGTAATACATTGGAGTTCTGTGTCTCAGTCTCTGTAATGCCCTGTGTTGTGTTGTGTGTGCTGAGATGTGATGTAGTCTTGTGTGTTACGAGCATTGTTTTGTGTTGATTTTTCACTTGCATGCAAAAAAAAAAGTGAGTCCTTGTAATCATCCTACTTTTGGTTGTGGTTGTGTATGAGGGGGGGGGGGGGGGCGCACGTGTGTGTGTGTGTGTGTGTGTGTGTGTGTGTGTGTGTGTGTGTGTGTGTGTGTGTGTGTGTGTGTGTGCGTGCACGCATGTGCGTGTATGCAGATGCGCAAATGCGAATGTAGCCCTAGAGTGCTATATCCCACAGTTCGTGTGGTTTATAATGTCAGGTGGCTGGTTTATACATTTCTGCCAATGACTTAAGTCATCTGCCTCTCAGCATACATCATAAAACTAACGTGCACATCTCACTCTCAGTTCACCGCCATCCACTAGATAATAGGAAGAGCGGAGCAGGGTCAACATGCACACCTCACTCTCAGTTCACGCCATCCACTAGATAATAGGGAGAGCGGAGCGGGGTCAACCGAAGAAAAAGGACAAACAGGCAGAGAGGGGAGGGGCAACAGAACATAGGGCTAAAAAAAGGGGGGGGGGGAGGGAAGAGAGGATGGAGGGGATGGAGAGAAAGACAGAGAGAGGCAGGGAGGGAATGAGTGAGTGATAAAAGAAGAGGAGGAAGAGGGAGAGAGATGAGTGAGAGACAAAGAGTGTCGGTCGATTAAGAAGAGGGAAATGACCGGGACGGGAGGGGGGGGGGGGGGGAGAGGGAGGCAGAGAGAAAGGGAGAAACAGCCAGGAGGATGGCGTGAAAGTCACATACAACGACAGTGAAGAGAAAGAGGGTAGGGAGGGGGAGCACATAGTTTAATGGGGACTTAATCATACAGTGTTTAATCATACGGTGTTTAATCATACAGTGTTTAATCATACGGTGTACCTATTCCCAAACTTTTACAGCTTAGCAAATCCCGAATTGTGGGTCAACGGACTTTCAGACTTTAAGTCCATTTCAAGAGTACCATCTTCTTTCTTCTCTCTCATCTGTTCTCTCTATCCAAGTAAATCAACAGACAAAGGAGAGAGAGAGAGAGAGAGGAGAGAGAGAGAGGAGAGAGAGAGAGAGAGAGAGACAGAGACAGAGACAAGAGACAGAGACAGAGAAAACGAAGGTACGCTACATTTTCCATCATGGCAGTTAAACATGCAGGCATTTAGGCAGAAAAAGACGATCTGACAGCGAAACCATTCCAGGCGGAAAATAAACCGATCTCTGGAAGGACTGTGAGTCTGGAAGTCAGTGGTGTGAAAAAAGGAGCAGACTCATCACGGCCGCTATCCGCCAGCAAACTTTCTGCTGATGACAACATCCAAGTGGGACGACCACATTTGGCCTGCAGGCACACACCACAAAGTGTGTTAGATGGACTGTTTGTCTGAGTGTGGAGACTGATGCATACACAGCGTTTTGCATTTGTGTTCCGTGTACGTTTTGTGTACATTGTAAATGATACAGTTATATTGATTTTGCAGCAATGTTTGGTATCTGTTCAAAGAATAACCTTTTGTGTAATTTGTTTCAAGATTGCGTTCTTCTCCAACCAGTTAATGCAGCAAGTCATGTTGCTTTGAGATAGAGACAGACAGACAGACAGACAGATAGCCAGTCACATAGAGAGAGAGAGAGAGAGACAGACAGACAGACAGACAGACAGCCAGCCAGCCAGTCACAGAGAGAGAGAGAGAAGAGAGAGAAGAGAGAGAGAGAGAGTGAGAGAGAGGAGAGAGAGACTTGACACTTTTGACACTTTGATATTTTATTGTCATTACCAAAGAGGTCTTTTGACAAGGGGGGAGAGGTAACAGAACAAAAACATTTCCCTCTTCCTTTCCTGCAAACAAATAGTACACTTTCATTCCTAGTGTGTATCAAATCCAAAATTAACAAAAACAAATAAATTCGTAACATTTCGTTATGTCCTCACCTCACGCACAGGAGTAATGCAGTAAGGTTCAAAATAAAACAACATACACACACACACACACACACACACACACACACACACACACACACACACACACACACACACACACACACACACACACACACACACACAAGGAGCTGTGATAGCTCCTATCCTGTTTAATATTTTGATCCATGATCTTCCTAAATCATTATCAAAAAATGTTGAACTAGAACAATATGCGGATGATATCTGTATATGGATGAAAGTTACTTTAAAACGTCACACACCAGTTAGATCAATCAACTATATTAAAAAGATATATCAAAATGAACTAGATAAAATTAGTAAGTACATGACTGAAAATGGATTGGCCCTTTCAGCTGAAAAATCGCATATGGTTCTGTTCAATACTGGTTATGATCCTAATCCTCTGCCTTCATTTCAAATAGATGGATTGTGCCTTGAATATATAAAAGTTGTAAAATTTTTAGGAGTAAATTTAACTTCTAAATTGAGCTGGAATTATCACATACAAACTATTCTAACAAAAGCTAAGAAAACTTTAAATTTTTTGAAAATGGTGAGTCAACAATCATGGGGTAAAGACAGTAAAGTATTAACACATTTAGCTACTGCGCTTGTACGATCAAAATTATCCTATGCCCAGGAGACATTTTTCTCAGCCCCAAAATATTTAATCAAAAAGTTGCAGAGTATTGATAGTAAAGCTTACAAGATAGCTCTTGGTGTCCCGGTTCATACATCAACTTTAAGAACTTATATGGAGATCGGAATATTGCCTTTTGAAGAAAATATGAAACTTGCATGTGCAAAATATATTTTAAGAAGTCATACACTACAAAATCTTAATACCAGTGAAACTGAATTAAAATCAGAAATAAATTTTCCTAAACGGGCACAAAAAATCGATTCTCTAAAATCGATAGCCTCATACACATCTGACTTATTTACAAAAGCAGGCTCTGCCCCTCAAAACGTAGCTCCTCGGGTGTCTTTTAGCACTATCCCGGAATGGGAACTTAGTAGAGCAAATTATGACATAGACTATACAAGTTTTTAAAAACTTGATGGACCCTTGCTGCCAACGTATGTTAAATCACATATAAATGAAACTTATATAAATCACCTTAAAATCTATACAGATGGTTCTGTACTAGACAATCATTTGTCTGGTTCAGCATTCATAATTCCATCCTTAAAAATAGAGAAAGGTTACCACCTTGGTAAGAATATTTCCATATTTACTGCGGAACTTGTTGCCATTATTATGGCATTAAACTTTCTTCTTGATTTTCAATTTGCTGCATTTCAAATACTACTTTGCGTTGATTCAAAATCAGTCCTACAAGCTCTAAAATTTTCGAATACAAGTGTGAGAGCAGAACTCATATCATAAGTCTACCACTTAATTCATTTTTTGCATTTACGTGGTTCCTATGTCGATTTTTGTTGGGTTCCATCACACTGTGGATTATCTGCGAATGAAAGGTAGACCAATTAGCCAAAAAGGCTGCTATCACTGAGACTGATTTAACAAAGATATGCATTCCTTTATCCTTACATGAGAGTTATAGTCTTTTAAAAGACGTATCCTGGAACTCTATTTCAAATAAGCGAAAAGGCACCAGAAACATATATCAGACAATAAAAACAGGTATCAAGAATCTCTACCAAGAGTGGATTTTAAAAAGTTTGATTTTTAGATTGAGGCTTGATGCCTTTAAAACCAAA